>BSBM01000989.1:5012500-6227500 GCA_027924585.1 Larix kaempferi | reverse complement strand
TTCCTTACAATTGGCATTAATGTCACCTAAGGAAGTCAATGGGTTCACATAATGACAAATGGCAACCTATGGGTCACTCCCATAGCCCCCTCACCACTCCCTAGTGGATACACGTGGCCCCTTCTCATTCGTTGCCTCCGTAGCCAGCTTTGGTATTTTATATTGCATGATGTCTAATTTACATCCTATTACAATTTCCATGGCTTAAGAGCACATGGTATCAAAATATCAAATACTTGCCCTTTAAATAAAATTCGGCTTTCACTAGCGGGGCCTTGGCCTTGAGCTCCACGCTAGGAAAACATATATCACATGTACACATTATTTACATTAAAGGCTAATACATCCTAAGGGTCGAATTGGGGGTATTACACCGATGAAAAACAATGTTGGTCTTTCTAGCTATTTGCGTCGGATATCATACAACGATGATGATGATGATGATGAAGATGATGATGATGAAGATGATGATGATGATGGTGGTGGTGGTGGTGGTAAAGACAATGATGATGATGATGATGACGATGATGATGATGATGATGACGATGATGATGATGATGATGAATATGGTGATGACGATGATGATGATGATGATGAAGATGATGATGGATATGACAATGACGATGACGATGATCACGACGACGACGACGATGACTATGACGATGACGATGATGATGATGATGAAGATGACAATGATGATGACGATGATGATGACGATGATGATGATGATGATGATGATGATGATGATGATGATGAAGATGATGATGATGATGATGATGATGATGATGACGAAGATGGTGATGACAATGATTATGATGATGATGATGAATATGATGATGAGGAGTATGTTAATGGGTAAGAGGGTGATGACGACAACGATGATGTTGTTATTGATGATGATGATGGTGGTGGTGGTGGTGGTGGTGATGACGATGACAGCGATGATGATGATGATGATGACGACCTCGCCATACCACCGACGACAAGAGGCATCATATATCATACTTTTGACTTCAAAATAATCCGACGAGATCGCTAAACCACTGATGCCAAACACCATTGGTCTTTCTAGGTATCTGCGTCGGATATCCTACAACGACGATGATGATGATGATGTTGATGCTGATGATGATGAAGATGATGATGATGATGAAGATGATGATGATGATGAAGATGATGATGATGATGATGATGATGATGGCGGTGGTGATGACGATGACACCGATGATGACGACGATGATGATGATGATGATGAAGATGATGATGATGAAGAAGATGAAGATGTTGATGAGGAAGAGGGTGATGACGATGATGATGATGATTTTGATGGTGATCATGGTGATGATGATGATGATGATGATGTTGAGTATGGAAACCCCCCCACACCGTAAATGCACGTGTCTAGTCTAACCATGCCAAATTTTACTCCAATCCAGTACATATTTAAAAAATTTCAACATTGGCCCCATGTAGCACATTAATTAATCTATAGGTATGGTTTTTGATGCTCGAATTGCTAGTGTCAGTCATGTTTGAGTCTGGAAACCCTCCCACACCGTCAATGCATGCATCTAGTCTAACCATGCCAAATTTCAATCCAAGCCAGCACATATTTAAAAAATTTCAACATTGGCCCCATGTAGCACATTAATTAATCTATAGGTATGGTTTTAGATGCTTGAATTGTTAGTGTCAGTCATGTTTGAGTCTAGAAACCCTCCCACACCGTCAATGCATGCGTCTGGTCTAACCATGCCAAATTTCAGTCCAAGCCAGCACAAATTTAAAAAATTTCAACGTTGGACCCGTGCAATACGTGATCAAGCACACCATTTGGGTTAGCATGATAATTGTGCATTTCCTTATTGAGATTCTCTTTTTTCGAGAATAATTTAATATTATATACTAAACAGGGCAAACCACGTGAAGGTGGAAGCTCCTATGGCCCCTTCGCCCCCCTCACATTACTCTCAATTCCCCATAACTCGACAAAATCTATATAAAAAATTAAATGTGTTTTTTTTCATACTTTATAAGAAGCAATGTTTCTAATTATAACATATGCCAACATAGAGGAAAATGGCAAAAACACTAAGAAACAATTAATTTATACGTACAAATAAAATTCAATATTTCTATCGCAATATTAAATCAAAATATATAGAGTAGATATATTAAGGCATACCTCGTACACTTCAATGGAATTGATCATCATCTTCTTCATCCAAGTCATCGTCTGTATCATCCGATCCAGAGTCAACATTGTAAGGATTGGCCATATCATCATCGTCTGTATCATCTGATCCAGAGTCAACATTGTAAGGATTGGCCATATCATCATCGTCATCAATGTCAGCTACGATCATCATGTCATCGTCGATATCATCTTCATGGACATTGTCTGCTACATCATCTGATTCAACTAATTCTTCGACATCTTCTTCTGGAACATGATCATCTAGCTCATGTTGATCATCTTCAACATCGTATTCTTCTTCGAGACCCTATTCATTACCTTCCTCTACGTTATACTTTACCGACCTTCCCCTTGGATAGTGTCTCACAACAAATGACCAACCCGCTCTACCTGGAAGCTAAGAGTAAAATACCCATTCACATTGGCTTGGAAGAACATAGGGCTCCATTCCTAGCTCAAACAACCTTGTATTTACCATGGTAAATCCATTATCATGTTCAATAATAGTTTTATCGGGATCACGTTAATTCAATCGTAACTTGTACCATTTGACAACGAACAGAAATACCTTGAAGGAGTTAAAGTCACACTGAAGAATATCTTCCATATACCCATAGTATTGTTTTTTGAGAGTTCGATGTTTGTCATTTCTAGAGGAAACCTTGGTCACCTCAAAGACTACAGAGACTGCAGATATCCCACAATTTGATGTTTTCTTTGTTTCATCCAACTTTTTGATGCAATATCTACAACCATTGCTCCACATAGCCTTATGGTGTTTTACCTACAACAAGTCATACACGAAAATATTACATAACGATCCAATATTTATGATTAAGTACATGTTTATGCCATACATGGAAAAAAATCAACGTGTACATCAATATGTTTGAAAAAAAAATAGTGTGGTTGATTAATATGCTTTCCTGCTTATCTTTTAAACCATATGCTAAATCGATTTCCCTTTGTGTAAGATTGGTATCTCCATTGCGATGTGTTGCTTTAACCAATGAAGCCACACCTTCCCATGATATTCCATGACCAGATTGTTCACATCGTTCAATCCATACCTTCATCTAGTAAAGATTGTTTGTGATGTATAAATGAAGTGCATCCCACTCTCTTCCAACTATTTGATAACAATAAAATTAAAATTCAATACAAATGTATATTCACTTAACAAAGTATATTACACTCTTAATTGATGCAATATATTGAATATAAAAATAGAATATGTATGATATATATACATAAAAATCAATAGTCAAATGTGTTATATTACCTTTCACTTTCCTTGATCTACCTTTCCCCTTCGGGTACTCCCCTTCGAAATTGTTATTGGAGTCCGGATAAAAAATGTGACATAAATTGAGCTTTGACGCTAATTTAGGAAGATATTCACTAATATACAACATGTTTTGGTATACCATATATCCCTCCATCATAGAACCCTTAGCATGTGCTCGTTGTCTAACCAAACCCTTCATAAATTTCAAGTGCTTCTCAACCATCCACATGGACCTTGAGTGCATAGGTCCACACAATTAAATCTTCTCAAATTGGTGTATGAGGTAGTGTTCTTGTGCATTGAAAAATGCCGAAGGTAGATTCTTTTGCATTTCACACATGAGACGAGGAATTTCTATCCTCCAATACTTTATATCTTCTTTATGGATTTCTTTAGATGAAAACCATCTATAAGTGACGCAACCTAATGAAGAGATTTAACAAAAAAAACATTATATTACATAACATGAATTAGTGCACAAAAATCAAATATAAGTTCTATGATGAATTAAACAAACACTAATAGCATGCAAAAAATCACTACTTACCTCATGTATTTCCCGAGATTATATATAACTTGTTTGACATTGTTGTCGAAGTTGTCCAAGAGAGAGAGAGAGGTAGAACATATTGTAACAATATACAAATCGTTTCATTTTTTAAACAAAGAGTAGACAAACAAAATACCAACAATATTCACTGGAATAAAAAAATTCAATAATTATATGCATACCATAATAATTACCTTCATGAAGACATTCCAATCATACGTTTTCACCCCCACAAAATCACCTTTCTTTGTTATGATATTCTTCATGTTCGCACAAAATCCGGTGGGAAATTTAATTTTTCGCATGACTTCTTTTACAACATTACTTTGCTGCTCCGTTAACATCCATGGAAGTGATTTTATATTAATTTGGTCTCCATTTCTATGAAATTGAATGACGTATTTCATTGCATGGTTTCCTTCTTGAATGCCTTTGAAAATTTTGACAATTCTTTCTTTCTCACTCCTTCCATCCAATATTCACCATAATGTTTCAGTCACATTCTTTCCAATATGCATTGTATAAAACATATGAGCAATTTGTAGGTTCTCATAGTAGGGAAACCTACTGAATTTTCTAGGATAACTTTTCATTCCTCGTGGAAGCCCATTAATGCCTTCATGATCACAACGACCATCATGAATCGTAGTTTATAAATAAATTACAGAAATCAATGTCAATTACAGTAAACAACACACAATAAAAAAAATACATAACATTTCATATACGATGATTCATATGTACCTTGACGATTTCTATTATATTGCAACTTCCATAGGTAAGGTGTCATTCTCTATGGTTTTAATGCAGTCTCTTGCTTTCCATTGAGCATATGTTTTTCAGTAGTTTGATACCTGTGATTCTTAGAGACAAAGTGCATATACTGATCAAACACCTACTTTCCTAAGCTTTTTGAACGATGAGATTTGATCTTAGGACCACAAACTGGACATGCAAATTTTTCCTTTGTCTGAAGACCTACATAAAGAGATGGAATATTTATGTCAATTATAATTATATACAAAATGAATGGATTATTTAGAAAAACATGCGTGTGTAGTATATTAACTAGTTCATAAAATTAAATGCAAATAAAGTGGAACTTATAATTACAAACCGCAAAAATGTGTTAACCCTGGGGCATCATGTATTGTCCATACAAGCATTGCATGGAATTGAAATTTCCTTTGTCATATTGATCTAGATACGTCATACATAGTGATGCCATTCCATAACTTTAGTAGCTCGTCAATAAGAGGTTCGATATATACATTCATATCTTTAACTTGGTACTTACCCGATTGATTTGAGCATATAAAATATATAATTATGAGTGCCATTTAGATATATAAACCATATTGCACAAGAGAAAAATAAAAAATATATGTATGACATTATGCAACAAAATACGACAAATGAGATGCCACTACATTAAAAAAAAGCTATAGACACAATATACCTGGAACAATCATCGACAACATTATGTGCTCCCTCTTTATTGACAACCATGGAGGAATGTTATTGTTGATAACAAAAATAGGCCACACCAAGTAAACGGATCTCATCTCTGCAGGATTGACACCATCCACTACCAAAGAAATCCAAAATTACGAGGTTCTTCTTTGAAGTGAGGCCATTTTCCCTCCATATCTCTAAATGTAGACCCATCTGCAGGGATTTGAATAATGTCATCTTGACTTCTATTCCGTGCATGGTAATCCATAAATTGCGCTATGTTTTTGCACATGAACAATCATCACAAACATGGAATAATGGGTATATAACGAAGAACCTTGCGAGACACCTTTTTTGTTACTTGATCTGTTCGATATCTACTGATATGACATTCCAGACATTCTGTTGCAAATTCATGCTGGATATAATATATAACATGGTCATCGGGGCATGCATGAATTGCTTCATACTACATTCCAATTTCTTTCATGATGGAAGATAAATCTTGATATGTGCAAGGTAAAATATTTGATGGTGGTAACGAAAATTCAGCTATCAAGCTACAACAAATTAAAATAAAAATCTAGTTAATATAATATATAAATAATATTAATGAAACACATTTCATCCGTATTAATTTGACTTATGAATTAACAATAAAATTATTAGACGAACGGTGATAACCTTTTGCACGATCATATATATTATGTGATGGAATATATTACATACCTTAACATCTGTGTGACTGTAGTATGTTTGAAAGACCATTCATAACCTTCAAGTTCATTATCAACAATATAGCAGAGAGAAGATTTGTGTTGGAGCCCTCATAAAGGGGTTCGTATGCCTTCTCAAGAAGAGGTAAATCATGAATATCATCAAAATGATCATAATTTTCATGATGATGATCATCATCATACATTGTAACATTAAATGGATCATGGATCAAAGTATTTGTACCATCATCTTCAACTATGTTATCAGTATGATCATCTTCTTCAATATGATCATTAACTTGTTCTCCATTATTCATAGCTACATGTTCCTTTGGTACTTGTTCTGAAAGCACTTCCTCCGGGCGATATGACGTAGGATGTCTTTCCTTTATAATTACATGAAACCATCAATAGATAAAAGTAAATATAAGAAATATTAAAATAATACATACATTTACAAAAGCAATCAATATAAAAACATATATAATGCAAAACTTACAAATGGAAAATATTCATGTCCCCCCTCAGCGTGTCCATGTTCCCTACAATGTTTTCTAGCTGTTATGATCTTTAGTCTTCTCCTCTTAAATCCCTTGCATTAACTACATGGACAATAACATTTCCCATCACCCTTTCTTTTCAATCCATCCCACAATCTAGCAAGCAATTGCCGATTTTGTTCTTCTAGATCAGGAATATTGCTATTGACATTTTCTCATAAAGAGCTTGAATGATGATTATAGATCTTAGAAAATCAAGCTCCACACTTCCCTATTTTTAATCACAAAAAAATAGAAATAATGATGTATTCTTTTACGGAAAATAGTCCGCCGAAGAATAAAATAATTTCCCCAAACTGTCGCTTGTATAGCAAACATGTCAGAATGTTTCAAAATTTATATATTTTAAAATATAAGTGTTTGTTGGATCTCCGACGACTTAAACATAGTTACCATTATGAAATTCATGTCGGATATCCGACCACTTGAACACAATTACCGTTAAAAAATACATGTCGGATATCCGACAACTTGAGCATCGTCGGAGTTGTCGGATTTCCGACAACTGTTGTCGAATATCCGACAATTGTTGTTGAATATTCGACCAACCCTTCTATCAATTAAAAAAAATTAATCAAATTTCATAATTTTGAAGGTGAAATCCGACGACACAGTCCTTTTCATCGGATGTCGTCGGATTTTGGGTCATAATTCCATAGTGTCAATTTGGCATGCTTGAGTCAAGAGGAGGGTTAATACATGAAAAAAATAGGTCCAAGGGGGCATGGATGAGGTGTGCTAAGATGGGTATGAAAACCGTTACATGCTCAATCACCTCTAGAAATCATAAACACAAGTGTGGTTGGGATCCCCTAAGCCACGTGTCCTAATAAAGCCATCCCAGGAAGCATAGTACACCAACCTAGGGCATAAATTCCCAACATGAAGGGGGAATTTAAACCACACCAATGGGTAGTCAGCAGATCCAATAAGCCAATATTCCTTGAAATGAAAACCAAGAGGACCTGCCATGACCAGACCACGGGTCTTGAGCCTCACTAGACCAACACTTTTTACATAAAAAAATCCCCAACTTGGCGTTTACAATGAAAAAATACCCCTCCTCTCTCGCATATCTGATATGGTACACTACAGAGGATATAGAGGGTAACAAGTAACATACTCCAATTAATGGTTGTTGGAACTTTGACTAGAGCCTCAAATTGTTTTATATTTTTTATATTTGAATCTCAATTTTTTGTTTAACTATTCATTAATGTTTGATCCTTTTAATAGGTAAAGTTTGGAGAGCCAAAGGATTGAAGGTTTAGGAAAGATAATGGTTATTATGAATGGTGGTTGTAAATTTGAGTAGAAAGTTTTTGTTATTTTAAATTTTGAATGGTTTTGCTTCGAATTTTCTCTTTATGTAGACCTTAATAGGTTTGAACCACTTGTTATCAGACTATGTTTAGAGTAACCAAAGTTCCAAAATAGACAATTGTTAATTTCTAGACACATATTTAGAAGTGGTAAAATACGGGACATAGGTTGTGACCTTCAAAGATGTTGTAACATAACATAATGGTATTTACCCAAATAAGAATTAGACAAGTTATTGTACAATTCCATTTTGATACATTATGTAATTGAAAATCTTATTCTAGGAAATGCCCAAGATTTGGATATCATGGAGTGGAATCTGGAAGACAGAGATATGAATAATGTTGACAAAGTGAAATATTTCTAAACAAAATCTAATGAAAATTAGTGATCTCTAATTGACAATACAACAAAGTTATAAAGACTATTAAAATCTATCTATTAATTCATCTTTAACTCTTTCTATGTTAGTTTTCACCATATTTTAAAACATGTTAAAGATATAAAAAAAATCATAGGTTACAAATTAAAATCAAACTAGAATCCCCTGAAGTTACCATCTAGTCCATCCTATATTCTTTTGAAAAAATCCAACAAAATCTTTGACCTTTAAATTTTCCTTTAAATTTTATTCAAACTTATGCACTGTAAAACAAGGGTTATATAAATTTATTATATTACTCTACAACACTGTGTTGACATGTATCTTGCTACTATGCAAACAACATATGAGAAGCATCTAGCCAAAAATTTAGATTTGAAATAATTATTATGGCTCTATCTTTTCCAGTTTCTTGCATTGAGACTTGTGTTTAATTTGTCCATATTTGCACAGTTGTTTTGTTTTTCAAGTGGAAAACGCATTACTAGAGAAACCTTTTCCAGATGGACAGTTTGATCTACTATGGTTATTGGAGAGTTGTGGGCACATTCCAGCTAAAGAAAAGGTAGGATAATATTTATTTCCTTTTGATTTGTTTCGCAAAGTGAGATGAATCTAGTTTTAGACACAATATTTCAAATAGATATTGCATTACTTATTATGGAATTCCAGAAATAGTTTCCATCTATTGAATTATTTTATAGTTTATGTAAGAGTTGGTCCAATTCGTAGCTATTGGTTCCTTGATAATAATAGTTACATATTTCCATAGAGACCTCCTACAAAGGTAGACCTCTCTGCAACCTAGTGAGTAGGTATATACATAAGTTGCTATGAGTTAGGTTAGAACTAAAATAAATTTTAATATTCTTTTTTATAGAACTAAATCAATGAAAATGTTACAAGGTCAACTTGGGGTTGGGATCTTTTAGATCAGTGGCAATGTACATGGTTACACCTTGGTAGAGCCCGGTCCCTTTATATTGGTAGCCACATACATGGTTATAATGAAGCCATGAGAATTACAACTAGGCTATGTGTCTACTTCAATTAAGGCTACATGAATTAAAACCCATGTGAATATAAAGATCAAGTAGATATTATGGTCCTACAAAGCCAAGACTCAAAGCCATACATGGTAGGGTCCAAAATGTAGATGAAAAAAAGATACAAACCCTGAGAGAACACTAAACCATTGAATAAAACAACACTTTAAACCACATAATTAAACATGGTAATTGAATATGTTTTTTATAAAATTCCTTCACATCTCAAATTAATAATCTGTTAATAAAATATTAGCATATTGCTACAGGTTCATGGCATCTCTATTATGATTTTGAGTAGCTATTTAAATTTTTTGAAGGGTTGAACGTATAACCTTTCAAACGAATCCCCCAAATACCAACTTGTTGAATGACCGAAACTGTTAATCTCTCGCTCAAAGACTGCGAATTTTGACTCAATGACCACAACCAAATTCTTAACAACCACAACCAATAAAAATACAAACAAAAGGGTGGTGGATCAATCACATAGGGTGGCTAGATCAATTACAGTGAAATAATTACGTAGGGTGGAGGACACAGGGTGGTCGGACACAAGGTGGCTAGAATAGTTATCAAATGGTCAACAATGACAACAAATGTTAATATATATAGATAGATTTTCAGCCAAAAAGTGTTTTATTTCGGCCGAAAAATATTTCGGTTGAATTTTTTTTCAACTAAAAGTATATCGCCAAACAATTTTCTCGTCTGGAAAGTGCTTGGGCACACAGAATGAGGGCACCATTAACTTTAAATTTCAACTGAAAAAACTTTTCGATCGAAAGTTAAGATAATCTTTTTGACCAAAAATATTAAATAATTCGGCCGAAATTTTTTTGTATGAAATGTTTTTGACTATGAGATCCAAGATCCAATTCTCACTGAATAGACACCTAGATTCATTATTTTACCCCTATCTAAGTACTTCAATGGTGCCATTGTCAATTACTTGTACTTGGAGTACTCAAGATTCTATCCTTCAAGATCTTGGAAATGTTGAAATTTGGTTGTCATTGATGTCAACTAATGTCAAAGAGGATGTCAACTGATTCAGTTTGAGTCATTGATGTCAATTGATGTTAAGTGGATCCAGTATTCCCATACTAGCTTGAAGAAATATAGAAAAGTCACATTGAAGAAGTATATGTGCAAGCAAGATGGTGAAGTATATGGAAGCCAGTATGAAGAAGTATATTTAGAAGTTGCATCCAGTCTAAAGAACTATGTCCAGGGGTACATTGTGCATATCCAGTTTCAAGAAGTATATAAGAAATGCACATCCAGTTTGAATAAGTACATAAGGAACATGTACTTGAGCAGGTCACAAGTCCATCCAGTCATATTCCTTCAAGGTACAATCCAAAGGGTTGATTGGAGAAGCGGTCTGAAGAGTGCGCAAACAAACTAAAGAATACATGGGACAAGGTCTAGTGTGTGCAAGCAAGTCAAGAGAAGAGCATCCCAGGAACATTTATGTGCCGCAACATGACCGGCAAGATCTCTAAAGAGCATCCCATGAATAATTATGAGCACATAGCTCAACCTCTCGGATCTCCAGGAATGATTACATGTCTCTGTAGTAATACCTCATCCCAGGACTGATTACGAGCACACAGCTCAACCTATCGGATATTTGAGGACTGATTACATACTGCATAGCAATACCGGAAAGAGTACCCCATGAACATTTATGTGCCGCAACACGACCGGAAAGATTTCCCAGGACTGATTACATGCTATTTGCACAACCTGCCACATATAATCTCTGACCTCCAAGTATCAACCTGATACTCATGATCCCACGGATCATCATCGCATAAAGCATCATCCTGATGCTCATGATCACACTAATCATCATCACTGTACCATCCTGATACATATCATCTGGAGCAACATCCTGAAGCACGTCATCATGATCATCCTGATCATACAATGCATCCACCTGATGCATACCAAGTATCTACCTGACACATATCATCATACATGATCCACCTGATCATACAGTGTATCCACCTGATACAAATACAAATACATGATCCACCTGATCATACAGTGTATCCACCTGATACAAATACAAATACATGGTCCAAGCATCCAACATGATGCATATAAAAAATACATACAAATGATCCAACTGATCATATCCAGCATCCAACATGATGCATACATACATATACATATAAATGATCCAACTGATCATATCCATCATCATCCTGATGCATATACAGAGTAGTAATTGGAGCATCGTCCTGATGCTCATCAACCATGATCCTCCTGATCATCATAGCATCGTCCTCTTTAGATCATCTCATCGTCAACAAAGCACATCCCAGATGCACATCATCTAGTACTTACAACATCGACATGGGGGAACACATCTACCACCATTCGGGGAAGGCTCCAGCCCTTACTTTTTCACCATGGGAGAACACATCTACCACCATGTGAAAAATGGCTCATAACAAACTTCCCTTCAGGTCTTGGGACTACATCCCAAACATCATTCTTCATGATCAACGGATCATGACATTCTTCCCATATCCTGGGAACTTCAATATCATCAATAGATAATTTTGTTGCTGAACAAATGTTGTAGTTCTTATTTTGTAGGTGATGGCATATGATCTTTCCTACACAACAAGTTAAATTGCATGATAAGAAAACATCTCATAGTTTTCAGAAAAAAATTCTTACACATAAAGAAATATGTCATACAGTCATGCAATTATCTTAGCCGATGCTTCAATACAACATTTATCCATATCCTGTAACTTTCTAGATGCCTTCCAATCTCTACCAAAACATTGTTAAGAGTGTGCACAACTCCCAACATGTCAGCAAAGAGGTTTCATTCTAGATAAGTAGCAATGGAATGTTGTACAGTGCCATGGGCCACTTACCCATGCATATTAGTAGTATACTGTTCATCAATGCAACGATTCTAATATGCATAATACACAACGTAATTCTAGGAACATCAGTATATACATTATTGAAAAGTATTATTTAAACAATAAAATATGCAAGTAATGACAATTCAAATACTTATCTTTGTTTTTTTGTTGGGTTGACTCCCTCTAAGTCTGTGCTTCTTTTCTGCAACTCCATTCTTATGTGGATTGTGAGAAGTGGTCAACTCCCTCTGAATATCTGCATCCTTGCAGAAACTACCGAAGTGTGCTCCTTTGCTTTCTTGCAGGAACAACTATAGTGTGCTCCCTCTTGATCTTTGCTTCCTGGATTACCTGCCTTGAACTTACATCCATCCTTAATCACTATGTATGCTTATTAGTATCATCATTGTGTTATCCTTGAGGTCTCATACATAATCACACATTTATTAGTATAATCTTAATACTATCAAACACAATAATCTTAAACATGTATATTCATGATCATTCACAGATAATAAACATTAGTATTCAAGGTTTTAGGTAAGTCTTCTCTTACTCATACATATTCTTATTTGATCATAGGACTCTTCTGGTTAGTTGAATCATCAATCAAGATAAGAGATATAATATGCTTAAAACCCGTGATTATTCAAACCTATACCTTCATGATTCTTCTGGTTAGTCATATCATCAATTATGGTAAGAAACATAATATGCATACAACCATGATTATTCAAACCTATGACTTCATGAATATTCATTATCAACAACACAACAGTATAAGATCCTAACACAAGGTCGGATTCTAGCTTGATATAGGAAAAACATACATGGATTAGCATGCTAGCTAGTTATGTCTAACATACCCTCATAATGTCTTCTGGTTCTCTTCAGTGACTTGTGCTAGTAACATGCATGTCTCATAAGTTAACCATTGTAGAACCAAGTTATACATACCTCGAAAGTAGATCTTCTATGTGATCCATGACAATGGATGAATCTCTGTCTTCATGTCACCATGATCATATGTTCTTGAAGTAGAACATGATTTGACTTTCTTGGTGTACCTTTTGTGTTAGCAAACCACATAAACCTCATACAACATCACAATGCATTAGTACAATCATAAGTGTCAAAACCTTAATCAATGAATATCTTCTATTAGGGTGATACGACAAGTCCAGTAATTAATCAAGATTGTACTGTAATGATATGAAGACAAACATATGATAAACTTAACCATGAAACATACCTGTAAGCCATACCTGTCAAGATTGCTTGAAATATTCTTATGAAAGGCCTTAGCCTCATCTCCCTCTAAAACAGGAACTTCTTCACTTATGCAGGTGAGCAATCCATCTTCTTCTAGGATTAACCCAATCCACTTGATTTGCAAGAACTGGACCTGGAGCTGGATTAGGGTTTGTCAAAGAAACCCCAAAAATTCAAACCTTGAATTCCAAACTTCCGAAAGGATAGAAATATGCGCCTTGATGAGCTGATCAAGTTGGTATATTCAAAATTTGAAAACTGCAAAGTTTCACCCCTCGAAATTACCTTTTATATTTTTGGATTCACTTGGGAAGACCCTGAATTAGGGTTTGAGTTTCCCAGAGCTTCACCCAACCAAAATATTTGATTCAAAACTCTAAGATTCTATTTTTCTGAGGAGATTCCAGCCATGGTCACAGATTTCCAAAATTCCAATTTTTGCAGAAGCCCTAATTTTCCATCTTTCCGATCAAAGTCCCAAACTGGGGTTTGATCAAGCCCGGCCTTCTGCCCAACCAAAAAATCTGATCTTGGTCTCTAAATTTCGATTTTGATGAGTAGCATCCAGCCGTGGTCTCCGATTACAAAAATTCCAACTTTCTTCGAAGCCCGAAATTATGGAAGCCATGAATGAAGGTACTCAAAAATAATTCTGTTTTGATAGAAATATGTACCTGATTATTTCTGGTGTAACTCCGAACTTTTTGATCCATAGGGTCTGAAATTTTTTCCTGAGATAGCCCAACCTATTATCTTTCCATCCCGACAGGTATGACCTCAATTGGATTCTCTGAGAGAGATTTATGCCAAGTGTCGCAACGTGACCTGTTTATGGGATGGAATGTGATTAAACAAGTTTGTTGGGCCCACAATCTAGTACAATCATGAGGAATTCTTGTGTCAGCCCTTCTATTGGATTCCACTTTGGTAATCATGTCTTGACCATTCAAATAATGGATGGAATAATTAATTTCTATATGTAAGTTAGAGTGTTCCCATCATGCCATATCTCTAAATGAATATCCCTCATAGGATGGGATAACAAGTGATTCACCCCACTTATCCACTCTTGTAAATTGATTGTCAAGCTTGCATGTCCTCTTCCTGAGTCTGGCCTACATGTTAATGCCAAAAAAATTTTATCCTATGACCAGAAGATGTAAGTTTGTTCTTACTGGCTTTTCATACTAAAAATTATAAATATGAGGACCCAGTCCTCATTTGAGGCATTCATATGAGACATAGTGAAGAGTCACAAGTGGTAGAGAGTCCAAATATTCTAATCTCCCTTCTATTTGAGCACTGAGTATTTTTGTAATTTTTCATTCAAGCTATGTATGATCTTCACCCTACACTTGTTAAATTTTCAGAATTTACTTCAATCTGATCTAGGATCTTAACTGAGAGAACAACATGTACAACAAATCTACAACATATCAATCATGGACACAATAATGCAAGCACACAAGAGACACAGAGTTTACTTGGGGAAAACCATAAAGGTGAAAACCCCAATAACATCCTCAGAGATAGATAGAGCAATGATACAACCAGAATACAAGAGATAGTCTTCTCCTAGCAGAAGAGCCTCCTCCTCCACAAGTGCGCCACTCTCTAAAGTGTGAGTGAGAGAATAGAATGTATAAACTGAGAGAGACACACTCTCTATTTATACATTAACTTGACTTGACCTTTACTCAACTGGGTCGGCCTCAACTTAACCAATTAACATAATGCTGACTGGGCCGACCCCCACTAGGGTGGTCTAATAACCCTTTGACCCACATGGCCGGTCCCCAATAGGGTGGTCTAATAACCCTTTGACCCACATGACTTATACAGGGCCGACCCCAACAAGGTGGTCTAATAACCCATCAAGTATAAGTTACGACACCTACAATATAAATGACGACACTTCCGTATAGAGGAATAATAACCTCTCTATAGGAATACAACCACTTCCGTATAGAGGAATAATAACATCTCTATAGGAATACAATATACATATATGTGAAATACATTCCGAAGTTACATATACATCAACCATCCCTCTTAACTAGGAAGGTATTTCTCGACACAGGTCTTCTAGCGCAAGTCATCTTCTTTGGATCATCATCAGCGAATCATCATCCTGGAATCATCATCATCGTCACTGTTGCTGCTATCTCAATCTATCTATGAATCTACTGGTCATAGGAAGTTATACAGATCCATTCCTTTTTCAAACTGGATGTAGGCCCACCACCTTTAGGTCTTCATCATCTGTGCGAAGGGTCTGATAGAGGTGGCCTCTCAGGACTAATTTTATGTGTGGATGCAATACCGGAAAGAGTATCCCAGGAACACTTATGTGCCTAAGAACGACCGGCAAGATCTCCCAGGACTGATTACATGCATCTCCTCCACAATACCTTTAAAGAGAATCCCAGGAACATTTATGTGCCACAGCATGACCGATAAGATCTCTGAAGAGAATCCCAGGACTTATTACGAGCATACAGCTCAACCTCTCGGATCTCCAGGACTGATTACATGTGGATAGACAAAACCTTTAAAGAGCATCCCAGGAACATTTATGTGCCGCAGCACGATCGACAAGATCTCTAAAGAGTATCCCAGGACTAATTACGAGCACACAGCTCAACATCTAGGATCTCCAGGACTGATTACATGTCTCTGTAGTAATACCTCATAACAGGACTGATTACGAGCACACAGCTCAGCCTATCGGATATCTGAGGACTGATTACATACTACATAGCAATACTGGAAAGAGTACCCCATGAACATTTATGTGCCGCAACACGACCGACAAGATCTCCCAGGACTGATTACATGGTATTTGCACAACCTACCACATATGATCTCTGATCTCCAAGTATCAAAATGATACTCATGATCCCACGGATCATCATCGCAAAAAGCATCATCCTGATGCTCATGATCACACTAGTCATCATCACTGTACCATCCTGATACATATCATCTGGAGCAACATCCTGAAGCTCGTCATCATGATCATCCTGATCATACAATGCATCCACCTGATGCATACCAAGTATCTACCTGATACATATCATCATACATGATCCACCTGATCATACAGTGTATCCACCTGATACAAATACAAATACATGATCCACCTGATCATATAGTGTATCCACCTAATACAAATACAAATACATGGTCCAAGCATCCAAAATGATGCATATAAAAAATACATACAAATGATCCAACTGATCATATCCAGCATCCAACATGATGCGTACATACATATACATATAAATGATCCAACTGATCATATCCAGCATCATCCTGATGCATATACAGAGTAGTAATTGGAGCATCATCCTTATGCTCATCATCCATGATCCTCCTGATCATCATAGCATCGTCCTCTTCATATCATCTCATCATCCACGAAGCACAGCCCAGATGCACATCATCTAGTACTTACAACATCGACATGGGGGAACACATCTACCACCATTCGGGGAAGGCTCCAGCCCTTACTTTTTCACCATGGGAGAACACATCTACCACCATGTGAAAAATAGCTCAGCAATTATATCACGACCAAGGGAGAACACATCAACCATGTCAGAAAAGCTCATGTGCATCTGCATCTTCCGGACTCATCACTTCCCTTTGGAAGGAACCTCGATCTGAAGTGCACCAAGCCTCTCTCTGAAGTACTCGAACTCCACTCTGGACAACGGCTTGGTCAATACATCTGCAACCTGCTCATCCGTCGCAACATACTCTGCTTTGGTTGTACTCAGTGCTATGCAGGACTGCTTCCTGCTAAAGCAAGAGATCACACCTGATCCCATACTGAGGCAGCACCCAGAAGTGCTCTTCCTATCTCCAGCACTACCTGCCCAATCTCAGAATATGCTTTACAGCAACCAGGTGAACATCTCTCGAATCCGTCAGGAATTGGCTCAATGTGTTCATTACAAAGCAAATATTTGGTCTTGTGTTCATCAGGTACATAGAGGACCCAATCATCTAACAATACATCGTGACATCGACTGGATCAGATGAAGAATCACCCAGAAGCTTCAGGTTTGATGCCATAGTTGTGTCCATAGCCTTGCAGTCCATCATCCCGAACCTCTTCAGAATCTCTATTGAATACTTCCCTTTGTCCAAGCAATATTCCATATGTACTATGCCCAACCTCCATACCAAGAAAATAGTGCATCATCCCCAAGTCCTTCATCTTGAACTCAGTTGCAAGGTTCCGCTGCATGTCAGCAATCAATCTATCATCTCTTGTTACAAACAGGTCATCCACACACAATAAAAGTATCCCTGGATTGCCTACCTCAACCTTGTAGTAAAGGTTGGAACTCGCTTTACTCTTGGTAAAGACCAAACTCGATAGAAAGTTGCCTATCCTACCATACCAAGTTCTGCACATATATGATTTCCTGTCATGTGTCTCAGAACCAAGTGGTTGCTCCACATACACTTCTTCTTCAACTACACCATTCAAGAAAGCTGTCTTGAAATCCATCTGGTGTATCTTCTATTTCATCACTTTTATATTTCTCTATGCTGCCATCTGCAGCATGCTTGATCTTGATAGATCCATATGGAAGTCATAACAAACTTCCCTTCAGGTCTTGGGACTACATCCCAAACATTATTCTTCATGATCAATGGATCATGGCATTCTTCCCATATCCTGGGAACTTCAATATCTTCAATAGATAATTTTGTTGCTGAACAAATGTTGTAGTTCTTATTTTGTAGGTGATGGCATATGATCTTTCCTACACAACAAGTTAAATTGCATGATTAGAAAACATCTCATAGTTTTCAGAAGAAATTCTTACACATAAAGAAATATGTCATACAATCATGCAATTATCTTAGCCAATGCTTCAATACAACATTTATCCATATCCTGTAACTTTCTAGATGCCTTCCAATCTCTAGCAAAACATTGTTAAGAGTGTGCAAAACTCCCAACATGTCAGCAAAGATGTTTCATTCTAGATAAGTAGCAATGGAATGTTGTACAGTGCCATAGGCCACTTACCCATGCATATTATTAGTATACTGTTCATCAATGCAACGATTCTAATATGCATAATACACAACCTAATTCTAGGAACATCAGTATATACATTATTGAATAGTATTATTTAAACAATAAAATATGCAAGTAATGACAATTCAAATACTTATCTTTGTTTTTTTGTTGGGTTGACTCGCTCTCATTTTGTGCTTCTTTTCTGCAACTCCATTCTTATGTGGATTGTGAGAAGTGGTCAACTCCCTCTGAATATCTGCATCCTTGCAGAAACTACTGAAGTGTGCTCCTTTGCTTTCTTGTAGGAACAACTAGAGTGTGCTCCCTCTTGATCTTTGCTTCCTGGATTACCTGTCCTTGAACTTACATCCATCCGTAATCACTATGTATGCTTATTAGTATCATCATTGTGTTATCCTTGAGGTCTCATACATAATCACACATTTATTAGTATAATCTTAATACTATCAAAACACAATAATCTTAAACATGTATATTCATGATCATTCACAGATAATAAACATTAGTATTCAAGGTTTCAGGTAAGTCTTCTTTTACTCATACATATTCTTATTTGATCATAGGACTCTTCTGGTTAGTTGAATCATCAATCAAGATAAGAGATATAATATGCATAAAACCCGTGATTATTCAAACCTATACCTTCATGATTGTTCTGGTTAGTCATATCATCAATTATGGTAAGAAACATAATATGCATACAACCATGATTATTCAAACCTATGACTTCATGAATATTCATTATCAACAACACAACAGTATAAGATCCTAACACAAGATAGGATTCTAGCTTGATATAGGAAAAACATACATGGATTAGCATGCTAGCTAGTTATGTCTAACATACCCGCATAATGTCTTCTGGTTCTCTTTAGTGACTTGTGCTAGTAACCTGCATGTCTCATAAGTTAACCATTGTAGAACCAAGTTATACATACCTCGAAAGTAGATCTTCTATGTGATCCATGACAATGGATGAATCTTTGTCTTCATGTCACCATGATCATATATTCTTGAAGTAGAACATGATTTGACTATCTTGGCGTACCTTTTTTGTTAGCAAACAACATAAACCTCATACAACATCACAATGCATTAGTACAATCATAAGTGTCAAAACCTTAATCAATGAATATCTTCTATTAAGGTGATACGACAAGTCCAGTAATTAATCAAGATTGTACTGTAATGATATGAAGACAAACATATGATAAACTTAACCATGAAACATACCTGTAAGCCATACCTGTCAAGATTGCTTGAAATCTTCTTATGAAAGGCCTTAGCCTCATCTCCCTCTAAAACAGGAACTTCTTCACTTATGCAGGTGACCAATCCATCTTCTTCTAGGATTAACCCAATCCACTTGATTTGCAAGAACTTGACCTGGAGCTGGATTAGGGTTTGTCAAAGAAACCCCAAAAATTCAAACCTTGAATTCCAAACTTCCGAAAGGATAGAAATATGTGCCTTGATGAGCTGATCAAGTTGGTATATTCAAAATTTGAAAATTGCAAAGTTTCACCCCTCGAAATTGCCTTTTAGATTTTTGGATTCACTTGGGAGGACCCTGAATTAGGGTTTGAGTTTCCCAGAGCTTCACCCAACCAAAATATTTGATTCAAAACTCTAAGCTTCGATTTTTCTGAGGAGCTTCCAGCCATGGTGACAGATTTCCAAAATTCCAATTTTTGCAGAAGCCCTAATTTTCCATCTTTCCGATCAAATCCCGAACTGGGGTTTGATAAAGCCCGGCCTTCTGCCCAACCAAAAAATCTGATCTTGGTCTCGAAATTTTGATTTTGATGAGTAGCATCCAGCCGTGGTCATCGACTACAAAAATTCCAACTTTCTCCGAAGCCCTAAATTCCGGAAGCCATGAATGAAGGTACTACAAAATAATTCTGTTTTGACAGAAATATGTACCTGATTGTTTCTGGTGTAACTCCGAACTTTTTGATCCACAGGGTCTGAAATTTTTTCCTCAGATAGCCCAACCTGTTATCTTTCCATCCCGGCAGGTCTGACCTCAATTGGATTCTCTGAGAGAGAGTTATGCCAAGTGTCGCAACGTGACCTGTTTATGGGATGGAATGTGTTTAAATTAGTTTGTTGGGACCACAATCTAGTACAATCACGAGGAATTATTGTGTCAGCCCTTCTATTGGATTCCACTTGGTAATCATGTCTTGAACCTTCAAATAATGGATGGAATAATTAATTTCTATATGTAAGTTAGAGTGTTCCCATCATGGCATATCTCTAAATGAATATCCCTCATAGGATGGGATAACAAGTGATTCACCCCACTTATCCACTCTTGCAAATTGATTGTCAAGCTTGCATGTCCTCTTCCTAAGTCTGGCCTACATGCTAATGCCAAAAAAAAGTTATCCTATGACCAGAAGATGTAAGTTTGTTCTTACTAGCTTTTCATACTAAAAAATATAAATATGAGGCCCCACTCCTCATTCGAGGCATTCATATGAGACATAGTGAAGAGTCATAAGTGGTAGAGAGTCCAAATATTCTAATCTCCCTTCTATTTGAGCACTGAGTATTTTTGTAATTTTTCATTCAAGCTATGTATGATCTTCACCCTACACTTGTTAAATTTTCAGAATTTACTTCAATATGATCTAAGATCTTAACTGAGAGAACAACATGTACAACAAATCTACAGCATATCAATCATGGACACAATAATGCAAGCACACAAAAGACACAGAGTTTACTTGGGTAAAACCATAAAGGTGAAAAACCCCAATAACTTCCTCAGAGATAGAGAGAGCAATGATACAACTAGAATACAAGAGATAGTCTTCTCCTAGCAGAAGAGCCTCCTCCTCCACAAGTGCGCCACTCTCCAAAGTGTGAGTGAGAGAATAGAATGTATAAAATGAGAGAGACACACTCTCTCTTTATACATTAACTTGACTTGACCTTTACTCAACTAGGTCGGCCTCAACTTAACCACTTAACATAATGTTGACTGGGCCGACCCCCACTAGGGTGGTCTACTAACCCTTTGATCCACATGGCCAGCCCCCAATAGGGTGGTCTAATAACCCATCAAGTATAAGTGACGACACATACAATATAAATGACGACACTTCCGTATAGAGGAATAATAACATCTCTATAGGAATACAACCACTTCCGTATAGAGGAATAATAACATCTCTATAGGAATACAATATACAAATATGTGAAATACATTCCGAAGTTACATATACATCAACACTCCCTCTTAACTAGGAAGGTATTTCTCGACACAGGTCTTCTAGCACAAGTCATCTTCTTTGGATCATCATCAGTGAATCATCATCCTGGAATCATCGTCATCGTCAATGCTGCTGCTATCTCAATCAATCTCTGAATCTATTCGTCATAGGAAGTTATACAGAGTTAGTCCTTTTTCAAACTGGATGTAGGCCCACCACCTTTAGGTCTTCATCATTTGTCCGAATGGTCTGATAGAGGTGGCCTCTCAGGACTAATTTTATGTGCGGATGCAATATCGGAAAGAGTATCCCAGGAACATTTATGTGCCTAAGCACAACCGGAAAGATCTCCCAGGACTGACTACATGCATCTCCTCCACAATACCTTTAAAGAGAATCCCAAGAACATTTATGTGCCGCAGCACGACCGACAAGATCTCTGAAGAGCATCCCAGGACTTATTACGAGCATACAGCTCAACCTATCGGATCTCCAGGACTGATTACATGTGGATAGAAAAAACATTTAAAGAGCATCCCAGGAACATTTATGTGCCGCAGCACGACCGACAATATCTCTAAAGAGCATCCCAGCACTAATTACGAGCACACAGCTCAACCTCTCGGATCTCCAAGACTGATTACATGTCTCTGTAGTAATACCTCATCCTAGGACTGATTACGAGCACACAGCTCAACCTATCGGATATCTTAGGACTGATTACATACTACATAGCAATACCGGAAAGAGTACCCCATGAACATTTATGTGCCGCAACACGAACGACAAGATCTCCCAGGACTGATTACATGCTATTTGCACAACCTGCCACATATCATCTCTGACCTCCAAGTATCAACCTGATACTCATGATCCCACGGATCATCATCGCACAAAGCATCATCCTGATGCTCATGATCACACTAATCATCATCACTGTACCATCCTGATACATATCATCTGGAGCAACATCCTGAAGCTCGTCATCATGATCATCTTGATCATACAATGCATCCACCTGATGCATACCAAGTATCTACCTGGTACATATCATCATACATGATCCACCTGATCATACAGTGTATCCACCTGATACAAATACAAATACATGATCCACCTGATCATACAGTGTATCCACCTGATACAAATACAAATACATGGTCCAAGCATCCAACATGATGCATATAAAAAATACATACAAATGATCCAACTGATCATATCCAGCATCCAACATGATGCGTACATACATATACATATAAATGATCCAACTGATCATATCCAGCATCATCCTGATGCATATACAGAGTAGTAATTGGAGCATCATCCTGATGTTCATCATCCATGATCCTCCTCATCATCATAGCATCGTCCTCTTCAGATCATCTCATCATCCACGAAGCACAGCCCAGATGCACATCATCTAGTACTTACACCACCAACATGGGGGAACACATCTACCACCATTTGGGGAAGGCTCCAGCCCTTACTTTTTCACCATGGGAGAACACATCTACCACCATGTGAAAAATGGCTTAGCAATTATATCACGACCAAGGGAGAACACATCAACCATGTCAGAAAAAATCATGTGCATCTGCATCTTCCAGACTCATCACTTCCCTTTGGAAGGAACCTCGATCTGAAGTGCACCAAGCCTCTCTATGAAGTACTCAAAATCCACTCTGGCCAATGGCTTGGTCAATACATCTGCAACCTGCTCATCCGTCGCAACATACTATGCTTTGGCTGTACTCAGTGCTACACAGGACTGCTTCCTGCTAAACCAAGAGATCACAACTGATCCCATACTGAGGCAGCACCCAGAAGTGCTCTTCCTATCTGCAGCACTACCTGCCCAATCTCAGAATATGCTTTACAGCAACTAGGTGAACATCTCTCGAATCCGTCAGGAATTGGCTCAATGTGTTCATTGCAAAGCAAATATTTGGTCTTGTGTTCATCAGGTACATAGAGGACCCAATCATCTGATGATACATCGTGACATCGACCGGATCAGATGAAGCATCACACAAAAGCTTCAGGTTTGATGCCATAGGTGTGGCCATAGCCTTGCAGTCCATCATCCCGAACCTCTTCAGAATCTCTATTGAATACTTCCCTTTGTCCAAGGAAGATTCCATATGTACTATGGCCAACCTCCATAACAAGAAAATAGTGCATCATCCCCAAGTCCTTCATCTCGAACTCAGCTGCAAGCTTCCACTGCGTGTCGGCAATCAATCTATCATCTCTTGTTACAAACAGGTCATCCACACACAATAAAAGTATCCCTGGATTTCCTACCTCAACCTTGTAGTAAAGGTTGGAACTCGCTTTACTCTTGGTAAAGACCAAACTGGATAGAAAGCTGCCTATCCTACCATACCAAGTTCTGCACATATATGATTTCCTGTCATGTGTCTCAGAATCAAGTGGCTGCTCCACATACACTTCTTCTTCAACTACACCATTCAAGAAAGCTGTCTTGAAATCCATCTGGTGTATCTTCTATTTCATCAATTTTATATTTCTCTATGCCAGTTAAATTGTATGATTAGAAAACATCTCATAGTTTTCAGAACAAATTCTTACACATAAAGAAATATGTCATACAGTCATGCAATTATCTTAGCCAATGCTTCAATACAACATTTATCCATAGCCTGTAACTTTCTAGATGCCTTCCAATCTCTACCAAAACATTGTTTAGAGTGTGCACAACTCCCAACATGTCAGCAAAGAGGTTTCATTCTAGATAAGTAGCAATGGAATGTTGTACAGTGCCATAGGCCACTTACACATGCATATTAGTAGTATACTGTTCATCAATGCAACGATTCTAATATGCATAATACACAACCTAATTCTAGGAACATCAGTATATACATTATTGAATAGTATTATTTAAACAATAAAATATGCAAGTAATGACAATTCAAATACTTATCTTTGTTTGTTTGTTGGGTTGACTCCCTCTCAGTCTGTGCTTCTTTTCTGCAATTCCATTCTTATGTGGATTGTGAGAAGTGGTCAACTCCCTCTGAATACCTGCATCCTTGAAAAAAATACTGAAGTGTGCTCCTTTGCTTTCTTGCAGGAACAACTAGAGTGTGCTCCCTCTTGATCTTTGCTTCCTGGATTACCTGTCCTTGAAATTACATCCATCCTTAATCACTATGTATGCTTATTAGTATCATCATTTGCGTTATCCTTGAGGTCTCATACATAATCACACATTTATTAGTATAATCTTAATACTATCAAAACACAATAATCTTAAACATGTATATTCATGATCATTCACAGATAATAAACATTAGTATTCAAGGTTTCAGGTAAGTCTTCTTTTACTCATACATATTCTTATTTGATCATAGGACTCTTCTGGTTTGTTGAATCATCAATCAAGATAAGAGATATAATATGCATAAAACCCGTGATTATTCAAACCTATACCTTCATGATTCTTCTGGTTAGTCATATCATCAATTATCGTAAGAAACATAATATGCATACAACCATGATTATTCAAACCTATGACTTCATGAATATTCATTATCAACAACACAACAGTATAAGATCCTAACACAAGGTAGGATTCTATCTTGATATAGGAAAAACATACCTGGATTAGCATGCTATCTAGTTATGTCTAACATACCCACATAATATCTTCTGGTTCTCTTCAGTGACTTGTGCTAGTAACCTGCATGTCTCATAAGTTAACCATTGTAGAACCAAGTTATACATACCTCGAAAGTAGATCTTCTATGTGATCCATGACAATGGATGAATCTTTGTCTTCATGTAACCATGATCATATGTTCTTGAAGTAGAACATGATTTGACTTTCTTGGTGTACCTTTTGTGTTAGCAAACAACATAAACCTCATACAACATCACAATGCATTAGTACAATCATAAGTGTCAAAACCTTAATCAATGAATATCTTCTATTAAGGTGATACGACAAGTCCAGTAATTAATCAAGATTGTACTGTAATGATATGAAGACAAACATATGATAAACTTAACCATGAAACATACCTGTAAGCCATACATGTCAAGATTTCTTGAAATCTTCTTATGAAAGTCCTTAGCCTCATCTCCCTCTAAAACAGGAACTTCTTCACTTATGCAGGTGACCAATCCATCTTCTTTTAGGATTAACCCAATCCACTTGATTTGCAAGAACTTGACCTGGAGCTGGATTAGGATTTGTCAAAGAAACCCCAAAAATTCAAACCTTGAATTCCAAACTTCCGAAAGGATAGAAATATGCGCCTTGATGAGCTGATCAAGTTGGTATATTCAAAATTTGAAAACTACAAAGTTTCACCCCTCGAAATTGCCTTTTAGATTTTTGGATTCACTTGGGAGGACCCTGAATTAGGGTTTGAGTTTCCCAGAGCTTCACCTTACCAAAAGATTTGATTCAAAACTCTAAGCTTCGATTTTTCTGAGGAGCTTCCAGCCGTGGTCACATATTTCCAAAATTCCAATTTTTGCAGAAGCCCTAATTTTCCATCTTTCTGATCAATGTCCCGAACTGGGGTTTGATCAAGCCCGGCCTTCTGCCCGACCAAAAAATCTGATCTTGGTCTCTAAATTTCGATTTTGATGAGTAGCATCCAGCTGTGGTCTCCGATTACAAAAACTCCAACTTTCTCCGAAGCCCTAAATTCCGGAAGCCATGAATGAGGGTACTAAAAAATAATTCTGTTTTGATAGAAATATGTACCTGATTGTTTCTGGTGTAACTATGAACTTTTCGATCCACAGGGTCTAAATTTTTTTCCTGAGATAGCCCAACCTGTTATCTTTCCATCCTGACATGTCTGACCTAAATTGGATTCTCTGAGAGAGAGTTATGCCAAGTGCGCAACGTGACCTGTTTATGGGATGGAATGTGATTAAACAAGTTTGTTGGGCCCACAATCTAGTACAATCACAAGGAATTCTTGTGTCAGACCTTCTATTGGATTCCACTTTGGTAATCATGTCTTGAACCTTCAAATAATGAATGGAATAATTAATTTCTATATGTAAGTTAGAGTGTTCCCATCATGGCATATCTTTAAATGAATATCCCTCATAGGATGGGATAACAAGTGATTCACCCCACTTATCCACTCTTGCAAATTGATTGTCAAGCTTGCATGTCCTCTTCCTGAGTCTGGCCTACATGTTAATTCCAAAAAAAAGTTATCCTATGACCAGAAGATGTAATTTTGTTCTTACTGGCTTTTCATACTAAAAATTATAAATATGAGGCCCCACTCCTCATTTGAGGCATTCATATGAGACATAGTGAAGAGTCATAAGTGGTAGAGAGTCCAAATATTCTAATCTCCCTTCTATTTGAGCAGTGAGTATTTTTGTAATTTTTCATTCAAGCTATGTATGATCTTCACCCTACACTTGTTAAATTTTTAGAATTTACTTCAATCTGATCTAGGATCTTAACTGAGAGAACAACATGTACAACAAATCTACAGTATATCAATCATGGACACAATAATGCAAGCACACAAGAGACACAGAGTTTACTTGGGGAAAACCATAAAGGTGAAAAACCCCAATAACTTCCTCAGAGATAGATAGAGCAATGATACAACCAGAATACAAGAGATAGTATTCTCCTAGCAGAAGAGCCTCCTCCTCCACAAGTGCGCCACTCTCCAAAGTGTGAGTGAGAGAATAGAATGTATAAAATGAGAGAGACACACTCTCTATTTAAACATTAACTTGACTTGACCTTTACTCAACTAGGTCGGCCTCAACTTAACCACTTAACATAATGCTGACTGGGCCGACCCCCACTAGGGTGGTCTAATAACCCTTTGACCCACATGGTTGGCCCCCAATAGGGTGGTCTAATAACCCTTTGACCCACATGACTTATACAGGGCCGACCCCAACAAGGTGGTCTAATAACCCATCAAGTATAAGTTACGACACGTACAATATAAATGATGACACTTCCGTATAGAGGAATAATAACATCTTTATAGGAATACAACCACTTCCGTATAGAGGAATAATAACATCTCCATAGGAATACAATATACATATATATGAAATACATTCCGAAGTTACATATACATCAACACTCCCTCTTAACTAGGAAGGTTTTTCTTGACACAGGTCTTCTAGCACAAGTCATCTTCTTTGGATCATCATCAGCGAATCATCATCCTTGAATCATCGTCATCATCACTACTGCTGCTATCTCAATCAATCTCTGAATATACTCGTCATAGGAAGTTATACAGAGCCAGTCCTTTTTCAAACTGGATGTAGGCCCATGACCTTTAGGTCTTCATCATCTGTGCGAACGGTCTGATAGAGGTGGCCTCTCAGGACTAATTTTATGTGCGGATGCAATACCGAAAAGAGTATCCCAGGAACATTTATGTGCCTAAGCACGACCGGAAAGATCTCCCAGGACTGACTACATCCATCTCCTCCACAATACCTTTAAAGAGCATCCCAGGAACATTTATGTGCCACAGCACGATCGACAAGATCTCTGAAGAGCATCCCAGACCTTATTACGAACATACAGCTCAACCTCTCGGATCTCCAGGACTGATTACATGTGGATAGACAAAACCTTTAAAGAGCATCCGAGGAACATTTATGTGCCGCAGCACGACCGACAAGATCTCTAAAGACTATCCCAGGACTAATTACAAGAACACAGCTCAACCTCTCGGATCTCCAGGACTGATTACATGTCTCTGTAGTAATACCTCATCCCAGGACTGATTACGAGCACACAGCTCAACCTATTGGATATCTGAGGACTGATTACATACTACATAGCAATACCGGAAAGAGTACCCCATGAACATTTATGTGCCACAACACGACTGACAAGATCTCCCAGGACTGATTACATGCTAGTTTCACAACCTACCACATATCATCTCTGACCTCCAAGTATCAACCTGATACTCATGATCCGACGGATCATCATCGCAAAAGGCATCATCCTGATGCTCATGATCACACTAATCATCATCACTATACCATCCTGATACATATCATCTGGAGCAACATCCTGAAGCTCGTCATCATGATCATCCTGATCATACAATGCATCCACCTGATGCATACCAAGTATCTACCTGATACATATCATCATACATGATCCACCTGATCATACAGTGTATTCACCTGATACAAATACAAATACATGATCCACCTGATCATACAGTGTATCCACCTGATACAAATACAAATACATGGTCCAAGCATCCAACATGATGCATATAAAAAATACATACAAATGATCCAACTGATCATATCCAGCATCCAACATGATGCGTACATACATATACATATAAATGATCCAACTGATCATATCCAGCATCATCCTGATGCATATACAGAGTAGTAATTGGAGCATCGTCCTGATGCTCATCAACCATGATCCTCTTGATCATCATAGCATCGTCCACGAAGCACAACCCAGATGCACATCATCTAGTACTTACACCACCGACATGGGGGAACACATCTACCACCATTCGGGGAAGGCTCCAGCCCTTACTTTTTCACCATGGGAGAACACATCTACCACCATGTGAAAAATGGCTCAGCAATTATATCACGACCAAGGGAGAACACATCAACCATGTCAGAAAAGCTCATGTGCATCTGCATCTTCCGGACTCATCACTTCCCTTTGGAAGGAACCTTAATCTGAAGTGCACCAAGCCTCTCTCTGAAGTACTCAAACTCCACTCTAGCCAACGGCTTGGTCAATACATCTGCAACCTGCACATCCGTCGCAACATACTCTGCTTTGGCTATACTCAGTGTTACGCAGGACTGCTTCCTGCTAAACCAAGAGATCACACCTGATCCCATACTGAGGCAGCACCCAGAAGTGCTCTTCCTATCTGCAGCACTACCTGCCCAATCTCAGAATATGCTTTACAGCAACCAGGTTAACATCTCTCGAATCCGTCAGGAATTGGCTCAATGTGTTCATTGCAAAGCAAATATCTGGTCTCGTGTTCATCAGGTACATAGAGGACCCAATCATTTGACAATACATCGTGACATCGACCGGATCAGATGAAGCATCACACAGAAGCTTCAGGTTTGATGCCATAGTTGTGGCCATAGCCTTGCAGTCCATCATCCCGAACCTCTTCAAAATATCTATTGAATACTTCCCTTTGTCCAAGCAAGATTCCATATGTACTATGCCCAACCTCCATACCAAGAAATAGTGCATCATCCCCAAGTTCTTCATCTCGAACTCAGTTGCAAGGTTCCGCTGTGTGTCGGCAATCAATCTATCATCTCTTGTTACAAACAGGTCATCCACACACAATAAAAGTATCCCTGGATTGCCTACCTCAACCTTGTAGTAAAGGTTGGAACTTGCATTACTCTTGGTAAAGACCAAACTCGACACAAAGTTTCCTATCCTACCATACCAAGTTCTGCACATATATGATTTCCTATCATGTGTCTCAGAACCAAGTGGCTGCTCCACATACACTTCTTCTTCAACTACACCATTCAAGAAAGCTGTCTTGAAATCCATCTGGTGTATCTTCTATTTCATCACTTTTATATTTCTCTATGCTGCCATCCGCAGCATGCTTGATCTTGATAGATCCATATGGAAGTCATAACAAACTTCCCTTCAGGTCTTGGGACTACATCCCAAACATCATTCTTCATGATCAACGGATCATGGCATTCTCCCCATATCCTGGGAACTTCAATATCTTCAATAGATAATTTTGTTGCTGAACAAATGTTGTAGTTCTTATTTTGTAGGTGATGGCATATGATCTTTCCTACACAACAAGTTAAATTGCATGATTAGAAAACATCTTATAGTTTTCAGAACAAATTCTTACACATAAAGAAATATGTCATACAGTCATGCAATTATCTTAGCCAATGCTTCAATACAACATTTATCCATATCTTGTAACTTTCTAGATGCCTTCCAATCTCTACCAAAACATTGTCAAGAGTGTGCACAACTCCCAAGATGTCAGCAAAGAGGTTTCATTCTAGATAAGTAGCAATGGAATGTTGTACAGTGCCATAGGCCACTTACCCATGCATATTAGTAGTATATTGTTCATCAATGCAACGATTATAATATGCATAATACACAACCTAATTCTAGGAACATCAGTATATACATTATTGAACAGTATTATTTAAACAATAAAATATGCAAGTAATGACAATTCAAATACTTATCTTTGTTTGTTTGTTGGGTTGACTCCCTCTCAGTCTGTGCTTCTTTTCTGCAACTCCATTCTTATGTGGATTGTGAGAAGTGGTCAACTCCCTCTGAATATCTGCATCCTTGCAGAAACTACTGAAGTGTGCTCCTTTGTTTTCTTGCAAGAACAACTAGAGTGTGCTCCCTCTTGATCTTTGCTTCATGGATTACCTGTCCTTGAACTTACATCCATCCTTAATCACTATGTATGCTTATTAGTATCATCATTGTGTTATCCTTGAGGTCTCATACATAATCACACATTTATTAGTATACTCTTAATACTATCAAAACACAATAATCTTAAACATGTATATTCATGATCATTCACAGATAATAAACATTAATATTCAAGGTTTCAGGTAAGTCTTCTTTTACTCATACATATTCTTATTTGATCATAGGACTCTTCTGGTTAGTTGAATCATCAATCAAGATAAGAGATATAATATGCATAAAACCCGTGATTATTCAAACCTATACCTTCATGATTGTTCTGGTTAGTCATATCATCAATTATGGTAAGAAACATAATATGCATACAACCATGATTATTCAAACCTATGACTTCATGAATATTCATTATCAACAACACAACAGTATAAGATCCTAACACAAGGTAGGATTCTAGCTTGATATAGGAAAAACATACATGGATTAGCATGCTAGCTAGTTATGTCTAACATACCCGCATAATGTCTTATGGTTCTCTTCAGTGACTTGTGCTAGTAACCTGCATGTCTCATAAGTTAACCATTGTAGAACCAAGTTATACATACCTCGAAAGTAGATCTTCTATGTGATCCATGACAATGGATGAATCTTTGTCTTCGTGTCACCATGATCATATGTTCTTGAAGTAGAACATGATTTGACTTTCTTGGTGTACCTTTTGTGTTAGCAAACAACATAAACCTCATACAACATCACAATGCATTAGTACAATCATAAGTGTCAAAACCTTAATCAATGAGTATCTTCTATTAAGGTGATACGACAAGTCCAGTAATTAATCAAGATTGTACTGTAATGATATGAAGACAAACATATGATAAACTTAACCATGAAACATACCTGTAAGCCATACCTGTCAAGATTGCTTGAAATCTTCTTATGAAAGGCCTTAGCCTCATCTCCCTTTAAAACAGGAACTTCTTCACTTATGCAGGTGACCAATCCATCTTCTTCTAGGATTAACCCAATCCACTTGATTTGCAAGAACTGGACCTCGAGCTGGATTAGGGTTTGTCAAAGAAACCCCAAAAATTCAAACCTTGAATTCCAAACTTCCGAAAGGATAGAAATATGCGCCTTGATGAGCTGATCAAGTTGGTATATTCAAAATTTGAAAACTGCAAAGTTTCACCCCTCGAAATTGCCTTTTAGATTTTTGGATTCACTTGGGAGGACCCTGAATTAGGGTTTGAGTTTCCCAGAGCTTCACCCAACCAAAAGATTTGATTCAAAACTCTAAGCTTCGATTTTTCTGAGGAGCTTCCAGCCGTGGTCACAGATGTCCAAAATTCCAATTTTTGCAGAAGCCCTAATTTTCCATCTTTCCGATCAATGTCCCGAACTGGGGTTTGATCAAGCCCGGCCTTCTGCCCAACCAAAAAATCTAATCTTGGTCTCTAAATTTCGATTTTGATGAGTAACATCCAGCCGTGGTCTCCAATTACAAAAACTCCAACTTTCTCCGAAGCCCTAAATTCCGGAAGCCATGAATGAAGGTACTAAAAAATAATTCTGTTTTGACAGAAATATGTACCTGATTGTTTCTGGTGTAACTCCGATCTTTTTCGATCCACAGGGTCTGAAAATTTTTCCTGAGATAGCCCAACCTGTTATCTTTCCATCCCGACAGGTCTGACCTCAATTGGATTCTCTGAGAGAACGAGTTATGCCAAGTGTCGCAACGTGACCTGTTTATGGGATGGAATGTGATTAAACAAGTTTGTTGGGCCCACAATCTAGTACAATCATGAGGAATTCTTGTGTCAGCCCTTCTATTGGATTCCACTTTGGTAATCATGTCTTGACCCTTCAAATAATGGATGGAATAATTAATTTCTATATGTAAGTTAGAGTGTTCCCATCATGGCATATCTCTAAATGAATATCCCTCATAGGATGGGATAACAAGTGATTCACCCCACTTATCCACTCTTGCAAATTGATTGTCAAGCTTGCATGTCCTCTTCCTGAGTCTGGCCTACATGTTAATGCCAAAAAAAAGTTATCCTATGACCAGAAGATGTAAGTTTGTTCTTACTGGATTTTCATACTAAAAATTATAAATATGAGGCCCCACTCCTCATTTGAGGCATTCATATGAGACATAGTGAAGAGTCATAAGTGGTAGAGAGTCCAAATATTCTAATCTCCCTTCTATTTGAGCAGTGAGTATTTTTGTAATTTTTCATTCAACCTATGTATGATCTTCACCCTACACTTGTTAAATTTTCAGAATTTACTTCAATCTGATCTAGGATCTTAACTGAGAGAACAACATGTACAACAAATCTACAGCATATCAATCATGGACACAATAATGCAAGCACACAAGAGACACAGAGTTTACTTGGGGAAAACCATAAAGGTGAAAAACCCCAATAAATTCCTCAGAGATAGATAGAGCAATGATACAACCAGAATACAAGAGATAGTCTTCTCCTAGTAGAAGATCCTTCTCCTCCACAAGTGCGCCACTCTCCAAATTGTGAGTGAGAGAATAGAATGTATAAAATGAGAGAGAGACATTCTCTATTTATACACTAACTTGACTTGACCTTTACTCAACTAGGTCGGCCTCAACTTAACCACTTAACATAATGCTGACTGGGCCGACCCCCACTAGGGTGGTCTAATAACCCTTTGACCCACATGGCCGACCCCCAATAGGGTGGTCCAATAACCCTTTGACCCACATGACTTATACAGGGCCGACCCCAACAAGGTTGTCTAATAACCCATCAAGTATAAGTTACGACACTTACAATATAAATGACGACACTTCTGTATAGAGGAATAATAACATCTCTATAGGAATACAACCACTTCCGTATAGAGGAATAATAACATATCTATAGGAATACAATATACATATATGTGGAATACATTCCGAAGTTACATATACATCAACAGCACTTAGTGTAATCTTGAAAAATAAAGAGCAATATTGAAAGGCGTAAGCATTGAATTCCTATGTCTATTGAATTGTAAACAGAGTCAAGATTTCAATAGTGTTGTCCTTTCATTTCTCCCAGAGCTAGAAATTGTGCAATCTAAAGGATCATTGATGTTAAGCAAGGAGGATATAGATGTTTGTCTCTGTATCTGCAAACTATGTAAATATTTTGGGAACCTAATCCTTATGGTTAGGCATGTTATTGTATTATTGTTCACTATTCATAATATTATTGAGAAAAGAAAGGGAAGAGTTAATATGTGCATAAGAAGAGTCGTGAAAGATTCCAAGAGACCACTTGGAATATGAAACCAAGGGTCATTCTCATATGTATATATATGTACATATATTAATTAGAAATGAATTCATGCTTACCATATTTTTTGTTTTTTTCCTTTGTGTAGTCAATTTTATTTTCTTCCAATGTTGGCAACTTAACAATGGTATCATAGCCATTGTAAATCTTGTGGCCCATGACCTGCATTTTGCCCAGATTTCAATGTTATTTGTCATAGCTCTATTGATACATTTTGTTTGCTCCAACTTCGTGGCAATACCCCCTCTTGATACTGGTATTGTATCAGTCTTCCAACAGAGCCTTTGCATCAATTTTTTGAATAGTGAAGTGACCATTGAAACTATTGATGCACTCTCTTGCAACTATTGCACCTCCTAATCTTCATGAGTAGAATTTAATTATTGAGTTGGGAAACTACATAGTGAAAATAGTTGTGCCTTGTTACAATTGTTGCATTTTCATTTTTTTATGATGTCTCCACAAGTTTGAGAGTTGTGCATTGAATAATTGTTATTCTCCGCAATCATTGTTAAGAGTTGTGGTATTTTTGTAAGAGCGTGGTATTTTTGCAAGAGCTGTGGTATTCTTGTAAGAGCATGGTATTTCTGCAAGAGTTGTGGTATTTATGCACCAGATTAGTATTTCTACATGGTATTTCATCACCAGATTGGACTTCAAGTTGTAGGTCACAGCTGATGATTATGACTAGAGTGTGACCAGACTCTATTGTGAAGATGAGTAAGACTCCAAATTTCTCGTGAAAATATTGGAGTGATACATGTTGTTGCTCGTGTTGGATTGATACCTACTTGAATACCCACATGAAGAGACCACCAAGGAGACCTTCTATTGTGTTTTCTTGCTATAGATGCATGGAATGTTGAAGTTGATAGACCTCTTCGAGATAGTTGGAGGCTGGAGCAGCATTGGAACTGTGTGATCTCTGCTAGAATGTGGAACGAGAGTAAAAAAATTTCTCCCATTGAATGTGTTGAACATGGGGCCACCTCTCTACATTGAAACTGGTATTGATATCATTGGTATATTCGTGTTGAGTGGAGCTGCATCTGTTGCTGCATGGACACATAGCAAAGTGACCAAACTCCGAAGAATTATCCCACACCTGACTTACTCTATTCAACATCGATCGGGCCATCCTTAAAAAATATGTACGTTCAAGCCATCCAACGGACCAACAACGAAGTCAACTGTTGACTTCGCTACTTGTCCATTAGATGGCTTGAACGTACATGTTTTTTAAGCTCATGCCATTGGTCCATCTTTTCAAATGTTTTACTGGAGTTTCCATTGAATTCAGTGTCACCCACTTGCATTCTATTTCTTCTATGCATTTTTCTTGGGGTGTCGAGCTGACCGTTCATCCATGTGATAGAGAAATTGACGGTGTGCATTTTAGAACCATTGGCATCATTCTCTATTTCTAATGGTGATTTCAAATCCATATGGGCAAGTGACAGTTGGGTTCTAGATGGATTTTTTGCTGACTACATGGAGTAATTTTTAAATGCATCGCCTTATTGGAAATGATCTCTCTACCTACATGAAATCCCTCTCTGCAACAATTCTCCCACGACCGATTGCCTCATCCTTGTTGGTGTGCCATGACCTTAAGCATAAGGGTTTATCTTATGCACATATATTATAGAACTACATGTTGTTCACTTTGGAATCACTGCAAAAGACATCCAGGTATTGTGAGACATTGATAGCTTTGTACAAAACCCTTCTCCACCATGAAGACCTGCTCAAGACTGGTTCCGTGTGATGTTGCGTCCACAACTTGTGAGACCTTTATCATCCATCGAATGAGGCTTGTACTACTCCCACTATTGTGAAGTGAGAGTACCACTGCAATTTGTCTACAACTTTCTTTTACACCACGTCCTGCATGAAGCATGGAGTTTCCCTAAAGAGCTGTGGGCTTCCAATGAGATTGGTATCATTTTTTGGTGCTACTTATTATTTTTGGTATTGTGTATTTTTTTCCTTTAATTTATGGTAAACTTTCAGTCTTTAAATCAATGACTTATCCAATCAACGGAAGTGCCCAACAAATGAAGAGTGTCGTGATGTTTTGGTGATTGAAGCAATTTCAAGCTCTTGTTTAAAGCCAAGTCTCTCGACTTGCATTAGGGAGTCTCTCAAAACTGCATTGACTTGTCTCCTTGAAAGAAGAATAATTGTATATTGTGTTTGAGTCATTTGATCCCTCTGCTCAAATTGTTGTTATTGTAGAGATCGCATGATTTCGACAGTTTGCTTTGGTGGATATCATCCACTTATTCCATGAGAATATTGAACTTGTAGGCACAACTTGAGATGATGCATTATAATATTCCACAAATTTATCATTTGGTTTGGAGTAAAGGTGACTATTGTTACTCTCTTGGAGGATTTCAAATCCTGATTTGCAAGAACATCACCGTGGCACCATAATGCTAAATATCATTGGAGCATCATTAATCACTGAAGAACTTAGGTAAACCAAGCATTTTTTGAGACCATTCAGAATTGTAACTTTCAAATTGTTATTTTTATAAGTTCTAGTGCATTTTTGGTTCTTGTGTGTGTTTTATGTGAGTGTCAAAATTGAAAGAAAGATTCCTTGTACTTGAGTGCGTTCTCGGTTGAACTTGACACCCCTCAAGTTGTGGAGTTAGTTTGTTGATTGTTTGTAAAAGGCTGGAATTGCAAGAATCCCTTATTCGATTTGAGTGTCTCTTTTTTTCAATGGATAGAATCAATGGCTTGGTAGAGTTACTGAACACTCTACTTCTCTCTTGTTTTGACAACACCGTGATGGCCGACAATACAATATTCACTCACATTTGATATTATGTACAAGAATCACAATACACTATTGAGTTTCTTCAGCTTAATTCACAGCTCCAACATGATGAGTTACAACAAAGGAAGGAACATTCTTAACTTGTTCTTGTTCAAGAAAATCCTCTTTTCTATGATTCCTTTCAACATCCTACACATGATGTGACTTTTGAAGCACATGATGCCACCTTAGAAGCACATAAGCAAATCAGTGGCCCCAATTCAGAAGAAAAATAAAATGAATATGAAGTCATGCATATAGAGGTTCTTCTTGTTCTTCCCAATCCCATCATCAGACCATGGGAAGAGATAATCCATAACAAGCACAGAACCAATCTTGGATATGACAAGGAATTGATAGTTCACATTCTTGATTTATCCAAGCCAATACAGTTTCAAAGTGATGGGTTCTTGAAAGAGATTTCATTTTGAGATGCCAACACTGTGGTTGAGTTGGCCACATGAAAGATTAGTGTCTTGATCTTCACCTTGTAAGCATTGTGGAAAACATACGAATTCTTCAAATAGATGATTCATCTTGAAGAAACCTACAAGAGTGAAGATTCACTGCCGGTGGATTGCTTCTTGGAAATGGTCGTCAACAATCAAGAAGATTTATAATTCATACCGAAGAACTCATTCATGAGTAATGCCACATATTACATTTGATACATTCTCTTCTCCTCTAATTATTCTTGACAGGGGGAATGAGTGATGGTTAGAAACAAGCAACTGAGAACAAGTGAGTGGGAATAAGCGAGCCTGAACCAATGCCAAAGTCATAGCTAAAACGTTTTTCTAGTTTCCATATCCTCATTCCAGAGCCACCTAGCCAAATTTAGAGTTGCAACATTGAACCAAAGTCAGAGCCACGTTGGACTAAGATCCACTTGGTTCATGGTCATCCCAAAACCACCAATTTAGTAAGATGAATTAGAGTCTATTAGATTTTGAAATGTTCCAAGAACCTTTGAGATTTAGAGCCAAGTTCCAAAGTTTCTTGTCATCGTTGAAATACCATTTAGTACAAGAATTCAGCTTCTGCTAGCCTTTTGAATGTTACAGGAACCACTGAGCGAGGACCTGATTCATATCTAGGTTCTAGAGAACAACTAAGCCAGAATCAAAGTTATTGCCAATTTCCAAAGTTTGTGGTCAGCTTAAAACCACCCACTTAGTAGAAGACTTTAGCTTTTGATAACCTTTTGTTCAGAGATATTCTCTATCCATTTGCAACTATCCTTCTCTAGATTTCAACTCTCTACTTGACTCCTATACACCCCTTCAAATTAAAGGGGGATGGTTGGGAACCTAATCCTTAGGGTTATGCATATTTTCGTATTATTGTTCACTATTCACAATATTATTGATAAAATAAAATGAAGAGTCAATAGGTGAATATGAAGAGTCATGAAAGAGTCAAAGAGACCACATGGATTATGAAATCATGGGTCATTCTCACATGCATATGTGTGTGTGTGTGTGTGCATATCTTAATGGGAAATGAATTCATGCTTATCATATTTTTTGTTGTTTGGCTTTGTGTAGTCAATTTGATTGTCTGCCAATGTTGGCAACTTAACAATTTGTGATATGATCAATAAAATACTATGATATTTGATTAAAATATTGTATGAGTAGTGTGTTGGCCTACATTATTAAGTTATGTCAAATTTCTGAGTTAATACTTTGAGCCAGAGATGTCTTTTCCAAAATAGTTGTGAAGTGTCTTATTTAGATCAAAAGAATTTTATATTGAAGATATGAGTACACTGGGGATCACTAGGGATCCCACACTTGAGGACAAAGTGAATGCATAAAGAAGTGGATTAAAACATCTATAGTGACTGGTACTACCAAGTACTCATTAATATTCTCCCAATTTCCATTTTATTAAATACTTCCCAAGCTATGGATTAAGAACGATTATTTGTAGTATAAGTAAAAATAGCCAAGAAATTTGATGTTTCTAGTAGTATAGTAGAAATTGATATCAGATCCAGTAAGAAAACTGCTCATACTATACCTTTCGTAAATAGTATTTATGATCATTATATTGTCCATCAAGAGTTAAAGCTAAATCCTAACTAGTAAATTCCCAAGTAATATCCTACGTCTAATAATATTTATGATTTGGGAGTTTTTAATTTTTGGGCTACTTAGAAAATCCATTATTGTAATCTGTTATAGAATTAATTGGAACTTCTACATCTATGACGATATCTAGATGAATCTAGTCCCAAACGACACTCAAGTGTCCCTAACTGTTATCCAAATGTCCCTAATATCATTAGAAGATCCCCTAATAGGCATTGTTGATGACTTTGAATTCCACATCAGAGTCATCCAAAATGGTGGTCACCCCCTTAGATAAAGATCTCAATTCTTTCCATCCAAAATTATACTAAAAATTGAAGGTTTTGAGCCCAACACACTTCCTCCTTGAGAAACATGTGTGACCATTGACGAGCTCTTTAATTCACTTTTAATTAAATTGAAATAGAAAGTTGTGCATAAATTATCAACCCAGGGCCATGAAGGCTTATGAGCTACCATACAAAGTATATGTCAGACACTGTAATTTGAATGATTTTAACACAAAGGAGATCGATGAATTACTAAATTGGAATGAAAGTGCAATTGTTGGGGAATAGATTTCTAAGAAAATCACAACTGACAGAAGGAACTTGCAATCAAACCAGAAGCACTAACTACCAAATTTCAACAAACATTCTGCTATGTTGTGGAAAGAAACTACCAAATTTCAACAAACGTTCTGCTATGCTGCGGAAATAAATTAATGCCTGAACATAGATTTAGCACATTCAGAAGTTCACACGAAAGCAATTCAATAAACAAAAGCTACAGTAAGAGAATCGTAATGAGCTACTTTAATTTAACAATCTGCTTCTACCATTATCAGCTAGCAACATAAAACCAACAGCAATCTTAATGCGACCATTCACCACAGAAGTATTCTTGATTCAATGTTCATAATCCATAAATTCCTCTATGTTCCCTGGCAATGATAAAAAACGATAACACTATCCAGTCGTGTCACTATTTAAACATTCACACTTAACTATGATCAACACACCAATTATAAATGCAAAATAATTAAATCAAAACATCACTGCATCAATATCAATTAAATGCATAAGAAAAGGAAATCCTAACTACAACAACACTTGTCACAGAAGGGGGCCCTGCCTTCAATGACAGGATCTAGGCAAGCCACTCACTCACACAAAATTGATTAACACATCCAGAATCAGGAAAATATAGATTTATATACCAAAGGTCTGATCACAGCAGTGTTTGATTGATCTATACAATATGATGGCTAAACTCTCCCGGGGGAGATTCACAGCTTTTATACATCAGCGCTCATAAGAAAATCATGAAAGAGCGTGCAGTTACAACCAATTCCCAAATGAGGCTCGCCTGATGACTTCCAAAGGATCTCGTGAGCCAATCCAAGAACTAGTTTCGTGGAGAGTGGAGGTGATCCCAAGAATGGATCGGAGTAGTAAGCAACCCGTTGGATGACCCAACAACTCGAGTCATTGAAGGCCCGAAATGCTGAGTTGAACACAGAATCATCGATCCCCGGATTGGTTGCATAACCATGTACGCCCTAAGTAGTTGACCAACCAATAATGATGTAACATAATGAGCAAGAGCATAATATATAAACTTTGAGACTTATAGGCAAGTGTCCAACTCCCATAATTCCCTCATTCTGCAACCTGAAAGTAGAATAACATTGAACCTGAAACACCACTTATTTAGTAGGCAATCATGGCATCATAACTCTATACAAATCATATGCAATTTGACAAACAACAAGGAAAACGAGATCAGTCCTTACCAAAGCCAAAACTTTGCCAAATGTAATAAAGAGAGCAAGTGGTAATATAGGATCAAGTCAAAAAGTTCATAAACAAGGAAAAATATGGGAACAAAAAGGGTCATATACACAACCCTTCAACCATGCACCTTTCCCTCCTGCAAGGTGTATGGGAAAAGGAAATGCATGAAAAAAATTAAAAAAAATCATTAAATTCATAAAATAGAACAATTGGGGCAACGATTTCCTCGGTTATAACTAGAATCATAATTACCTCCTAACTATCTCAACCATGTCAAAAACTCATTAAAAAGGCATTTATGGGAGAGAAGAGGAGAAGAGAGAACACCAATACTATATTTATGATGGAAGAACCTTGCTATACCTTGAGCTTTTATGCATAATTTCCCCTCTTATATATCCCTATCTATGATACACCATCACCTTTCTCTGTTGAAGTTATAATCCCTTGATAACTTCTCCTTTATATTCAAGAGGAGATTGAAGGCTTGGGGAGCACGAAGTGTGAGTGTATTGGGTTGCAAAGGGACTCAAGTTGTGGTTCTAGAAGTGACCGCAACATGATCATGTATATCTGTACTCATTTTTTTTAATTATTTAATAGATATTTTCTATCCCCCCACCAATTTGATTGGAAATTCTTCTTGTGATTGATTTATACTGGTTTAAAGGGATTAACTTTCTTGGTAGGTTAACTAGGGTAGATCAATGATGCTATTGATTTGTAATTTGGTTTATATCTTTATATTACCATAGAGGATTTGAGAAAGGTCTTTGTTTCTCTTATGTGCAGATTCAAATATTAATAAAGAGGGATTGCATTGAATCTCTAGTGTAGGAGAAGGCTTAAGGATAGTTGAAAAGGCACAAGTTCCATCCTTCCTCTCTCTCTCTCTTGATTCTATTTTTTTCTTAAATATTTGGTTAAGTTCTTGAGTCTAGACCAGTTATCCCAAGGGAATAATAGTAATGGCTTCTCCCTTGCTCTTTTAATATTCAACAGTAGAAGTTAGGGAAAATTTCCTACAACAGAACTAGTGAATTCCCTGGGGATAATTCAGTGAATTATTCTATGCGGGGCCTCTCTAGGACAATTTTTCTAGATTGGGTTAGGTGTTTTAGAATCCATTTTATCCTTAGCACAGTCTCCAACATTGAAACTTTATGAAAATTTTGCAATTTTTTAGTGTTTATCCTCTTTAATCTTGCTACAGGGGTTCCACATACATTCTGAAGGACACAGAAGCATGGAATCTAAGGTCCACACACCTTTCCTTCATAGTAAGTGTGTGTTCGTGCACCTTGGATTCATAACAGGTGCACAAGGTCTATAAAGTAGGGTTTTTAACTTTCTTTTCCTCCTCGTTCTGCCATATTTGTTGTGTTGGGTCTCTAAAATTGATAGGAAGGTTGTAAGCCAATGATTAGGGGTTTTTGATTGGTTGAAATGCTTCTTTTAGGATCAGGATAGGTTTCATTACAAGGAAGGAAGAAGAACATAGTTTGTTTTAGTATTCCTCTTATTTAATTTCTTACATTTTGGTGAAAAGAAAAATCATAGTTTGATTTATTTTTCATCTATTTTCTTGCATTGCATAGGTTGCATTATTTTCATCCATTTCATTGCATTGTACGTGAAATACTAGGGTTTCATTTTCCTTTCTAGCCATTGAATGCATGCTTTTTGGTTTTATTAAGACAAAGGGAAATATTAGTTTGACGTGTAGTGTGATTATTCATTGAAATCAAAGAAGGATGATAGTGGTGCAAACTATTTAAATATTCTTATTGCTTCTAGTTATTTTGCTTCTTTGAACATCGTCTCTTCAATTTGGTTTTGTGAGCAAGAGTTTGATCACTAAAATCAAACTAATAAAAATGAACTATGTTTGTTTTTTTGGTTAGAAACCAACATTAGCCTAGTCTCTAGGGACTTGGTTGTAGGTTTGGAGTGTCAATTTTCCAAGGACACGTAAAATGAAACTAGGATCTTACTAAGAGAGTTCAAAATTCATTAGTAGCAAGAGGCACTTGTTGTGAAAGTGTTCCTAACAAGCATGTCAAGCACGAGGCAAAGTTGAACAATCAAGTGATATTTTCCCCTCATTTGATTTTTTGGTGGTCTATGCGAGGCTAGGGGATCTAGGTCAATTGGTAGTTCCTTGAGTTGACACTACTTTTCACCGCAATTTCAAGTCTAGGAATTAAGTCCTGTGTTCCATACCCATTTGCAGACACCCAACCTGCAACAGTACCGCTCAACTATCGATTATGAAGTGGTGGATATATTTATTTATCCTAGGTTTATATCGCATGAATACAAATGGGAATTGATTGCGGTACCAGATACAGGTGCATAAAATATGCCTCGACTCCCTTGGAGGGTGCCCATCTTCACAAGGTCACCTGCACCATGGGTGATTGTTGCGTGAGAGTTACCATAACTACCTCTCACACTTTCGTTGGTTGGACTTGGGCCCTAGTCATCCAAAGCAAACCTTCGGAAGGCCCATTTCAACTCTTCATTGATTCGGTCCTAGGTACTAACCACCGTAGGTTGGTCTTGGGAGAGTAATATTTCTTGTGTAATCCTTCAAGAAATTGTTTCTAGTTGAGTGTGGTTGTATTGAATTTTAGGTATAGGATCTATTCATTTGGTAGTATCTGATTTAAAATGGCTAGCCAACCTACCCATTGACCTAGAAGGATTGAAGGCCTCACTCTCAAAAGGGTAAATTTTCCTCCTAAGAGGTGTAGATTGGATACCACTAACCAAACCCCACATGGGGGCAGAAGAAGAAAACCCCGAACTTGTAAACCATCCCATAGAGGAAGAAATGAGAGAAGAAGGTAGTGGATCTAACAAGTTGTCAAAACAAGGATTTTCAAGAGGTACATATGGTCACGTTCATATACCTGGATTTGACGGTCCTATTCAAGAGAATATCAATCTAGTTGAAATCAAGGACTTGACATACCCTTCACAAGAATTCAAATCTCGCCATTAGTTCAAAACCATAACTTTGAAAATATAGGTCCCACCACACTCCAATACATTATACTAGTGGGATAATATGAGCAACACCATTGATATCATAGAACCAAGGGGCACATCCACCCCCATCTCTAGAAATCCTAAAGGAAAAATAAATCCAACAATTTCTAGCCTCCTAGCTTCTAGCTTGTTCCTATTCACTCCGTGAATTGTTGATGTATATGTAACTTCGGAATGTATTTCACATATATGTATATTGTATTCCTATAGAGATGGTATTATTCCTCTATAAAGAAGTGTCATCATTTATATTGTAAGTGTCGTAACTTATACTTGATGGGTTATTAGACCACCTTGTTTGGGGTCGGCCCTGTATAAGTCATGTGGGTCAAAGGGTTGTTAGACCACCCTATTGGGGGTCGGCCATGTGGGTCAAAGGGTTATTAGACCACCCTATTGGGGGTCGGCCCAGTCAGCATTATGTTATGTGGTTAAGTTCGAGCCTACATGAGTTAGGTAAAAAGGCAAGTCAAGTCAAGTATAAATAGAGTGCGGGAGGCACTCTATTGACTCACTCACTTCTCACACATGCACTCAAGGAGGAGTGGTGCACTTATGGAGGAGGAGGATCTGCTGCTAGTTTATGTCTATCTCTCATGGTTGTATCATTGCTCTATCTATCTCTGAGGAAGTTATTGGGGTTTTTCACCTTTATGGTTTTCCCCAAGTAAATCTTTGTGTCTCTTGTGTGCTTGCATTATTGTCTCCATGATTGATATGCTGTAGATATGCTGTACATGTTGTTCTCTCAGTTAAGATCCTATATCAGATTGAAGTAAATTCTGAAAATTTAACATGGTATCAGAGCTAGCCTGAAAGAAGGCATGATATGGCATGTATGACACTTGTTGCACTTATGATGCTAGGGCTTGATATAGCAAAAACCAGTCATCGTAGCACATTCGCTATAAATCCGTTTTGGCGAATTTTTCGGATCTGAAATTGTTACAGGACGAATATTAAATCTCCAGGTACCTTGTGTCCAAAGGAAAACCTCTAATTCGTTGTACTTTGTGATTTATGATCTGTACAATATAGGGTTTCTGCCTCTTCCAGATCTGAGTCAAAATCAGGTGACCTTGGGAAAAAGGTCATAACTTGGGATAGGAAGCTCCAAATGAAATTTCGTGAAAAGTGACAGGTAGTACACAGACTTTACTATCTCAGAAAAAATTTTCAGAGGCCGAAGTTGAACCAGTGACACGTGGAACTCCGTACAAGTGCGCTCTCCTGTATTATCCCTTAAACAGGTCACGTTGCGACACTTGGCATAAATATCTCTCAGAGAGTCCAATTGATGTCAGACCTGTCAGGATGGAAAGATAACAGGCCGAGCTATCTCAGGAAATATTTTTAGAGGCCGAAGTTCAAACAGTGACACGTGGCATGCCGTACAAGTTGGCTCTCCTGTTTTATCCCAAAACAGGTCACGTTGCGACATTTGGCATAACTCTCTCTCAGAGAATCCAGTTGAGGTCAGACCTGTCAGGATGGAAAGATAATAGGTCAGGATATCTCAGAAAAAATTTTCAGACCCTGTGTATCAAAAATTTTGGAGTTACACCAGAAACAATCAGGTACATATTTCTGTCCAAACATAATTATTTTTGAGTACCTTCATTCATGGCTTCCGGAATTTAGGGCTTTGGAGAAAGTTGGAATTTTTGTAATCAGAGACCACAGCTGGATGCTACTCATCAAAATAGAAATTTAGAGACCAAGATCAGAATTTTTGGTTGGGAAGAAGGCCGGGCTTGATCAAACCCTAGTTCGGGACTTTGATCAGAAAAGTGGAAAATTAGGGCTTCTGTAAAAATGGGAATTTTTGAAATCTGTGACCACGGCTGGAAGCTCCTCAGAAAGATAGAAGATTAGAGCTTTGGATCAAACCTTTTGATTGGGAAGAAGAGTGGGCTTCATCAAACCCCAGTTCAGGGTCACGTCTAGTGAATCCGGAAGTTTCAAAGGCAAAATTGAGGAGTGAAACTTTGCAGTTTTCAAATTCTAAATATACCAGTTTGATCAACTCATCAAGGTGCATATTTCTATCCTTTCGGAAGTTTAAAATTCAAAGTTTGAATTTTTGGGGTTTCTCTGACAAACCCATATCCAGCTCCAGGTCCAGTTCTTGCAAATCAAGTGGATTGGGTTAATCCTAGAAGAAGATGGATTGGTCACCTGCATAAGTGAAGAAGTTCCTGTCTCAGAGGGAGATGAGGATAAGGCCTTACATAAGAAGATTACAAGCGATCTCAACAGGTATGACTCATCGAGGTATGTTTTGATATTTGTCCATGATTAAGTTTATGGTATGTTTGTCTTCATGTTATTACGGTTAGTACAATTTTGATTTTAGATTTGTCATATAACCTTAACAAAATTATGAATGCATGATAGAAGATATTCACTGGTTAGGGTGTTGACACTTATGATTGTACTAATGCATTATGGTGTTGTATGAGGTTTATGTTGTCTACTAACATGAAAGGTACACCAAGAAAGACAAATCATGTTCTGGTCCAGGAACATATGATCATGATAACATGAGGACAAAAGATTCATCCATTGTCATGGATCTCATACAAGATCCATTTACGAGGTATGTATAACTTGTTTATACAATGGTTAACTTATGAGACATGCAAGTTACTAGCACAAGTCACTGAAGAGAAACAAAAGACATTATACGGGTATGTTAGACATAAATAGCTAGCATGCTAATCCAGGTATGTTTTTCCTATATCAAGCTAGAATCCTGCCTTGTGTTAGGATCTTATACTGTTGTTGATAATGATTATTCCTGAAGAGTCATAGGTTTGAATAATCATGGTTTTATGCATATTATATCTCTTATCTTGATTGATGATTCAACTAACCTGAAGAGTCATAGGTTTGAGTAATTACAGGTTTATACATGTTATGTTTCTTATGATTTGACTAACCATAAGAATCCTACATAAACCTTGAATGCTAATGCTTATTATTTTCTGTTTGAAATGATCATGACTATACATACTTAAGATTATTGAGTTTCAATAGTATACTAATGAATGTATGATTTTATATGAGCTCACAAGGATATCACAATCATGATACTAATAAGCATGCATAGGAACCAAGGATGAATGTAAGGACAGGTAATCCAGGAAGCAAAGATCAAGAGGAAGCACACTCCAGGTTACCCTGCAAGAAAGCAAAGGAGCACACTCCAGTTGTTCCTGCAAGAAAGCAAAGGAACACACTTGAGTAGTTTCTACAAGGATGCAGATATTGAGAGGGAGTTGACCATCTTTCCACAACAGAAAGGTGTAGAAGAAGCTACTTCAGATTAGGACTCCAGCAGCTCCTGTAAGAAAGCAAAGACTCAGAGGGAGTCCACCCAATGAACAAACAAAGATAAGTATTTTAATTTCTTGCATATTTGTTTGTTTAAATAAAATTGTTCAATGATGTATATGCTCATGTTCCTAGACTTAGGATATGTATTGTGCATATTAGAATAGTTGCATTGATGAACAATATACTACTAATATACATGGGTAAGTGGCCTATGGCACTGTACAACATTCCATTGCTACTTATCTAGAATGAAACCTCTTTGCTAACATGTTGGGAGTTGTGCACACTCTGAACAATGTTCTGGTAGAGATTGGAAGGCATCTAGAAAGTTACGGAATATGGATAAATGTTGTATTGAAGCATTGGCTAATATAATTGCATGACTGTATGACATATTTCTTTATGTGTAAGAATTTGTTCTGAAAATTATGAGATGTTTCTAATCATGCAATTTAACCTGTTTTGTAGGAAAGACCGTATATCTTCACCTACAAAAGGTCTACAACATTTGTTCCAGCAACAAAGATATCTATCGAAGATATTGAAGTTCCCAGGATACGGGAAGAATGCCATGATCCGTCGATCATGAAGAACGATGCTTGGGATGCGGTCCCAAGAGTTGAAGGGAAGTCTGTTGTGACTTCCAAATGGAACTATCAGATCAAGCATGTTGCAGATGGCAGCATTGAGAAATACAAAAGTGATGAAATAGAAGATGCACCAAATGGATTTCAAGACAGCATGGTGTAGTCATATATGTGTGCAGAACTTGGTATGGTAGGATAGATAGCTTTCTATCCAGTTTGGGCTTTACCAAGAATAAAGCGGACTCCAACCTTTTCTACAAGGTTGAGGAAGGCAATCCAGCGATACTACTATGTGGATGACCTGTTTGTATCAGGTGAGGATAGATTGATTTCCGACACGCAGCGGAAGCTTGCTGCCGAGTTCGAGTTGAGGAACTTGGGGATGATGCACTATTTGTTTTTGGCATGGAGGTGTGGCAGAGTGATGGAATCTTCCTTGGATAAGGGAAGTCTGCAGTAGAGATCCTGAAGAGGTTCGGGATGATGGATTGCAAGGCCATGACCACACCTATGGCATCGAATCTGAAGCTTCTTGGTGATGCTTCATCTGATCTGGTTGATGTATCTATGTATCGTCAGATGATTGGGTCCTTGATGTCCCTGACGAACACGAGACCGGATATTTGCTTTGCTGTGAACACATTGAGCCAGTTCCTGACGGATCTGAGGAGTGTTCACCTGGTTGCTGTAAAGCATGTTCTGAGGTACCTGAAGGGTACAGTGGATTATGGGCTCAGGTATGAGGTGAATCAAAAGTTTAACCTGCAGGGTTATGTTGATTCAGATTGGGCTGGCAGTGCTGCAGATAGGAAGAACACATCTGGGTGTTGCTTCAGTATGGGATCAGGTGTGATCTCTTGGTTTAGCAGGAAGCAGTCCTGTGTAGCACTGAGTACAGCTGAGGCAGAGTATGTTGCAGCCTGCTCAGCTAGTTGTGAGGCAGTATGGCTACGAAAACTACTGTCTGAGTTATTTGATCTCCTGTTGGAGGCTATTGGTATCTTCTGTGATAACCAGAGTTGTGTGAAGCTGTCCGAGAACCCAGTGTTTCATGATAGGTCGAAACACATAAAGATCAAATATCACTATATCAGGGATATGGTGCAGAGAGGAGCTGTGAAGCTTCTGTATGTTGCGACGGACGAGCAGATTGCAAATGTGCTGACGAAGCCACTAGCCAGAGTGAAGTTCGAGTACTTCAGAGAGAGGCTTGGCGTTCTTCAGATCGAGGACACTTTGAGGAAGAATTGATGGACACATTTGCTGAAGCCATTCCAAGCATGTTGGAAGGAGGATCCTTCACATGGCTGTGGATGTAAGCGCTGGATAATGGGCATCAGGATGATGTTCTGGTTTCTGCTGGATATGATCAGTTGGATCATTTTTATGTATGTATGTACGCATCATGTTGGATGCTAGATATGATCAGTTGGATCATTTATGTATGTATGCATCATGTTGGATGCTGGATATGATCAGGTGGATCATTTATGTATGTATGTGCATCATGTTGGATGCTTGGACCATGTATCTGTATATGTATCAGGTGGATACATTGTATGATCAGGTGGATCATGTATGGTGATATGTATCATGTATCAGGTAGATACTTGGTATGCATCAGGTGGATGCATTGATGATCAGGTGGATCATGTATGATGATATGTATCAGGTAGATACTTGGTATGCATCAGGTGGATGCATTGATGATCAGGATGATCATGGATGATGAGCTTCAGGATGTTGCTCCAGATGACATGCAGCAGGATGTTGCAGTGATGATCAGGATGATCATGGATGATGAGCTTTAGGATGTTGCTCCAGATGACATGCAGCAGGATGTTGCAGTGATGATCAGGATGATCATGGATGATGAGCTTCAGGATGTTGCTCCAGATGACATGCAGCAGGACGTTGCAGTGATGATGATCAGGACGATCATGAGTACATCAGGATGATGTATGGTGAGTATCAGGTTGATACTCTATGGCCGTGGATTAGGTTGTGCAAATGAGCATGTCTGGGAGATCCTATAGGTCGGAGTTGTGTACCCGTAACAGCCTGGGATGCTCTTTCGAGACATTGCTCTAGGAGGACATGTAATAGCGCCCTGGGAGATCTCAGGTCGGAGTTGTGTACCCGTAACATCCTGAGATGCTCTTGCGAGGTTTTGTCCTATGGCATGTAATTTGGGCCCTGGGAGATTTCAGGTCGGAGTTATGTACCCGTAACATCCTGAGATGCTCTTGCGAGGTTTTGCCATGACCACATGTAATTTGTGCCCTGGGAGATTTCAGGTCGGAGTTGTGTACCCGTAACATCCTGAGATGCTCTTGCTAGGTTTTGTGGTGGACCACATGTAATTTGTGCCCTGGGAGATTTCAGGTTGGAGTTGTGTACCCGTAACATCCTGAGATGCTCTTTCGAGGTTTTGTGGTGGGGTCACATGTAATAACGCCCTGGGAGATCCTACAGGTCGGAGTTGTGTACCCGTAACATCCTGGGATGCTCTTTCGAGGTTTTGTGACGCACGTAATAAGTCCTGAGGATTCCACAGTATGGCTAGTGATGACGAAGACCTGCAGGTGGTGGGCCTACATCCAGTATGAAAAAAGACTGGCTCTGTAGAACTTCCTATGACGAGTAGATTCAGAGATTGATTGAGATAGCAGCAGCAGTGACGATGATGATGACTCGATGACGATTATCCAGTGACGATGATCCAGAGAAGATGACTTGTGCTAGAAGAATTGTGCTGAGAAATACCTTCCTAGTTAAGAGGGAGTGTTGATGTATATGTAACTTCGGAATGTATTTCACATATATGTATATTGTATTCCTATAGAGATGGTATTATTCCTTTATAAAGAAGTGTCATCATTTATATTGTAAGTGTCGTAACTTATACTTGATGGGTTATTAGACCACCTTGTTTGGGGTCGGCCCTGTATAAGTCATGTGGGTCAAAGGGTTGTTAGACCACCCTATTGGGGGTCGGCCATGTGGGTCAAAGGGTTATTAGACCACCCTATTGGGGGTCGGCCCAGTCAGCATTATGTTATGTGGTTAAGTTCGAGCCTACATGAGTTAGGTAAAAAGGCAAGTCAAGTCAAGTATAAATAGAGTGCGGGAGGCACTCTATTGACTCACTCACTTCTCACACATGCACTCAAGGAGGAGTGGTGCACTTATGGAGGAGGAGGATCTGCTGCTAGTTTATGTCTATCTCTCATGGTTGTATCATTGCTCTATCTATCTCCGAGGAAGTTATTGGGGTTTTTCACCTTTATGGTTTTCCCCAAGTAAATCTTTGTGTCTCTTGTGTGCTTGCATTATTGTCTCCATGATTGATATGCTGTAGATATGCTGTACATGTTGTTCTCTCAGTTAAGATCCTATATCAGATTGAAGTAAATTCTGAAAATTTAACATGAATGTCTATGGGAGGATCCATGCCTTCAAATATAACTCCTATTAGTGTACCTAGGACTTCAACTTCCATACTCGAAGGAAGTAACTCTTTCTCCTTTGGAATGTATTTGGTTGACATGCCACACATACCTATTAGTAAGCCTCCTATTGTACCAAACTTCAATATGTTGGTCAAAAGTTCAATAGTCCCCTTCAATGCCTTTCTGTTTGGAGGAAAACACATTCCATTGTATGCACCCTATGTAGGAACCAAAACTCCCCAAAGTTTTAGAAATCCTTAGGGAAGCATTGCCTTTTTCAGAATGGGAGGTATGATTAGTGGAGCTTTCACACCATATGTACAAGTTCCACCTAGCCATCACCATAACCCTAGTAGTCAAAGTAACTCTCCTTTTATGCTTGGTAATGCTTATATGCCAAGTATCTCTTTTGTTGATCCAAACCAATGGGAAGGATATGCTCTGTGAAGTTGGAATTCCATTGCTCAAACTAAGTTGGCGTTCCTCACAAATTTAAACTTGTTAGATCTCACAAAGTTAACAAACAATCTAGTAAGGCATAGCCTAACTAGCCTCCATTACCCACAAAATTACCTTCATACGTATTGAAGTTTGAAGGCAATTTTGGAGAAGACCATGTCGCCCATGTGACCACCCTTGTGCATGTAATGAACTTCCATTTGTGGGTTTGGTCAAACTCACTTATGGATAAGAGAATTAGGTTAATACTTTTCCAGATAACTCTGATCAAGGTAGCAAGAAAATGGTATATTTATCTACCAAGAGATTCATTTCAAAATTTCGACGATTTAGCAATGTCTTTTCTAAATCACTTTCAGTTACCAATCCATTATGAGAAAGGAACCAAACATTTAATATATTTTAGACATGATAAATCCACTCATATCTCTGACCATATCCACGAATGGTGGAGGAGACGAAGTTTGATCAAATCCCATATTCTTGACGAGTTCTTAGTTGACTAGTTTATTAAGTCTTTGTTACCTTACATTGAAAAAGATGTTGCGATGTCAAGGGTCACAACTTAGGAACAAGACATCATCAAATCTCAAAAATTATACCTGGTGTATTCCCAGTTAAGGTTGTTATATAATATTTTCTCCATGACTCCTTGAATAGACACCGATCCAACCAAACCCAATCCTGAACCACATGTTGATGGCATGATTGGTCCATGGAGAATACCTTATCTAATCAGGTGACAAACCAATTGGGAAAAATTTCCTTGAATGCACCTGTAGCTCCTCAAATTTCCACCGACATGCATACTCCTAGTTAATCCTATGATGTTATGTTAGTACATACATCTAATACTAAGGAGAACCAAAAAACTGGAGGAAAGAAGAAAGGAAAAAGTGAAAATAATGGGAATGGGGGTAATAATGCAAACATTGATAATGTTGGTGGGGGTAAATATGACAAGAATAAGGCCAAGTTTCCATGTAAACACTACAAGGAATTCCATCTGACTCACCTTTTCCGCAAGATGGAGGATTCCCAACCATTATTGCTGTAGCAGGATGCTCCTCAAAAACCTATTGTTCCCCTGAACCCTTTCCTCCTTGTTGGCCCGGTTTTGCAACCAGGCTTAGTGCTATGGGCACCTGCTAACTAGTAGCAGCAGTTTCAATGGAAATAAATAACAAGAAACTAATTAAACAAGACTATTCATGGATCTAAGCAAGAATCTAAGCAAATAATTTAAATATTTCAAAAATCAAGAACAAGAAACATAAGAAATAATTTTTGTATTGAAAAGTGGGGGGCAAGCAAGTGCTTGCGATATTACCTTCAATGGTGAAGGTTGATGTTGAGCAACTCCCAAGATGAGTAGCTCCAAACTCCAATAGGTCTCTTCTCCAAGGTTGCTTCAATGGCTAAAAGTGCTCAAGGGAGATTTCAGCAGCATAAGGATGAGATAATGGAAGGATGTGAAATGAGGAGCCCCTACCACCTTTTTATAGGTTTTGGTGGTGAGGAATACCATTTGTGGTTTTGTGGAAACCAATGGTATTGACCAACATGGTTTAGGTAATTTTCCCTCCTTTTTCCTTTTTTGAATAAAAATAATATTTTTAATTCCCTTTTTAATATTTTTGGGAATTTGGACCCTTTTTGAGGGTTTTTTTTATGATTTTCTTGGAAAAATAATCTTTTTTAATGGAAAAAGGGGTGTACTAAGGTCTTTTGGTGACCTTTTGTTGGTTTCAGAGGCTCAGATGGTGGAAAAGTGGACAAATGGGTCATGTGAGTAAGGGAATGAGCTAGTGAGCACTTTTTAGGTGTTAACAGATTGCCCCCTGATGTGTGAGGGCAGGAGCTCATCGTATGGCCGATAGACATCATAGTTCTTTTGTCCTTTTTCTGGGTTTTAGGGGAGAGAAGAGACCGTTTGGAGACTGGAGCCACGGCCCTTGGAAGCTGCAAAAACAAAAAATATTACATGGCCTCAATATGAATGAGGTATAATCTCTGATAAAGGACGAGGCGGGCATTCCCATGCTCGTATCAAGGCATATACAAAACAATTAGTCCCAAGAAGGGGGATCTAATACGTGAAGAAATATACTGGTACATCGTAATGGTCCGGAGGGGACATGATGGTGGGATATACTCATGATCATGAATGATTCAATAAGAATGATCTCAATAACTGATACACTGGATCAACTGTGGAACTGCTGAAACTTGAAGGTGTCCAACATCTGTAGGGACTCAAAGACTATGAGTCAAATCTGGGAATAAATGTAACTGTATACTCAAGGGAGTATGAAACAGGTGTGAATCTGAATATTGTCGCCATGCGCAGCCCGGATAACTATAGGAAAAGTGTAACTGATATTATCCATAGGAAGACTCTCAAATGTGGAGGAGTCAGGAGGTATCCGGGGTCTTCGACTAATAACTGAACGGACCAATACCCTGTGCGAGTCTCAACGATGCGATCAAGGTGTTGAAGTCGAGCATGTGAGAAACAACCATTGGGAGAGGCACTGAGGATTCCTCTCGAGATGATTCGTAGGTACTCATCATAAATGGTAATGAGTCCAAGACACAGGGGCCTCTAGGTCTATCCTCTGGAATAAATGTGGTTGTCGTCGACAGGGGGAGACCAGCAACTAACAAGGCAATGATGTTTCCTTGCTAGGAGCGCGAGGTGTAAACTGAAGTGATGTAGTACTGCTGGTAGGACTGACATACTTGTGGGGATGGGAAATAACTGGGTCAAAAAATGGGTAGACTCAAACTTCCTTTGTTCAGAGCATGATGACATGGTTGACCTGGCAGCGTAGGGAACTGACTTGTAGGTGCAGGGATCATAGCTTTGACTGAATGGTATATATTGACTCTGGGGGGGGAGGACAAGCTGATGGTAGCTGTCGAGGGAGTTTCAGGGTGACATACTGCAGAATACTCTGAACAAAGGCGACCAAAATGGGGAAGCTGCTATGCGAGTAGATATGATCTGTCGTGGCGCCAAGAGGTACCATTGATTCCTTCTTCGTAGTTTTAATGAGCTCCAAAAAGGGATAAAAGTGTGCTCTGAAATGGTGCGGTCCTATGGATTTTGTGAGCCCAGGACGGCTCATGCTCATGGTTGCTTTCATGTTTAGAGAGTCTGAAAATGGTAAGTGGACTCTGTTGGTGTTCTTTTTCGTAGTTTAGTCTCCAAGGCCCGAAAAAGCATAAAATGATGCGGATGGAGAACTCTTCTAGCCGATGTGACTAGAGTATACCTTTTTTCGTAATTAGTCTACAAGGTCCGGAAAAGGGGTAAAATTATACCAGGTAGACGCCCTTTCAGATACGTTTATCGAGCATGAAAGGAAGCAAGATTGCTCGGCGATCTTTTCATTGTTTTAGGAGTCAGAAAAGAGCTTAACAGAAACTCCCTAAGTGTCTTTTTCGTAAAAGGGGTTGCTCGGCCCGAGAAAGGGGTAAAATTATATCGAACTAAAATGGAATGACGAGTGCGAGAAAAGGTCTCAAGCATCGTCATCTGTGCGGAAAACTGGATCCGGTGACATAAGGATTGTCGAAAACGAAGAACGGCCGATGTGGCACGCAAACCGAGGTGACGAGGGGGCGTGGAAAAGATGCCCGGAAATTCTAGAGGTGAGAGCGAGAAATGATCTCTAGCATCATCAAGGGCGCGGAAAACTGAATCCGGCGATATAAGACACATCGAAAACGGAGAACGGCCGATGTGGCACGCAAACCGAGGCGACGAGGGGGCGTGGAAAAAATGCCCGGAAAATCTAAAGGTGAGAGCGAGAAATGGTCTCAAGCATCATCACAAGCGCGGAAAACTGAATCCGGCCATATAAGGTACTTCGAAAACGGAGAACGGCCGATGTGGCACGCAAACCGAGGCCACGAGAGGGGCTAAGAAATGGTCAAAAATGGACCCCGGGAAAAACGGGAAACGGGAGGAACCTTTATGAAGTTCTCGCTGTGCTGATCCCAACGGTACCAACGGTTTGAGAAATGGACTTCGTATGACACCGTAATGGTTGTTTGAAATTTGTGGAATTTCTATAAATAGGACGTGGGGCCCAATATGACTTGTCATTGTCACGTGCGAGTTTGATAGAGCAGTCAGAGCTTTTTCTCGATTTCTGGGAGATTTCACCGTTGGTTTTCGATTTAGCGAGTTGCAGGTAACTTTATTCGCCTTAACCTAGTCAATTATGTCTTTTTTATTTGGCGGTGGGCCCCCGAAAGCCGCGAAACTCCACGTTGACTCTCCAACGTGGAACCGCGCGGGTTTCGGGGCGGAACCCGCGATGAACCGCGCGGGTTTTAGACTCACAGTCGCGATGTTCATCGCGACTGTGAGGTCGGAACCCGCGATGTTCATCGCGTGTTCATGGGTGACAGTCGCGATGTTCATCGCGACTGTCTGGACGAAACTCGCGATGTTCATCGCGAGTTTTTTATGGAACTCGCGATGGTCATCGCGGCTTTTGTGGAAAATCCGCGATGGTCATCGCGGCTTTTTGTGAAAAAGCCGCGATGGGATTTTTTCTAAATTTTTTTTATGCTGGGGCTAAAATTTTCTGTGTTTTCTTGGCAGGATGTTGCGGAGGGCTCAGTCCGTATGGCGGGAGAGAGATATTGATGCCGAGATTGTGGCGAGGATCGAGAATGATGGGGGGGTGAGACAGACCCTAGCCATGAGCGGACTCTTGAAGTTCGCTCAGATACCTTATATCCGTTCAGTGAGGAGACTCCTGAACAAGCTCGTGCAGTGGTGGGTGCCGGCAGAGGGTGCCATTATTATTGGTGGTGAGAGGTTGGAGATTACTCTCACTGATGTATATTTTTTGACGGGTTTGCCTCGCTTGGGTGAGGTGGGTGATATCTCTCCGAGGTTGCCTCCAGGCGTGGACATGGAGGACCTCTTACAGACCTTTTGTGGGGATGACGCTGTTTTGGTAAACAGCTCTATCAGTCTGAAGTTCCTACGTGAGTGGGATATGCGGGCCGTTGGTGCCTGTGTTCTGAGGGTTTTGGGTGCTGCTGCACCACATCGTATGTCTGGGGGGCAGACGGTGTTGGTGGACTCCGTTCTACGGGGTACGTACTATGCTTGGGCTCAGATGTTCTTGGCCGGTGTCCGGAGAGATCTGGACAAGGCCGTGAGAGAGGGAGGTGAGTTCTGTTACGCCTCATTTTTATGTTGTTTTTTCTTTGAGCGGGTGCCGACCCTACGGCCACACGTACCGGTTCGTGCTGGTCTTCCTAGCGAGCCTCGTATGATGAGGTGGGGGCAGATGATGCCTCGTGCTGGCGGTGGTATCCGTGGCTTCTTTACAGAGGATTTTTTCCAGCAGTGGGAGCAGATGCCACTGGTGATCGAGGACTATCCATATGCCGGTATGGACTACCGGGGAGACCCAGAGATGCCACGTGCCCCAGGACAGGCCTGGAGCTTAGACGGTATGTTTTTGTGTCTTATGTTATGTTATATCATATGTATTATGATTGATCATGATGATATCTGTTGTATAGTATCTGATGGTTCTATTTGCTTTGTGCAGATATTGGTCCAGTACCGCCACCTGAGTATGTGGCTCGGCAGGGGCGGGCGATAGTGGTTGCTCGTCCCCCAGTACCTGTACGTCCTCCTCGTGGTGGAGGATATGGAGCCCGTGGGCGAGGGGTTGGCCCTCAGGACGATGCTATAGATGGTGTTCGACGGACTTTGGCCCGGATCGTAGCTAGACTTCCGGAGGATGGCTGGAGGGACCTTGATCGGGACATTTTGCAGGGATGTCTCGGTGCACTGCCTGAGTGGCAGTCACTGTTGTTGAGGGCAGCGGTGCTTGCTGCGAGACACGGGGGTGGTGGGGGAGATGCTCCGGCAGAGCCGGCACCGGGGAGGATACGACTGAGGGACGACCCAGCAGGGCCAGCCGAGCGGCGAGTTCGGGGTCGTCGTGACCCGGCTGGGCCAGCGGAGGTGGAGTCGGAGGAGGAGCCGGAGGAGGAGCCTGAGGATCCGGAGGATCCTGATGATTAGACGTCATTGTACTTGCCCCCAAATGCTCATGAGCATATGGGGAAGCATTTTTGTATGACAGATGTATTTTGTGTATATCGAGTGCTGAGGGCACTTATGACATGTAGACTATTTGGTTCGTATATATATGTGGATATATATTTTGGATATTTTGATGTGTATGCACGTGGATGCACTTTGTCTTTTGTATATGCCCATGGAGGCACATGTTATGCACGTGGATGCAGTGTGTTTGTAGATTTAGATATGCCCGTGGAGGCACATGCTATGCACATGGATGCAATATTTTGGTTTGTTTGTTTTTATGCCCGTGGAGGCACATGTTATGCACGTGGATGCATTATTGGTTTTTTGTATATGCCCGTGGAGGCACATGTTTTGCACCTGGATGCATGTTTGTTTATGGATATGACATGATGTGATTGGTGTGCCAGTCGAGGACACTGTTGGCCATATTATCTGCTACACTATTGAGGTGTCTTGGGACATGTGTGAATGTAATGGATTCAAACTGTCTAACCATTTGTTTAGTGCGCAGGAATTTTCTGAACAGACAGGGATCGCGTACCTGGTAATCATTGTTGAGCTGGGAAACTAGGAGCTGTGAGTCCAAGAAAACGTTGAGGTGACGTATGCTCATCTGGAGAGCAGCGGCCAGGAGACCGGTCACGGCATCGTATTCAGCTTGATTATTGGTGGCGGCACCTAAACATACTCCATCGATGTGAATTAACTCATGTGAAGGGGAGTATATTACCCAAGCTGCGGAGGCGAGATTGGGAGACCAACGGCTTGCACCATCAGCGAAACCGATATGGCAGAGTGGAAGAGGCTCCATCTGTGGTCATGCAGGGAAAACAAATATTTAGGTTTTTTGAAAAATTTTGTGAACGAAAAACGTATGCCTATACTAAAAAATGGACGATGGTGTCCATGAGATTTTCTATGGGTAAAATCTTTTAAGGTACAACCCGTTGCGTGGGTTGCGTAAGGTGTTGCCTTCTGAATCGGTCAAAATGTATGCCCCCTGCCCGAGGCAGGTGTGTATGATGTAGGGGCCTTGCCACATAGACACGAACTTTCCCTTTCCGGTTTTATCATGAGCTTGATCGTAAGCGAGGACAAGGTCTCCCTCCGAAAAGGTTCTTGGGTGGACGTGTTTGTCGTAACTTAGTTTCGATCGTTGTTTAGCAGCTTCCATGTTTTGAATGGCTGTGCGTCGATCTTCATCGGCCTGCTCTAGGAGCAGCAAACGTTGCTCGATCGGGGAAGTGTCTGGTAGAAGTTCAACGGCGATATGTAAGGCTGGGATCTGGCACTCAATAGGGAGGACAGATTCGACGCCGTGAACTAAATGAAAAGGGGTAAAACCGGTGGCGGTTTTGGTCGAGGTGCGGTAAGCCCAGAGTGCTGGGAAAAGCATGTGATGCCAATTGGATTTGTGCTTGTCTACAGTGCGTTGGAGAATGGTCTTCAAGATTTTATTGATCGCTTCGACTTGGCCGTTTCCTTGGGGGTAGTAAGCGGAAGAGAAATGGTGTTCGAATTTCAACATGGTTGATAATTCCTTCCAGACGACATCTTCAAAGTGAGAGCCGTGGTCAGAGACTAGCTGTTGTGGTACTCCGAAACGAGCAATGACGTGGTTGAAGAAAAACCGCGCGGCAGTGTCGGCTTTGCAGTTATAGGTCGGCATGGCTTCTGCCCATTTGGTGAAATAATCTACGGCCACGATTATGTGTTTGTGACCGCCGGCTGACGGGGGGTTGCAGTCGAGGAAATCTATGGCCCATTTGCAGAATGGTCCAACAGTGATGACTGGATGAAGGGGGGCAGGGGGGGTTCTTGCTTTGGGGGCAAAGAGCTGGCAGTTCTGGCAATGCTTGACTGCGGTGATGCAATCAGTAAACAATGATGGCCAAAAATAACCTGCCCGAATGATTTTCTGGGCGGTGGCCATGCCGGAGAAATGGCCTCCACAGGCACCGCTATGACAATCATTGAGGACTTGTTCTGCCTCACTATGGGATAGGCAGCGGCGTAAGATAGTATCAACGCCGCGTCGGTAAAGTACATCTCCAATAAGTAGGTATCGGGGTGCGTGGTGTCGTATGCGACGGCGTCCATCACGATCGATGTGTGGTCGGAATTTTTGCGTACGGAGGTAAGTCAAAATGTCTCCGTACCAAGGGTCGTCCGACGAAATGACGAAGATCTGCTCGTCAATCAGGTCCGTATGGATAACGGGTGATGTCGAAGAGGACGGGAGATCTGTAATTAGGTGAGCAAGCGCGAGGGCTTTGGTGCTTTTGGGAGTCTTGAAAGTAAGGTCATATTCCTGGAGGATAATGACCCATTTGGCGACACGACCCTGAAGGAGTCTCCTGGTGAGGAGGTAGACCATGGGGTTGGAGTCGGCCATGACCGTGGTATGACTAAGCAAAATGTAGTGTCGTAGTTTTTGTACGGAAAAGACTACAGCTAGGGCTAATCTTTCCTCGTATGGGTAACGTAGAGGTGGGCCAGACAAGGTCTGGCTGACGTAATAAATTACATGCTCTTTGTGGGAAGCATCTTCCTGGACCAAAACTCCGGATACGGCATGTTCGGATGCCGAGACGTAAAGGGTGAAGTCTTGGGAGAAATCCGGTGGGGATATCAAGGGGGCTTGTGTGAGAGCCTTCTTGAGGGCTTCGAATGCCGTGTCTGCTTGTTCGTCCCAGACAAAGGGTATGTGGGTACGAAGTAAGCGTAAGAATCCATGGACTTTGGTGGCGTAATCAGGAACAAAGCGCCTAAGAAAATTGGACCGACCTTGCAAGCTCTGAAGCTGGCGAAGCGTGCGAGGAGGGGGAAGTTCTAAGATGGCTTTGACTTTCAGGGGATCAACGGTGATCCCGTCTTGGGAAACAATGAAACCCAACAACCGGCCTGCCGGGACGCAAAAGACACACTTGTGTGGGTTCAAGCGGATTTTATATTTACGACAACGCAGGAAAACTTGCCGGAGGTCGTTAAGGTGGTCTGATCGTTTTCGGGAACGCGCTGTGAGGTCGTCAAGATAGACCCGCAGGATATGGACCAAGTCGTGAAAGCAGTAGGTCATGGCTCGCTGGAAAGTGGCACCAGCATTTTTAAGGCCAAAGGGCATGACTCGATAGGCAAAGGTGCCCCATGGGGTGGTAAAGGCAGTCTTGTACTGATCCTCCTTGCGGATGTGAATCTGGTTGTATCCGGAAAACCCGTCCATGAAGGATAGGACCTCATGGCCCGCACACTCATCAATGAGTTGGTCAATGAATGGCGTGGGGAAATTGTCTTTTGGACAAGCGTGGTTTAGGTCGCGGAAATCAGTGCATACTCCAAGGGTGCCTTGCTTTTTGTTTACAGGGACGGGGTTCGACACCCATGTGGTGTACGGAATAGGGTAGATGAAACCTGCTTTTCGAAGTTTCTCGACTTCAGCCTTGACAGCGGGGAGCTTGGCAGGGTGAATAGGTCGCTGTTTCTGACGAACAGGGGGTACTTCCGGCCATGTATCGATGTGGTGTTCAATAATGGCAGGGTCGAGACCAGGCATCTCGGTATAGGACCAGGCGAAGACATCGCGGAACTCTTGAAAGAGCTTTTTGTATGCCTGAGTTTCTGCTTGAGTGCAAGATGCGCCCAGCGAGATGAGCTCAGGTTTCCCTGGTGTTATGGAAATGTCTATCTGTATGGTGGGGGAAATGTTGGACATGTTCCCTTCTTCAAAGGCATCCGGTGCTGGGATGGGGTCCTTTAACCAATCGACCTTAGCAGGTATGAAGTCTTTCGACTCGACTGATAGCTGGTTGGATGCGGTGGAGGTAGATGCTTCCGGGAGGAAGTACGAGCGATGATGCATATCATCCCAAGGGTAGTCGGGTGCAGTGAGTGTTTCCAAAATCTGCTCGTCAGTATTGAAGTAGTCAGACCATAAATCAAGGGGTTCTGGTTTGAAGGTTGTCGAAATCATATATATCGTATTGACTTCCTCTGACGAGGATGATGGTGGAGGGTGAATCTCCTCGATGAGTGGAGGAGATATCTCTAAATCGGCATTGTTTAACTCGTACAACGCTGCTCTATAGTCAGGTAGATCAGGGCAATGGTGAGAGTAGTGGCCGTAAACACTGCATATAGCACAAGGATGGTTAGTGCGCAGTGATTTGTCGCGAGGCTGTAGAGGGGGCTCTAATTTGACTACTGGGGTTCCTATGTCATCGTCCAACATATTCATATGTTCTTGGAGTGCCGGTAAATGTGGGCATTGGTGAGTTGGATGGCCAATTTCATCGCATAATGAACATTTGGGGGGAGCTCGAAACACCGGTGGGGGTTTGGTTGCCTTAGGAGGTGGTATGGCAGTGTAGGGTTGTGGACCTCTGCCCCCAGTGGGCTTAGCAAGGAGAGGGGGATCCTTTGACGTCGACGCAATCGTGAGACCCGGAGGAGGTTTCATTGACGACGAACTAATATTGAGGTTAGGAGGAGGTTGATTTGTGGTAACAATAGGTTGTACCGGTTGGAGGATGACGTCTGGTGTGGGTAATCGAACGGGAGGCGGAATATACCACACGGGTAATCCCAATGTTATCCCGGGTAGGCTAAGGGTAGCCATAACCGGGGCGCTTACTACACCCGAAGGAGGAAATAGGAAGGGGATGGTGTGGATGGGTGTAACACCAATGTGACTGGGGATCAATGGTGGTTGACCGCCGGGTGTTTGCGTATTCTGCGAAACAGTACAGAGGTTTGCTACTTGGGTCTCCGGTGACGGTGGTGGAATGGCCTGGAATGTAGAGGTCATTGGTGTATCCGAATACAGTCCGGGTGCCACAGAAGACACAAAGGAGGTAACTGTACTAGAAGCGGGTTGTTCAATCATGGGGAGAACATTCTCCGGTGCTGCAGGGGCGTTGGGGTCATAGTAGGTGAGTTGGTCAATTTTGACCACGCGGCCCTCATGGGGGAACATCATGGTGCGGAAGACGGAGGAGGCGACCGCTTTCATGGCGTACATGTAACTGCGGCCAAGTAAAAGGTTATAGTCAAGCTGGGCGTTAATGACCTCTATGTCGATGAGCACAGTCTTCCCACCTAATTGGACGGGTACCTTGGGTAATAAACCTTGAGGTTGAGCTGACCGGCCGTCGTAGGCCCGCAATGCAGTGGTGGATTGCTGGAGAGCAGGGGAGCCCAACTTTTGCCAAACAAAAGTGGACATGACGCATGTGGAGGCACCCTCGTCAATGATACATCGATGGATGACAAGATTCCGAATAGAAACGGAAACTTGGACTGCTACGGTGGAAGGCAGCCGTGGTTCAGATTGGTCTAAATCAAAGGTCATCAAGTTCGAATCATTTGGGTCAATCGCCCCAATGGCGGAAAGTAAAGTCTTGCGCTGAGTAGGACAGGTTTTTAAGACTTCTAACGCAGACATGGCTGCGGGAGATTGAGCTAAGTCATCTACGATGTTGTAATTGGACGCAGCTCGTGCATTGGGGTTGTTGTTGATTCGGCGAAGGGGGAAGCGAGGTGCTTTAGAAGCGCCATCAAGTGGAACCTGAGGTATACGCAATGTCTGATCAGTGGGATTAGCAGTGGTATCCTTTTCGGCGGGGGGGGCTTCAGAAGTCGGTCCGTATTGATTCCGACGGGTTTGGATATTGACGTCAGCGGTGGACATCATCAATAAGTGGTGGGTGCCTGAATCAAACATGGGTTGATCAGGAGATGTGTAAGTAATTTGTTGTGGTTGCACGTTGCCCTGTTGGGGGGCTAACGGCTGGGTGTTTACCACTCCCTGTGTTGGAAAGGGGTTTTGGAGAACCAGAGGTTGTTGTGGAGGTGGTGGGGGGTTGGGTGGTGGCTGAGGAGCCGCCTGCCCTTGACGATGGGCGTCATTTGTCCATAGTTGTCGAGCTCGCTCGAGATGTGGGCAAGCGTGGGTATAGTGGCCATAGACACCGCAAATGGAACAAGGATGGTTTGTCCGTAAATTAGCATTTTTAGGTTGCTTAGGTGGCCGATCAGGATTCTGATGAGCGGGCGCCGCGTTATTGTTTTGCGGGGGCTGGGTAGGCTGTGGAGCCTGGTTGCGGTTTTGATTGTTTCCACGGTTGCGCCCTCTTCCGCGGTTGGGTTGTCCACCCTGGTTGCGTTGGTTATTTTGATATTGGGGCTGCTGTTGTTGTGCGTACACATGCCCTTGAGCATTGGGGGGATTCTGAGGAGCCGCAGGTGCGGGAGCAGGTTGCGGTGGATAGTATGCAGGTGGAGCTGAAGGTGGTCCAGTTGCCTGTTGGGGTTGTTGGTACCCCTGCGCTGGTGGAGGTGTGAGGTTAGCCGGTGCAACCGGTTGTGGGTAATGCATGGGCTGTTGTGGAAACTGCATGGGGTTTTGTACCGTAGGTTGAGCATAGTATGTAGGAGGTACATATGCTGATGGCGCTTGGCCATAACAATGTTGTGGACAAGAGGGTCCATGAACATGATGGGTCTGGTTTGTTGGAGCATAAGAAGTTGTCGCTCCGGAACTGGATGTAGCCCTAGAAAGGTCTGGGGCGGGCATGGTGCTCACCATACTGAAAGGTTTTGCTTGCGGTGTAATTTGGCCAATAATGCCATCGGCGGCATGGGATGCCCCCGGTGTGTCACCGCGTGCAGAGTCACCTCGTGGGGCGTCAGGTATGATGGTGTATAGGTAACCTGACTGGGCATAGATAAGGTCAAACTGTTGGGCCTTAAGGATGGCCTCCTCTTCAGACTGGGGTCTTTCAGAAGCTACATCCTTCGCAATGAGGGGAAGGAGGGATTTAAGGAACCAGTCTAAAAAGATTCGATCGTCTAATTTGATCTTGCATAGGCTTCGGCGCCGACGCCAATCATGAATATGGTCAGTGATGTGCGTGGCTGTGTTTTGTCTGCAAGACAGTAGGATCTCGACGCCCGCATCATAGCGGACCGGTAGCTGAAAGAACTGCAGGAAGGTCGAGGCAAGGGAGGTAAATGAGGAATGCGTCCCATGGGGTTGCTCGATATACCATTTGGCTGCAGAGCCAGTGAAGGTGCGCTGTAATAAACGGAGGCGGATAGAGTCGTCCACTATGGAGTTGGAGGAACACCATAAGTGGAAAGACATGATGTGGTTCTGGGGGTCTTCTCCGGCCTTTCCCTCAAACTTAGGGATGTCAGAGGGAAGCTTAGTGGGCATATGGGGCCAAGCAGGGTCATGCCTGATGGGGTCATTTGTGAGCCTAGCTAAATCTGGCAGGTTGAGACTTGCCATGTATGGTAGACTAGCGGATGTAGTGACCGGAACCGGGACCTGCCTAGCCATTGTGGTATGGTGTAGGGGTCCAGTAGCGCCTATAGGTATGCTAGGTATGGAGGGTATGTGCCCTCCAAAAGGTGTGGCCTGATATGGGTTAGCACTCCCAAGTGCAACCTGGGTTACACTTGGGTTAGGAATCGCACTAGGGATTCCTGGTATAGCACTACTGAGTGCAACATGGGTTACACTCGGGTTAGGAATCGCACTAGGGATTCCTGGGATAGCACTCCCAAGTGCAACAGGAGTGACACTTGGGTTAGGAATCGTACTAGGGATTCTTGGGATAGGGTTTGTGGAAACCGAAGGGGGTATGACCCCCATGTTGGGCATGCCCATGACAGGTGGTGGCCCTGTGTTAGGCATTCCTGAATGTGGAGTGGTACCCATATTGGGCATACCCAAGGGGGTGGATGTTGTTATGGATGGTATTCCTGCAGAAAGGTCTGCTGATGTCTGACCTATGGTTAATGTAAATTGTGGATCATCTGGTGTTCCAGACATAATTGTGGTCGGTGGTAACTCTGTGGGGTTTTCGGATTCTACCTCCAAATCAAAGGTGAAGTGGGGTATGTCAGAATCGGATGACCGTCTAAATGATCGACGATGTGTCGAATCAAGGGATAATGCTCTGCGTCCGTGACGTGGAGAGCCAAGTGGACTGAACTCTGGGAGTTCGCCCCGTAGACGACGAGAACGTCTAGAATTCTCAATGGTGAGAAATATGTTTTTTGTTTTATGTATAAAATGTTGTTTTAAGTATCAGGTGGTGATATATATGTAAAAGACTCAAAACCCTAATGCAACCAAGGGTGCAAGAAGGGGAGTGAAAAAAGAAGGCTCACAGGCCAAAAAATCAATCCTCAAAAAATGCACTTATCCTAGCAGCTGTGCTACAATAAGTGGAGGAATGCAACAACCGGTCAGAATACCAACATGCAAGCGGCTCCTAGAAAAAATAGGTGTAACTAGACTCAAAAGGTGGTAAAGATCATGCAAACACCTAATCTAAAAGTATTGTGACTCAAACAGACGATATCCCCTGCAAGGTGATGAAATCCAAGTCAGACAATATGAATGTAGAGACAACGGCTAGATATCCCCCTACCGGGAGGGACACCGGGTAATCAATCCTAAAAAGACAGGCTACTAGGATACTCCGTTCATGACGCGTCGAGAAAAGGTAAATCTGCCGTTTGGTCCTTTGATCGCAATATCCCAATACAGGGATATCCCGAGAACTGCGAATGGTAGCCCTTCGGTTACTGAATGGGTTTCGGTATCCCACTCAGGCTTCCGGAACCATCCTCGCGACTTCAACCCTCCTAGGGGAGAGGCCTTCCCACAAACCGGTTGTGACCGCGCCAAAAAGTACTAAGAGATTTTAGCTCCCTAATTGGACAACTTCTATGTCTCAGATGTATGAACTGAGGGGTGTTATTGGAACACCTATCCCCCCAATACTACCTAGCTACAAGAATTCTTTTTGTGTTCCCCAAGTGGGGTTAAGAGTGTGTTCAAATTAGGGTAAGTTTTAAGTCTTAGTTCAATTAAGTGATTGTGTGAGTGCACGTGAGGTGTTGTAAACTGAACTTGAAAAAATTAAATGCTTTAAGGGAAATTTTTCAAAAAATAAAGGACTTTTCGAAGAATAACAAGCAAATATTTAAGACTTTTTTCACTAAAAGAAATTAATTTGCTTTTTCAAAAATAACTCAAAAAATAATGGATTTTTTGGATTTATGAAAGCAAATAATAAACTTCTAAAAGAAATAAATGGATTTCTTCGTTTCAATAAAATTTGCTAAGGGCAAGATTCTAAAGAAGTAAACAAAAAAAAAAATTTGAATCTAGATAAAGAATGCAAAATGAATCTTTCTTTCACTTTCTTGAAAATTTTTAAAAAGATTTCTATGTATGCACTTTTAAATAGTAAATTTTTTTTTCTAAATCTGGAAAATATGCAGAATTTGATACTGTAAAAAATGTGCTATGGGCAGAAAGTACAGTAAAAAATATTTTTCAAAATCGGGATGGCCGAATGAAAAAATTCAGCCGCGCGGGTTTTGGACGAACAGCCGCGATGGGCCGCGCGGGTTTCGGCCGCACATTCGCGATGGACCGCGCGGGTTTTGGCCGCACAGTCGCGATGGACCGCGCGGGTTTTGGACGCACAGTCGCGATGAGCCGCGCAGGTTTTGGCCGCACAGTCGCGATGAGCCGCGCAGGTTTTGGCCGCACAGCCGCGATGAGCAGCGCGGAAAAATGCAGAAAAGTCGCGATGGACCGCGCGACTGTCTGGGAAAAGGCCGCGATGGACCGCGCGGAAAAAACGCAGAAAAGCCGCGATGGACTGCGCGACTGTCTGGACAAAAGCCGCGATGCGGAAGCCGTGCACGGAAATCAAGAAACGAACCCGAAAAATGAATTTTTAGGGCTGTTTTTGGGGCCAAATCTCAGATCAGCAATGGATCTGCTGTCTAAGATGGCAGATCTATGGATCTAAAGGTTAAAAACTCATAAAAACTAAGATTTAATGGCAAAGCTAGAGATCTAAAGTTCAAACCAAAGCGGAGTCGCCAAAAACTGTTGGCCCGGTTTTGCAACCAGGCTTAGTGCTATGGGCACCTGCTAACTAGTAGCAGCAGTTTCAATGGAAATAAATAACAAGAAACTAATTAAACAAGACTATTCATGGATCTAAGCAAGAATCTAAGCAAATAATTTAAATATTTCAAAAATCAAGAACAAGAAACATAAGAAATAATTTTTGTATTGAAAAGTGGGGGGCAAGCAAGTGCTTGCGATATTACCTTCAATGGTGAAGGTTGATGTTGAGCAACTCCCAAGATGAGTAGCTCCAAACTCCAATAGGTCTCTTCTCCAAGGTTGCTTCAATGGCTAAAAGTGCTCAAGGGAGATTTCAGCAGCATAAGGATGAGATAATGGAAGGATGTGAAATGAGGAGCCCCTACCACCTTTTTATAGGTTTTGGTGGTGAGGAATACCATTTGTGGTTTTGTGGAAACCAATGGTATTGACCAACATGGTTTAGGTAATTTTCCCTCCTTTTTCCTTTTTTGAATAAAAATAATATTTTTAATTCCCTTTTTAATATTTTTGGGAATTTGGACCCTTTTTGAGGGTTTTTTTTATGATTTTCTTGGAAAAATAATCTTTTTTAATGGAAAAAGGGGTGTACTAAGGTCTTTTGGTGACCTTTTGTTGGTTTCAGAGGCTCAGATGGTGGAAAAGTGGACAAATGGGTCATGTGAGTAAGGGAATGAGCTAGTGAGCACTTTTTAGGTGTTAACACTCCTCAACACCAACAAATGGTTTTTGGAGTCCCACACAACCTTGGACCTCCGCAAGGGGGAAACTAGGGATCCTACTCACAAGAGGAAAACCCATCAAATACCAACAAATACATGTGCAAGTGGTAAATTAATTTCCAAACTAGAGCTCATAATTATAATGCATCTGGGTCTAGATCCAAAGGAAAAGAAGTTTCCACCTTAGAAATGCTAGATCCTACACACATTGAGAAGTTGGAAAATTACATAATTCCATGCATCCCAAAAGATGTTTTAAAATGGCCCACACATAATCCCAATGCTCGAGCCACACAAATCTATAGCATTGTCAAAGACCTAGCTCAGGCGTTATGCGCAAGGTTTATGTTGGGCCTGGCCTAAGTAAGGCATTTTTTTGCAAGGCATTTTTTATACAAGACAGTTTTGGAGCTGCTAACTTACAGCGCAGCTCAGCGTAAGGCACTTTTGAAAAAAGATAGTTTTGAGGAGCTGCGAAGTTGAGCGCAGTGCAGTATCGACAGGATGGGAAACACATAGCTGAGATCCGGTTCCGCGAAGTGGTAGCACCACGAGGTGCCAGCAGGGCACCTATTTTGGGTAAATAATGAAGGGAAGGTCGAGCCGAGAAAGCGACCTATTTCAGTTGAAGTACTCCACAATTCCCAGCAGGCGGGTAAGGAGTGGTGCAGAAGGAAAGTGACCGGTCACACGAGCAGAGGAAGCACGACATGAACCGGCCGCACAAAGCTGTTAGAGAAGGAAAGGCAGGGTGAAAGCGACCGTCGACATGCAGTCGATAGGGCAGGCTGAAAGAGACGTGACCACGCGTAGAAGGATGGCCACGGTAGAGAAGTCGCTATCAGATCCAACAGTCCTGGTTAGCAAAGTAACCATGACGGTTTTGGGTAACCTTAGGGTTTTTGAGCCTATGCATTGTAAAGACATGACCTAAGGGCACGATCTATAAAAGGGAACATTTTGTAAGGGAAAGGGTTGATATCTAATCTTAGATCTTCATTGTAAAACATCTATTAGAGATTTGTTGAATAATATTTTGTTTATGAATTGTTAATATTTGTTGTTGAACATTGATATCTGTTGAGAGAAGATTGTAAAAAGTTCTGCAAGCTGCGTGCACAGAGACCTATAGAGAGAGAAGAGATTCCGCAGCTGAGTGCATAGACTGGAACTGTTGTACCCTTCCCAAAGATAATACAACAACAGTTCCTATGGACTTAGCTCCTATCCTGAGGGTGAACCACGTTAAATTCTGTGTTATGCGATTGCTATGTGTTTTCATTTGTGTCTTTACTTATGATGAATGGTTGAGTGTTGTTTATGAGTTTGTGTGCTTTGATTTTATATGTATTCGCCATAAGGATGATGATGGGAATAATATGTTAATTAATCACATGTATGAATGAATGTCGGATGCACCAATATTTCGTAGTTAAGATGAATGCATGAACTAATCGGATAAACACTAAGCACAGCACTGGAAGTGCGTAGTGATATCGTTGTTGTTAGAGTGTATAAGGTTGCAAGTTTGTGTCTATTATGCTTGTTGAATGCGTCTTTTTGCATTAAGTAAGATCTATAAAGTTGCATAAGTTTGTAAGAGGAAGCGCAGTATCTGTGGCACTGTCTTATCATTGAAGGATCATCCCGCATCGTGTAGTCCTTGGATGTGCGATAGCATAAGTATTAATTGCGAAGAAGTGGAACTTCGCGCAGTCCGAAGCCTGCAGCGCGCGTCCTTTAGCGCGCTACTCGCCAAGCTCCGTTGAAATGCTCATCACCTAGTTGTGGAAACCTGATTCCACACCCCCCCATTACTTCGCCTCGGGTGAGACCTCAATCTGCTCGCAGATTGTTGAGGAAAGGGCTGGTGAAAAGGGGTTTTGTTGGTTCCTCGAACCGCGCAGAAACTGGGTCTTTATATAAAACCTCAAGAATAGTTTAGACAACCAACAGTTTACATTATAGGTTCTCCAAAGCAACCCCATGAAACTTAAGACATTATTATCAGCTAGTGAATCTCTAGACCCATTGGATTCTAAACTAATAACATTCACCTTGGATAATTGGAAACCTTGTCTTCCCCACTCTGCTACAGTCCTTTTAGATTCAAGTTTTGACAAAAGGGTATAACATATTTAGGACTATGGTGGATGAAGGTGCTTCTACTTGCGTGATATTGTTCTTGTCATGTTGGCAAGCCATAGGATTACTTGATATAACACCATCACCTACAATGCTAAAATAATTCCATGGTCATCTTTCTAAGCATTAGGGTATTATACTCATGCTTCAAATATAGTTTGGGAGCAAGATTGTGTTCATGGAGGTACAAGTGGTTGATGCTACTCTCGATTACAATCTCCTTCTAGGACATAGTTTGATCTATGCCATGTTAACAGTTGTGTTTTTTATATTTCGGATTATCCATTTTCCCCATGAAAGAAAGATTGTAATTATAAACCAACTGTCATACTATAGAGTAGAATCAGTCTCCACAACATATCCCAATGTCCTATTGGTAGGCCATTCCATGAGAGCCTATGAGAGTGCTGGCGTGGGGATGTATCAAAACCTCCTGGAAAATTGTAATCTTCCCCCACCCAACCCTCATGATAATATTCCCTTGATACATGTGATTTCATCAGTCGCCATTAATCCCATGGAAAGAATATGCCACTTCAAAACATCTTATTTTGAAGACCTATGGGAAGTGTTAGTCTCCTTTGTTTCTAGGGACCTAATGATTTTTTTTGTAGTTGGATTAATGTATCAAGTGTTTAATTAGGAACATGATCATTACACTATTCCCATCTAGTCCATTAACTTCTCACCTTATTAGGATCTCCTTGATATGGTCTTACCCACTATTGAAGCTATTTTAGGCTCCATGTCTATGATTGAGAGACCTTGGAAGGACATGCATCAACATCCGTCTTTTCTTATTGTGATGAATGATTTGAGGATTGATGAAAAATGGATTATCAAACCTAGAAACATTGAATGGTGTGGGAGTCCCCACCTGACACATGATGTTTATGCAGAAGGGAGCATGGAAAAAATTTCAAAAACCACACCAATCGATATTTCTAGAAAAATTGGTGTTGTTAAGAATGTCTTCATATGAGCATATTGTTCCCCTGAGGAAATAGAACTTTATATTTCTCTCTTTAAAGAATATTGTGACATTTTTGCTTGGCCATATGAATAAATTCCAGGCATTATTCAGAAATGGTTGAACATGAGATTAAAATGTATCCTAAAGTTAAACATGTTCAGAAAAAGTTAGATTACTTAACCCTAGAAAGGAAGCAACCATTAAAGCAAAGGTGGAGAAACTTCTAAAACAAGTATTTATCTACCTGGTTCCCTTGATGGAGTGGGTATCTAATTTGGTTCCCATTGACCAAAAACATGGAAATATCGGGGTTTGTATTGATTTCAAAGATTTAAACTTGGATTTTCCAAAAGAAAATTATCCTACTCCCTTCATCGACCGAAGCTTCCATGGGTGTGCTGGAAGCAAGTTCTTTTCATTCATGGATGGATTCTCCAGTTACAACCAGATTCAAATATGCCCAACATGTCAAGACAATAATATTTTATTTTTCCTTGGGGTACATTTTCCTATAGGAAGATTCCTTTCAGTCTCAAAAATGTTGGAGCTACCGTCCAATGGGCTATGTTGTATGCCTTCCACGACATAAAACATATTTTTGAAGCTTACCTAGATGATTTAACTACTCAGTGTGCTAAAATAAAAGATCATAATGAGCACCTTAGGGAAGTCTTTGAAAAATATAAGTATTATAGAATTCTCCTGAATCCCAACAAGTGTATATTTTGTGTCAAATAGGGTCGATTATCAGGTTTCATCATGTCTAAGAAAGGGATTCTAGTAGACCATTTTAAGGTTGAGGTAATAGTATAATTTACTCCCCCTTGCAATATTTGTCAACGCAGAGTCTCCAAGGAAAAGTGAGCTTCTTGAAAAGATTCATCGCAAATTATTTTGATATAACAAAAGATTTCATGTGCCTTTTGAACAAAGGGTCCCATTTATTTGGGATGATTTTTCTCAACAATTATTCGAAGCATAAAAAAGGTCCCTTAAGTCCACCTCATCGTTGAGTCCTCTAGATTTCAACATAGATTTCATATTGTATTTATTGGCATCTGAATCAATCACCAGCATGGATTTGGTTCAGGAGAATGAATTGTATCAAGTGTGTAATTTATTATCTAAGAGCCTTGTGAGACCTAGGATGAGATACTCTCATGTTGAAAAGATGTCATCGACAATCATGCACACTGTCCAAAGGATTCAACACTATATTATTATTCAACGAGCTATAGTTATAGATGATACCAATCCATTTAACATATCTTGACCCAAAACATAATCGACGAAAAATATAACAAATGGATTGTGATTCTATAGGATTTCAACTTAGAATTTGTGTCAACTAAATCTAACAATTCCTTGGCCTTTGCCGACTTAATGTTGGAGATACCTAGAGATGGCGAGGAACTAGCTGAAAATAGGTCATTTCCTAACGAGAATGTTTTCCTCACCACCTCAAATGATCCTTGGTATAGAGACATCCCAATGTATCTCCAAACACAAAAAATTTCCCTCTCAATTCTCTCATGAGCACCGATGGTGCATTCATCATCATGCCAAACATTTTGTTATCATCGGTTACACTTTGTATTGCTGGGGGATTAATTCAAGCTTCTATTGATGTTTAATCATAAAGAAGTTGAGAAGGTTCTAAATGATTTCCATAGTGAAGAATGTGGCAGTCATCTATTTAGGTTGGCAGCAACTCAAAAGATATTGTGTGCATGATATTATTGGAATTATATATTTAAATACTATGTAGAAGCAGTAAATAAGTGCCATCCATGCCAAATGTTAACTGGTAAATTGCATACGCATCCTCCTCCATTATATCTTGTTATTATTGTTGGTCCCATCACAAAATGGGAGGGTTGATTTCACGATGTGTAATTTGGCATCGATGAAAGGTAATAAAGATATTATTGTGGCCGTAGACTATTTCACTAAGTGGGTTGAATCCATACCAACTTTTAACAACGACGATGAAACATTACAACATTTCATGTTTAATCAGGTTATCACTAGATTTAGTGTACCCAAGGGCCAAAGTGATTGTCACAGATCATGGAAGTCACTTTCAAAATAAAAAGATGATGGAATTAATAAATAAGCTTGGATTCCAATAGGACCACTCCTCGCCTTATTATCCATAAGTGAATGAACAAGTAGACACTATTAACAAATCCTTGAAAACCATTCTCCAACGGATGATTAGCACAAGTAAAAATAACTAGCACATTATGTTATATATGACACTTTGGCATACCGAACTTCAGTAAATATTTATGTGGGGATCGATCCATTCCAACTTGTACATGGAGTCAAGTATATTTTATCTATTGAGTGTGATATCCATTCTTAAAGCAATCCATAGAGATCTTGCTTAAGACAAACACTTTGGAAAATTTCCTAGTGTACTTGGAACAACTTGACGAGCATTGAAGAGATGTGGCCACTGCAAATGAGGCACATAAGAAACATGTTGAAGCTCATTATGATAAATTAGTCCAGCATCATATATTTTATGAAAGATATATGGTACTTTTCTATGACCAAGACAACGATAAGTTAGGATCATGTAAATTCAATTCGATGTGGCTTGGTCCTTACATAGTGAGGTGAGACCTTAGTAAAGGGGCTTATGACTTAGAATAATTTGAGGAGAATGTGTTGAAGGAACCTAGAAATGAGATCTATCTTAAGAGGTATTACACCTAGGTAGAAATGGATAGGGAATGCCCTTGACTTGTTGTACCATAAGTATTTTAAGTTACTTTTCTTTTCTATTTTAATTTTTCTTTTAGGCCATCACTCATAGTTCTTTGTGATCGATTCATGGATGTCATCATAAACACATGTGTTTGTGGGATTCATGAATGGTGCTAGACATCACACTTGGAATCTCGCCTTTGTCTCTTGGGTGATCTATTGTCACACATGCCAACTGGTGAGATCATGAGGAGTATGCCTAGGTCTAGTAACCGATAATATTGCCAAATATTGCGCTATAATCAAACTTCTATTGGATTCCATCTCAAATGGGATTCATATTTTGGTGGTCCACCTAGACTCATAGTTAGGCGTGTCATAACTCAATGGTATATACCACATTCACGATCTCGCCCTTGTAAGGAAATTTTTATGTCTCACGTCATGTTGATTTTTTTACATACATTCATGTTCCAAAAAGTTTTAATTTTATACTGATGCATTAGCGAATAATGTATTAGATTGGAAATTTTCACACTTATAATCAAAGCACATTTTGTTTTCAAGCCGAAAAAAAAACTTGATATTCAGTGATGAATTGAAGTTACAACAGAGATACAATAGCTTGTACAAGATATAAAGCCCTTCCCCATACAACATAGAGTTTTTTCCATTACTTATAACATGATATAACAAGCAGCACTTCAAAACAAAAGCTACAGAGATAAAGAACACAATAGAACTCCTTCGAAACCCTAAGAATTGACATGAAAAAACCAACAGGTGGAAGGAATAAAAAGTAAAAGCCCCAAAAAAGGAAAGTGATCTTAGACCCAACTGAAGACGTCCTCTTCCAGCACGTTCCCATCATAGCACTCCTTGAATTGGATCAAGCCATCCATCAACACCAAAGTTTCCTTTGAGAGTCTATCAACCTCTTGGTTGAATTCTCTATAAATATGCTTAAAGGAAATGTGCGCAAAATCCCCTTTAAGTACCTTAATTCGGTTCTTCCAATGGCTGATATTTAGAACATTAAGCTCAGGTAAACCCCAAATGCAGTTAATAATAACAACAGAATGTCCCACCACTTGCAAAAACTGTACCCCCTTCCTTTTAGCACTCAGAAGAAGCCCCCATAGTGCCAATAGTTCAGCCTGTATGCTAGTACCCAGTCCAGCCCGCATCCATAGATGTAAAGTGTGCCTCCTCTTTATATGCAAAACCATCCCTGCTCCACATAAATTGTCTTTTTGTGCACCATCGAAAAATCCCATAGAACAATCAGGCAAAAAAACGGGTTGACGAAGGACCTTGATAGTATCCTTCTTAGAGAAAATATTTGTATATAAAAGTGGCCAAAGTTTTTAATTAATAGATAATATGAGTTACATCAAGTACAAAATGTCTAGAATGTTATAAAAACTGGTCATCTTAACCGTCGATAATGCATATATAAGACCAAAAAGTAAAAATTATCATTACATCTGACATATATCAAGAATGCGGCCCAATGGTGTCTCAATAGCACAATACTATGGTTTCCCCTTGATGAAATAGGCAAATCCATGCACGTGGAACTCTAACCACTTTCCTGTGCATTCCCTCTAAAAGGTCTCAACTCATGTTGCATGAATCCTAAGGGTCATACCCTCAAGTATTTTCTCTATAGAATTGAGAGTCTATGCGAGTCCCACGTCAGATTCGCCAATATGAAGTCAAAACTAAGGATACCCTCTAGTTGTAAAGGTCCTACATTTGCATAATAAAAAAATTTGTTCATAATTTTGCATACCAAAAATATTTTACCTCTTGCTTTTAAAGATAACAAAAACTCAAAAAAAAATATATTCCCAAAATATTAAAACAAATTTTTTTCTTACCGATGTGTCCCCATTGTGTGTTGGGAGGTAAAGCTAACTCTAGATCTATGTGATAGTCCATACTAGGGTAAGGGAATTATTCGATGGAGAAGCTAAGACCTTCACCAATCAAGGCAATCATCATTGAAGGAACTAATGATAGTTCCACATCCCAATCTATACATCATATCCATCTAGAGGATCATCCTGGGCTATTGAGGCTTGGGAGGAGGGATATTGATCTTAGGGCACATCAATGGGAATTTCTCTAAAAAGAATGAGACTAAAACACTCCCATAACCAAAGTTCTTATTTTTACCTATTTTAGAGCCTATCAACTAAGCCTTCATGTTACTAGAAGAGCAATGCACTAATTAAATATAGTTGTTCTTAAGCACTCCACCCCGTAAAACATGTATGAGCGGGATGCTTGAGAGAGCACTGATGAACTTGCCACTTAAGAGATGGTTGATAGAATTACTTTCAAAGCTAAACTTTCAATTGTGTTGATTGGAACTTGGGAGCCCATCTTTTCAGTCCATGACCAATAGGTGTTAATGTACTCTTGCACGATCAATATGTCTTCACCTTGCCTCATTCTCTTGAGGTTAATTGGCACTCCTCACCAAGATAAACCCGTTAGGAAGTATATATCATCAATAGTGAGGTCAAGAAATTCACCATTAATCACAAAAGCATTCTGGTCAAGCTCCCAATACCCCACAAGTAATTGCAGGAGTTTCTTTTGTGCCCTCATGTTTAGAACTTAATAAAACTTAAGGAGGACACAAGCTTGAAGAGCATCAATGTATCATCACCCTTAACGTAAACCTTATACAAGGCTTCATGCTCTCTCTTCCTCCAAAAAATGGCCATATCTACAAAAAAAACATGAAAAAATAAAACTTTTAGCATGCTTTTTCACCAAGTGTGAGGGCCCACGCACCCCACAAAGGTAACAGGTGCGTGGCCATATGCCCTAGGAATATGTATGGTCCATATAAATCCCTCCCCATGCACTCTATGAGAAGACAAAGTGCGTGGATGAGTTGAAAATTTTGGTAGGGGTCCCCAAACTTCAAATTTTTGAAAAATTGAAAAACTAAACCATAGAAAAGAAAGGGTTTGGCATGAGGAACAACATGGTGGTGATGGATTTGTTAATGGTTGACCGAGAAGTCCACAATATTCACTTGAAATTTGAGGGGAAAACTTGAGCTCCAAAGGTAAAAGAGGTAAATTGAAAATGAATTAGTAATTTCATTTGGTGAAAAATATTTATTTTGAATTTTACCCACTTGTCCATAGTATGAGCCGCTTATTTATGTTTTTCATGATATATTCATCATTGCTAATGTGCTCTCGAATAATTTTTCATGACAATTGCAGGCTCATGGGAGTTATTAATATTTTTGTGGAATTTATGTGTTGAGCATTGGTTCGTAAAGGGTCTGCTTAATAGGTATATAATTTGAAATTGGCATACAGAGTAGGATTTTTCTCATCGAATTGCGATGTTAACCTTCCATCATTAAAAGATGTAATTTCTGTGGTATAGCCTACCAAACATGGGTACCTTAGATAGAACCTTGTTTATTTAATTGGTTCCCATGAAGAAGTTCTCTATTAGGATCAAGAATCCCTTTTAGTCCCACCTTGACTTTGTGTTGAAGATGCATGACCTCTCCTCAATATTCCTCTGGCCATTCCCTATATGGGCTCCCAAAACTTTTGTTTCAATTTGCGTTGCTGCATCACATACCACTGCTTGTGCTTTTGAGTTTAATGCCCATCACGGTTCACCATTTTCTACTTATTGCTTATGCATATTCCCTGGCCACTAGCCTTTTCATTTATTGTAGCCACATATTGAAACCTTACCAAATAAGACATGCCAAATGAGTGTCCACATCCTGCACATCCATTTTCACATTTTTTTGCATAGGTATGTTATGTGTGCTTAAAATGTAGTTGCATGCCATGCGACTCTCGTCTCTTCCACTATAATATAACATTATTTTATTCTTTTTTAGGATATATAATATTGAAAAGACACAAAAATAAAATATCTACAAATAAATAAAAGAAGGGGGGAGATGTTAGATATCTGTGATTGTTTTTGGCAGGAAGTCACTCATGTCACCGTTGAACAAAGCACCAATCTCAAGTCTTCTCAGCAAGTTGGGTCGTTAGTATTCCCTTAGGAAACTGAACCATGATATTTGAGTTTGTAGTCCTTTTAGTGGTTACTCTTCCAATAACTATGGAGATATATTAATGCTTCCTGTAGTGCAAATTATATCATTGTTCCCTTTGTTTCAAATGTGGCCCAAGTCACCTTTGTGTCATGCTAATGTTCAAGGTTTGTCTTAAGCCTATGTCGTCCATTCTTTAGTTTCCCTAACCATGCAAGTCAACCTTCCCTATTGTTAAGTTACTCTTAGTTCCTATCATCATAACTAGTGTTCGTACTCATGCTAGTGTGGAAGTTCCCCATTCACTTTTAACTAGAGGGTCATTTCTCATAGACAACAACACATTTCTCTAAGAATTTGACTTAGAGTCATTGGCATCCTAGGCTCACTTTCATCATTGGTATGTTACCTTGCAATCGACACATGACATCTCATCATTAGTAATTGACTGAGTGGTTTCCCATATGTTCAATGGTCATACCTTTATTCACATTTTGGGATTTGTGTTGTACCTTGGATTCCATTTTCATCATCAATGGAAGCCCTTGCCTATGTCAATGAATTTCATTACCATTGTTTCTCATAGGGTCTCGTCCATGCGCTATTTATATTTCGTGCAAGCGAGATATGTACTTGATGGTATGTTCCTACAAAACTTTTTCCAAGACCTTTCCAAAAAAAATCAACTCTTTTTCTTTACTCATGTTGGTTGATAAGTGATGCCTAAATGCCTCCCAATGGATCTCTTCCCATGGAATTCAACTCAATTTTCTCTAGGAATGAGATTTTGATCATTTTTAGTACCTTAGGGCTTGGATTCATCAATGCCAATTTCCTACAAAACTTTGTCCAAGACCTTTCCAAAACAAATCAACTCTTTTTCTTTGCTCATGTTGGTTGATAAGTGATGCCTAAATGCCTCCCAATGGATCTCTTCCCATAGAATTCAACTCAATTTTCTCTAGGAATGAGATTTTGATAATTTTTAGTACCTTAGGGCTTGGATTCATCAGTGCCAATTTCCCTCACTATTGATGTGGGAATACATCAATGTCCCTTGTTTGATAAATTATACAAGCATTTGGCTCCAACACCTCTATTCATACATGCTAGAATATGCTAAGTACCTTAATGCCCAATATTATTATTAGTGGGTTGTCTTGTGCTTGTTAATGGAATACATCAATGACCGGTAATCAAACAGTGTTCCCCATGTTCGACTCCAATTCATCTATTCATGTTGTAAAGACTAATGCATATGGATGGTTTAGATGGAATACATTGGGCCATAGTAGAACTTCCTCATTTTCTATTGCTCGATTTGTACAAGACATTATCATTCACTATATAACATTGGTACCATATAAAGAACCAACTTGTACTCACTTCAATTCCAGTTGTTCTCATGATATATCCCAAGACATAGATCTAGTTTGTATTTTCTTGTGGCTATGATGTATTTTTACATGGATCCATTTTGTATCTTTATCGTGGTCATGACATAACAACTTATATACTCGATGGATCCATAGTGTGCTTGATTTGGTGGCCATGCCTACTTACATCTGAGAATAGGTATTCATGCCTCATGGTAGAGAGATTATATATCATATTGATATGTGTTGTAGGTACCTTCTAAAACCAACATCCGAGAACCTCCGCTTGAAACCACTCATCTTCCCTTCCCAAGTATTATAACTTATTTTGACCCTTAACTCCTTTTTTAATTAACACTTTTAGGGGGCATCTATTATAGCACTAATTGACACTTGTGCATCTATGACAATATCTAGATGACCCTAGTCCTAAAAGACACTCAAGTGTCCCTAATATCATTGGAAGAGTCCGTAATAGTTGTTGGTGACTTTGAATTCGACATAAGATTCATCCAAAATGGTTGTCACTCACTCAGGTAAAGATTTCATTTCTTTCTAGCCCAAATTCTACTAAGAAATTGAAGGTTTTGATCCCCACACACTTCCTCCTTAAGAACAATGTGTGGGTACGCACCTTTCCCACCTACTAATCTAGGTGGATTTGTGAGCGCTAAAAATTTAATAGTCTCAAATGATTATGGGAATGGCACCATTGCGTAGAGCTTGGTGAGATATTTTCAACGATGCTTGAATCACCTCAAACGGACACTGTATGAGGAATATATGTTGCTCCTAAGTTTTCAAGAAATAAACAAAAAATGGCTTATTGGTTTGCCACGTGGAAGAACTAGAGAGTGCCACATGGCACTGTAGGACGCTGATGTGGAAAGTATGTACAAATGACATGTGAAGCTTCAAGTAGGACACGTGGTAGACCATATGTTGATTGGATAGTATGGTGTTGTTGTGGCACTGTACGGATGGTGACGTGGTAGTGCCACGTGGCAGGTCGTACACTAACATGGTGGATAAGTGGAAGTTGCACAATTGAGAAGGAAGATAGGTGGGCCAATGATAATTTGACATGTGGCAGTACAAAATGACGTGGCGTGTTTACATAGCAGATGACCAAAAGTTGATGTGGAAGATGACTAGGTGGTGATTGGGCAAGTGGGCCAATGGAAGGATGCAGGCTCCACATGGAACCTCCAACATGGCATCAAAGCTGATGTGGCAGATGACTAGGTGGTGATTGGGCAAGTGGGCCAATGGAAGGATGCCATATGGCTAAATCATAAGGCTCCACATGGCACCTCCAACATGGCATCAAAGGGTGTACCAACCCTCATGTGATTTGGTTTGAAGTGTTTTAATTTATGGTTGAAATTATTGTTATAATAAACAATATATTAAAGCCATATAACTATATATAGTCATAAACCAACGAATTGCCCATTTGGAAGTTTGAACCTGGAACCTCTTAGATATTATTCCAAAAACTTAACCAATCCGTCACATGTAATTATATGCCAATGATTGGCATTTAATTAATTTTGTTTTGAAGTTAATTCTGCTAACGGATTTAGATTTGGATTTTGCCTATATAAACTAGCATGCATTCCAATGCAAGTGGCACATTGGGAGAGTGTGGAGCACACATAGTATGCACACAATTTGAGGTTCCGTACAAGCATGCAAATCGATGCAGTACATATTTTGTAGGGAAGTATAGTACAAATGATTGTGCAGGGTGGAGTATGGAATTTTGTGCCAAGGGGGAGTCATGAGCACCTTCTTAGAATATAGTGGAGTTTATACTCAAAATTCTTAGAGTTTTGAGAGGAATTCAATGGTGACCTCTAGTTTTGAGATTGAGCAACATAAATTAAGAGTGTCTTCCGATTGTGCACGAAAACCGAGGTGGTGAAGTGTTATTTTCCATAAGTATGGCATGTTTATAGTCAAAAGTTTTAGTTTTCCGAGGCAAAGCTGGTTATGTTAGATGCATATGAGGTTGTGCAACCTAGAAGAAGTGTGTATTCCAAGAATCCCCATATTGCTAGGGATAATTTTGTAAGTTCCAGAATGGGAGAATGAGCCACATATTGTGAGACCTTCTTGAAGGGAAGGATAGCCACTTTATGTGAGAGCCTTTGTAATCAAGATCCTTTTCAAAGGATAATTAATGAAGCGGTTCGAAGCAAGCCCAGAGACCTAGCCAAGTATTGGGTGAAATCCATTAACAACTTTGGTGTTAAAGTTTAAATTGATGTCTTAAGCTTTTCCACAGCTTTTCGAATCAAGGGAAAGTGGTCAGAGTTCCATTTTCAGATCAAGTGGTATCAGGTCAGGTTTGATAGGTGAATGCTTACGAGAGCTAAACTCAAGCATGGTGAAGGTAATCTTAAAAGTCTTAATTTAGAAATTCAAAGAGAATTTCGCAAACAAGGGATGGAATCACGAAAAAGAGGAGATCCTATGATGTTTCCTGAGTCGATGATGGATGCATTTATTTCAGTCTAGAAAATGGTGGAATAACTCTACCATAAGGATCAGGGAGAATGTCGAGGTGATGAGATTGTTGCAAGTAGCAAAAGATGTGAATCCAGTTACAAGCCACATAATAGGATTTTGAAAAGTTTTAAAGTGTGGAAGGATCAAAGAAAATATCCTCCATAACAGAACCAGAGAAGATTCCATTAAGTAGAAGCATCCTAAATTGGAACAGTCATGGTTATCATTTGAAATAGCTAAGTTAGCATGCCTATGTAGCCCTCCAAATCATTTTTCCTTTATTGTAAAGTAGGATGGAAATATTTTTCTTGTATGGAATATGGAGGTAGAGTACTTATTAAAAGAATGAAATAAGTAGAGATGTCTGAGTGTGGACGCTTTCACAGTGGTCAGACACTGTGTCAATGTTTTTATGGATTTTTACTGTGTTGCAATTTTGAAATTGACATTTCGAGTGGACACTCAACCCATCTTCAAGAAATCACATTGAAGATGCAAATGGTTAGAAAATCATTAGGCTAATAGTATATAAAGGAAATTCAAATCAACCAATCTTTTCATCATTTTAGTTTTGATCTTCTCGAAGGTTCAAGTCTCATTGAGATATACCTCTCCATAGAGGTTAAGAATCTAAGTGTGGATGATTTCATAGTGGGAAGACATCGTGCCAATGTTTTTCTAGATATTCACTATGTTACAATTTTGAAACTAATGTTTTGAGTGGACACTCCACCCATCTTCAAGGAATCACATTGAAGCTACAAATGGTTAGAAAAGTATTAGGCCAGGTGTATATAAAGGAAAGTGAGATCATCCAATCTTTTCATCATTTTAGTTCTGAGCTTCTTGAATATTCAGGTCTCATTGAGACAGTCCTCTCCATAGAAGTTGAGAATCTGAATGTGGATGCTTTCACAATGGGCACGCATTGTCTCAATGTTTTTCTGGAATTTAACTGTGTTGCAATTTTGGAATTGATGTTTCCAGTGGACACTCCACCCATCTTCAAGGAATCACAATGAAGTTGAAAATGGTTAGAAAATTATTAGGCCAGGCGTATATAAAGGAAACTGAGATCAGCCAACATTTTCATCATTTTAGTTCTAAGCTTCTCAGAGATTCAGGTCTCATTGAGACAGTCCTCTCCATAGAGGTTGAGAAGCTCATAACTAAAATGATGAAAATATTGGTTGATCTCACTTTCCTCTATGTACTCGTGGCCTAATACTTTTCTAACCATTTGAAGCTTCAATGTAAGTCCCTGGAGATGGGTGGAGGGTCCACTCGAAACAACAGTTTCAAAATTGCAACACAATGAAAATCCAGAAAAACATTGACACAATGGTTGCCCATTGTGAAAGCATACACACTCAGATTCTCAACCTCTATGGAGAAGACTGTCTCAATGAGACCCCAATATTTGATATGAATCTTTGCATAAGGGATACATGTGTGGGATGAAGATGAATCTTTGATAATTTTTTATGGATGAAAATGTAATTGTAGAATTTGATCATAAACTCACAATGTGTTTCCATTGCAAGTAGGGTAGAAAAGGTTGTCATATATATGATGAAAAATATGCCAAATAGATTCAAGAATTCACAAAACATAAAATAGAAGTGAAGACAATATTACAAGAATAGAGAAAAACCATATCATAACATTTTACAATGACCGAAAAAGAACTCCACTTTGGACCTTGTGGAGTCGATGTTGAATTTTGTTGCTCATATTGTTGTTGTAAGGGTTGGCATTTTTCCCTTTATTTTTAGGATGAGACACCCTATATTCATATGGACAGCAAGGTAATAGAGTTAGGGTAGTAGTATGTAGGCATTTGTATGCTAACTTTGCATGGATCAATGTCTGCTCAGGAGCAATTTCATGCATTTGAGAAGGATTTGAAATACCTTCACACATAACCCTTATTTTGTCTAGAAATATTATATCAAGGGTGTTCTCATTTGGTATGTAATTTTTTTCCATGAAATCATCATCACTTTGATATTTCAAAAGAAAAATCAAAATACACAAGTACTTAGTATTTCGAATCTAAAGCAAGTAGCGAACATTCTTCATCCTATACCTATGACATATACATTCTTCCAAAGTATAATTGGGGTTAATAGCTAGTCATTTTACTTCCTCTTCCATTTGTTTAAAAAAACTCAAAAAACCTAAAAACATACAATAGCATAAATCTCATACTTAGTCTTCAAAAAAGTGACTTTTAGACCACATCTAGAGGAACATTGTCCCCAAATTCTTGTTCAGTAAAGTAGTATTCTTGAAGAGAAAGTGCCTCTTTTGACAGTTGATCTACTTTGCAAATGAATTCCATGTAGATGTGTGCAAGGGTAACTTCTTCCAAGAGGATTTTTTTTTCAAATAAATATCCATTATTGGACCCAATGCCTAATTTGTAATTTGACACTTTCCATTTTCACATTCCATTAGTAAGTTTAAAGCCCCGACACTTGTAGATTTCTAACATTATTTTCCACTACAAATTTCAAGAGGATCCAAAGGGCATAGAATTCTTCTCTGTTGTTGGTTTCAATCCCAATAGATAGATTCAAAATAAAAATAAAAAAAGGTTGTTAGTTATAAAAATGATAGTACATGCACCACACATACCTGGTTAGCCTTGACTAGCACCCAAAAAAAAACAAAAAAAACAAAAAAAAACAAACGACTTTATATAATCAATACAAGGAATTTTTAATCTCCTTCGACATTTTTGTTTTGGCTATTCCCATCCTTCTACATATGAGAGTCTAATGATGAGTTAATCATCCTAATAGTTCCTCATTTCCTTAAAAATACTGTTATTTCTAGATATCCATACTCCCCATAAAAAATAGTTAGGCAAAGCTTTTTGAAATGTTACAGAGCTATCTGTTAGCTAAGACTCAAGACATTCCAATAAGGTTGGTTTATCCCACATAATTTTGATGTTTAAACTTAGTAAAATATCCTTCCAAACTGACTTGGTAAAAGAACAATTTGCCAATAAATGATCCATTGTCTCACTGTCTTCTTTGCACAAAATACATCTTCCAAGCCCCATCTAGTTTATTTTTTGACCATTATCCCAAGTAAGTATTTTGTCTGCCAAAGCAATACATAGAAATATTCTCGTTTTGAGTGTACTTTTAGGCTTCTAAACCACTCTCCACCAACACTATGTTTATTCTCTTATTTTTTCTTCAATTTTTTCCTCATATCCTAGTTTAATTGTAAGCAACCTAGTTGCTTTATTTAGAATCCATTTTAACTAATTATCATGCTCCTTAATGGTTATGGAATTATGTTTCAAAAGGGTTAAGGAGAGGGGATAGGGGGAGATGGGTTAGGTTTTTTTTTTTTAATTTTAATTTTTTAAATGTTTTTTTTAGTTTTCATAATTTGTTTTTTTTTTTAATTTTTAAATGGTTTAAAAAAATTGTTTTTGTTTTAAATTATTTAGGTATTGCTTTTATTTGGATCATATATATATATATATATATATATTAAATTGTGTTTACATTTTGTTAAAAATAATTGTTTGAAATTGTTTATAAATTTTATAATTTTTTTTTTATAAATTTATAAATTTTTATATTCTGTTGGCTTTTTCAAAAAAATATTATATTTTCTTATTTTTGTTTTTTCATATTTTTTTAATTTTTAATTTTTTACTTTGTTGTGCCACGTCCCTTTGGGATGTGGGGAAAAGTTTTGCTCCTCCCCTAAGCCCTCTTTGGGTGCCCAAAGCATTGCCCCAATGGGCAACACGATTATGAGGAAAATGTCAAACCTGACAAATTTTTGATAAGATATTTTTGTAATGTTTTGACTTTAAGATTTTATTTTGAGAATAAATATTATGTTTTTAATATGTTATTTACAAATATATGGTATAATTTTTGTTCAGTTTATGTGAATCGTCACTTTATGGAAAATAATGTTAAATAGAATCATTTTTATACCTAAAATAGCTAAAAATATGTTAAAAATGGTTTGTAATGTCTTTATATTCTCATTTTTTTTACAAATTTGCCCCCAAAATTACTTATTTAAGAGAAAAGTTTAAAGAAAAACTTCCAAAATGTATATATTTTTCATTCTAACTAGCTTCTAAATGTTAAAAAAAATTCAAAAATGCATATATTTTTTCATTATAAGTAGCTACTAAATGTATATATTTTTAGTAAAAGCTGAAAAAACACATTTGTAAATCAAAATTATAGTTTTTTTTATGACCAAGATATTTCAAAATTGCAAAAAATGGCTCGAAATGAAATATGCTGCTACCAATATACACACTTTTTGAAATGGAGATAAAAACAACTACTAAAATTGACCCCCCCAAAATGAGAACAATGTCGGGTTCTCGTCAAGTTGTATAACTTGTTCCATGAACTCAAATACCATTCTGTCTAATCTTACATAGAGACAAGTCACGACGTTTACAAATATTCATCATCATTAGGGACATTGTTTGTCGACCTACCCCAACCACCACCCACGGTTTATTTACATATCTACACCATATTAGTAGTAGGTGAGTCACCTTTGACTTCATTTTCTATTTTGAATACACCACCACCATCTACCTTGTGTCACCCATCATTCACAACCTCCCCCCTCTCCCCATGGAGGGGATACCATTGCACATATCCCATTTTTTTTGTAAGATAGAAGTCTATATTATATCACAAAATAGGTATATAAATATACAAAATAACTGAGCCTTTCACATAGAGAAAAAAACCAGGCATAAGAGTCTGATAATCATAAGTTAACCTATCCAAAAAAAATTCCAAAGCCTGCTATGAATTGTTGAACTAAACTAGATTGTAAAAATATACTGCAATATAGAGCATACTGATGGCTTCTAGCGAAAGACATCAAAAGGAGAGGACTGATATCCATAGAAAAAATGAAAAACCAACTTGAACAGAAAGAAAACCATGAAAACAAGAGGCTACATCGAGGGTCCCACTCCCAAATGCGGCTTGGTCTCTGGTAGCGTTGGTAGGTCCTCAACAACACCTAGAGTTTCCCTCTTGAGACTGCTTGAACTTGGCTCAACAAACTTGTCCATTTGCAATTCGAGCTCCATATTCTCCACTTTCTCTTAAGCCTTCACCGTCGTGGAACGTGAAGCTTCGACAGTGCCACTGCCGTTAGAAATATCATGCATTCCTTGCACCTCATGCCTCCAATGGATTGCTCCTTCCTCGGCAATGTAGGCCAATAATGGGGACGAAAGACCAAAGAGGTCTGCAATATCAACGCAGCAGTCTATGAGAACTTGAATACGATGAGCTAGGTCTTGGGTGCGAGCAGAAACACCATCTTCCACCTCATGGATATCAATCCCGATTCCCAGCAAGGAGTGGCATCGCCTGTAAGTGACGGGTGATTCCTCCGCTACGAATTTCCTGTGGTCTCTCTCTTCTCCCTCGACCATGCCGGTTGGTCGCTCTATGTCTTTCACGAACCATGGTGTTGTTCAGCACACAGGTCTTTTCCCCGAGTACGTGTTACAGTATGCCCTCCCTGAGAGATGAGCGACGGGAGAATGATTTACGCTGCAAGATTTCCAAATGAAGCGGGAATAAATGGCTCTACGAGCCATCCCCACAGGATCTATAACACCACCTTCCATGATTCCTCCGCTACAAATTTCCTGTGGTCTCTACGAGCCATCTAGTACTTGCAAAATTAACAAATTTAGTGCAATAAATAAAAGGAAGAAACATCAAACTCTGAGGACATTTGGTTTCCTATGTGTCCTAATATCTTAGGAGTGCCCTAAGTGTTGACTGTATTATAGTGATGTCATACTCTTTCTTATCATGTTTACCATGTGCTATCATTGCATTTGATTGTATTCTAATGGGACTTTGATTAGATAAGTGAACAATTCCATGTTTGGTTTGTTTTGTCATCATAGGAGGAATCACATTGTTTTGACTAACAAAATTAAGCATGCAACAACACTTGTAATTGAGCATGACTTATATAGTTTTAACAAATGAAAATATTTATATTTGATTGGACATGAATAGTGGACTTCTATAGTTTTAACAAATGAAAATATTTATATTTGATTGGACATGAATAGTGGATAATCCATAGTTTTGTACATCAATTGATTATTCTCCTTAATATTTTTTTGTGATGGTCACATAGCACTATATTTTGGCAACTTGGTCATAGAGAGCATATGAAATTTGGTTCATAGTACATGTTTATGTTTTTTTGTTTTTTTTTTTATAAATTTGGTAATTGACTCCTGCAGGCATTTGCTGACTTTGTGACACATGATCATGGTGAGGATCGAAGGTTTGGAACAATGGAAATGATAGGTTTTTTAATGTAAGATTTGGTAATCATGAGGGCATAGTGGCATTGGGATTTGTTGTTATATTGATTCATTGCATCATTCGCCACTTCTCCTCTCTGTATTGAGTATTCACATTGGAATTTAACATTACATGAGGATGATGGACAACTTAAATGGACCTAATTGTTAAGAACATGTGTTTTTTCCTTAGAGGTCATATCTTTTAAACTAGAGAGGGTAGGGTATGTATATCTCCATAGACAAGTACATACCCTTATATATTCCTTATATACTATCTTAATGATCACTTGGATATATTTTGTCACTAGACTAGTACTTTTTTATGTTCGAAACTATTGTAGTCTAATTTACTTGCATTGTAGATAAATTGAGGGGTCACGGTCTTTGGAATTTTATAACATGACACTAATAAACTGATTGGACTATGTAGGGATATACTATAATCAACCGCCAAAGAGCTTGCCATGTAAAGGGTTTCAAGAATAATTGGGATTTGTAGTAGTTTTGAAAGGGATGGAATTTTTTTAAGAAGTTTGGATGTAAACATAAGAAAAGAATATGAGGACCCGAGTCTTGATCGAAGAGTCAGAGAACCTGTTAGTAGAATAATTAAGTGGTTGCATAAGCTTAAATCCTACATGGATTGATAAAACATACAAAATTAAAACATGAAAAAAAGCTATTGGGTTTTCAAGATGATAAACATAAAAAGACACATGAGAATATATCAAAAAGTGTATCAAATACATTCTGTTCATTTGGAAAATCAAGAAAACCCAATATCTAAGTTACTCGCAGATCAACTACTACTATTATTGTTGCACCAGGGACTTCAAGAATTCAAATTGTGAGAGCATGTCAAAATTGCTTCATGTTTCAAGAAAAACATTGTGGAGGCATACTAAATTCAAGGTTTGTTGGGCATACTAAAACAATGAAGTTATTAGTAAATATGGTTCTGAGAGTGTTTGATATATTTATAAATATGGTTATGGCATACTAAAACAATGAAGTTGCTTGTTGGGATTTTATTTGCATGCAACCTTATCGAGATAGAATTCTAGAAGGCATTAAAGAGGATTGCAATAGAGTTTTGGGAAACTCATTCTCATGTTATACCAGAGCGAAAGCATTTTCTGTGACAACACTTATCTAGAGGCATGTATGATGAGCATTGTAAACACATTCTGGAGATGACATAAGTTGAACTATTTGAGGAATTTCAAGAAATAAATCATGGTGTAATGAATTCCTTTAACATGTTTGATAAATTAAAATTGTGATATATTAGGCCCAACAAAATTTGTGACACTTGTTTTTATTAGTACCATATTGAATTCTAGCTCTATTATGACATATTCATAGATTCCAAAAAAGGAACCGGAAAGGAACCCATCCTCCTCCCAAAGCATGCAATTGTATTTCAATGATATTATGCAGAAGGAATCTCAAAGATGTGTTTTTTAGTGAAAACGATGCGTGGGTGGAAGAAGAATCCCTAAATATGGTAGTTTGACATTGTTCCATAGGAATTTTCCTATGGATCTTGAACACCCTAGATTTCCATATGTCATATTCACATGGAGGCAATATGAGTATGTTACTATGAACCTATCCTCTTCTTTAGGCATGGACTCTAAGAGAATCGACTTGCTTCAGGATGATATCCCTATTTCAAAATTCATGGGAAAGTTTCAGAACCAGATTTATAAATATATCAAACACTCTCACAGGTCCAGGTGGCAAGGTTTCCAATCCAAATAATATCATGAGGTATTTAAGCCAAGCACAATCTTAGCAATGGTATACTTTGCCAATAATTACATATTTTCTCCCCAAAAGGGGATACAAAGAAAGTACTATCATTATGACCAGGTGTCTATATTTGTACATATTTTGTATAGACATGCATAGGTGAGAGTTGGTGGTAGGGATAATATTGCAAAATCATTTGATGTGATTAAGGAGTATCATTTTTATGTCAATGAAGATCATGAGCATGGCACTTTATTTGTTCAACATTGCTTTGTTTTGATCTATGAATAATTCATAAATAACAAATTAACATTTACAGAACACTTGATTTGATTGAATGGGTGTGTGGTGAAGTTCAAACAGACACACTCTTTTTTATTGGTTGATTTAAGTTTATAAGGATACAATATTTTGACACACTTGGAGATTTTTTGAAACAATGCACAGAAAAGGTGAACATGATGGCGCAGGTGCTTGTGTGAAACAAGCACTTAGGAGGTACCAACTTAGTCATGATGTAGTGCGACTCAAAACATCTATTGAAGTAGTTGACTGGTGCAAGTTGCATATAGAACATGAAGCTCATGAATAGGAAAGGTCGATGCAGATGTAAGAGACTATAGTGTGAAAATTAATGCTCAAATTTTCAACATTGTAACGTACCCTCGTTGCACATACACACAATTTACAAACTGTAAAACTATAAAAATAAAATTTTCTTTTAAGCAACTAATTAACAGCTTCCTAATTCTCATTAATAGGCCCATAAACATAATTCAAACATAGACAATCAGAAACATGCCATCTGCATCCGGAAACATATCAGTGTTTATTTCTAACTTTTCCTAGTTTAAGGTGAAGACTACCATCCAAATTATAAGCAAACATAAGCTTGACATAGAGTTAGAAAGACTCATCGAAGCTTGCAAAGTTAAACAACACATCTCAGCCTTGTTCATACAAAAGACTCTGCATTAGGCATTTCAACTTCATAACCAGGTTTATGCCTATCATTCACATATAAAAATTCATGCTGCAGATAACTTATGCAATGGAAAATAGCTCATTCGTAGCACATCATTCTATACAGGCTTAACATAGCTTATTCATGGATTTCATTTAATTACACATTCATTCCAAAGATTGAACATAACAAGCATAAATAAACACATGAACATTATAATCCATACACAAATACACTTATCTGAAATTCACATGAAGTTGGAAACTGGTTGCATGTGAGCCACTCTCCACCCAACCTTAGAACTTGTCTAGCCTGTACTATTTCAGCTCCCAAGTTCACCCCCGAGCCGAGATCCAGACATTAACCAGAGATATCTCACCAATTTTTCCCAACTCACTCTTAGAGTCTAAGGTGGAATTAAAAGAGGTAAAATATATACACGGGGTTCAGCAAAAATCAGTTTGGTAACCAATTTCTTGTCAATTCCGCAATTGACCCACCTGATTTCCTTCCCAAAATGCACAGTGACACATGACTTCACTGCAAACGTCGGGAATCCCTATGGGTCTCATGCTTCATTGCCAATTGACTGGTTAATTTGACTAAGGAATTCATGGCTAGTTCGGGTTATCTTAGCATAAAAATGTTCGGTTTATATCTGCATTTCTGGTTCAGTTTCTGCTCTGGAAATCCCTTTCCATTTTTCCTTCACTCGCAGACACTTTCCCTGTCTGAAAATTATTCCCCATATTTTCACACTTCCCTTGCACTCCGTGTGCATCCTCCTGGAAAATTCTCCAACTACCCAGGTCGTGGGTAGAATCAGCATTCCCCACGTCCGCCTAGATCACCGAGGAAACCCTGTGTCCCCTCTAGGATCCCAGGTGGCTGTCTCAAAGGAACACATTTCCTTCCCAAAACTTAAGCATGATTAACCACTTAATCATAACTACAATATTTAATAATATTTAATTATTAAATACCCCCATTGAGTTTAAGGCTTAGAAGTATGGGTTTTATCATAAGGTTTATAGAACAATGGTTTAGGGAACAAGGTACATAAGTCAACCTTACCCCCTCACAGCCCGTGGTTAATATATGGATCCCCTCTTCAGCATATTGCTCCTCATGCAGCCAGCTAGTGTTTTTATTAAAATATTATCATGCTATGTACATACTCGTAGCCACAATGTTCAATTACAATAACAGTTCTAACCTGGGCCAGGGGGTGTTACAATTCCCCTCCCCTTAGAGTCTTCATCGTCCTCGATGATTAACATTGTATCAAAACATATACAAAATTAACTGATGTAATGTTTTAATATATACACATTTTCAAAAATAAATGCGGATACTCTTCCCGCATTGTATCTTTCAATTCCCAAGTAGATTCCTCAGGACTATAATGGGTCCATTGGACCTTCACCTGTCCGATGATTGTGTTCCTAAGTATCTTGCTTCTGCAATCCATTATGCAGATTGGTTGAACCTGTATTTCCCTTTCGGGTTCCATCTTCAATCTCGATCATAGAATATTGATGATCAGCTTGTAAATTATCCAATGTTGCATAGATGTGAGGAATACTTCTAGCATCATCGCAAACAGTAGAGGCTTATTGCATATTATACACATTGGTTCCTTTATTTCTTCTTTCAGGACATTTGTTTAAGAAGTGATCACCACCACATCCCCAACATTTTTATGGCTGCTTTTCCTTTTACAGCTCCATTTCCTTTGAGTCTTCCCACCTGGAACGTTTCTTAATGGGATGATTGGACGAATGCTTCTTCATTGATCCACTTTCCTTTCCACTGTTGATTGTTCCCAGAATGTTGTGTACTTTTCTTTGCAGAAAAATAGCATCCTGCAAATCCTTTTGGTTCATCTCATTCTGCTGCCTCTGTAGCTTGAGCATCTCCCTAAGATTTTCTTGGGTCTTGGCAATTGTTTGGAGAAGGTTTTCAACCAAATCCAACAGCCTTAGGTATGCTACCATGGGAAATGTGTACAGTTGGCTCTCACTTTGCTCACAAGTATTACTCGCTTTGCAACAGCTGCAACAAATTAACTTCAATTTCTCACTTGTGAAATACATCATTGTAATTCTATTAGGCCTAGCATAACATAACATTAAAATCAGTCAATTAATTTCCCAAGTGACAGGGAAAATTCCATGCTATATCCATGATACTTTCACACTTTTCATGCTTTCCCAACATGCACATGAACTCATGCATGTTCATCCTTTCACGAGGAATTAACTAATTCATCCATCACAAGTATTTCAAGCAATCAACCACAATAATTTCTCAATCGAAACACACATTCAATCAATTTTTTGTTTTTTGTAATGCATCAATTAAAAGGAAAGACCAGAGTAAGAGTTTCCCCCTCTTAATTTTGTTCTAATCCGGAGTCACACCAACACTGTGATTCCATGCTCCTTAGCTTCTTTCACTTCAATGTGAGTACTTGACTTGCGCACTCTTGGATATGACACTTAGTGTCTGATGTCTGTCCCAAGCCTCTCATCTAGGGAACCTTTTTAAGTAGAGTCACTCTAGTGCTATTAAGAGCTTATGCTCAACACATAATGAGTATTCCATGTATTCCAGAGCTTCTACTCAACACATATATGTCATCCATGTGCTCCATGAGTGTGCCGCATCAAATTGTATCTGTTCGAGCTGACACAAAATGAACAAGCTAGTTCATTAGTATTGATGTTCTACAGTGGTAGACATATTTCATAACATTCACTACCAAATATTGAAATACCAGGAATGCATCCATTCCCTTAGGTATAGTCAATATTGATAACCCTAACATAACTCAACACTAGAAAGGTGTGCACCCCTCACTGATGTGAACTATGCAGGTCCTACTCTTACTTCAAGCAGTCTGAAATAATGTAAATAAAATAAAGCATGCTCTGCATATTAACTCTAGTAACTAGACATGTCTATATCTCAGTTAGGGTTACATAACACTTATCTATTTTTGCAGATGTACTTTCTCTTCCTTTGCGAGGAGTAGGGTTCCCTTCTCTAAGTTGTCATTCCCTCGGTTTTTCACCCCAATCTCTTTCACATTACACGTATTCCCTATTTGGCATAAATTTTACCATCTCACTCACATGGATTTCCACCATGTAGTGCAGATGAGGCATCCTCATACTGTTGGGATTTTGCAAGCGGCACCACTATACCCATTGGGTTTTATTCGTGTTACCATAACATGGACACCCACTTACTCATGCCCTCCTGACACAGTTCTATACAAGCCAACAGTGATTAGCAATCATTAGTAGTTTTCAAATCTGAAATTTACAAGTCTGAAATGGACAATCTGTTATGTGCATAACTAAGTTTACAACCATGAGATCATTCTCGTGAGGTTTGACTCTTACACGTGGTATATTTTCAGCCTTCATCATGGACCTACCCACCTTGCCATGTCCAAAGCAATCTACTTGAAATCTAAACTCAAAATAGTCAAACACTTTGAGTCTTTCATGCACATAAATTTTTATTGCAATAGTCATTAAAGTGATTTTCAGAATTATAATCACCCAATCATTCAAGCACTTTCTGTAGCTAACATCTTCTTACAACAAAATGTATGGGTGTAAATTATATGCATCTTTATCATAATAAAATTTAAAAGAAACCATCACATTGTTTATGTAATTGTAATAAACTTTCGATACCCATTACTTCCTAGTCATAACTTTTATATAGCTCTGTCCTTCCAAATAATATTGTGGCAGCCTTCATTATGAATACCTCCATCTAATCCTTCCTGCATTCACATCATCTCATGAAATGATCTCAGAATTACCATTAATTCAACATTTCATTCATTATTTAATTTGCAATGACACATACACATCCCAATTATGCATCCACACAATGCATCACAGCATGTGCAACCATACACATGTATGCACATTCACAACACTTACACAAACTGTTATATGCATTTACTCAATGCTTAATCACAAGATTTACAAGATATTTTTAATGTACATTTACTAAATGCACCCAATATACTACCACATTGATCAAGAACATCCATGTGCCTACACAAGTTTCCTACAATGATAAGTTGGACATTCTGGCCAATGCTCCTACCCCATGCTCGGTCATCTTCCCCAATTATTTGGTTGTCTATTTGATTCCCTTTTTCCCCATTCAACAACACATCCTGAGTTTTCTTACTCCATGGTCGTTGGCAAGAGGTTTCATCCTAATTTAACACCAATAGGGAATTAATGGGTGGTTTGTGTAGCACTAAAGCATTACGACAACAGGACCATAAGTCCTTACATGCTTGATTATCAACCCATAACCATTATACACATGGCATAATCTACTTTCATATGAATGCATTCAAAATTCTTAAACAGTCACATGATAACATGCCCTGTGGAATGTCATTCACACAAATGCATTTACTATTACATGCATTCTATTTTATGATGGATAAAACATGATTAAAAGATTATTACCCATCCTTTCTCAACCTTAATAATATTAACATAATGAACCTTACCTGCAAGGATTCCATCATCCTACTGATGTTACCTGATCAGTTGGTTTCTTACTAAGGACTACCTAGTCATTCCACCAACCTCTTGATCACAGATTTGTTGCTCCAGCATTTCTTCGTAAGATTGATTTTCACGGGAAACATCAACAGCAACATCTTTAGCCATGCTTCAACTTTCTTTGATCCTATATCCAATACCAACAGCAATGGTGATTATCAATCACAACAATTATCATTAGAGGCTTATTGCATATGCATAACTCACTATTTTACCAACATACAATCTCACACACATGCACTACACATTCTTAGGAACTATGTAGTGTCTATTAATGTGCCCTTTAGTGCATATTTATTTAATCTACATGATCTCTTGCACTTTCAACATTCCATGCCCTAATTTCTACATATAGATTCAAAAAATGTAAATAGAAAGCAAGATAGGGTTTAAGGAATTCTTCCCTCTTCCCACATTGGAAGTCACTTGATGTATCTGATTTTTTTGCAGCTAAACCAAATTCTGCAGTAATGTTGATTAATTTGGTTCTGTTGTTTCAAACTTTGAAAAACTCTTTGGTTTCCAACATGCAATTCCTTCAGGATTTGCACAACATCCATGGTCCTTGTCCCACTTAAGTGACCAATGGATGCATTTCCATGTACTTCATCGCCGATTTCTTCAACAAAACTAGAGAATTTGGGATCCTCTGCCATTTCTTTAGTTTTGATTGCCTGTCTTTACTGACAGACTACAATTCAATGACTGAATATTCCTGTATAATGCTAGCAATCTGAAATTTTCAATGATTATTAGTCTCAAATTAACTACAACATATATTCGAATATCTCATTAGGAAAATAATTTCAATTCCAGAGGCCCGAGAGCTACAACCAACGCTCTGATACCAATTTGTAACGTACCCTCATTACACATACACACAATTTACAAACTGTAAAACTATAAAATAAAATTTTCTTTTAAGCAACAAATTAACATCTTCCTAATTCTCATTAATAGGCCCATAAACATAATTCAAACACAGACAATCAGAAACATGCCATTTGCACCCGGAAACATATCAGAGTTTAATTCTAACTTTTCCTAATTTAAGGTGAAGACTACCATCCAAATTATACGCAAACATAAGCTTGACACAGAGTTAGAAAGACTCATCGAAGCTTGCAAAGTTGAAAAACACAGCTAAACCTTATTCATACAAAAGACTTCGCATCAGGAATTTAAACTTCATAACCAGGTTTATGCCTATCATTCACATATAAAAATTCATGCTGCAGATAGCTTATGCAATGGAAAATAGCTAATTCGTAGCACATCATTCTATACAGGCTTAACATAACGTATTCATGGCTTTCATTTAATTACACATTCATTCCACAGGTTGAACATAACAAGCATAAATAAACACATGAACATTATAATTCATACACAGATACACTTATATGAAATTCACATGAAGTTGGAAACTGGCTACATGTGAGCCACGCTCCACCCAACCTTAGAACTTGTCTAGCCTGTACTATTTCAGCTCCCAAGTTCACCCCCGAGCCGATATCCAGACATTAACCAGAGATATCTCACCATTTTTTCCCAACTCACTCTTAGAGTCTAAGGTGGAATTAATAGAGGTAAAATATATACACAAGGTTCATCAAACAACAATTTGGTAATGAATTTCTTGTCAATTCCACAATTGACCCACCCAAGTTCCTTCCCAAAACGCACAGCGACACACTTCACTGCAAACGTTGGGAATCCCTCTGGGTCTCATGCTTCATTGCCAATTAACTAGTTAATTTGACCAATGAATTCATGGCTTGTTCGGGTTATCTCAGCATAAGAATGTTCAGGTTATCTCTGCATTTCAGGTTCAGTTTCGTCTCCGGAAATCTCTTCCCATTTTTCCTTCACTCGCAGACACTTTCCCCATCTGAAAAATCCTTCCCTGGATTTTTGCACTTCCCTTTCACTCCGCGTGCATCCTCCTGGACTGTCGTCCAACCACCTAGGCCGTGGGTAGAATCATCATGCCCCACATCCACCTGGATCACCAAGGCAACCTCATGTCCCCTCTGGGATCTCACGTGGATGTCCCAAAGGAACACGTTTCCTTCCCAAAACTTAAGCACGATTAACCACTTAATCATAACATTAAACAATATTTAATAATATTTAATTATTAAATACCCCCATTGAGTTTAAGGCTTAGAAGTATGGGTTTTATCATAAGGTTTATAGAACAAGGGTTTAGGGAACAATGTACATAAGTCAACCTTACCCCCTCACAACCCTCGGTTAATATTGGGATCCCCTCTTCAGCATATTGCTCCTCATGCAGCCAACTGGTGTTTTTATTAAAATATTATCATGCTATGTACATACTTATAGCCACAATGTTCAATTACAATAACAACTCTAACCTGGGCCAGGGGGTGTTACAAACATACACTCAGTAGAAAAATTAAATTTGATCTTCATGATGCAAGTTGTTTTGGAATGTTGCACTTGACGATGTAAATAGATCCATACCTTGGTATTGTGATTTATTATACTTGACACAAGGGAATTACACTATGTTCAGAGTAAAGAAATGAGTGACATTTTCCCATCGTGATGAGAAAGTATGCATGTTTTTGTGGATTTTGCATTGATGCAGAAGGATGTGGATTTAATCAATGTGAAACCAATGAAATATGCCCCTCTAAACCCAAAGGGGCCATATCTAATTCCAACATGGCACACAATGCATGCTGAAGAGGTTGTGGTTTCACTAGATTATGATCGAGTTTCTGATGTTGTTAAGGAAGGTACACATGACTCGATTAATAGTCTCATTATAGATTAATTAATATTTTGATATAAGTAATATTGATTAATATTTTGAATTGCGGCTCTATAGATGATGCATTTCTTGTCATTGCACCATTGTATGGCAATGTAGAGAATGTGGACTACTCTTGTAAAGTGAAGGTTTTATGTTAGCTCTTGTGTTATCTTGTGTGATTGTATTTTCATATCTAAGGTCTTCAACAATTGGTATGAGAGACACTTTCTTGCGCCGCAACATTGAAATTTTTTTTTCTCTTTTTTTTGTAGATTTTAAAGAGAGAAAATGAGAGTCATGATACTCAAATCCATTTTGGAGTCTTTTCTAGAAGAATATCTAGAATTTAATTGCATATTTAAGTTCCTCTTGGAAAAAATACGTGATTTCAAAAAAATAATCACTCAAATCCAAGTCTAGGAGAGAGAGATATGACCATTTGAAATCTGCAATTTTTTTAGGGTTTTGGGTGACGACTACAAACCTTGCAGAGGTCATAAATTTTGATAGAGTGATCATATTGCAACAATATTAGTGCCATTGGAAAGCTAATTTTTAGAGATTTCATATGATATATCATATTTTCTAGTTCCAACTAATATTTCATGTGTTATTCCCCTTGCAACAATTTCTCTTTCCACTAAATCATGGCAAAGTAGGGGCCCATATTGGTCCATTCATGGGATCAATTTAAGCAATAGAAGATCGAAAATACATTTCACAAGATCTCTATTCAATTCAAGGAGTTTTTTTTCTCAATTGGAGAATAGTTTTGTCAAGCATACCATATATGTCATCATTGAAGCATATAACCAAGACAAAAATGCATGGCATGAGTTAGAGGATGATTATGTAGATTGGTATATGGATAGTTGTAATTTTTTGGATGACAACTACTTCCATATTCGTTTTGAGAAATTTTCTCTATCATATGAATCTCACCTTGTGGAATAATGACAACAAGTACTCTAATGGGCCCTTCCCCCCCCATTACACCCCTAGGGGGGGTCATCAAACTGCAACCCCCTTAGGCAAGCATTCCCCTCAACACTTGACGTGAAGTAGTACAAACATAATCTTAGGTCCCGTGAGTGAATGTTGACCTCCATGCTAAAGTAGGCCAATGATGTTGGTGCCCATGTAGAAGTGTTAGCCACGATGTTGAGGTAGTCCAACAAGCTCCATGTACAAGTGTGAGCTTCCCTATTGACGTTTTACAACATTTTCCATCGGGAGCATGGGTCCCATTTCCATTTGCGCCAACTAACAACCCCCTTATGGAAATGAAGCTCCACGAACCTTTGAATGTTATGCAAGACATTCCCATGATTGTCATGTGGATCCAAATAACTATAACCATAAGAAAAGATATTCATGATATAGAATTAAATTGGTGGATAAATGAAGAAATCTAAGATTAAATAAGAAGCAACTTGGAAATTGGTAGGCACCACCGGTTGTTGTGGTTATTCCACAAGGTGGGCTTCATATGATAGAGAAAATTCATGATATAGAATTAAACTGATGGATAAATGAAGAACTATAATATTGAAGAAGAAGCAATATGGAAATTGGTGGGCACCATCTGCTACAACCCAGTCCATCGAGGAGCATCACGCGATAAATCAGTCCATCGAGGAGCATAAGTGAACTGCACTTCTCAGTCTGTCGAGAAGTGCCATGTGCTACAACCCAATCCGCCGAGGAGCATCATACAAAACAATCAACCCCCTCTCTCTCCCTCTTAAGGGAGAGTAACACCATCTTCACTATCTCAAGGATGATGTCACATGGATGTTGCAGTCATCATCACTCCCTCACAATGAGGGAGGCATTTTCCAGCACTCCAATCCCATCACAGAAGTACATGAACTTCTCCTTGGAAAGAGGCTTGGTGAGGATATCTGCAATCTGATCATTTGTCGGAATATACTGGAGCTGGACTGCTCTCCTCTGCACCATATCTTCGATGTAGTGGTACTTGATCTCCACATGCTTTGATCTATCATGAGATACTAGATTCATTGAAAGGTTCACAAAACTTGTATTGTCACAGTGAATCAGTGTTGGCTTGAGCATTTGACCAAACAATCTAGCAAGGAGATTCTGAATCCATACTGCTTCCCGAGCTACAACACTCACTGCAATGTACTCATCCTCTGTTGTACTAAGATATACTGAGGTCTATTTCCTGCTACACCAGGAAATCATGTTAGACCCCAAATTGAAGAAACACCCAGAGGTGATCTTCTTGTCTACATTGATTTCGGCCTAACCAACATCAGAATAGCCCTGTAATCTTATGTCACCACTGGAATCATATCTTAGGACATAACCCATTGTTCCACAGAGGTACCTCAATACATGTTTTAAATCAACCCAATGTATCTGTCTTGGATCATCCATGAATTGACTAATGGAACTTACTGCAAAACATATGTCTTGTCTGTTATTAACCAAATACATCAATGAACCAATCAGTTGTCGATACATGGAGGGGTCTACCAAATCTGAAATGAAAGTTGACTCACTTAACTTCTTTAGATTTGTCTCCATTGGTGTGGCCATGGACTTATAGTCCAGCATCCCAAATCTCTTAAGGATATCAATAGTATACTTTCCTTGACTCAAGAAGATCTCATCATGTTTCTGCCACACTTCTAATCCTAAGAAGTAATGCATCAAACCAAGGTCCTTCATCTTGAACTCAGAGGCTAACTTCCTCTTACCTCACTCAGTGAGTTTCTTAGCTCCAGTGGGAAACAAAACATCAACATAAAGTACAAGAATCATGGGCTCACCATCCACAACCTTGAATTAAAGGTTGGAATCATCTTCACTCTTGGTGAATCCCAAACTCATCAAGTATGCATCAATCCTGTCATACCATGCACGTGGTTCCTGCTTGATTCCTTACAAGACCTTCTTCAATTTTCACACATGGGACTCCTTCTCATGGATCATGAATCGATCTAGCTGCTCAATGTAAAATTCTTCCTTAATCACTCCATTGAAGAAGACTGTCTTTACATCCATCTAATGCAACTTCCATCCAACAATTGAGGCAAGAGCTATAATTGTCCTGATGGTCGTGTATCATGCAACTAGAGCAAATGTATCATCATAACTGACTCCGTATTTCTGAGAGAATCCTCTAGCCACAAATATTGCTTTATGCTTTTCAATGCTCCCATCAGTTTCATGTTTGATCTTGTAGATCCACCTGGAAGTTAATATTGACTTCCCTTCAATTCTTGGGATAATATCCCATACATCATTCTTCAAGATGGATTAATATTCTTCCATCATGGAATCTATCCAAACTTCCTGGATAGATGCTCCCTCATAATAGGAAGGCTTAGAATCAATGATGCCACTCATCAATACTACATATTATGAGAAATTCTAAGGTTTCTTTCTTTCCCTAAAGGTACAATGGGGAGATATATGCCTCTCTGCTTCCTGCAGAGTCTGACGGGACCATGTATACCTCTTTTGACCTATGACAGAATCTCTAGGAGAGACATTTGGTACTACCGGATCAACAGACTCAACTAACTCAAATGGATCCCTTTGAACTACTGAAGGGGGAAGTGAAACTATCTCCCTTAGAGCCTCTTGCTCCTCAGTGTCAATCTCCATGTGAGATCCTTTAGATGTCTTGAAAGCTACTTCCTCCTCAAAGGAAAAATCCCTTTGACAAAATACCATTATGCTACATCCCTCTGGTATTTTTCTACTAGTTCTTGGAGCCACACCGCTTATTTTCTCATTATTGATTATTAACCACTCACAATAAAAATATAGGTATCCCGTAGCATCCAAAACCCTAATCAATTAACCCATATTAGAAATATTAGACCCAAATCCCTTAAATGGGATTAAATTACATATTTTTAGAAAAACCCAAAAATAGCCCAAACATTTCGAACTCGCTTCGCAGAAGGGGGAGGGCGTCGACACCCCCCCCTATAACCCCACCTCAAATTCCCAATGCATGCAATATAACACTAGATGGTCGGGATCGTCAGGTGCACATCAACAGACGCATACCCCCCCCACACATGCAAAGAATATAACACATACCCAACATTCTCCCACTTATTGTTTTCTTTGCATACATTAAGATCAATATTTTATTGGATCAACAATCCATGGAATGAATGCCCATATTTTAGTTACACCAAGATAAATTCTCGGTGCTCACAAATTTTGTCAATGAATTTGCAACATTCTTCAAAGTTTCAACTTTCTCCAGTAAGTACACCTTCTTGCTTTCAACCATGTGTCTTACAAAGTGATATTGCACATCAATATGCTTCATTTTTAAGCGATAAGAAGTGTTATTGGCCAGGAAGATTGCACTCACTTCTACAACCATACAACCTCTTTACTTGCATAAGTGGTTTCCATGTATTCAGCTTTTGTAGTTGATAGTACCACTACAGCTTGTCTCTTACTCATTCGACTAATAGCACCTCCAAATAGATTAAATACAGACCCACTTGTAGATATTCTATGATCCCAATCTACAACCCACTTAGTATCAAAAAAGCCATGTACATTCAAAACTTTGTCTTGTCCAGTTCTTCCTTGATAACAGATTGCACTATCTGTAGTTCCACGCAAATACCTCTAGTGATACTTTCCCGGTTTTGACATATACCTTCTAAAAAAATCCCACTGCATGGGCAATGTCTAGTCTATTGCATACCATGGCATACATCAAACTTCCAACTGCACTAGCATAAGGAACATGGGACATGTCTTCTTTTTCTTCTTCAGTCTCAGGACACTGTTCTACATATAATCTTACACCTATAGGAATATTAACTTTTATTGGCTTACATTCCTGCATATTAAACCTGCGTAGTATTATTTCAACATATTTTCTCTGGTTCAACCCGAGTTTCCTTTCCGCATTGTTTCTCTTGATGTCCATCCTGTTGATGCCTTGAAATTCGCAGCACCAATCAGCAAGGGATTCTCCCCGATAAACAAGCCCAATTAGATCACTCGCCGTTTGGTGTGGGGAATCCGTCCGACCGGATACCGTATATGATTTAAAGATTTGTTTTCTTTCACCGGTTGCAGCCCGATCCACTGTTTATGTATTTTATGTTTAAATATGATATGTAAGTGCTCTATCTAAATGCATGCAATTAAAACAAATTTGATCCAAAACTATCTAAGCTAATTAATCTATCCTTGCAAGGAGCAAAACTTAAATATGAGTAATACACTGGAAATACACCCAAGAATCTCACAGATAGTTGTTCAATAATATAGATGCATTTACAACAGAAAGTAAAAGATATCAAAGATATCTTTGACAGAATTAAAACATTCCATTACTCATTTAACACGGAATATTTGCACAGGAAATGAAAGCATTCTTAACAGAGAATTATATCAGAGTAGTTAGGAACGATCTCATAGTATATGCATGAAAGATGCAGAAATAATTCAATAGACATTCAACACATTCCCAAGCAAAATGCAGTGCTAGCTTTTCCCAGGAAAAATGGAGCTTTCTTTATTGATGCAGCAAAATAGTTCACGTACAAGACAAATCAGTCCTTTAACCTGCAAAAAGTCCTTTTCTTCTATTCTCTTCTTCTATTTATAACTTTACAAATGCTTCTAAAGCCTCTACGTGTACCCTAAACCTAGGGAATCTCCTGATTTTGTCTTTTAGTGCCTATTACAAAATAGAATATTTCCCAGCCGCTTTTAGTGTTTTTTCTTTTACAAAAAGAAACAAAAGGTCTCCAGCTGTCTTCAATAATTTTACAAAAATAGAGAGGAAACATTAGTTTCTAGCTATTTATGTTTATACAAAAATTAGCTTTGAGCTGGCATTTCTGCTTCAGCTAGTTTGTCCACTTCAGTTATGTAGCTGACCCACATGACAATTTTTCTTATAATGGTATTGATACGCGCAGGGATCATCATTTTCAGGGAAATCTCATGCTTGGACAACTCTACTGCAATATTTTTCACATCTGTTGCTATTGCTTGGGAGATGTCTTTGAGAAGGTAAGCGTGGATGGAGGCTTGTCCAATGAAGCGATGGAGATCTTCAACTATCATGACATCTATCTTCTTCACATATTCTATGTCTATGTTCAGATCGTTCAGTAACTCGGACAAGCGCCAGCTCTTGTCAGGAAAGTATTCCAAGGTTGGAGGTATCATCATTATACACTTATCATCAGTTTCCTGGATTTTAATGTAGATTCTAGTACATTTCCCAGTAGTCTTTTGGATTCCATTGTTTATTCTTATACCACAACCCTTATAGAATTCAATAAGACCTGAATCCAACTGAAAATCTACTACGGGCTTGAGAGGTAGGTTTGCAGGTAATCCTGACTTCCCTTCTCTCAATTCAATCTGCTTCCTGATGTACTCCATTATGCCTGCATACTTCTTCGTGAGCCTAAGAGCTTCGGCGTCGATTTTCGTCATCCTGGAAATCATTGCTTTCATTTTACATACTTCTTCCGTGATAAGCTCCTGTGACTTATGCATCTTCCTTATTGTATCACAAGCCTGCTCATGGAAGGGGCTTAAGTCATTCTTTCTGCTATTTGCTAGCTCTAGTTGTTATGTCATTAGCTCTTTTCCCTTTTCTAACTCCTCCACATAAACCCTTAATTCTTCTATATGTTGGTTGGCGACTGATTGTTCTGACTCTAACTGAGTGGTTCGGGCTTCGAGATCATTTTTCTCACCTTCCAGTATCATCATTTGCACCGCTAATGCTTCCTTTTCTGCATCTAGATTTTGGTGCTCGCTTGTTATTTTTCTTTGTTCAGATAAGAGGGCATGATATTTATTCAACAATATTTCTTCGTCTGCCCTCTCCTTTATCAGATTAAGCTTTAACTTGCGAACATTTTGTTTTCCCACCTCAACATCACCTTTTAGTTTGTTGATATTGTCTTCATTGGCTTGGGCAGCAGCTACGTTGATGGATGCTATGAATGAGGGTCGCTCTGCGTGCCTTGTATGACAGTGGTCTCCTGCATAATGACGACGTCTGGTTGGGAGTCCACTTTCATTCTCTTCTCTGTCCTTCTCACAATAGCTTTTCTTTTCTTGTCGAAGACAATTTTTTCCAGTTGAGCCATGGTGTGGTCCTTTGATGGAGTAAAAGGTATGAGTGGGAGCTCTCCTATGGGGAAGTGGATTCCTACAGTTATTTCTTGAGATGCTTGGGATGATTCTATGTCCATCATGTGCAGGCTTGGACTCCCTACTTCTGCATCCTTCTTCTTCTCTTTTTTTCCGCTCCTCTTCTTCGGCTTTCTTTTGCTACTCTTCTTCTTTGGCTTTCTTCTGCTGCTCCTCTACTTCCCTTTCTTGTAGATTGTCAGCTTCTTCTTTTTCGATCCTTTCAGCTTCTTCTTGGAGGATCCTCTAAGCTTCTTCTTCTCGGAGCTTGTCGGCCTGTTCTTTTTGCTTTCTTTCTGTCGCTTCCCTCTAGAACATTTCTGCCTTTTCTCTTAGCCTTTGCTCTTCTGCCTAATTGGCAGCATGGGCAGCAGTGGATCTAGAACTGGCTCCACTCTTGGGGTGAAAGCGCTTACTGAGTTCAGTCATATTGCTGGCTCTCCTGAAAATTTCTTCATCTTCATCAAAATCGCTTGCATATTCAAAATGCACTTTGACTTCTGAACAATGGTCTGCAAATTTGTTGAGACTATCATTCTTTCTGAAAATCTTTTCACCAAAGTGGAAATCTCCTAACTCTTGAATAAATGCTTCAGCTAATTTAACTTTAGAGAACTTATATGCCCCAATGTAGAAGGGAAATGGTGGGAAAGAGGCCTTTTTCAGTCTATTCAGGACACCGCCAATCCCATCTATAAAAACTTGTCTTACTACTTCCTTGTGGACCACATAGTCGATTGCATATCTAGGCAAGAGAGATGGCGGTTTGGAACCCCCATACATTCTGAGGTAGGTGCCCTCCTTTGAGAAATAATAATCGCCATATTCCTCTATGACTACCATGGCATTTTCAGAGAGGCAGTTTGCCTCTCTATTGAAAATCAGTTCATACAGAGGCATGATAAATTCTTCAGATATGGTCTTATAATAACTCATGTACTTCTGAGCCCACATGATCTTATAAGCAGTATAAATTGGGGAGTCGGCCTTGTTCCAGATGCAACCTAAATTCGGGAAAGGATTCCTTGACAAAATGAAATCTACAAGATATGATGACATGTAGAATTCTGCTTTTTTTTTTAGTCAATCCTTCTTTGGCATGAGCTATTGCCAAGGACAGACTATCTGAGAGGATGTCTGCCCAATTGAAAATTGTACCACTGAAAGCCACATGGTGGATTAAAGGTATCCAACTCACTTTATAAATAGTTCCATCTGCTCAGCATCAGGGCTATAATTTTGAAAGGGTATCCATGTTGAGGCTTCTTCGCTCAGCATCTTCGCTCTCCTTTTACCTCAGCTGCTTGCATGTTATCAGTAACTTCTTAGAAAACTCAAGGGTATCCATGTTGAGGCTTTCGAGCCAGGCATCGTTCATTAGGACCTGAGCACGTGGTAACTTGTAGGTTGTTTCTATATGGGCCGGGTGGAATGAGGCAAATGCCTCTCCCATGTTGTTAGATATAATCCTTAACGTGGGGTTATCCTGCGACAGAATCCACTCAATGAATTCTGAACAGGGGAATAGTTCTGGGCGCGTGGCTTCTTTTGTGATGCCATATTTTCTAATGTTTTGGTATAAGAACATTTCCTCCAGGACTGCCCCAGGAATATTTTGGTCTCTTATCATCTGGTATAGTTCCCCCCACTTGAATTCAGGGGAAACACCTGTGATTGGCTTGGTGTCTTCATATAAGGTTTCTACCCTAGTTTCCATAATGACCTCAACATCTGACTCATGTTCTATCATCTTGGCCTTCCCTTTCTACACTCCTTTCTTAGTCATGGTTGAAAAACTGATAAGACAAAACTGTGTGTAAGAAGACATCAAATAACAAATCTGCAAGCAGATTCATAGATATACAGGATTGAACAACATTATTGCTAAGCTTTTTAAAAATCATGCTTTTATTTAACCAATCATTCAAGCTAGCAGGAGGATGCATATACAATAATCAAAAATCAATTTTTTTCCTATCAAATTAACAGTGAGACAACTAGCTACTGATAAGCAGGCTTGAGAGAACAAAGCCATGATGCTATTCAGAGCGTTGATTTGGCTCCTCTTAGTTCACGTTGGGTAGTTCTAGGACGCAGCTGATTGGTTCGCTAGGGATGGGGAATATGGCTCAGCGAGGATACTAGGGTCACCAAAGTTTCATGGGTGACTGAGGTCTTCCATGCAGAGCTGGCTTAACAGAGTGGGAATTTCAATGAGAGGTGAAAAGGCTGGAGCAGAGAGTGGTTTAAAAAGGGGTTCGAAAATGTCCACAGCGAGGGCGACACTGACATGAAGGTTCTAAAGGGACAGCTCACGCTTAAGCAAACAAAAACTAGACCAGAGTATGACAAAAAAAACCACAAATAGGGACAAAATCACCTACCTATCAACTAGTGAGTGGTTCTGAGGTCTTGATGACGCAGCGCATCTGGTGCCCTGTGAGTGGTGAGTGTAAGCGACCTCGAATGGTGTTTGGAAAATATAAACATTAAACAACAATCACAAACCCCGACTCCTATATATATATATATATATATATATATATATATATATATATATATATATATATATATATATATATCCTTCGCATGTTCGAGCCATTAAGGTGACTAGATAGGGTTAATTGTGGCAAATAAAAACGTCGTTAAGGCGGTGGGGCCTAGCGTCCCATTAGCGCCGCCAATCATAACTTTTCGCCGCCAATTTTGGTATAACGTGAAGAGTTTGAGCGATGCGTGTTGGCATAACTCAACGAGTTTATGCGAAACACGTCGTCAACATTTAACGAGTATCCGCGCAAGATAATGCACCTTGTCGGTCTTAGCTTCCTCGGTGGGTTTATTCGTGACAATGCGACCGTGTCAGCGACCAATATCAAGTTTCGTCGATGTGTTGTGTTGGAAAGGGGCTTCTACTTCCTATCGATGCTTCTCGCTGATTGTACGTGGTGGTTTCGACCTAACTCACTGAGTTCTGCCTAAATGCGTCGCAACTTTTAAATAAAGGATGACTTTGTTGGAAAATTAAGTGTTAAAGGAACAAGATCAATGCTTTGGCACTTCGGTGACTTTGAGAGAGATAAGCCGACTGTTTCGGGCAAACTCGGCGAGTTCTGCCGAAACGAGGGGTTTTTAAAATAAAATGCCCACCGTGTCGGCTTCACTCGGCGAGTATTACCGAAACAAAAATTAGAAACAATGAAAGTGCGGCGTTTTGGCAGGTTTGATTGAGTTCATCCGAATGTTGTGGCTCGACTGGGCGAGTTGTGCCGAAACGGGAAAATTATTTCCAACTCGAAAATAACAACCGACCATTGCGACTCGACTGGGTGAGTTGAGCCATCGTTTCGGCCAAAAAGGATGAGTTTTACTCAGTGAAAAACAAGCTTCAATTACTTGATCCTTTTTGAAAAAACTAAGTATGGAAAGGCTTTCAAGACAAGACTTAACTTCAAAGAAAAAACTCTCTTAAGAGAAAAGGAGGGCCCCCAATAATTTTCACAAAATTTTTGGGGAAATGGTTGCAGCAGCAACACATCCCTAAGATGAAATTGGAAGCACCGAGATATTTCATGTCGAAATTGGAGGATAGCTATGTTTTCACCTCCTTGATAACCTTTGTGTTGTTCCCAACTAATAAATGTCATCGACATACAACACTACATATACAAAATATTTTTCAACCTGCTTGCAATAGACACAATGGTTAGCTTTGCTTCTCACAAATCCTAGTCCCAATATGTATGTGTCGAACTTATGGTACCACATCCTTAGAGATTGTTTTAGACCATAAAGGGACTTCTTCAGCTTGCAAACCAATTCCTTCTCACCCTTTATTATAAATCATTCAAGTTTCTTCATGTATATTTCTTCTTCCAGGTCCCCATGTAGGAACGTTGTCTTCACATACATCTTCTCTACTTCAAGATAAAAAGCAACAACAATAGAAAGAAGGAATCTAATATAAGTTAATTTTGCAACTGGAGAAAATATTTTACCAAAATTAATTCCCTCTACCTAAGAATATCCCCTTGCTACCAAGTGGGCTTTGTACTTCTCCACTTTACCTTCTGCATTCAACTTATTTTTAAATAGCCATTTGCTTCCAATGAATTTTCTTCTAGTTGGTAACTGAACTAGATCCCAAGCTTCATTTTTGTCCAAGGCATCCATTTCTTCAACCATGGCCTTCTTCTAGATATCACTATCCTCTGATTCGACAACTTCCTTCACATTTCTAGGATCATCATCAGAACTTATAGATAATGCAAAATTAGACCGAAAATCAGGAGGGGAACACCTTTCTGGTTCCCTTCTTTCTCGAGATGATCTCCTCAAATCTAGGGTATGAGGTTCTTCTTCTTCTTATTCATCTTCTTCTGTTGAGTTAGATTCTTCATCTTCTAACTCAAACTCTATTTTATCTGGTTCCTTTTCCATTGGATTCACTTGCTGTCTGGGAAAATCTTTGATCTCTCTAAACAAAATACCTCGACTATAAACAATATTCTTAGTTACATGATTCCAAAGCTTAAAACCTTTCATACCATCTTTATGACCGATAAAAATACATTTTTCATCTTTATTATCCAACTTACTCCTTTTCTCCTTTGGAACGTGTACATAAGCATCACAGCCAAAATATTCCAGATGTTTAATAGAGGGGTTCTTTCCATTCCATACCTCATGTGGATTTTTGTCAACCAATGCTGATGTGGGTGATCAATTTACCAAGTAACATGCAATATCCACTACCTCTGCCCATAATTCTTGTCCTATACCAACACTGTTGAGCATGCTCCTTTCCTTTTCCATCAACGTCCTATTCATCCTTTATACAACTCCATTATGTTGAGGTGTGTATGGAGTAGTATTTTTCCTTGCTATACCATACTTCTTATAGAATTCCTCAAATTCATTCCCATAGAACTCCCCACCGTTATTTGTCCTCAACACCTTTATTTTCTTTTGTTTGGTTCTCTACAAGAGCCTTAAGTTCTTAAACTTAGCAAATAATTATGATTTCTTTCGAAGGAAATAAATTCATGTGTTCCTTGATAAATCATATATAAATGAAACATAATACACAAATCTACGTAATGATGGAACATGCACTGGTCCAAACAAATCATTGTGTATTAACTCTAAAATCCACTTTTCTCTTGTAGCACCAGATGCAAGTCTTACTCAATTTTGTTTTCGATATATTCAATGTTCACAGAAATCAAAATCCAGTGTGCAATCAGACATACCTTCAACCATACCTTTACCTTGTAATGCTTGAAGGCCCTTTTCTCAAATATGCCCCAATATTTGATGCCATAGCATTGTCTTTCCTCTTGATGCAGTTAGGGTTTTGTCTTCTTTATCTCCTCCTTCAGGCACAACAGAACTGTTACATTCATTTATGATGGTGTTTCCCAATAGTTTGTACATATTTCCAATACGAACTCCCTTCATCAATACCATTGATCCTTGAACCATTTTTCATTTTCCATTCCACACATAATTTGTACACCTGCAACATTCATCTTTCCAATAGATATCAAGTTTCTCACTATATTTGGAATGTGTAGTACTGCAAGGAGAGTTCTGATCATTCCATCCTTGAGTTTCAACTTGACTCTTCCACATCCAATGATATTGGTTGGTGAATCATCTTCCAAGAATACATCTCCTCCATTGTACTTTTCATATTCACAAAACCACTCCCTATGAGGGTTCATATGACTTGATGCACTTGATTCAATCAACCATATATCACACTATGAATGACTACCTATGGAGGTATTTTCCTATGTTGAAGGGGTATCCTCATATCCCTTCATTTTCTCCACATTCTTAGATCTACAATCCTTTTTATAGTGCCCAACTTTACCTCATTTCCAACACTTCCTTAAAATTTTCTCGGGGATTTGGGTCTACCCTTAGACTTAGATCTCCCCCCAAATCCCTTATTTTTGTTTCTCTCCTAGGGGAAACTTCTCACAAATAAGTAATTCATGCTATGATTATCCATGGATTTCTGCCTCATCTCTTCTGACAACAAGGATGCTATTATTTCATCAAATTTTAAGGTTCCTTGACTAGCACTAACTATTGTTACAATTAGGTTATCCCAAGAATCTGGAAAATAACTCAATAATGTAATACATTTATCTTCTTTAGCCATTTTAATGCCAACGAAGGTCATTTGACTTACTAGAGTATTGTAGGCATTTAGGTGCTCTGTCACTGTGTCATTATCATTCATTCTGAGGTGATGCAGTTTCTTTTGTAGAAACAACTTGTTTACTAGGGATTTTGATTGATACAGACTCCCTAGCTTCATCCACAGCTTTAACACACTATCTTCTCCTTGCCCTTCTTTCTAATTTCTCCCAATCTTATTTCAACGTTCCAATGGGTTGTGTACCCACATCCACAGCAATCCAATGTTCCCGATCTACAAGAATATCCTCCATTTTGAGCTTCCATAGCTCAAATTTATGGCCGTCAAATTTCTCGATCTCGATTCTCAAACTTCTCACCATTCTCTTTCAATGCACAAATAAATGCTGCAAATCTCCCACTAAACCCACCTTTATCACAGACCCAATATCTATCAACTACGCTGAACCCTCAACAACAATGACCTCCCCCCAATGCCAATAATCGTGCTCTAATACCACATGTAAATTTTAAAACTGTGTAGAGAAGCAAATCATACATATTCATTTAAGCAAAATAGAGATTACACCACAATATTCACACATAATACACAAAGATTTACCTTGGAAACACTTAACTAGAAAAACCAACAAAACTTGAAGCCACATTGGTTATTTTCTCATTATTGATTATTAACCCCCTCACAATACAAATATAGGTATTCTGCAACACCCAAAACCCAAATCCATTAACCCATATTATAACTAGACCCCAATCCCTTAACCGATATTAAATTACATATTTTTATAAAAAAACCCCAAAATAGACCGAAAATAGCCCAAAACTTTCTGACTCGCTTCATGGAAGGGGGAGAGCATCGACGCCCCCCCCCATAAGCCACCCTGAGATAGCACTATGCGCAAGTGCCCGATGCATATACCATCAGGTGTGCATCAACGAATGCATCCCCCCCCCCACACACATGCAAATAATATAACACATACCCAACAATGATCACCAAAATATTACTAAAGAGATTGATTTTTGAGAAAGGAGAATTCCTCCTTGTCGGCACAAAATTTTGTAATGGATGAAAGGAATAAAGAGCTAGAGGAAGACAAATATTTTGTAGGATACCTCAACTTTGAATTGGAGGAAGCTAAAAAATTGTTTCCTTAAAGCATCAGCTCACTGAAGCAAAGAAGGAGATGAATTTGACATCCTCTAGCAGCAAGCAGGTGACTCCTATAGAATCAAGATTAGTTTTGGAGCAGAGGATAGAGAAAATCAATATGGATTTGACACATTGGAGGAAAAATCCAACAAATAATGCCATGAAAGTGGTGACTACTGAAGAATTGGCCAAAAAGACGAAAGATAACCTAAAGAAGTAAGGAGAAAAACTAAGTGTGGTAGAGAAACAAGTACATGAGAAAATAAAATAACTTGATGAACTTGAGGAAGAAACAAATAAGTAAAATTCTAGGCATGAAGAAGCAATTACATAAGCAAGGAAGGTAAAAAAAATAACATAAATCAAAAGGATATTTTGGGTTGAGGTGACCAGAGACCACCTCCAATTCTATTTAGAAAGTTTGAGATCGATATTATTTATAAATAAGTGGTGAGGTATTTAACAAATAATGAAGCAGGTATCTATTCTATGCACAAGATTTATAAGGTAGAAAAAGGAGTGATGAAAACCCTATCCATTGAAGAGTTGAAAGTGCTAGGGATCATAGACATGATTATAGTGTACATGGACATAGTGACTAGCATCAGTAAATTCAACAGTTTGAAAATTATCAAAAATAAGATGATAGAATCCAAGAGGTTGATTCACCCATTATTTAAAGATATGAACACAATAATCAATAATGGTCTCCCTTGCCCATGGGATGACATAATCAACCTACATCCTACTGAAGTGTACAGAAAATTGTTGCAAGATGCCATGCCCAGACTGACCCATGCGCAAGATAATCCCACCATCCCTGCAATGATAGAAATTTTGAATCAATTGAAATAATGTTTTGCCACATCAACTCTATTAAGAATCATGATTCATAGTTTGGGGGATGTATATTATATTCCATACTTGGAATTGAATAAATCATTCCAAATTTTGAAAGGTGGAAAGACCATAAATCAACAAGATTGGCTTTTATGACCACCTTGCATGATTTTGTAGTAAATATGGAGCATATGTAGGTAGCATGGGAAACCATGACATCATCACAAAGAACGCATCATCACAGGACCTCTCATCCCCCTAAGGAAGATAACTCCAAAAAATCAAATAAATAAATGGCTTTTGGTAGAGGAGGAATATATGAAGTTTTGTCAATTAAAGGAATAATCGATGAAATATCAAAATGATTTTCAAAGGTTTAGGACATATACAATACATCATCATGCCTAATTACAGTTATAACAAATGACTGATTCCCCATGATTGCATCTGATATGGTAGTGCACACCCATGTATATTTTCACACGTGCTAGCATAAAGTGGGAAGGTCACAGTCAGACACTGCAGTTATAAAGGAATAAATCAAAGAAGAAAATCAAGAGGTTCGTTAAGATATATCTGAAAGGATGCAAAACTATTTTTGGAATAGGTGTAATGGGATCTACAACACTAGCTTCTCCTCTTCTTCTTATACTCCTTCTTGTTCGACTGACACATGATATTTCCATAAGATAAAACACCTTCAGAAACCACTTACACAAATAGATCACAAATCAACAAACCAATGTTTTTACATGGTTAAAACCCTCGAAGAGGGAAACAATCCATGACCCCATCCAAATAGCTACTTGAGGCAATATATTATGCAAAAGAAAAGAAATGTTACAATGAGTTTCTCACAATCGATCATCAAGCAAATTACCCTCCATGCTCTTTAAATAGAGATCAAGGACCAATCGGGTGTTAAGACATGGATCAATAGCCATTAAGATCAAGGTGAGGATGAACCATGAGATCACTCTATGTCTATAACATATCGTGACCATTGGATTACATATGTACAAGTTCATACTAATGCATACTAAAGAAACACACTTTACCTAAAGGCACATTATACCAAGATGATCTTAACTAACTCGTAAGTGTCTCAATATCCTAACATTTCTTTGTAATGATATTTGAGAATTCTTCATGTAGAGAAAGACAATAGACTCAGGAATGAGATCAATGGGCCCCTCATGATGTACTTGCTACTGTATTGAAGAAACAATTATACTTCTATTGAATTAAACCAGGACCGAGGCGATTTTCCACTAGATTTAAGGATATAATTTCTTAAGGATATGTGTGTGTGTGTGTGTGTGTGTTTTCTCTATGGTTGAAAATCCTTATTTTTTGCATGAATATGTGGATCTATCTTAAATTTTCCCTCATGATTTTTTGTATGTCATGAACATGTTTAATGGAAAGTTTCATGGATTCTTTGTTTATGATATCAAGCACTCTTTCGTAGGAATGAGGTTATGATTAAGGTGCCCTGAATTACTTTTCCAATAAATTTGTGTTTCTTTTGTGGTATTTTTGTTCCTCCACACCCAAACATAATGCTTAAAAGTTATGTATTAGTAGCTAGGATCGATTTTATGCACCGTAGATATCTGCGACAAATCCAGTCAAGTAAAGCTCATTCGAATCCAAGGTATCTTAGTGTGACATGTTATTAATTCTACCTCCCAAAATCAAGGTACCCTCCCTTGACCTAAGGACTGGCTTGGTGTTCTAAAGTGGCACAAGAGGTGCATCCTGCATAACCGTCCTTGGCCTTGCAACCCCTCCTGAGCAATATATGCTTTTTGTTGTGAGACTAACCTATGCTTGAGATATCCAAGCAAGAAAAGGAAGCCTTAAACCAAGGTATATTGAGGGGTATAAATTGAGGAACAAAACCTTTTTAATGCATATCCACCTATACAAAATGTAGTGGGAAATGGAAATGAAAACCCTTGATGATAAGGTTACCTTGATTAGAAACCATTGTCACCCTTTGGAATTCATAATCCAATTGGCGAAGTATCATCAAAAATCAAAACTAATAATTAATGTTAATCACGATAGTTATTAACATAATAATTGTGAATGGTAAGGAAGTTAAATTATTCATTAATGGACTTGATTAAGAATATTATCCTCTTAGTAAATGTTGTTCACATCATCAAAATTTGTAAATAATATTTAAATTGGAACTTTCTATCTAATTCTAAAATAAAGACTCCTGTCAACTTAAAAATTCAAAGAAACAAATAATTAATGATTGTTAATGTTTAATGCAATCAATTTTGAATTATACCGTGGAGTTTAGAATAGATGGTGAATGGGCGTACTGTTAAGGCACTCCTTGTGATAGGTCATTGGTTCAAAACTCTGTGGGTTCTAGCTTACAAAAAAAAATCAATTTTGAATTATAAAACTTTAAAAAGTTGGGAAATTACTTTATCTGTTTTAAAATTTTATATTTAAAATATCAAAATAAAGATAAAAAATTACAAAACTAAAAATGTTATAATTTAAAATATAAAACTAAAAAATAATAAAATAAATTCTTTATCATATTTTTTTTTTAAATAATCTTATAAAATTTCCCACGTGGCATAGAATAGATGGTGAATTGGTGTATTGTTAAGGCACTTCTTACATAAGGTTATTGGTTCAAAGCTTCGTGGGTACAAGCCTTAAAAAAAAAAAAATCCCACAGGGCATAGAATAGACGGTGAATTAGTGCATCGTTAAGGCACTCCTTGCATAAGGTCATCGATTCGAAACTTCGTGGTGCGAGCCTTACAACAGAAAAAATCTTATAAAATTAGAGAAATAATAAAACTAAAATAATCATAAATGCTTACAAACTACCAAAAAATGTGTATATGTGCACAACCCTTATATGTACACAACTCTTAAATTGTAAATTTAAAAAGGTTCATGATTCCAAAAATAAAATCGCATATTAATTATGAAATAAACATATAAGGAGAATGACTTTATAATCTCACCCACTAATATTATTGGATCTGTTGATCAAGAAGCAAGCACTCAAACACGTGCCACCACATCCTCCACATGAGGGAACATTTGGCACACAAGAGTAGGAAAGATCTTAGGCAGTACTATATGGTGGAAGCTTAAAATATGTAAGGCATAGTTTTTTTTACCGTGAAAGAAATATATACTTGTTATTCATTAGAATCAAAAGTGTACAAAAATCTTGCCTTCGCCAACTGATTTCTGCATATAAGGCATAGTTATTTGATAACAAATTTCAATTTCCAAAACAAGCCACTACTTGATCATCCCAAATAACAATGTTTACGTACTCAAAACATATCGCTAGAATTTGCTCACATAAAATCGTGTATTGATTAAACTCAAAATTGTAATTATAACTCCCTAATAACAAGTAGAAAAGTATTGCTACCTCACAATAATAGAATTGCTTATAACTTATTTTATAATCAAAATATAATAACAAGTCAAAGTAACCCAGTGATAACCAATTACGGAGAAATTATGGAAAAATACCACGAACAAAAATCAACAACTATCTACTATATTCAAGATCACCCTACACAAGGAATATGATGTAACAATATAGTGATGATGATGATTGTTATATAAAACAATTCACATCTAACATGGGGTAAACACTAAGGTCATGAAGGAAGATGCACAACAAGTAGCATCATTGAATATAATTGTGACTAAATATGCTTCACAATAAGAAAACATGAAGGGAAGTAGAACACATTGCAAGATGAAATATATAGATAAGAAAGTAAACAATAAACAAATGGGTTGACTGTGTAGTTAGATTCAACTCTTAAGTATTTGGGGTATAATAACAATAGTAAATATTAAATTATCTAATTTAATATTATATTTAAAACTATATAAAAAATTAGTAGTAAGTTTATTTTTTTCATATCACATTTATAACATAATCACCTAAAATATGCAACATTTCAATGGATGGTTATCCAGAAAGATTGAATTACTTATATATATTGGTTACCTAGTCATTGAAGTTATGAAAGAAGAACATTAAACATATTGACTATTAGGTTTTGATAGAATAAGTAGGGAGATTACATTACAACAATACCATCACCATGATCATTAAATAAAAATATATTATGGAATAGGGGTAAAAACTAAAATTAAGGAAGAATTTTCATCTCATACACAACATCCCAAGATCAACCAATTCATGAACTCAAAACACACTACTAAAATTTGCTTGTAGAAACGCTTGCATTGAATAGGATCCAAACTATAGTTAGCACTTTCCATTCACAAATAGAAATCAATGACTAAACTCACAACAACAACATCACTTGTAATTATTATACCAACCGTAAGGAAATGACAAAGAAACAAAGTCTTATTGCTTACAATATGTTTATTACTCATAATTTTTCCACCCATGGGAGGTATTCATACCTCATACCACTAGATCCCAACATCAATTTACATGCCTATTGGTTAAGCTAAAAAATAGCTGACTTTTATTTTAAATTTATTTAATACTATTATATTTAGAGATAGATGCAATTTATGTTCTATAGCTTATGAATTAGCAACTTTGATTTTTTAAAATTGAAAAAATGAAAATAAGATTATCACTTATAAGCATGAATTATATCAAATCTTTTTATATCAAATTAGATCTATTATTCAAATTACATTATTATTAAAAAAATTAAAAAATTGAAAATTATGCCAAATTAATGCATACTTATATTACTTTTATTTTTAAATTATATTAATGAAATTCTTGAGGAATTGAATACCCTAAATCCACTTTTGAATCATATATTTATTAAACACAATAAAGCTACCAACTTTTTTAATGTAAATAATAATTATAACAAGATATACATTGCAAAATAAGATATACCACCATATATTTGTATTAATAAAAAAAAACTAAAATTACAATGAATCATTCACATCACTCGTACTCTTAAGGTTCTTAGATCACCCATATTTACTTCACCACTAACATCTACATCATCCTCTTCGTGACAAGATGCAACAATTACAACTTTTACATTTTCAAAAACCCTTTTTTCATTTGGGTGTATAAGGAACATACTACCCATTTTTATTGGATATGGAAGAAAACTGGTTCACATTGTTTTGGAAGCACATAGGGCTCAGCTTGAGATGCCAACATTTTTAGTGTTAAAGACTTACCATTTTATATGTGGAATTTTGTAGATTTAAAGCGTCATTGTGTGTGTATTATTTTTTTTTTAAGAAAGAAAACTATGTTTTCTATTCTATTATAAAATGAAAATAATTTTCTTTAAGTATTCAAAGCACAATATAAATAAAAATAAATACACGTACATACTATACTTATTAGATTAAAAATACACATGTATATTGTACGTTTTTTTTTTCTTTTTCATTTCTTGTCATCTCTTTAAAAGAGCAATAATAACTAATAATAACTAACTGTGATTCACAAAGCATGAGGTCAAAGTTCTTTCATTATTTAATTCATTCTCATCCATATTAATATCCAAATTCAATTCCTCCTTAAAAATAATCCATCTCTTTAGTTTTTATCTGACTCTTTTTTTCCTAATGAAGATGAGCTTAAGCATGAGTAGCTTGTAATTGTCCTCAAAGATTACATGTCTTGTACCTAAATGTTCGGGAAGAGTCATAGATTTTTTTAAGACCATGCAGACCTACCTACTACCTACTCTATCTCGTTTCGATATAGGGCTGTGAAAAATATACATGTTTGCTTCGATTGGCGGTAACAGAAACATCGCCCACAATTGCATAATATTTCTGGCCATGTTGACATATTTCAAATGTTAGCAAAACCTAATTTCCAATCAAAACGCTCTTTAAAAAAAAAGATCAAAGCATTGGAAAAATTCCAATGGAGAGTCTTGAAAAGATTACCTTTAGGTAAACCTGATACACGAGATCGTCATAGTAACCATCTGTGGCATTGCCATTTCCATGTGGAAAAAACTCATATGGTAGAACATAATCCAAACTTTTCACAACAGCTTTGAACACATCAATAGAAAATCCAGAAACTATTTTTGACTCATTTGTGAATTGCTTGGCATGACACTAACAAATTGTCTGTATCCTTGCTCCCAAGGTACACCAATTCTCAGCCCCTTCTTCTCCTTCGTGGCTATCACAGAGGGATTGGTTGCTTCGAATGTTTCCACTAGAACGTGCCCAATGTCACCCAGATTTGCCACAAATTCAGACACTATGGATGACTGGGGACCTACTATTGCCATTAGCTCATTTTAGAGCATCTCCAAACCTATCAGAACATAAATTGTATTCAATTTCATGTACTAGGGTTTATGTGTCTTTCATAGATACAAATTGATTTTGATCATAACTCTATATATCTATGAATGATCTAATTCAACTAAGTGTACGGACTTGAAAAAGCCCCAATGACTCCGTTTTGATTCGGTGAAAGCTAACCATTGAGCTGCAAAGCATTAAATGTTGCAACTCAGTGGTTAGGGTCTGTTGGCTCCGGAGATTCTCCAGATCCAATAGACCCTAACCACTGAGCTGTCGCATTTAATGCTCTGCAGCTCAGTGCTTAGATTTGAGCTATGGATATCAATGAACAATCCAATGTGCTTTAGAATATTTGTGGTCGTTGTTTATATCTTCAGCTGCTAATTCAATGGAGGATTTAGCTATTTTTCCGATAATAATGTCCAAGGCCATTATAGCGCCAATATTCATAGTCTCCAGGTTCGCCTTCTTCCGTGGTACCACACCAGATTCTGCATAAGTTGTGTGTGAAATACTAATAATGAAAGCAATCCGTAATATAATTTCAAAGGTTTTGATAGACCCTAACCACTGAGCTGTCGCATTTAATGCTCTGCAGCTCAGTGCTTAGCTTTGAGCTATGGATATCAATGAACAATCCAGTGTGCTTTAGAATATTTTTGGTTGTTGTTTATATCTTCAGCTGCTAATTCAATGGAGGATTTAGCTATTTTTCCGATAATAATGTCCAAGGCCATTATAGCGCCAATATTCACAGTCTCCAAGTCCGCCTTCTTCCGTGGTACCACACCAGATTCTGCAGAAGTTGTGTGTGAAATACTAATAATGAAAGCAATCCACAATATAATTTCAAAGGTTTTGATGATCAAGTTTTAAATGACTTGTGTCATATCTAGATAAATTTAACTTTCAATGTTTTTATGTAGAAAACATGGACACCAAGATTCTGGTTTACTCTTTTGCAATAAGCTCGACTACTAAAACCTAAGAATATCCAAAGCATTGCCATCTCATGGTTCTTGTTCATTTTTATACATGTAAAATAATTTTATTATCACTTATCTTATTATTAGGGATAATTATGTGATAGTTTTAACTTTTATGAGAAATGGTTTTTCATAAATAAAAGAAGATGAAGAACAAATATCACATACCTTATTATTATAATATATAAATAATATGATGACATTTTCATTTTCGCATTTTTATTTATTTATTCCTATTAAATATTATTATTTGTTTGAAAATTTTTGGATTTGAAAATTCATTATTATTAAGTAGATTTATTTTAATTCTAAACAATTTTATCTTTAATTATAATAATTTTATTTTAAAACTGGGTTACAATTTCTAATTTCTAATTTTTTGAAAATAGAAATACTATTATAAAAAGAATAGTTTAAAAAATGAATAAATTCAATATTTTCCATAAATTAATTCACAATCACGTGGTTTAAAAATAATCAATGCAATCATGTGGTTTGTGAAAGGATTGAGATTGTATTAATGTGAAAACTTGAGTTGACTCGTTATAGAAACAACTTTAAGTTGTTCACCAATTCTCTCCTTTCCAATATTAATGAAAACCATCATTTCCATGTCAAATTTCAGCCCAATATGCCTTAATATTTTCCTCTTACTCCTCAATAATCGCTCCTACAATTATCCCCTTCCATTGATAGGTGTAGCATCATGGTATTTTGCCAAAATTCTTACTCAATTCTCAATTTTCATCTTGCCATTATGCAAATCCCATGGTGATTCCATCCACAACCATAAAAGAAAAGAAAACATTCTCAAAACATAAATCAAATTTCAGCCAATATGCCTTAATATCTTCCTTTTACTCCTCAATAATCGCTCCTACAATTATCCCCTTCCTTTGATAGGTGTAGCATCATGGTATTTTGCCAAAATTCTTACTCAATTCTCAATTCTCATCCTGCCATTATGCAAAGTCCATGGTGATTCCATCCACAACCATAAAAGAAAAGAAAACATTCTCAAAACATAAACACAACTAGATTGACCGAATCCATCTATTAAAGGTATATGCTAAAACATATTCATGCTCGCATGCTTTGCTTTTTCAACTCAAACTCCTAAGATTGTGTAATGCTCCACATATTGATGGGACCACTAAACAACATTTGGACCTGTATTATATTTCTTTGTTTATTATGTGTTGGGATAAACATGACTGAGTAAACTATGTGTGCGGATTTATGAACCTACTTATATGCACCAGTATTGTAACATCCCGTAATGTCGTAAAAATTTAAAACTTAAAAAAAAAACAATTAATATTAAAATGCAACGCGGAAGTAATAAATATTTATTAAAACAGTATTATATAACAAAATCATTAATGTAGAAAACAACTTAACTATTGTGTCATTTTAACCAATGACATTTTAAGATAGTGACACGTCATACTTCTATAACGATTAAGATGCTAAATTATTTTCATTTGTAATATTTCTTTAAGACATATTTCTTTTGAGAGGTTACTAACAACTTGTTTCTTATTGATGATGAAAGGGGTCCCTCGAGGTGCCCCGAGGCTTACTTAGCTTTGTTGGCTAAAGCATTTTTACTCGTCCTTCATGCGCAGATTCACAGGTAAGAGCAAAAGCGACAGCACAGGTGTTAAGAGTATTTAAAAATTCCAATGGTCGTCAATGTTTTTAAAGAAATCTATGTAACTCTTTGCTATAGGTATGGATCTCTTATCTGTTCTAAATATGATGTTTGAACATGTAATCATCTTGCAACAATAGCATAATTTCAATCGATACTTCATTCAGAATGAATATGTCAACAAAATGCTTTTGTTTATGGCTTGTTATGATATACGCTAGAATACAAAAACTAAGTATTATGATGATACTTCTACTATCTATTTCAACCATTAATGTAATATGCATTGATCTATGGATACTTGACTGTGTGTAGGATTTGAAACTATACAAAGATACCACATGAAATGTTATGATGCATTTAGACTTTTAATTCAACTCTACTTGAAGTTTAGTAACAATTTAAACTATGTTAAAACCATATATATATATAAATCCTAACTATAGAATACAAATTGGATTAACATGTCAATTATGAATTCTAGGTATCGCTCATACGAGAACTATATGAATTAATCAATGGTGCAATACTATGAAGTTTTATGGAATATATCCCATAGTCAACCTATACGAACAAATTCATTCAACATACCTTTGATATTATTAAAACAATGGATTGATATGTAATGCATTAACATTGATATGGTGACATGGCAGGTGTTACCATCGTAATGAGTATTGAGTACAGAAGGGTTGTATCACGACGCCGGTCCTGGTCTTGGTATTGAAGTTTCCTGACAGTGGTAATTAGTGGAAACACGAGTGAATGCTACCATGGCTAAGGATATTGTTAACACCCAAAAAGTGCTCACTAGCTCATTTCCTTATTCACGTGGCCCATTTGTCCACTTTTCCACCATTTGAGCCTCTAAAGCAATCAAAAGGTCACCAAAAGACCATAATACACCCCCTTTTCCCCCTCAAAATGAATATTTTTCCTCAAAAAGCATAAAAAAACCCTCAAAAAGGGTCCAGAATTCCCAAAAATATTAAAAATGGAATAAAAATATTCAAAATATTCAAAAAAGAAAAAAGGAGGAAAAAGGTACCTAAACCATGTTGGTCAATACCATTGGTTTCCTCAAAACCATAATGGTATTCCCCACCACCAAAAACTATAAAAAGGTGGTAGGGGCTCCTCACTTTCCATCCATCTATCATCCTATCCTCACGCTGTCAAAATCTCTCATGATACTTTTGGCCATTTTCAACATCTTGGAGAAGGGACCTTTGGAGCTTGGAGCTACTCACCTTGGGAGTTGCTCAATACAGATCCTCACCATTTGAGGTATCTTAATACAAAATACTTATTTTTTTATTTCTTGTTCTTGAATCGTTTTTAAAAAATTTATTTGTTATATGCACATGCTAGTTTAGATTTAGATTTAATTTATAATTGTTTTTGCTTTCAATATTGAAACTGCTATCACATTGTTGATAGGTGCCCATTGCACAAAGCTTGGTTGCAAAACCAAGCCAACAGTTTTTGGCGACTCCGCTGGCTTTGAATTCTTAGATCTTAATTTTTTGCTTTAGATCTTAGTTTTTCTTAGTTTTAATCATTTTAATTCATAGATCTACCATCCTAGACAACAAATCCATTGTTGTTCTAGATCTTGGCCCTTTCTATTGCCATTAACGGCCTGAAATTTCCATTTTCGGGTTCATTCTTCGGCGTCTGTTTTTCGGCTTTCACCTCGCAGCTTTTCGCCCGACAGTCGCATGGCTCATCGCGACCTCGTGGCTTTTTTCCGCGTGGCGCGGCTTCATGGCCATTTTACACGCTACACATCGCGGCTTTGTGGCCATTTTCCGCGCTGCACATCGCGACTGTGTGACCGAAACCCGCGCTGCACATCGCGGCTTCGCGGCCGAAACCCGCGCTGCACATCGCGGCTTCGCGGCCGAAACCCGCGCTGCACATCGTGATTGCGTGGCCGAAACCCGCGCTACACATTGCAGCTGTTTTCCCAAAACCCGCGACGCAATTTTTTTTTTTAATTCGGCCAATTTTTTGAAAATAGTTTTTGCTGTATTTCCTTCCCATTTAGCATATTTTACAGCATTAATTTTTCTGCATTTCTACAGCCATATTAAATCTTTTACTATTTATATATGCTCCATTAAAAGTCTTTTTAAAAATTTTCAGTAATTGAAAGAAATATTTTCTGCATTTTATTTAGATCAAGGTTTACTGTTTATTTGCTCGATACTTTGCCCAAGCAACTTTTAAGAGATCCATTTATTTCTTGAAATATTTATGTTATTTGCTTTCCTTTAAATTATTTCAAAGATCCATTATTTTTTAATAGTTTTTTTTCAAGCATTTACATTTCAAAAACACCTTTATTTTTTGCAAAACTGGAAGCGTTTTTTCTTTCATTTGTAATCAATCGCCCAAGCGAGGCAAATCAATTTCAGTTTAAATACCACACTTGCACCCACTCTGCCACATAATTTAAACTCAGCCTTAAAATTTACCTTAAACTCAACAAACTTTTAACCCCACTTGGGGAGCACTTAAAATAATTTTGTAGTTAGGTAGAATTGAGGGGATAGGTGTTCCAATAACACCCCTCAATTATTACATTTGAGACATAGTGGTTGTCCTCTACGGTACCAAAATCCCTTATAATTTTGACAGGGTTATCAACCAATTTATCGGGAAGGCCTCTCCCTTAGGAGGGTTGAAGTAGCCAGACTGGTTCCGGAAGTCTGAGTGGAATACCGCAATCCATTCAGTAACCGAAGGATACCTTTTGAAGTTCTCGATGTACACCCAAGAGGGTGTACAGCGGCGATAGAACCAAACTGCAGATTCACCCAACCGAACGTGTCATGAACGGGGTATCCTAGTTGCCACTCTTTAGGATTGTCTACCCGATATCCCTCCCAGTAGGGGGATATCTAGTCGTTGATTCAACACTCTATATTGTCTGACTTGGATTTCATCACCTTGCAGAGGATATCGTTTGTTGACTCACAATACTTCTAGTTAGGTGTTTGCATGATACATTACCCACCTTTGGTCTAGTAACATCCCTTTTTTCTAGAAACTGTTTGACTTTTGGTATTCTGACCAATTTTGTTGCATCCCTCCACTTATTATAACATAGCTGCTATAATAAGTGCTTTTTGAAGTTGGTTGTTGGCCTGAGAGCCTTTATTTTTTCATTCCCCTCTTGCACTCATTGTTGCATTAGGGTTTCGAGTTTTTTACATCACCACCTTACACTGAAATTTTTAAAAATATTTCTCACCATTGAGAATTTAAGACGATCTCGTCGTCTTCAGGGTGAACCCCCTCAGTTCGGTATACTTGTCTCTACACGTCACCGACGTAGAGCCTTATCCCTTGACTTGACATGTCATCGGCCAAACACACAGTCATCTGATTCTTACACGCCTCACTTCACATATGATTCTGAGGATGAATCTGAAAACCCTACTGAAATATCACCAACCAACCTCATGGTTGGATCACAATACGACCCACTTTTCACCAGTACTATTAGAGATACATCCACAAACCCTTCTACTACTGTGCCATCCATGGTAACAACAACCCCTTTAGGCATGCCTAATATAGGGGCCACTCCACCTTTAGGTATGCCCAACATAGGAATCACGCCACCTCTCATTACCACAACCCAGGTCCCAGGAATTCCTGGCACTATTCCTAACCCCTCTACAACCCATTTTGCACTTGGGAGCCCTGACCCATCCCAAACCACAACGGTTTGAGGACATATACTTTCAATACCTAGCATACCCTTAGGAGCTACTGGACCACTACATAATGCCACCATTAATAGTTATGTCCCAGTCACTACGCCACACCCATCTGCTAGTTTACCTTACATGTCTAGTCTAAACTTACTAGACCTAGCCAGGCTAACCAACGATCCTATCAGGCACAACCCTACATGGCCACCCATGCCTACAAAGCTCCCCTCGGACATCCCCAAGTTTGAAGAAAAACCTGGGGAGGATCCCCAAAACCACATAATGTGATTTCACCTATGGTGTTCATCTAACTCCATAGTGAATGAATCCATTAGATTAAGACTGTTGCAAAGAACGTTCACTGGCTCTGCAGCCAAGTGGTACATCGAACAAACACATGGGACCCACCATACATTTACGTCTCTCGCCTCCACTTTCCTTCAGTTTTTTCAGCTACCTGTACGCTATGATGCAGGAGTTGAAATATTGTTGTCTTGCAGACAAAACACAGCTACCCACATCACCGACCATATCCATGAGTGGCGCAAGCGTCATAGCCTCTGTAAGATAAAACTGGATGACCGTATATTTCTGGACTGGTTTCTTAAATCACTCCTACCCCTCATAGCCAAAGACATAGCTTCCGAACGACCCCAGTCAGAGGAAGAAGCTATCTTAAAAGCTCAGCAATTCGACCTGATTTATGCCCAGTTATGCTATCTCTACACCATCATACCAGATGCCCCACGAGGTGATTCTTCACGCAGTGACGCTCCGGGGGCATCACATGCCGCTGATGGTATTATCAGCCAAGTCATGGCACAAAATAAACCTTTTAGCATGGTGAGCACCATAAATGCCCCAGACCTCTCTAGGGCTACATCTGATTCTGGAGCGACAACTTCGTATGCTCCAACGAATCAAACTCACCATACTCATGGAACCTCTTATCCACAACATTGCTATGGGAAAGCACCATTGACATATGTACCACCCACATACTATAACCAACCGGCCACCCAAAACCCAATTCATTTACCGGCACAAATAATGTATTACCCACAGCAAGCTACACCAGCTAACCCAACACTTCCAATAGCTCAGGGTTACCAACAACCCCAGCAGGAAACTGGACCACCTCCAGCCCCACCAGTTCATTATCCACCGTAACCTGCTCCTCACCTACGACACCCCAAAATCCTCCCACTACTCAAGGGCAAGTGTACACACAACACAATCAGCCCCAACATCAAAACAACCAACGCAACCAGGGTGGACAACAAAACTGTGGAAGAGGACGTAACCACAGCAACAACCAACAACATAATCAAGGTCCACCACCTCCCAATCCTCCAAATAATAACAATGTTGCTCCTCCCAACCAGAATCCTGATCGTCATCCCAAGCAGCCAAAAAAAATAACCTGAAAACAAACCATCCATGTTCTATATGTGGAATCTATGGACACTACACTCATAATTGCCCCCATTTAGAGAAAGCATGTAAACTTTGGGCTGACGATGGCCAACGCCAGGGCCACGCTGAACAGCCAACTCCACTTAATCAACCACAACCCATGATATTACAAAACCCATTGCCAAACCAGGGAGTAGTAAATACTGGCCCTATGGACCCCCCACAAGGATCTGTTGCACCCCAGCAGCAAATCACCTATGCCGCAACTGATTATCAGCATACGGATCCAGGAACACACCATTTATTAATGATGTCATCCAATGACATTAACCTCCAAACTCGCAGGAATCAGTACGGCCCACGCCCAGAAACTCCTCCCATTGACGCATCCACCTCCCTTCCACCAGATCAATCACTACGCATACCAAATATGTCGTTGGACGGAGGACCTAAAATCCCTCGCATCCCTTTGCAAAGTATTAACAACAATCCTAATGCTCGCGCAGCATCCAATTATAACGTCGTGGAAGACCTAGCACAATCTCCCGTTGCTATGTCTGCTTTAGAGCTACTAAAAACATGCCCTGCACAACGAAAACTACTACTATCCGCCATCGGAGGAGTAGACCCTGACGACACACACAAGATGGATTTCGAATTAGACCAAGCTGAACTTCGATTGCCATCAAATTTGGATTTCCAAGTATCAGTAAACATTCGAAACCTTGTTTTGCATCGATGCATCATCGATGAAGGAGCTTCAACCTACATTATGTCAACCCTTGTGTGGCAGAAACTTGGCTCCCCCGCTTTACAACCATCCACCACGGCATTACGAGCTTACGACGGACACTCAGCTCAACCACAAGGCCTCTTAGCGAATGTACCCGTAGAACTAGGCAGCAAATTAGTTCTTATCGACATCGAAGTGATCAATGCCCAGCTCGACTACAACCTCTTTTTTGGACGTAGCTATATGTACAAAATGAAAGCAGTGGCTTCTTCTGTTTTTCGCCTCATGATGTTCCCACATGAAGGACGTGTTATCAAGATTGATCAACTCACATATTATGATCCTAACGCCCCCACAATTCCTCAAAATGTGCTACCAATGATTGAACAAACCATTCAAACCGCACCAACATCATTTGTGTCGTCAATTGGTCCTGGAATCTACACCAAGTCACCTATGACTTCCACATTTCCATCGATCTCACCACCTTTACCGATAACAAAAACATCGGATTTGTGCACCCTGTCGCACACCACACAGCAGCCTTTGTCACTACCACAAACACCCACAGTTCCTACTCATATTGGCACAACGCCAATTCATACTATCCCGTTCTTGTTCCCATTTTCTGGAGTTGTCAGTTCGCCAGTAATGGCTACACTCAACCTTTCTGGTTTAACATTAGGGATACCTGTATGGTACTTACCTGCTCCGAGCCCCCCGCCGACTCTGACTGTTATTTTACAACCGGTACAACCTATCCCTACTACCTGTTGATGTATATCTAACTTCGGAATGTATTTCACATATATGTATGTTGTATTCCTATAGAGATGTTATTATTCCTCTATACGGAAGTGTCGGCATTTATATTGTAAGTGTCGTAACTTATACTTGATGGGTTATTAGACCACCTTGTTGGGGTCGGCCCTATATAAGTCATGTGGGTCAAAGGGTTATTAGACCACCCTATTTGGGGTCGGCCATGTGGGTCAAAGGGTTATTAGACCACCCTAGTAGAGGTCGGCCCAGTCAGCATTAAGTTAAGTGGTTAAGTTGAGGCCGACCTAGTTGAGTAAAGGTCAAGTCAAGTTAGTGTATAAATAGAGAGTGTGTCTCTCTCATTTTATACATTCTATTCTTTCACTCACACTTGGGAGAGTGGCGCACTTGTGGAGGAGGAGGCTCTGCTGCTAGGAGAAGACTATCTCTTGTATTCTAGTTGTATCATTGCTCTATCTATCTCTGAGGAAGTTATTGGGGTTTTTCACCTTTATGGTTTTCCCCAAGTAAACTCTGTGTCTCTTGTGTGCTTGCATTATTGTTTCCATGATTAATATGCTATAGATTTGCTGTACATGTTGTTCTCTTAGTTAAGATCCTAGATCAGATTGAATTAAATTCTGAAAATTTAACATGGTATCGGAGCTAGCCTGAAAGAAGGCATGATATGGCATGTATGACACTTGTTGCACTTATGATGCTAGGGCTTGATATAGAAAAAATCAGTCATCGTAGCACTTTCGCTATAAATCCGTTTTGGCGACGTTTTCGGATCTAAAGATTTTACAGGTCGAAGATCGGATCCCCATGTACCTTGTGTCCAAAGGAAAACCTCCAATTCGTTGTACTTTGTGATTTATGATCTGTACAATATAGGGTTTCTTCCTCTTCCAGATCTGAGTCAAAATCAGGTGACCTTGGGAAAAAGGTCATAACTTGGGCTAGGAAGCTCCAAATGAAATTTAGTAAAAAGTGACAGGTAGTACACAGACTTTACTATCTCAAGAAAAACTTTCAGAGGCCGAAGTTGAACCAGTGACACGTGGCACGCCGTACAAGTTTGATCTCTTGTATTATCCCATAAACAAGTCACGTTGCGACACTTGGCATAACTCTCTCTCAGAGAATCCAGTTGAGGTCAGACCTATTGAGATGGAAAGAAAACAAGTCAGGATATCTCAGGAAAAATTTTCAGAGGCCGAAGTTGAAACAGTGACACGTGGCACTCCGTACAAGTTTGTTCTCCTATATTATCCCATAAACAGGTCACGTTGCGACACTTGGCATAAATCTCTCTCAGAGAATCCAATTGAGGTCAGACTTGTCGGGATGGAAAGATAACAGGTCGGGTTATCTCAGAAAAAAATTTCAGACCCTGTGGATCAAAACGTTCGGAGTTACACCAGAAACAATCAGGTACATATTTCTGTCAAAACAGAATTATTTTTGAGTACCTTCATTCATGGCTTTCGGAATTTAGGGCTTCGAAGAAAGTTGGAATTTTTTTAATCGGAGACCACGAATGGATGCTACTCATCAAAATCGAAATTTAGAGACCAAGATCAGATTTTTTTGGTTGGGCAGAAGGTCGAGCTTGATCAAACCCCAGTTCGGGACTTTGATCGGAAAGATGGAAAATTAGGGCTTCTGCAAAAATTGGAATTTTGGAAATCTGTGACCACGGCTGGAAGCTCCTCAGAAAAATCGAAGCTTAGAGTTTTGAATCAAATCTTTTGGTTGGGTGAAGCTCTGGGAAACTCAAACCCTAATTTAGGGTCCTTCCTAGTGAATCCAGAAATCTAAAAGGCATTTTTGATGGGTGAAACTTTGCAGTTTTCAAATTCTCAATATACCAACTTGATCAGATCATCAAGGTGCATATTTCTATCCTTTCGGAAGTTTGAAATTCAAAGTTTGAATTTTTGGGGTTTCTTTGACAAACCCTAATCCAGCTCCAGGTCTAGTTCTTGCAAATCAAGTGGATTGGGTTGATCCTACAAGAAGATGGATTGGTCACCTGCATAAGTGAAGAAGTTCCTGTCTCAGAGGGAGATGAGGCTAAGGCCTTCCATAAAAAGATTACAATCAATCTTGAAAGGTATGGCTTACAGGTATGTTTCATGGTTAATTTTATCATATGTTTGTCTTCATATCATTACAGTACAATCTTGATTAATTACTAGACTTGTCGTATCACCTTAATAGAAGATATTCATTGATTAAGGTTTTGACACTTATGAATTTACTAATGCATTGTGATGTTGTATGAGGTTTATGTTGTTCACTAACATAAAAGGTACACCAAGAAAGACAAATCATGTTCTACTTCAAGAACATATGATCATGGTGACATGTAGACATAGATTCATCCATTGTCATGGATCACATAGAAGATATACTTTCGAGGTATGTATAACTTGGTCCTACAATGGTTAGCCTATGAGACATGCAGGTTACTAGCACAAGTCACTGAAGAGAACCAGAAGACATTATGCGAGTATGTTATACATAACTAGCTAGCATGCTAATCCAGGTATGTTTTTCCTATATCAAGCTAGAATCCTACCTTGTGTTAGGATCTTATATTGTTGTGTTGTTGATAATGATTATTCATGAAGTCGTAGGTTTGAATAGTCATGGCTATATGCATATTATGTTTCTTACCATAATTGATGATATGACTAACCAGAAGAATCATGAAGGTATAGGTTTGAGTAATCACTGGTTTATGCATTGATGATTTAACTAATCAGAAGAGTCCTATGATCAAATAAGAATATGCATGAGTAAAAGAAGATGCTATGAATAAAATAATAATAAAATAAACATCAACATATATATATATATATAATAACAACAAACAAGAATAATATAATAATATAATTAATTAGTGAAATGGTGTAACTCTTTATGAAGAGTTGCATTAGACACCCTTTAAACAATTATAAATACGGGAAAGTCTATCTTGTAAAAGACATCATCTTTATATCAATCAAAATATATTGTTCTTATCTTATCCAATATGAGAGTCGGATTCGACTATTAACCTAGTGAACGGATTCGTTCACCGCATTTGGTATCAGAGCGAGGCTTGTAGCCACCAATCTAGGACCTTGTCCAAAACCAGGCCCGTGGCCCAAAGAAGTAAAAAAGAAAAAAAAAAAAAAAGAAATAAAAAGGAAAAAGTAAAAGAAAATAAAAAGAAGAAAAGAAAGACAAGTAAGAAAGAAGAAAATAGAATATAGAAATAAATAAAAAACAAGTGAGAAGAAGTAAAAAGGAAAAAAAAAAGTAAATGTAAAGTTTAGAAGTGAGTAAAAGTAAGAAGTGAAACCGCACATGGTTTTAAGGTGAACGAATCCGTTCACTAGGTTAATAGTCGAATCCGACTCTCATATTGGATAAGATAAGAACAATATATTTTGATTGATATAAAGATGATGTCTTTTACAAGATAGACTTTCCCGTATTTATAATTGTTTAAAGGGTGTCTAATGCAACTCTTCATAAAGAGTTACACCATTTCACTAATTAATTATATTATTATATTATTCTTGTTTGTTGTTATTATTATTATTATTATATATATATATATATATATATATATGTTGATGTTTATTTTATTATTATTTTATTCATAGCATTGCCTCTCTCTTAGAAAGGCTTTGTCCTCAAAGCCTTATAACGTTGTCGCACCGTTCCTTATGACGTCGTAGCTGACGAAACATGTCGGTACGAACTTCTAAGTGTAGAGCATAACTTTCTATATGTGGATGGGTCAATCCATCCCAAATTGATTTGTTGCTGACTATTGGGATTCCCCATTGATCTGTCGTTAAGAGCTTTGATCACATTAGTACCATCGTCTTTTGACATTTCCCACTTTTCAGAATATCGGTTTTTATGGTTGGGGTGTCTATAGGGAATTTTCACAATGTCATTTTCTTTTACGAGTGTCGTCTTTTGAGCATTGATTTGAGTTGGGACTTTTATTTTCGTCTCTTGAGGTTTTAAGGTTTCATTCTGTATTTTTTCCAACTTGTTTCCTAACTGCCTGTTATCATTTTAAAACTTCTTAATCAATTCGACTTGCAATTTTCTGTCATCTTCAGATGTCTTAAGTTGTTCCTTAAGATCTTCATTATGACTTCTGATACAACTATTTTCTTCCTGCTTGTCTAGAAGTTTCCCTTCAATGTCGTCCATAGATTGTTCTATCCTCCGGCTATTTTTTAACTTCTTAATTTTTGTGACTAGTATCTTGTTATGACTTCTTAGTCTAAAAATTTCTTCAGCATTGTTGGATAATGCTTTATTATTCTCCGCGATCTCTGACTTATGTGTATTTTTAGAGTCGTCATTTTGTTGTTGAAGAACTTTTATCTGTTGTCGACACTGGCTGACCTCTGATTCTTGACTTTCTAATTTATGTCGTAATTGCATTAGTTCTTCATCTTTGTCGCTAACGATTTTGTTCAAGCGTATTATTTCTGCTTCATAATTATTTATTTCCTTCTTTATATCTTGATTTCTTAACCTCTGATTGAATTTATTTTCGATTTTTAATTCATCAATTTGTGCATTCAATTTTTCTATACGCCTTTCCTGGTCAGAGATTTTTATTTCATTGTCCCTTTCTTGTAATTCAATTCTTATTTTTGAACTGTTATTTATGTCGCACAATTCTTCATTGTTTTTTAGATAACGTTTTAACGCAGCTTCTAATTTTTCTCGCAAATCGGCTTCCATGGTTTCTGACTTCTTCGACGGTGGGATGATTTCCTTTGATTTCTTTGGTGATAACCGATCTTCAAATTTTTTTTTTTTTTTTTTACAATAATTGCTTTGCCCTTATAATAATTATTATTATTTAAATGTAATAATAATATTATTGTAATATTATATATTTCCCAAACAATTGTAATATTTTACAATTATGGACCAATATTAATTAATCTCCACGTTGGTTAACCTTTTGCTTTAGATTAATTTCTTTGTGGATTGTGTGTAGATTAGGTGGTTGGGAAGAATGATTGTTACCTTTCCCACCCAAGTTCAAATCTCACTTTTGGTTTGTTCTTAGGGAATAAAACCAAACCCACTTCTCACAAACCCACGTGCACCTTAAAACCATGTGCGGTTTCACTTCTTACTTTTACTCACTTCTAAACTTTACATTTACTTCTTTTTTTTCCTTTTTACTTCTTCTCACTTGTTTTTTATTTATTTCTATATTCTATTTTCTTCTTTCTTACTTGTCTTTCTTTTCTTCTTTTTATTTTCTTTTACTTTTTCCTTTTTATTTCTTTCTCTTTTTCTTCTTTTTTACTTCTTTGGGCCACGGGCCTGGTTTTGGACAAGGTCCTAGATTGGTGGCTACAAGCCTCGCTCTGATACCAAATGCGGTGAACGAATCCGTTCACTAGGTTAATAGTCGAATCCGACTCTCATATTGGATAAGATAAGAACAATATATTTTGATTGATATAAAGATGATGTCTTTTACAAGATAGACTTTCCCGTATTTATAATTGTTTAAAGGGTGTCTAATGCAACTCTTCATAAAGAGTTACACCATTTCACTAATTAATTATATTATTATATTATTCTTGTTTGTTGTTATTATATATATATATATATATATATATATATATATATATATATATATATGTTGATGTTTATTTTATTATTATTTTATTCATAGCAGAAGACTTCCCTGAAACCTTGAATACTAATGTTTATTATCTATGAATGATCATGACTATACATGTTTAAGATTATTGTGTTTTGATAATATTAAGATTATACTAATAAATGTGTGATTATGTATGAGACCTCAAGGATAACACAATGATGATACTAATAAGCATGCATAGTGATTAAGGATGGATGTAAGTTCAAGGACAGGTAATCCAGGAAGCAAAGATCAAGAGGGAGCACACTCCAGTTGTTCCTGCAAGAAAGCAAAGGAGCACACTTCAATAGTTTATGCAAGGATGTAGATATTCAGAGGGAGTTGACCATATTTTTGTTGATGTATATGTAACTTCGGAATGTATTTCTCATATATGTATATTGTATTCCTATAGAGATGTTATTATTCCTCTATACGGAAGTGTTGTTATTTATATTGTAAGTGTCGTAACTTATATTTGATGGGTTATTAGACCACCTTGTTTGGGGTCGGCCCTGTATAAGTCATGTGGGTCAAAGGGTTATTAGACCACCCTATTGGGGGTCGGCCCAGTCAGCATTATATTATGTGGTTAAGTTCGAGCCTACATGAGTTAGGTAAAAAGGCAAGTCAAGTCAAGTATAAATAGAGTGCGGGAGGCACTCTATTTACTCACTCACTTCTCACACATGCACTCAAGGAGGAGTGGCGCACTTATGGAGGAGGAGGATCTTCTGCTAGGTTATGTCTATCTCTTATGGTTGGTTGTATCATTGCTCTATCTATCTCTGAGGAAGTTATTGGGGTTTTTCACCTTTATGGTTTTCCCCAAGTAAATCTTTGTGTCTCTTGTGTGCTTGCATTATCGTCTCCATGATTGATATGCTGTACATGTTGTTCTCTCAGTTAAGATCCTAGATCAGATTGAAGTAAATTCAGAAAATTTAACATGGTATCAGAGCTAGCGTGAAAGAAGGCATGATATGGCATGTATGACACTTGTTGCACTTACGATGCTAGGGCTTGATATAGCAAAAACCTGTCATCGTAGCACTTTCGCTATAAATCTGTTTTGGCGACGTTTTCAGATTGAAATTGTTACAGGATGAAGATTAAATCTCCAGGTACCTTGTGTCCAAAGGCCAACCTCTAATTCGTTGTACTTTGTGATTTATGATCTGTACAATATAGGGTTTCTGCCTCTTCCAGATCTGAGTCAAAATCAGGTGACCTTGGGAAAAAGGTCATATCTTGGGCTAGGAAGCTCCAAATGAAATTTCGTAAACAATGACAGGTAGTACATAGTCTGTAATATCTCAAAAAACTTTTTCAGAGGCCAAAGTTGAACCAGTAACACGTGGCACGCCGTAACAGGTCATGTTGCGACACTTGGCATAACTCTCTCTCAGAGAGTCCAATTGAGGTCAGACCTGTCAGGATGGAAATATAACAGGCCGAACTATCTCAGGAAATTTTTTCAGAGGCCGAAGTTTAAACAGTGACACGTGGCACGCCGTACAAGTTCGCTCTTCTGTTTTATCCCAAAACAGGTCACGTTGCGACATTTGACATAACTCTCTCTCAGAGAATCCAATTGAGGTCAGACCTGTCAGGATGGAAATATAACAGGTCAGGCTATCTCAGAAAACTTTTTCAGACCCTGTGGATTGAAAAGTTTGGAGTTACACCAGAAACAATCAGGTACATATTTCTGTCAAAACAGAATTATTTTTGAGTACCTTCATTCATGGCTTCCGGAATTTAGGGCTTTGAAGAAAGTTGGAATTTTTGTAATCAGAGACCACAGCTGAATGCTACTCATTAAAATAGAAATTTAGAGACCAATATCAGAATTTTTGGTTGGGAAAAAGGCCGGGCTTGATCAAACCCTAGTTCGGGACTTTGATCAGAAAAGTGGAAAACTAGGGCTTCTGTAAAAATGGGAATTTTTGCAATCTGTGACCACGGCTGGAAGCTCCTCAGAAAAATAGAAGCTTAGAGCTTTGGATCAAACCTTTTGATGGGGAAAAAGAGTGGGCTTCATCAAACCCCAGTTCAGGGTCATGTCCAGTGAATCCGGAAGTTTCAAAGGCAAAATTGAGGAGTGAAACTTTGCAGTTTTCAAATTATGAATATACCAGTTTGATCAGCTCATCAAGGCGCATATTTCTATCCTTTCGGAAGTTTGAAATTCAAAGTTTGAATTTTTGGGGTTTCTCTGACAAACCCATATCCAGCTCCAGGTCCAGTTCTTGCAAATCAAGTGGATTGGGTTAATCCTAGAAGAAGATGGATTGATCATCTGCATGAGTGAAGAAGTTCCTGTTTCAGAGGGAGATGAGGCTAAGGCCTTACATAAGAAGATTACAAGCGATCTCGACAGGTATGACTCATCGAGGTATGTTTCGATATTTGTCCATGATTAAGTTTATGGTATGTTTGTCTTCATGTTATTACAGTTAGTACAATTTTGATTTTAGATTTGTCGTATCACCTTAACAAAATTATGAATGCATGATAGAAGATATTCATTGGTTAGGGTGTTGACACTTATGATTGTACTAATGCATTATGGTGTTGTATGAGGTTTATGTTGTCTACTAACATGAAAGGTACACCAAGAAAGACAAATCATGTTCTGGTCCAAGAACATATGATCATGATAACATGAGGACAAAGATTCATCCATTGTCATGGATCTCATAGAAGATCCATTTACGAGGTATGTATAACTTGGTTTTGTAATAGTTAACTTATGAGATATACAGGTTACTAGCACAAGTCATTGAAGAAGAACAAGAAGACATCATGTGAGTATGTTAGACATAAATAGCTAGCATGCTAATCCAGGTATGTTTTTCCTATATCAAGATAGAATCCTACCTTGTGTTAGGATCTTATACTGTTGTTGATAATGATTATTCATGAAGTCATAGGTTTGAATAATCATGATTGTATGCATTTTATGTTTCTTACCATAATTGATGATATGACTAACCAGAAGAATCATGATGGTATAGGTTTGAATAATCACAGGTTTTATGCATTTTATATCTCTTATCTTGATTGATGATTCAACTAACCTGAAGAGTCATAGGTTTGAGTAATTACAGGTTTAGACATGTTATGTTTTTTATGATTTGACTAACCATAAGAATCCTTGAATGCTAATGCTTATTATTTCTGTTTGAAATGATCATGACTATACATGCTTGAGATTATTGTGTTTTAATAGTATACTAATGAATGTATGATTTTATATGAGATCACAAGGATAACACATTCATGATACTAATAAGCATGCATAGGGACCAAGGATGAATATGAGATTCAAGAACAGGTAATCCAGGAAGCAAAGATCAAGAGGGAGTACACTCCAGTGGTTTATGCAAGGATGCAGATATTCAGAGGGAGTTAACCATCTCTTTACATCCCACAACAGAAAGGTGTAGAAGAAGCTACTTCAGATTAGGACTCCAGCAGCTCCTGCAAGGAAGCGAAGACTCAGAGGGAGTCCACCCAACGAACAAACAAAGATAAGTATTTGAATTGTCATTTCTTAAATAATACTGTTCAATAATGTATATACTGATGTTCCTAGAATTAGGTTGTGTATTATGGATATTAGAATAATTGCATTGATGAACAATATACTCCTAATATGCATGGGTAAGTGGCCTATGGCACTGTACAACATTCCATTGCTACTTATCTAGAATGAAACCTCTTTGCTGACATGTTGGGAGTTGTGCACACTCTTAACAATGTTCTGGTAGAGATTGGAAGGCATGTAGAAAGTTACGGAATATGGATAAATGTTGTATTGAATCATTGGCTAAGATAATTGCATGACTGTATGGCATATTTCTTTATGTGTAAGAATTTGTTTTTAAAACTATGAGATGTTTTCTAATCATGCAATTTAACTTGTTGTGTAGGAAAGATCGTATGCCATCTCCTACAAAAGAAGAACTACAACATTTTGTTCCAGCAACAAAGATATCTATTGAAGATATTGAAGATATTGAAGTTCCCAGGATCTGGGATGAAGAAATGAAATGCCATGATCCGTCGATCATGAAGAATGATGTTTGGGATGTAATCCCAAGACATGAAGGGAAGTTTGCTATGACTTCCAATTGGAACTATTAGATCAAGCATGTTGCAGATGGCAGCATTGAGAAATATAAAAGTGATGAAATAGAAAGATACACCAGATGGATTCAAGACAGATTCCTTGAATGGTGTAGTTGAAGAAGAAGTGTATGTAGAGCAGCCACTTGGTTTTGAGACACATGATAGGAAATAATATGTGCAGAACTTGGTATGGTGAAGATAGATTGATTGCCGACACGCAGCGGAAGCTTACTACCGAGTTTGAGATGAAGAACTTGGGGATGATGCACTATTTATTTTTGGCATGGAGGTGTGGTAGAGTGCAGATAGAATCTTCCTTAGACAAGGGAAGTATGCAGTAGAGATCCCAAAGAGGTTCGGGATGATGGATTGCAAGGCCATGGCCACACCTATGGCATCAAATCTGAAGCTTCTATGTGATGCTTCATCTAAGCCGATTGATGTCTCTATGTATCACCAGATGATTGGGTCCTTGATGTACCTGATGAACACGAGACCAGACATTTGCTTTACTGTGAACACATTGAGCCAGTTCCTAACGGATCTGAGGAGTGTTCACCTGGTTGCTATAAAGCATATTCTGAGGTACCTGAAGGGTATAGTGGATTATGGGCTCAGGTATGAGGCGAATCAAAAGTTTAACCTGTAGGGTTAGGTTGATTCAGATTGGGCTGGCAGTGTTGCAGATAGGAAGAGCACATCTGGGTGTTGCTTCAGTATGGGATCAGGTGTGATCTCTTGGTTTAGCAGGAAGCAGTCCTGCGTAGCACTGAGTACAGCTGAGGCAGAGTATGTTGCAGCCTGCTTAGCTAGTTGTGAGGCAGTATGGCTACGGAAGCTACTGTCTGAGTTATTTGAGGCTACTGGTATATTCTGTGATAACCAGAGTTGTGTGAAGCTGTCCGAGAACCCAGTGTTTCATGACAGGTCGAAACACATAGAGATCAAATATCACTATATCAGGGATATGGTGCAGAGAGGAGCTGTGAAGCTCCTGTATGTTGCGACGGACGAGCAGATTGCAGATGTGCTGACGAAGCCACTAGCCAGAGTGAAGTTCGAGTACTTCAGAGAGAGGCTTGGCGTTCTTCAGATCGAGGACACTTTGAGGAAGAAGTGATGGACACATTTGCTGAAGCCATTCCAAGCATGTTGGAAGGAGGATCCTTCACATGGTTGTGGATGTAAGCGCTGGATGATGAGCATCAGGATGATGTTCTGGTTTCTGCTTGATATGATCAGTTGGATCATTTTTATGTATGTATGTACGCATCATGTTGGATGTTGGATATGATCATTTGGATCATTTATGTATGTATGCATCATGTTAGATGCTGGATATGATCAGTTGGATCATTTATGTATGTATGCATCATGTTAGATGCTGGATATGATCAGTTGGATCATGTGTATGTATTTCGTATATGCATCCTGTTGGATGCTTGGACCATGTATCTGTATATGTATCAGGTGGATACATTGTATGATCAGGTGGATCATGTATGGTGATATGTAGCATGTATTTGTATTTGTATCAGGTGGATACATTGATGATCAGGAGGATCATGTATGATGATATGTATCAGGTAGATACTTGGTATGCATCAGGTAGATGCATTGATGATCAGGAGGATCATGTATGATGATATGTATCAGGTAGATACTTGGTATGCATCAGGAAGATGCATTGATGATCATAGATGACAAGCTTCAGGATGTTGCTCCAGATGACATGCAGCAGGATGTTGCAGTGATGATCAGGATGATCATAGATGACGAGCTTCAGGATGTTGCTCCAGATGACATGCAGCAGGATGTTGCAGTGATGATCAGGATGATCATAGATGACGAGCTTCAGGATGTTGCTCCAGATGACATGCAGCAGGATGTTGCAATGATGATTAGGATGATCATAGATGACGAGCTTCAGGATGTTGCTCCAGATGACATGCAGCAGGACGTTGCAGTGATGATGATCAGGATGATCATGGATACATCAGGATGATGTATAGTGAGTATCAGGGTGATACTCTGTGGCCGTGGATTAGGTTGTGCAGATGAGCATGTAATCCAGTGCCCTGGGAGATTTGCAGATGGTCTTTCGAGGTTTTGCCTATGGCATGTAATATCGGTGCCCTGGGAAATATGGCAAATGCTCTTTCGAGGTTTTGCTCTGGGAGGACATGTAATTCGGTGCCCTGGGAGATCTGCAGATAGTCTTTCGAGGTTTTGCCTATGGCATGTAATAGCGCCCTGGGATATCTGGCAGATGCTCTTGCGAGGTTTTTTCCTATGGCATGTAATAGCGCCCTGGGAGATCCGATAGGTTGGGCTGTGTGCCCGTAATCAGTCCTAGGATGCTCTTGCGAGGTTTTGCCATGACCACATATAATAGCGCCCTGGGAGATCCTACAGGTCGGAGTTGTGTACCCGTAACATCCTGGGATGCTCTTTCGAGGTTTTGTGGTGGGGTCACATGTAATAGCGCCCTGGGAGATCCTATAGGTAGAGCTGTGTGCTCGTAACAGCCTGGGATGCTCTTTCGAGGTTTTGTGATGCACGTAATAAGTCCTGAGGATTCCACAGTATGGCCAGTGATGATAAAGACCTGCAGGTGGTGGGCCTACATCCAGTATGAAAAAGGACTGGCTCTGTAGAACTTCCTATGACGAGTAGATTTAGATATTGATTGAGATAGCAGCAGCAGTGTCGATGATGATGACTCGATGACGATCATCCAGTGACGATGATCCAGAGAAGATGACTTGTGCTAGAAGAACTGTGCTGAGAAACACCTTCCTAGTTAAGAGGGAGTGTTGATGTATATGTAACTTCGGAATGTATTTCTCATATATGTATATTGTATTCCTATAGAGATGTTATTATTCCTCTATACGGAAGTGTTGTTATTTATATTGTAAGTGTCGTAGCTTATATTTGATGGGTTATTAGACCACCTTGTTTGGGGTCGGCCCTGTATAAGTCATGTGGGTCAAAGGGTTATTAGACCACCCTATTGGGGGTCGGCCATGTGGGTCAAAGGGTTATTAGACCACCCTATTGGGGGTCGGCCCAGTCAGCATTATATTATGTGGTTAAGTTCGAGCCTACATGAGTTAGGTAAAAAGGCAAGTCAAGTCAAGTATAAATAGAGTGCGGGAGGCACTCTATTTACTCACTCACTTCTCACACATGCACTCAAGGAGGAGTGGTGCACTTATGGAGGAGGAGGATCTGCTGCTAGGTTATGTCTATCTCTTATGGTTGGTTGTATCATTGCTCTATCTATCTCTGAGGAAGTTATTGGGGTTTTTCACCTTTATGGTTTTCCCCAAGTAAATATTTGTGTCTCTTGTGTGCTTGCATTATTGTCTCCATGATTGATATACTGTAGATATGCTGTACATGTTGTTCTCTCAGTTAAGATCCTAGATCAGATTGAAGTAAATTCAGAAAATTTAACAATTTCTACATTCCACAATAGAAAGGTGTAGAAGAAGCTACTTCAGCAGCTCCTGCAAGGAAGCAAAGACTCAGAGGGAGTCCACCTAGCAACCAAACAAAGATAAGTATTTTTAATTATCATTTCTTGCATATTTGTTTGTTTAAATAAAATTGTTCGATGATGTATATGCTCATGTTCCTAGACTTAGGATATGTATTGTGCATATTAGAATGATTGCATTAATGAACAGTATACTACTAATATGCATGTGATGGGTAAGTGGCCTATGGCACTGTACAACATTCCAGTGCTGCTTATCTAGAAGGCAACCTCTTTGCTGACGTGTTGGGAGTAGTGCAAACTCTTAACAATGTTCTGGTAGAGACAGGAAGGCATCTAGAAAGTTGTGGAACATGGATAAATGTTGTATTGAAGCATTGGCTAAGATAATTGCATGACTGTATGACATATTTCTTTATGTGTAAGAATTTGTTCTAAAAACTATGAGATGTTTTCTAATCATGCAATTTCACTTGTTGTGTAGGAAATATCGTATGCCATCACCTACAAAAGAAGAACTACAACATTTGTTCAGCAAAAAAAATATCTATTGAAGATATTGAAGTTCCCAGGATATGGGAAGAATGCCATGATCCTTCGATCATGAAGAATCATGTTTCGGATGTAGTCCCAAGACCTGAAGGGAAGTTTGTTATGAATTCCATATGGATCTATCAAGGTCAAGCATGCTGCAGATGGCAGCATAGAGAAATATAAAGTGATGAAATAGAAGATACACCAGATGGATTTCAAGACAGCTTTCTTGAATGGTGTAGTTGAAGAAGAAGTGTATGTGGAACAGCCACTTGTTTCTAAGACACATGACAGGGAGTCATATATGTGTAGAACTTGGGTATGATGCACCACTTTCTAGGTATGGAGGTGTGGCAGAGTGCAGATGGAATCTTCCTTGGACAAGGGAAGTATGCAGTAGAGATCCTGAAGAGGTTCGGGATGATGGACTACGAGGCTATGGCATCGAACCTGAAGCTTCTGTGTGATGCTTCATCTTAACCAGTTGATGTCACTATGTATCGTCAGATGATTGGGTCCTTGATGTACCTGACGAACATGAGACCAAATATTTGCTTTGTAGTGAACACATTGAGCCAGTTCCTGACAGATCCGAGGAGTGTTCACCTGGTTTCTATAAAGCATATTCTGAGGTACCTAAAAGGTACAGTGGATTATGGGCTCAAGTATGAAGCGAATCAAAAGTTTAACCTGCAGGGTTATGTTGATTCAGATTGGGCAGGTAGTGCTGCAGATAGGAAGAGCACATCTGGGTGCTGCTTTAGTATGGGATCAGGTGTGATCTCTTGGTTCAGCAGGAAGCAGTCCTGCGTAGCACTGAGTACAGCTGAGGCAGAGTATGTTGCAGCCTATTCAGCTAGTTGTGAGGTAGTATGGCTACAGAAGCTACTGTCTGAGTTATTTGATCTCCCGTTGGATGCTACTGGTATCTTTTGTGATAACCAGAGTTGTGTGAAGCTGTCCAAGAACCCAATGTTTCATGACAGGTCGAAACACATACATATCAAATATCACTATATCAGGGATATGGTGCAGAGAGGAGCTGTGAAGCTCCTGTACATTGCGACGGACGAGCAGATTGCAAATGTGCTGACGAAGTCACTAGCCAGGGTGAAGTTCGAGTACTTCAGGGAGAGGCTTGGTGTTCTTCAGATTGATGACACTTCGAGGAAGAAGTGATGGACACATTTGCAGAAGCCATTCCAAGCATGTTGGAAGGAGGATCCTTCACATGGATATGGATGTAAGCGCTGGATGATGAGCATCAGGACGATGCTCTAGTTACTGCTCTGTATACGCATCATGTTGGATGCTGGATATGATCATTTGGATCATTTATATATGTACACATCATGTTGGATGTTGGATATGATCAGTTGGATCATTTATATGTATATGTATGTATGCAACATGTTGGATGCTGGATATGATCGGTTGGATCATTTGTATGTATTTTGTATATGCATCCTGTTGGATGCTTGGACCATGTATCTGTATATGTATCAGGTGGATACATTGTATGATCAGGTGGATCATGTATGGTGATATGTATCATGTATTTGTATTTGTATCAGGTGGATACACTGTATGATCAGGTGGATCATGTATGATGATATGTATCAGGTAGATACTTGGTATGCATCAGGTAGATGCATTGTATGATTAGGTGGATCATGTATGGTGATATGTATCATGTATTTGTATTTGTATCAGGTGGATGCATTGTATGATCAGGTGGATCGTGTATGATGATATGTATCAAATAGATACTTGGTATGCATCAGGTTGATGCATTGTATGATCAGGATGATCATGGATGACGAGCTTCAGGATGTTGCTCCAGATGACATGCATCAGGATGTTGCAGTTATGATGATCAGGATGATCATGTGTACATCAGGATGATGTATGGTGAGTATCAGGTTGATACTCTGTGGAACAGGTTGTGCAGATGAGCATATAATTTGGCCATGGGAGATTTGCAGATAGTCTTTCGAGATTTTGCCTATAGCATATAATTTGGCCCTGGGATATCTGACAAATTCTCTTTCGAGGTTTTGCTCTGGGAGGACATATAATTTGGCCCTGGGAGATCTGCAGATAGTCTTTCGAGGTTTTGCCTATGGCATGTAATTTGTGCCATGGGATATCTGGAAGATGCTCATTCAAGGTTTTGTCCTATGGCATGTAATTTGTTCCCTGGGAGATCCGATAGGTTGATCCGTGTGCTCGTAATCAGTCCTGGGATGCTCTTTCAAGGTTTTTCCATGACCACATGTAATTTGTGCCCTGGGAGATCCGATAGGTTGAGCCTTGTGCTCATAATCAGTCCTGGGATGCTCTTTCGAGGTTTTGTGGTGACCACATGTAATTTGTGCCCTGGGAGATCCGATAGGTTGAGACTTGTGCTCGTAATCAGTCTTGGGATTCTCTTTCGAGGTTTTGTGGTGGGGTCACATGTAATAAGTCCTGGAGATCTGGACAGGATGAAAAAGGCTTCAGATGCTCTTTAGGGTTCTTACTAGTCAAGAGACTCTTTTAAGGTTTTGTGACGCACGTAATAAGTCCTGAGATTTCCACAATATGGCCAGTGATGACGAAGACCTACAGGTGGTGGGCCTACATCTAGTATGAAAAAGGACTGGCTATGTAGAACTTCCTATGACGAGTAGATTCAGAGATTGATTGAGATAGCAGCAGCAGTGACGATGATGATGACTCGATGACGATTATCCAGTGACGATGATCCAAAGAAGATGACTTGTGCTAGAAGACCTGTGTCGAGAAATACCTTCCTAGTTAAGAGGGAGTGTTGATGCATATGTAACTTCGGAATGTATTTCACATATATGTATGTTGTATTCCTATAGAGATTTTATTATTCCTCTATACGGAAGTGTCGTCATTTATATTGTAAGTGTCGTAACTTATACTTGATGGGTTATTAGACCACCTTGTTGGGGTCGGCCCTGTATAAGTCATGTTGGTCAAAGGGTTATTAGACCACCCTATTGGGGGTCGGCCATGTGGGTCAAAGGGTTATTAGACCACCCTAGTGGAGGTCGACCCAGTCAACATTAAGTTAAGTGGTTAAGTTGAGGCCGAGCTAGTTGAGTAAAGGTCAAGTCAAGTTAGTGTATAAATAGAGAGTGTGTCTCTCTCATTTTATACATTCTATTCTCTCACTCACACTTGGGAGAGTGGTGCACTTGTGGAGGAGGAGGCTCTGCTGCTAGGAGAAGACTATCTCTTGTATTCTGGTTGTATCATTGCTCTATCTATCTTTGAGGAAGTTATTGGGGTTTTTCACCCTTATGGTTTTCCCCAAGTAAACTCTGTGTCTCTTGTGTGCTTGCATTATTGTGTCCATGATTGATATGCTGTACATGTTTTTCTCTCAGTTAAGATCCTAGATCAGATTGAAGTAAATTCTGAAAATTTAACACTACCAACCACCCACCCCCTCCGGTCGCTCATCTGCAAAACAGACCACCCCCAATAGTGACTACGACATCAACGTCCAGAAACGCCCCACTTCCGTTACGGAACACATGGGGCAGAGGTCCACAAACCTACACCACTGGACCCACAACTCGCACCCCCCCAGCGACCCCCAAGTTGGCAAAGAATCCCCCAACAAACCGCATACCCCCCAAGTGCTCTTTGTGCGACGACATAGGCCATGCCACCCATCAATGTCCACAGTTACCAGCACTTCAAGAACACATGAATATGTTGGATGACGACACCAACGTTCCAGTAGTCAAACTATAAATCCCCCCTCAACCTTATGATAAATCATTGTGCACAAACCATCATTGTGCAATATGCGAAATCTACGGCCATTATTCACATCACTACCCCGATCTCCCAGATTACAGAGCAGCACTGTACGAGTTGAATAACGTTGACCTAGAGATATCCCCTCTTCTCATTGAGGAAATTCATCCCCCACCATCTTCCTCCTTGGAAGAAATTAACACCATTTACACGATTTCCACTGGATACCCCTCTGTCCGGTCGGCCCCTTCCATTGATCCCTTTGACACACATGTTCAACTCTTTCAAATCGACGAGGAAACCACATGTCCACAACATGGGGGCAGGCCCAAAACCTTGCTTACTCATCATCATAGTGATTCTCATCGGAGATACTGGGGGCGTCCACCCCACAAGGGGAATCCCCCATCATCATATCATCACTTCAGTATGCCACCATGGCCCACAGCCTCATGGTACACCCCCCCTCCAGTAGTTGGTCAATGCCCTCTTGATCCCTCTCTAAGACAGCATCTGCACCGCATTACACCTCTGAGTTCGGGGACATAATAGATTACCTCGAACCTGGGATAGGGGGCATGATCAATCATTTTGACCCTACCCCATCACCTCTATCTCAACACCTCAATGAGCCCATCGTTCAAACCAACACATATGTGATCCACAATCACAAACCCCATGCACATCATATGGGGGCAGGTCATTAACCCTGCTCACTTTTTCACATTCGTGATCTCAACCATTTTTGAGCTCACGTGTCACTTGTATATTTGAGTTGATTTGATACACATAGTATTTCGCCCCCACGGGTCATCATTTCTCCCCACCACTACATCCTTGGCTTGGTGGGGTCACCTTCATTTGTAGCCATTTTTTAACCTAGTTATTTCCTTTGACCATTCCGGAGTCCTTATGACCTCCATTTTTCGCACCATTTGCACCGCAGTATTCATATTTCCATGCCCGTGATGATGCTTGAGACCATTTCTCGCTCTCACACCCATAATTTTTGGGCATTTTTTCAAACACTTATCGCCTCGGTTTGCGTGCCACATCGACCGTCCTCCATTTTTACGAGTCTCATATAGTTGGATTCAGTTTTTCATGCTCGTGATGACGTTTGAGATCAGTTCTCGCTCTCACCTCTAGATTTTTTGGGCATTTTTCCCATGCCCCTCGTCGCCTCGGTTTGCGTGCCACATCAGCCGTCGTCCTTTTTTGACAAGTTTGATATCGTCGGATTTAGTTTTCCACGCTCGTGATGATGCTTGAGATCATTTCTCGCTCTCACCCCATAATTTTTGGGCATTTTTTCAAAATGCCACTCATCACCTCGGTTTGAGTGCCACATTGGCCGTTGCCCCTTTTTGCCAATCTTTATGTCACCGGATTCAGTATTTCGCACTCATGATGATGCTTGAGACCTTTTCTCGCTCTCATCAATCCCTTTTTGTTCGGTATAGTTTTACCCCTTTTTCGGGCCGAGCAATCCCTTTTACGAAAAAGGCACTTAGGGAGTTTCTGTTAAGCTCTTTTCTGACTCCTAAAACAATGAAAAGATCGTCGAGCAACCTTGCTTCCTTTCATGCTTGCTAAACGTATCTGAAAGTTCGTCTACATGGTATAAGTTTACCCTTTTTCCGGACCTTGTAGACTAATTACGAAAAAGGAATACTCTAGTCAAATCGGCTAGAAGAGTTCTCCATTTGCATCATTTTATGCTTTTTCGGGCCTTGGAGACTAACTTACGAAAAATAACACCAATGGAGTCCACTTACCGCTTTCAAACTCTCTAAACATGAAAGCGACCATGAGCAATCACCATCCTGGGCTCGTAAAAACCCATAGGACGGTACTCACAACCACTGCAGAGTCTTCTTATCGTTTTCAGAATCCTTAAAAATGAAAGCACTCATGAGCACGAACAGTCCTAGGCTCACAAAATCCACAGGACAGTACCATTTCAGAGCACACTTTTATCCCTTCTTGGAGCTCATTAAAACTACGAAGAAGGACCCAATGGTGCTTCTCAGAGCCACAACAGATCACGTCTACTCATATGGCAGCTTCCCCATTTTGGTCGCCTTTGTTCAGAGTATTCTGTAGTATGTCACCCTGAGAATCCCTCGACAGCACCCATCAGCTTGACCCCCTAGAGTCAATACATACCCTTCAGTCCCTAAAAGCTATGATCCCCACACCTACAAATCAGTTCCCTATGCTGCCAGGTCAACCATGTCATCATGCTCTGAACAAAGGAAGTTTGAGTCTACCCACTCTATGACCCTAGTTACTTCCCATCCCCACAAGTATGTCAGTCCTACCATCAGTACTACCACACTTCAGTTCTACACCTCGTGCTCCTATCAAGGAAACATCATTGTCTTGTTAGTTGTTGGTCTCCCTCTGTCGATGACAACCAAATTTATTTAAGAGGATAGACCTAGAGGTCCCTGTGTCTTGGACTCATCACCATTTATGATGAGTGCCTACGAATCATTTCGAGAAGAGTCCTCAGTGCCTCTCCAAATGGTTTTTTCTCACATGCTCGACTTCAACACCTTGATCGCGTCGTTGAGACTCGCACAGGGTATTGGTCCTTTCAGTTATTTGTTGAAGACCCCGGATACCACCTGACTCTTCCACATTTGAAAGTCTACTTATGGAAACAACCAATTACATTTTCCTATAGATATCTGGGTTGCGCATGGCGACAGTATTCAGATGTACCCCAGTTTTATACTCCCTCGAGTATACAGTTACATATACTCCTCAGGGTTGACTCAGATTCATTGTGTCCCTACAGATGTTGTACACCTTCATATTCAGCAGTTCATCAACCCTTCTGAAACCTTGTTCAGAACGGTTGTCACTTTATTCCAATGTATCAGTTATTGAGATCAGTCATGTTATGATCATAAGTACATCCCAAAATAGTGTCCCCTTTGGACCATTATGATGTACCAGCAGATTTTTTATGTATTATTCAGGTCCCCCTTCTTGGGGCTAATTGTTATGTATATGTCTTGATACGAGCATGGGTATGCCTGCCTCGTCCATTATCAAAGATTATTCCTCATTCATATTGAGGCCATGTAATATTTTTTTCTTTTTTTGTAGCTTCCAAGGGTCGTGGATCTAGTCTCCAACCGGTCTCTTCTCTTCCCCAAACCCCAGGAAAAAGACAAAAGAACTATGATGTCTATCAGCCATACGATGATCTCCTGCCCTCACACATCAGGGGGCAATCTGTTAACACCCAAAAAGTGCTCACTAGCTCATTTCCTTATTCACATGACCCATTTGTCCACTTTTCCACCATTTGAGCCTCTAAAGCCATCAAAAGGTCACCAAAAGACCATAATACACCCCCTTTTTCCCCTCAAAATGAATATTTTTCCTCAAAAAGCATAAAAAAACCCTCAAAAAGGGTCCAGAATTCCCAAAAATATTAAAAATATTCAAAAAAGGAAAAAAGAGGGAAAAGGTACCTAAACCATGTTGGTCAATACCATTGGTTTCCTCAAAACCATAATGGTATTCCCCACCACCAAAAACTATAAAAAGGTGGTAGGGGCTCCTCACTTTCCATCCATCCATCATCCTATCCTCACGCTGTCAAAATCTCTCATGAGACTTTTGGCCATTTTCAGCATCTTGGAGAAGGGACCTTTGGAGTTTGGAGCTACTCACCTTGGGAGTTGCTCAACACAAATCCTCACCATTTGAGGTATCTTAATACAAAATACTTATTCTTTTATTTCTTGTTCTTGAATCGTTTTTAAAAAATTTATTTGTTCTATGCACATGCTAGTTTAGATTTAGATTTAATTTATAATTGTTTTTGCTTTCAATATTGAAACTGCTATCACATTGTTGATAGGTGCCCATTGCACAAAGCTTGGTTGCAAAACCAAGCCAACAGATATGTGTAGGAGTTTGCTAAACAAGTGATACGAGTCTTACCTGTAACTATCCTTACCCATTGAACTATTGATTTGGCACTTCGTGGTTGTAACAATTAATAGAGTAATAAATATGGTGGTTGTCCATATTCCAATACGCCCGGTTGGCAATGATCTCCACCGTTGATTTGTGAAACCTTGAGATTGTAATGAAAAACCCTATTTGCATACTACATCAACTTTGAACGTGTTTCTCGGCATTCATTTTGCTGGGTAATGGTTCAGGAGAGAGGCCGACAGGCTGAGGAGTTTTATGGTTTGTTAGTGTTTGGTTCTCCGAATTCAAACCCGTGACCTCTGTGCATTCATCCTGTAAGTGACAGTTATGTTTTTAAGAAGCCTAGCTAAGGTATTGTAACGTCACGGTGATTTATTTGTTGAAGGGTTTGAGCCTGCAACTTATTTCACTGTATGAGTTTGAGAGATGTTTATCTAAGGTTTTTGTTGAGTGATGGCACTGGTTTCGAACCTCGGTACGTGGTAATCGTTGTTGTTTCTCGGAACATAAATTCTCATTTTTTTGAGTTGGAAGTTGGCTTCGTCAATCTTGTCTATAGGAAAGTCTCCTTGATACGAAGGTAAGAATCTTTCTTACCCATCTCCTTGTTTTGCAAACCTTCATACGTAATGTGGAAATATTGTTTAACCAATGTGTTGTTTTTGTGGCAAGTTATCCTTAGTCAGAGAACCATTCTCTTGGAGATGAAGGAGGAGTCTTGCGTGTTCACCGGTAAGCTTCGGTGGTTTCCTTACCTCGTTGGTCATCCTGTCAGTTGAAGTCCATGAATGGTGTTTGACACAGTTCTGGGTATTTGGATTTTGACACGGTTTTTGTCCAAGAACTTTGTGGACAGTAATACTATGTTCCTAGCTCTACTATCGTGCTGGCTAGTAATTTTGATGCAGTGTCTATTGTAAGAGTTTAATGAAAAAGTGACTCATTTTTGGTATTGTAAACTCTAAGGAGTAAACCCTCGTCATTTAATTGTTACAGTGGTTTGAAACTACCAGATTTACTGTGTAATACTGAGATTCCCAATCGTTGATGAAGATATAAAAGCAAAGTGCTTTTGATGACAATTATTATGATGGTGAAATCGTTTCTGTAAACGAATATATGGACTGTGGTCTTTTTAAACAAAACAACAATGTTTTATAATGAATAGGGTTATTGTTTTAGTTATTGGAATGTTGGCCGAGAGTTTAAGGCTTGCATACTTATATTCCTGTACATCGTTTTTCGTTGTTTGATAATCATGATTTGGAAAATAGCTGAAGTAGTTTGTACTATTAAAAGTTTTTGTGAAGGTTTTGCCTCCATACTCTAGTTTTCGTTTACAAAGGATACCCTACCTGAGACTTTCAAATGCCATCGAGCCTGTGTTAGGGTTTGTCCAACCTTTACTTTCGGCTATTTGAAAAATATTGATGTTTAAATACTTTGTGTATACGGAAGTGTTAGAAACCAAGAACTGGTTCCTCACTTGTAAAATGTGAATGTTTCCAAGAACTATCCATGTTTTCTTACTAGAGTTATAACTTGTCGTTTAAGTAAACATATAGGGAATGCATTCTACTAAGTGAAATTTACTGTAATGTAGTAGTCTCGGATGCTAATTAGGGTTTAATAAATTATAATGTTATCATGCTTTGAATAAAATCCACAGTTTTTCTTTGAGATAGAAAAGATGATGTTTGTATACAAAGTTAGGGTTTACAATGTATTAGGTTTTGATACTACTGAAATAAATAATTGATACATGAAATCAAGCAGGAACATAGTGAAGAATTATAGTATATGTAAAGATAAGAAAACTATTTATTGAACAGTTCTAGCAGCTGTTAAAATCATTGGAAACATTATTACTTGGAAAACATGATATGTATGATTTTAATTGCATTTGTTTGCTATCTTGATTGAATAGAAATAAGAGGAAATTATATGTCTGTGCGGAAATTAAACTATATTTATATTTCATGAAATAACAAAAGAATCCTATAACACTGTTGATACTATATAGTAAATTTTACTATGTTTAGATATAGGACAGAATTATAATCATAGCACTTACTGTAATTAATTGTCTAATCAATGGCAATCTGCTTATCTCTCATCTATCATTTAATTTGCTTCTCTATACTAGATTATGATGCAAATAACAGCATGTGGAAAAATATAGAGTTGATTTTCTAATCAGATTTTTAACAAAGCTTATCATCCAGACTTAAACAAAGATCAGAAATAAATACATTTACAAAACAGAGTTTGATGATTTCACTAAACAAAATTATTAAGCTGTAAACACAATAGGAAACAACAAAACCTAGTTAATATGTAGGGAAACAAACAACCCAAGGAGCCTGTTCCACCCAACCAATTCCTGAAGATAACCAAATTACTTGCCTTAGGACCCCCGAGCCTGTTCATTGAACCACCAGGAGGAAGAAACTTAGAAGCTTAGAACCTCAACTTGTACTAGTAATAGTTATCTAGTCTTGAAAACTTAGCAGTCAAAGGGACCTGCACCAGCACCTCTGGTTCTCCTTCTCAGAATAATTTGCAGACTTACAATGCACTCACATAGCCTCCCTATTCAAATCTCTCAGTCATCACCTGATGCACATGAGGAATATTTCTGTAGAAAATATTGTGTGAGAGCTGCCTACTCAATTCGAATTTGCCTTATGTAGGTGCCTAGGCCTTTTCAGTTGTTAACTGGTCATTAAATGAGCTGCCTGCTCACTCCCTCCACCCAGGGGATAATGCCACATTTGTAGGGGTAGTTGTCCCATAACCAACAGCTAGTGGTGAAGTGCAATTGCTGCCATCTGTCCCATGCCTTCTAACAGCTTCCATTCCTCCTAGTGGGTCAGTGAACACTCATTTAACAGTTCCCTTGGGTGTTTGTCTCCTACTTTAATTTATTAAATAATAATAATTCAGTAATTACATTCATCCTTGACCAAACTTGGTCACAATTACAAAACTTTGTAATTAAAATTTAACATAAAGTATTTTTCCAATAAAATAATAATTTCAGAAATGGGTAGGTGACCAGTATGATTTAATTTATCATTTATCTTATTAATGATGATAGTTGTGTGATTTGCTTCTAGTATGAAAAATAAAATAAATGATACCATACGTGGATACAAATGTATGTTACGAATAAATAAATGAATAGATGTCGTGCACATGATAGATAGATTAACTTGTTTATGTGGATTGATGGTTGATAAATTGGTAATTGACTTGGAAAAAATGAAAGACTATGCATGAGCTTATGTTTGGATGAGACTAACCCACATGTTAGAGGGGCTAAGCAATGACCATATACTTGTTATGATGTGTGGGCTAGTGCAGATTTATGCATGAGACCCGGTTGCCCAAACTAGTCATTCAATGACATAGCTCTAAGAACCATAATAACAACACAATGTGATTTCGGATAGAGTGTCGACCCTTGTACCAATAGGATGGGTGGAGGTATTTTGCACCATGTATCCTCATAATATTTAGATTTACAAGAACATGGTAGAGTTAAGGTGATAGACGTAACTTGTTGGGGAGAGTTTGTCAGATCATTAAATAGGTAGTTGAGTTATTATGATTATTTCATTATAGTTTGACCTTCCTAGGGTACTTCTCAAGAAGGGAGGAAGGAGGTGTACAAGGGGGGATAAAAAGGAGTTGGAGGGATGAAGTGGGGGTGGTACTTTTATGGGGAGAAAGAAAAAAGAAAGTGGAAGGGGAAAACACTTGGGAAAATAAAACTAGATCTGGATACTTGACACTGGGAGACAAGAGATCGTAAGTGAGGTTTCTATTGTGGTTATCAAAGTTGTGGGAACGGAGGGATAGGAAACCCCACATGTTTCCTAGAATTGTTACCTTAGATGCTAGTTGGATGGGAGGATTAATCTTAGTTTGGGCCTGGTTTGGGACTGGTTCAACATTGCTAGTTGGTTGGACTAAGGACATGCTTGTTGCTATAGGATTAAGGTAAATTCTAATGGTTCTGACTTAGTCAAAAGGGATTATTATTGCATATTTAAAATGTTTTCGACATGTTGTGAAATCATACATGTGTCACATTTGCTTTTAATTTATTAAGTACAAGAAATATGCACATATGTCAAATACAAACAAAAAAATTAAATTTTACAATTAGTTTGCATGGTTTAATTGCTTAGTTGTTGCTATATAAATTTTATTTCAATTATTGTTGTTAATTTAAGATTACTAACACCCATCACTGGGATGGGTGTTACATTTGGTATCAGAGCTCTAGATTTAAATCGCAATCCAGAAGGGCCTACCTACCCCCGCCCCACCTAATTGATTAAGAGATTATTAACCAGTGTGTCAATCCTATGATTAAAACATTAATGTGACTTGCCTGAGCATTTCATTTACTTCTTACTTATTGACATTAGCTAGAATAATTAATATTTCTATTAAGAGAGCATTTAAATGTGTCTACATGTGTTCTAAACACGACTTTTAGCATTTTGAAATTTTAATGAGGATGAACATGTGATTCATTTGATTATGCATATTGGATGTGGAATGTGGTACCTAGATATCGGTTTAATTTATACAATGAATATATAATAAATGTAACGTGGTGCAAAAGAACATACATGGTTATTTAAATATCGATTTGTGAAATATCTTATCACCTGAAATAGTTAGTTATATTTATACATGAGACACATATGTGGTTATTGAACTGACATATAAACGAATCGACTATGGGATAGTTGAATTCCTGGTCTTAGGGTAACCTAGATGCAATAGATATCATGGGGATAGTTGTGTACTATATGTTCCACTTACAATGAAAATTATGATTTTAAACACTAATATGATTTGTGAGTAAGTGTGGTTTTGGCAGGGTGCACGACTTGCTGATACTAGTTATTCAATGACGTGGCTCCTTGAACAACAGTTGCTCAATGTGGTTGGGACTTGATGTTAGGGTGTTGACCCTAGTTACATTAGGAGGGGTGGAGGTATTTCCCATCGTGTATCCTCCAAAACTTGGATTCATGGGAGGGAAGTGGAGGACATGCTCCATTAGACATGTGATGACGATTTCCAGTTGCCTGCTAGGGAAGTTAGTTCGATATAGTCAACACTTCCGCTTGAGGATTCTATGTGTGTTTAGGTCGGTATAGAAGACGCCACAACATATTCTAGCAAAGGAAGAATAGGATGGGAGTGGAAGTAGGTTAGGGAGGTTGGGTGTTTCTATGTTAATTGTGGATTCTACTTGGGAAGACGTAGTGTCTTTTTTATTTTTGCTAAATTCATACCATGTGAAAAAAGTGTGTTTGTTATGTTTATTAATATTGATGTGATCATTAGTTAATGTTGAATAATTGTGATTGGTGGTTAAGGATTATGAGTGATGATTTGTTGTAAATCTTACTAGTAGGAAAATATGATTGACACATTGTGATTATTCGTTTGCATGTTTGATTGAGGAACACACACACACACAGACATACATATACACATTATGTGTTAACAACAATTGTTGCTAACTATTAGTACCCATGTATGGCATGTTAACACTGGCCATGGATACACAACCTAGACGAGCACGCTAGTATGACGAAGTAGTTGTCTAAATAGGTTAATGAGTACTTTGTTGGGGATTAATTGAAAGTGTTTAAGTAGTGCTTAGACTTAGGATTGCTTGGTTTGTTGTAATTCTATATCGGCGTGTGATTTAAATTGATTGTGGGAAGAATTAATATATTAATATGTAATAAATTGTTGATCATAAGTATGTATAGTTATATTATGGTTAGAAATATCTACCTAGATAGTATATAGGTATATATAAAATAGACATATGCTTAATATAATATAGTGAGTATAATATCCATTCAAATGGATATAATAGTTGAGATACAATTCTTGGAATTTAAAATATATTTTCATAGCGTGACTAGGGGTATTATGGGATGTTATTATTATTATTTAATTTCTACTATTTTAGGTTGAGATTAATTGATGGATTGATTAATGTTATTGTACCTAACGATTTTAATGGTAAGCATTCATCATGATTTAATTCTCATGGATATTTATTACCGGGTAAGTCAGTTGATTGAATGAATTAATTTTAGTGTGTTTGTTTTGTTTATTATTATATATTTCTCTTGGAGTGTGTGTCAACCTTGGGGTTGGGGAAATTTTGATTTGATGGGGAGGATGACTTAGGGTGCAATAAAAGAAGAGAGAAAAGGAAAGGAAAGAGGATAGAATGGGAGGTACTCTTTCATTGGTTGTTTGGAGGATGGGAAGAAAGGTCTTGTGGGAGACCTGGTAACATCGTGGAGCTTGGAAGATCCAATAAGAAGATAACCATGTTTACTATTATGGGATATGTTGGGGATACCATTTGAGGATTGTTGTTCATGGAGACATAGGCATAAAGGGACAAGAAACCGGTGGTCTTCCTAGAGCTAAGGAACCAACTAGGAACCTAGTTGGATGGGAAGAAAATTCGTGATTCCATTTTCGTCAAGTGAAAGAAGAGGGTTCAATTAATTCAATGTTTCTTAACTTCTAAGTGTTAACATTAAGCATCGATGGAGGTATTCTTGTTGGTAATTTTCTTGTTTAAAATATGTTACTAAATTGATGTTAACTTCTAAATTATTACCTATAGATATTGGATTTTCTTGCTACTAAAGAGTTAAATTGCTAATTTTTGAATAGCACAAATTGGAAATCTGTTGTGTATATTTATGACTGAAATTCTTGTAACATAAATCTAGAAAAGAAAAGGCATAAATAATTACAGAATCAAAATGAAATCTAAAATTTAAAACGTAGTACAGTATGATTTAGTTAATTAGAAACCCACAAGGATTAGGCCTTAGAGGTTGCTACATGCTCAATATGGACAAGGAATTTATAGTTTGCACAGATTCCTTAAAGAAAGGGTTGGGTGTTGTGTTAATGCAAGAGAGTGGAATAATAGCTTATGCATCAAGCAAACTAAAGACTCGTGAAGAGATTTACCCTACACATGAATTAGAATTGGGAGCAGTGATGCTAGCTCTAAATATGTGTAGGCATTATCTTGTAGGGCGTAGCTTTGTGCTCAAATCCGAACACCAAGATTGAAGTATATTTTTGTGTAGAGAGATCTAAATGCTAGGTAGTGTAAGTGGAGTGAGTTTATGAGTGAGTACAACTTTGGGATATCCTATATCAAGGGAAAAGAGAATGTAGTGGTTGATGCCCTAAGTAGAAGACTGGGGATATTTTCCTTAGTACTCTTAAAAGTTGATTTAAGGGAGAGAGTGTTAGAATAACTTCTTGGAGATAGTTGGTATCTAAAGGTTAAATCAGTACTTTAGAGTGGGAGACGGTTAGAACCTAAGTTTGAGGGGTATGACCTTGAGGTAAATGGATTGTTGCAGTTTCAATTGAGGATGTATGTCCCCAAGGAAGGGGATATTAGAAGCATTATCCTTAGGGAATCCCATGGAACACTTTATTGTGCACATCTAGGGGCGAAGAATATGTATGCATACATGAATAAGCTATTGCCTTGGGATGGAATGAAGCATGACTTAGTGCAATTTGTTGCTAAGTGCTTTGAATATCAATAAGTAAAGGTTAATCACTGCCACCCAGCAGGTCTCTTGCAAACTCTTGACATTCCTATGTCTAAGTGGTAGGTCATTTCCATGGATTTTGTTGTAGGATTTCCCATCACATCTCTAAGAATTAATGTCATTTTGGTACTAGGTTATAAACTAAACAAAAACACCCATTTTATTCTAGTCAAGGAAACTTATGATGTCACATATGTGGCAAGGGTATTTATAAATGAGGTCATTCACCTCCGTGGGTTTCCTAAAAAGATAATCCCAGATAGAGACCCTAAGTTTACTTCCATGTTTTGGACAAGCTTGCAATTAGCATTAGGGACTTAGTTAAATCTAAGCTTACCATATCATCCAAAGACATATGGAAAAATGGAGAGGGTTAATCAGGTAATGTAGGACATGCTTAGGATGTATCTTATGGATCAACAAACCCATTGGAGAAATTACTTTCCTTTGGTGGAGTTTGCTTACAATAACAATTACCATAGTTCTATTGGAATTCCTGCATATTATCAAGCTTTATATCGCAGTCCATGTAGGATGCCATTGAGTTGGGACATGTTAGAAAACTGAGCAATCATAGGGATAAAACTGGTTCAAGAAATGGAAGAGTAGGTAATCCACATTAGGAAACAATTGAATGAAGCATGATATAGATAGAAGAATTATGCCAATGCTCATGAAACTGACCAAAGTTATAATGTTGGAAATAAGGTTTTTATTCGCATTATAACTAATAAGAGTACTGTCTAGTTTGGAAAAGGGACAAATTTGTCACCTCGATTTATTGGTCCATTTGAAATCCTAGAAAGAGTTGGACCCATTTCCTATCACTTAGTGCTACCACCCCATTTACATTAAACTCGTGATGTTTTCCATGTATCTATATTACGGACAAAGTTGTCACCTTGATTTATAGGTCCATTTGAAATCCTAGAAAGAGTTGGACCCATTGCATATCACTTAGCGCTACCACCCCATTTACATAAAACTCATGATGTTTTCCATGTATCTATATTATTTCATTATATTGTTGACGAATCTCATAAAATAAATTGGAATGACTTGTAGGTTTCATATCAGGGATCCTACCTGGTCATACCATTATGCATATTGGACCATAGGGTCCAACAAATCAGGAAATCCCTGGTGGACCAATTTAAGGTCCAATGGAACAAGTATAGCTAATGATCCAGACTTATGAGGGAATGGAATGTGTTGAGGTGTGTGAGTTGTCTTATAGAAAACACCTAAATATTTAATTATCAACCAGGGTTGGTAATCTTAGAGTTGAGGCACAGTATATGCTAAGGTAGAATGGCACCTAAGTTTCGGCTTGTCAGAACTTAGAGATGTTTAATAAAGAAAAGATCGAAAGATCTTTCAAAATGAAAAACCGAGTCAAACTTCAGAAAAAGATGGCAAATGAACTAACTAAACCGAATTAAACCAACAGATCAGAATAGTATAAAATCATACTACTCTACTCTATGATTAAATAATGGAAAAAGAACAATTACTAATTAAAGAGCAATCTATTTTTATAAGAATGGAAACTACTTAATCAATTCTTCAGATTCTAATCTAGGAATTAGAAACAACTGTAAATGAAATTAAAGATCTATCTATGAAATAACTTAATTTGATGGAAAATTACATAAACAGAAAACTATGTTAATTCAAAGCAAAACTACAAACTATCAATGAATTCAATAACTACTTATGCATTCAAAAACTACACTAAAGCATCTCATTCTAATTCCATTCTCCTTGATGTTGTATGTCAAATGTGATAGGAACTGGAGTGAATGAATCGTAATGACTTTCAAATGTAATAGCAAAACAAAATGGAAGTAAATCTAATCTAATCTTTGCAAAGAGATGTAAACTACAAAGAGTCCAATTACAGTTAACTTTAAACATTATGATCTATCTTCTTTCCATAAGTAAAATGATATAAAACTAATAAAATCTAGAAGCAAGTAGAAAACTTAATAAAGATATTTATTTCCGGATTCAATTTGGAAGCAAGTAGAAAACTTGATAAAGATATGTTATATAGAAGCAAGTAGAAAACTTGATAAAGATATTTATTTCTGATCCAAATTCTATTTCATGAACAAATTCATTCTCTGGATGAATAGAAAACCGATCCTCTACTTAACAAAGAAACTATCGAAATTCATATAATTCAGAGAATGAAATTATTAACTCTAATTTGAAAATAAACCTTAAAAACATGTAGTAAACTATGCTACGAATAAGACTGATAAATATGAAAGCAAGAACATATTAGTAAATCAGATATGAAAGACATAACTCAGAAAATAGTTGAAATGAAGTGAAAGAAAATGAGATGGATATTAAGAATAATCACAAACTTTAATTAAAAACTCTTATAGAATATAAAGGAAATCCCTAATTATGTTCAAAGATGCTAATTAAAAGCAAGAAAGATTATAGTTAAAGATCCTAAGAAACTGAATTCAAAATAAGCATAAAACAATGCAGAAAGAATGAAAGTCCGAATGACGATCTAGATGACTATCCGAATGACGATCTGGATGACTATCCGAATGATAGTCTGGATGGAAGAAAACGAATTAAACTAAGGAAAGAGGCATTTTTTATGATCTTAACGTCAGTTGGCGAATGCAGATGAACCCACAGTGCAAAGAAATCAATGAGAAGACTATTGAGAAGCTACGATAATAGGAAGCAATCTATTCTAATCATTATCTAAGAGATGAACTACTTCTATAACATAATCAAACAAAACTAAGCTATGAATAAAACTTAACCTACACCTACAGAAAGAGAAGCTAATAGACTAATTCTAATTATAACTAAGCTTGAAACAGAAACTAACTAAACTCTATCTAATTTGCAGAAGACTGAAAACAAACTAAAAATACTATGCTTGGTCGACCATTATCAGTTTTGGAAACATAAATTAAGTTAGCAGTGAAATACAGATTACAGGAACATAAGAAAAGAATATATACAGAAAAAATGGAATTAATTATATAAACTGGAAAATGAACTAGCTATTTGCAGAAAAGAAAGTACAGAAAAACATAAATAAAACCTTCAGTTGATGAGGGGTCGTTCCCAGCAATCAGAGATGGAAACTAAATCAACTTAATCACCAACAGTCGAGCATCAATAATAAAACACAGGAGCTTCCATTAATTGAGAAAGTTACATAGTGTTTGCAGCTTAACAATTGCCTAAAATCTAGAGACTAGGAGACTCTGGGACTAACTCAACTCGGTCACAAAGAGGTCTATATATACAATTTCTCAATGGGGGAGAAAGTCGACCCTTTAGTGGTCAACTGCTCTAATAATAGGAAGTATTTAAGACTGCAAAACGGCTACCTGGTGGCTTACGACAACACAGAGGTCACCTGCATGCTTTCACGACGTCAATCCTACCCGAACGAACAACTGCATGTTTGTTTCCTTCAGTCGTGGGAAGAATGTATGCTAGTGAGCTAGATGGACGGAGGAGAGGACTGTTGGAGTGTCGACGTGGGCAGAGAGTGTGCTAGTGGACTGAGCGTGGGTGGACGTGGCTCATCTAGAACATTGGCGTGAGCAGGCGTGTGTGATATCAGGCTGAATGAATAGGAAAGTCAGAACACTGAAGTGTTTATGTGGAGAGATCGTGTGTTGTCGAGATCAAGAGGCGAGGAGAAGAATCTTCTAGAACCGATGCTCATCAATCATACCCACCACGTAGCTAGTCAAACCCATGTGTCTGTTTCTGTCTTTAATGGCCAGGAATATGCCAACCAATGATCTCACGGGCTAGACAACGGGTTGAACGTTGTTGGCATCTTTGGCGTGAAAGTGAGTTTGAATGAAGGTCTGTTTGAAGACCGTAGCCTGTAGAGCAAGAACTAAATGCCACGCATGTCTAAAAATGTCACCTTAAACATTAATAAATCATAATATAGCGAGATTTGACCAAAATTCATATGATAAATGAATATATGCATACCTGGTCTGTTTGATGGTCTGAATGGCGGAAAGAATACTTATCATAGCAAAAATAATGAAAATGATGCCACTCAGAGTAGATTTGATGATAAAAAATATTGACAAAATGGACACCAACATTCCCCCAAACCGGAGATATGCCAGGTCCCACTGAGCAAAACATAGAAGTTCAGGAAGAAGGCTAAGCTGCGGTAGCAGCTGCCTTCGACTTGGAAGAGGAAGTGGTTTTAGCTTTAAGATTATGGAGCTTCCTAAATTGGTCTTTCAAGGTATCATACCTCATCCAGAGAGTAGTATGGGACGCTGATCTGGCATTGACCAAGCATTTAATGCTTCTTACCTATGTGCGTAGTACCTTGTTTTCTTTCTGAAGTTCAGAGATGATTTCCACATAATTTTGATTCTGGTCTGTCAACTGTGCTATCACTCAAGTTCATCTATCCACTTCCTGCTGATTCAGAATGGGTTGTTCTATGCAATGTTCCAGGTCCTTTTGAGGACTTAACTTTCTTGAAGATGTTTCAAGATCAACCGTATGTTCTTCAAGAACTTTGTCTTTGTTGTGTGCAGGGGAACTTTCAGCAGTAGGGGCTTCATACAATTGAGCAGATACATTGGCTAATGTGAGAAGAGGTGTTTCAAAGGTATGGTCATCTAAATGGTTGGCTGAACGTGATGGATGAACAGAAGTCTAGATGACAGGTTGGTCGATGAACTGGTCACGGTTTGTTTTCGTGGATTTAGTGGGTACTGAAAAGAGTGGAGGTTCTGAAGTAGGATCACCAAGGGTGAGCTCAGGAGAAGGCAATGGATGGACAAGGTATACATCTTCTGAGGGATTCTCATCAAACTGCACATGCTTGGTGTCTTGTTCTGTATGCGTAGAGGCTTGGGTAGGCTCACTAACACTGGCTTGGAAACGATGGTGTTTTCGAGAAGCAGAGGATTTGGAAATAGGATTCTCAATCAAAAGAGGGTTTCGTATTTCAAAAAAAAATGATCCTAGGTTTTCCCTCTCTTTTCCAGTTGGTGAATGATTAAGATTTTAATAAGACAATGATGGTACAGGCTTTCAGAGGGATTAACAGTATTCTTCCTGACCTGACTTTTCATTTTCTCTAAACTTTTCAGGAAATAGAATGGAAAGTTGAGGGTCTGATTTTTAACAAAATGTGCTAGCAATCTAAAATGGCAGACTTTAAAAACAGTAAACTTACCCTCGCAAGTGATCAGATGGATGGTGATAGTCAAGGGATCTAGGTATTATCGCTTGACCCACACCCAATGGAATCCTTTTGTTCCAGCGACATGTTGATGTTCAGTCTTCAAAGCAAACTCATGAGCCTTCTGTGGAAGGAGGAGATGTTTATGCCAACGAGCTCCTTCCCTAGGGAGATTTGTGGCTAATGTGATCGATTCTTCCGTCACAGAAAAAATGAGATGGCCAACTTTGGTAGTCTTGCCATCGAATCCTTTGGAGAACAGCAGTGAAATTTCGTAGTCATAGCCTTGGAAATGGCAGAGAAACATACCCCACCTGGCTCGAAGGAATACCTCACGGCATTCTTTGAACTCGAGGATGCAAAGTAAATCCTGGTAACTTCCAATTTCATGACGGATTGGAATTACTGATAGAGGATGGGGGATGCAAATAGATACAAGAGGTGCAAGAAATTGTAGAGGACGCGGCTCAACATAAAATATTGGACAGCGAACGGAATGGAGCGAAATTCACGCAGCCATCAGTTTAAACTGAAGTCCATTTGAGTGGTTGATTGATCGTAGGCATGCTTGAGAGATCACACTTGTCATTCAAAGATCTTGAATCGAGTGCCACATAAAAATGCGTGAGTCATAGAATACATGTGGCTAGGATATTTTCAACCATGTCCAAATCCGAGCTTTGGACAGGTTGAATATAATTCTCAAAATGAAATTATAGACGTAAATTATATGTGGGAGATCATGATAACTCGATTAATATGATGACAGGTCGTACGATAGGATAATTAAAACCATATGGCGATCATGCAATGATTCGAAATGATGCATAATCCATTCGGTTAATGGAGGTGAGATAGATAAGGTAATGAGACCACGTGCGAAATTGACATTTGATTGATTCCTAACATAATTAGCCAATTAGATTTATCAAATATTCAAATTTGGCCACCTTGGCATGTTTCATAAAGCCATTATAAGCTATGGTTTCATTCGTCACTTCATTCAGATCATTATACATTTGCCTCGTTTGTCACCTCATTCGGATCAACATTCGACCCGTCATTCAACCCTTCATATAGACTTTTGTCTGTACAAGATTTGCTTGCTCATGCTGACTGAAGTTGATTTTGCAGGGAATTTCTAAGACTGTTAATGCACAAAAGATGTTGTAAACTTTGCTTTTTTCTAGATATTTTAAGTTGCGTTCCTCTTTATTTGTCATTGATTAGGACAATCCTTCTTATGTTATTTCACATTATTCCTGAAAATAGCTATCATTTTATCAGAGATAGATAAGCTTGTTTCTTTATAAATATTCAGAAAGTAAATAAACAGTTATGATCCTCCCCGAAACCAAAAATATGGCATGTCCTCAAGCCATCAAAGAAAAATTGATTAATATTCAAATGTTTTTAATACATGGTTCAAGCAATAATCTAAAAAATGTTGTGATAATTCTCATAAGCAAATGAAATATTAACTAATATATGTAGATGATTCAGATATGTACATTCGTAAAAAAGAATACAACAATGCTTAAGAAGACCATATGAAGAATGATAATACAATTGATGTGAAATACCATAGGAAAAATAGGAAAACTAGTCATCCATGATTCATTGTAAAAGATCTCTTGTCATCCAAAGAATATAGATAAGGTTCACCATAGAGTTTGTGAGATTAACTATAGTTATGGGTCCCATTTCTAGGATAATCATATCCTAGGTATTGTTTGAATTAGATGACGGGGTCCAAGTCCAACTTACATCCATTCTCTAATGACGGTATAGATAATTGGCCTAAACATGTGTTTGTATGCTCAGGTTTTTTTTATGAGCCATGTGAATAGCAAAGAATTAACCAAACCTCTTTTACTCGATATTGCCCCGCTGCCAGTAGGCCTATTCAGTACCCCGATGGGTTTATCTTGGTACCATGCAAGCATAGCTCTGCTGCCAATGAGCCTGCTCAGTACCCCGATGGGTTTACTTGCATTTACCGAGCTTCCTTGTTTAAGATTTTACTTAGCATGGACTCGCTGCCAGCGAGCCTGTTTAGTACCCCGACGGGTTTGCTTTGTATAATGATATTTTTAATAAGGAAGTTGGTTGGAACTAGAGTGTGCTAAGCCTATTAAACACATAATTCAAATTTTAGCACGAACCTTATGAGTAACTTTATGTATAATGGCTCAAATTATAGATCATGTCAAAAGATAATAACCTAAAGCTATTATTTCATCTCTCAGTCTATCTTCTTCATAAAAGGTCAGTAATGTTCCCCACAAAATAGAAAATATCATTCACTTTTTGGGCTACCTTTTAAAAGTGCTTAAGAGACAAGTTTTGATAATGAGTCTAGGATGAGCTAGTAGTCCATAGGTGTAAGATAGAGATTTTTTTTTGAATATTATAGTAATTAAAGTGGATCTTAAGCAACTGTTCTAATGATAAATCAGAAATGTACATGTCTGAATCAAATATCATATACAGAATCATAAAAGAAAAGTGGCCAAAAATGATATCAAGAATGCTTTAGTTTCATTATAAATTTTCAATTTTCAGCAATAATTGAAAGAGAAGGGGAACTATAAGTATTTCTTTTTAGAGCACTTCCCTTTTTGGATAATATCATATGAGCTGATTATAGGGTTCTTGAAATCAAACTGCAAAACCACTTGTTAGATGATTCAATTTTATTCAAAACAAAAACATATGTATAAAGAAAAATTCACATGAAGTTTAGGAAAAAGGGAAAAAGAGTCTTCTTGTTTTATTTTACAAAATTTCATAAGCTGATCATAAAAATGAATTTCCTGTAAAGATTGCAATTAGTTGTTAGAAATGACTCTTATTATTGAAAAACAAAATCATATTTACATATATACAAGGGAAGATAACCCAGAATTATTCAAGAACTAGGAGAAGGAGGAATGACTTCCTCTTCTACCAGCTCCATTTCCTCTTGTCATAATGCATTTTGCACAAAATCTTGTTTAGATATTGGTTGATGATAAAGTCTAAGTCTATGTCCATTTACAACAAAAGAAATTTGAAAATCATCAATTGTCTTAATTTTAATGGATCAATTATCAAAAGCTGTAACAATTTCATATGGACCCATCCAACGAGTAGATAATTTACCTTTAAAGTTTTTGTACCTTGAATCGAAAAGTTATGCTCAGTCTCCAGTTTTGAATTGTTTTTGTTTAATGTATCTATCATGCCACTTCTTGCATTGGTTTTGTGTTAAGATTGTGTGTTGAATGGCATCTTTCCTAATCTTGTCTAATTCATTTATTTGCAGGATTCGTTGTCTTTGTGATTCTTCTAGATTCATCCCTAATTGTGCAGCCATACGAAAGGTTTTGACTTGAAATTCAATAGGTAGAAGAACTTGTTTACCATAAACGAGTTCATAAGATGTGTGTCCAGTGGTGTTTCTCCAAGTTAGTCTGTAATCCCACAAGGCTTCTGAGAACCTATCTGCCCAGTCTTTGTGGTGTAACTGAATAGTCTTAGTCAGGATAGCTTCTAATACTTTGTTAGTGGATTCTACCTGATCATTGGCTTGCAGATGATATGGTGAAGATTTACAATGTCTAATACCATATTTGTCAGTAAGCTCTTTCATTAATTTGGAGGTAAACTGAGACCCTTGATCGGTTCCAATTTCCCTAGGTACACCAAATTGAGTAAAGATTTCTTCATATATGAATTCTACCACAGATTTATCTATGGCTCGAAATAAAGCTTTGGCTTCTACCCACTTGGTGACATAATCTGTACAGACTAGAATGTACTTCTTCTTGCGTGACATAGGGTAAATTGGCCCAAGAAAATCTAGAGCCCATTTTTCAAAAGGCTCAATCATAACTTGGGTTGTAAGGGCATCTTATTGGATGGCGTAGGTCTACCCATTCTTTGGCAACTGTCACACCCCTTGACATACTTGGCAGCATCTTTGAAAATGCTTGGCCAATAATACCCAGAGTGCAACACTTTGTATGTTGTTCTCTTATCAAAAAAATTCCCGCCACAAGGTCCACCATGGCATGCATGTAGGATCTCTGCCATCTCATCCTCACGTACACATTGTCTAATAATAAGGTTAGGACCAGTACGAAAGAGATCATTATCCACCCAAGAATAATTGGAATTCTGAACTATGATCCTCCGTTTTTCGGGTGGGGAGAGATGGTTTGGTAGCTTTCCAGTTGCTAAATAATTGGCTATGTCTGCAAACCATGGGGTTTGAACAGATACATCGAACAAATGTTCATCTAGGAAGCTATCATCGACGGGACTAACATTATCTTCAGTTTGAATTCGAGAGAGAAAATCAGCTACCACATTCTCTTGACTGGGACGATCAACAATGGTGATGTTAAATTCTTGTAACAAAAGAAGTCATCGATTCACCCTGCCATTGGTGCTAGGTTTATTCATTAAAAACCTGATGGCAGAGTGGTTAGTGTGTATAAAAATCTCATATCCTGTGATATAATGACGAAACTTGTTGATGGCATAGACTACTGCTAGAAACTCTTTTTCAGTAACAGTATATTTCGATTCCGTAGGAGTCAGAGTTTTACTAGCAAAGTAAATGGCATGTGATGTCTGTCCCTCTTTTTGACCTAAGACTGCCCCTGTAGCTATGCCAAAGGCATTAGTGGATATATGGAAAGAAAGGGACCAATTTGGGCCCCTAAGTATTGGTGCCACTGATAGCTTTGCCTTCAAGGTTTCGAAGGCATGTTGACATGGTTTAGTCCATTGAAATTCTGTGTCCTTCATGAGTAGTTTAAACATAGGTGCGGCTATCTTAGTGAAATTTTCAATAAAACGTATATAATAGCTTGCATGGCCAAGAAAACTTCTTACTTCCTTCAGAGTTTTTGGAGGAGGAAGATTAACAATTATATCTATCTTGGCAAGATCTACCTTGATACCTTGAAGGGAGACATGATGTCCCAAAACTATGCCTTCAGTTAGTAACATTTTACATTTTTCATGACTAAGAGCTAAGTTCGTTTCTTGGCACCGAATAAGAACTGTTTCAAGGTTATCAAGGGATTCTCGGAAGGTATTACCATAAACTGTAAAATCATCCATATAAAATTCTACACAGTCGTGTATAAGGTCGACAAAGATTCCTAGAACTTCCCGTTGGAAAGTAGCAGGTGCATTACATAGGCCAAACAGAGACACTCGATAGGCATATGTCCTCCAAGAACAAGTAAAGGTTGTCTTGTCTTGATCCTCAGGTGCTATTAGTATTTGATTGTATCCACTATACCCATCAAGGAATGAAAAATTTGGTTTCCCTGATAAGGTGTCTAAACTTGATCGATGAAAGGAAATGGGAAGTAGTCCTTAAGAGTGGCCTTGTTCAGTTCTCGAAAGTCAACATAGATACGCCATCTCCCTGTGACTTTCTTTGGAACTACCACCAGAGGAGACACCCATTTATTATTGGAAATTGGGTAAATGAAACCGGCATTAAGGAGTTTTTGTAATTCATCTTTTACTATATCCTTTAGGGTTGGATTCATTCTTCTCTGGGGCTTCCTAACAGGAGGTATGTTCGAGTCTGTGTAAATGTGGTGGATACAGGTATCTGGGTATATACCTTTCATATCAGTATATTCCCATGCAAATGCTCCATATTGACTCTTGAGAACTTTTAGTGATTGTTTTTGTTGACTCTCATCTAAACCTGCATTTATATGTAGAAATTTTTCGGTACTAACCTCACAAGGTATGGTATAGGATCCTAGGTGTTCTTCGATTGTGAAGACACAGGGTGTAGTTGTAAATGTTGAGAGGCTCATGTTTTCTTGGAATTCATCTCCAAATATTTGGTCAAGATGGGAGAAAGACTGAGGAAAGTATACACATGTTGTGGAAGAGATAAATTGATTCAACACATTCTCATTATTTTTCTCTTGAAGTGCCCGAGAGAAATCACTAACAAGGGAAAGTTCTTGCAAGTTCTCATCTCCAAAAGGACAATCTAACCAAAACAGGTTTTCAGTTACTGGCTGAGCTGGTGGGTATAAAGATATTTTTCTTGTAGATAACCCATCAGAGATAATCATCTATCCATCCCTACATCCTATAAATGCATTGGCAGTAGCCAACCAAGGTCTTCCCAAAATAATGGGGTGACCTTTGGAAGGGTCTTTTGATTCTATGACCATGAAGTCCACGGGATATTCCCATGAAGCTACTGACACATTGATGTCATCTAAGATCCCGGTAGGTTGAACCATAGTGCAATCTGCTAATTCTAGCATCGTTGGGGTAGGGCGGAGGAAGAGTCCTAAATTGAGAGTTTCTAAAGCTTGGTATTCATTAGGTTGATAGCAGATCCTAGATCAATAAGTTTGTTTCCTATGGCGGTGTTATTGATGATAACAGTCACCACAGGGTTCCCTGGGTTTGAATACTTTGGGATTCTAGGTTGGTTTGCTATGCAATTTGAAATTTCTCCTATTACATGAATCATCGGAGGGTCTTTTTGTTTTCTCCCTGGTATTTTAATACGGAGTTCCTTTATTACTTTACTATAGATTGGGATATCCTTAATGGCTTGTAACAAAGGGATCTTAATACAAATATTTTTCAATTCGTTAATGATATCATACTCTGGATAAGTTACAGGTTTTTATAGTACTAGACGCTATGGATATGGAGGTGATTTTTCCCTTGGAATTACTTCTTTATGTATATGGTTGTGTGTTGAAGATTTAGGAATAACCACATCTTCAAGAATGACATCATTCAAAACTTCAGTAGGTATGTTTTCTTCTTTTTTCTCTTCTTGGATAACAACTGATGACTTGGGCTAATCTTGCAGAACTCTTCTAGACCACAGTTGAATCTCATGTATTGGTGCAGTTGAAATGGAATATGATGGAAGAGGTAACAAACCAATGCTATTAATAGCTTGGGTTGGCTTGTTGTTAGGATTCAATATCGGTTGTGCAGATAATATTGTGGGTCTTGGAGGATTCATGTTCTGGAAATGGTGAGGTTGATTTGGGATAGGGGGTAATGAAGGAGGTGTAAAATCCACACAAAAGTTGTTGAATATTAGGTGGGTAAGGATAGTTAGGCATAGGAGGAGGTGGTTGAGCATAAGCTTGTCTTCTCCACCCATGTGGCCACTGTTGTTGTTGGGTATTCTGAGCAGGGTACTGCGGAGGTCAATTCTTCCAACCTGAAGTATTCCATTGTTGAGGGGGTTGATAAGGATAGTAATAGGGTGGAACTTGTGATGGATCTTGATATGATGGTTGATATCTAGGTTGCCAAGTCCTCCTAGATGATTCACTAAAGTTTCCACTCTTATACACAGCTTGCAACCCCGGTAATGAGGGACAATTATCAGTTGGATGTTCTTCTGTACAAAGGTGACAAACTGAAACATTATTCAATCAACATTCTCTTTGAGGATGTTTAGTTATACACCTAGGACAGAAAACACTCATTGTTGCACGCTCTTCATCTTGCCTCTTTTTAGCTTGTAGTGCATCTAGTTGAGAACCCATGGCTCCTAATATATTTGTTTTGAAATTTTCCAATAGGCTTCCCAACTCTACCCTTGTAAGTACACCGGGACTGGATGTGTTCCCTTTTGGGTTCTAGCATAAGATTCTCGAAAGTGTCTTCCACCTTTCCCTCTGCTCCTAGAGTAACTCCTACATAGCTCACAAATCTGTGCAAAAGGCTGATGAGAGATATCTCCTGTTGCCATGAGATTAAGGTTCTCTAAGAATTCTTCTGAGATTCCCTTGAGGAAGAGTGTTCTTACTGCATCTTCCCAAAGATCACGATATTTAGATTTATGTAACACATAGTTAAATCTTTCGAGATAGTCTTCCAGGCTCTCATCTTCAAGTTGTTGAATTTTAAAGATATCATTGCGAGAGTCCTCAAGTCTACAGTAATCCTGATATTTCCGTAGAAGTGCATTCTTCAGGTCTTCCCAAGTTCTAATACTAGACTCTCCTAATCCCATAAACCATCGAAGAGCAGAATATTTTAATGTGGCAGGAAAGATTTTTAGTTTTTGGCCATCTTGTAGGTAATTGTAACTCCTACACAAAATATCAAACTCGAATAAGCATGTATCTGGATCCTCACTACTCTTCCCATAGAAGGTTGGTAGTGAGGAGGGAGGGATATTTTTCATAGTTACATCTTGTGCAGTGTCTAAGATAGGGAATCCAAAAGTACCTTCGGTTCTAACCTCTCCTTCTCCTTCATCTTGTCGAACACGATCTTCATTTTCATCCTCTATAAAGATTCGATTGCCAAAGAGAGAATACCTAGGTGGATCGTTTCTTGGTGAATATGGGATGTCCCAACGTTCTGTTTCAAGAAGAGTATTCTTCTTTTTAGGGGGAGAATTATCAGCTACGTGGGTATCCAGTTTTGAAGGTCCTACTGTTGTTGTCTCAATCTGTGAGATAACTATGTTTACAGAATTGTCAAAAAGAGCATCTACTTGTGCAGGATCGACAAAATCTACTAAGTTTGGACCACCTACTATTGAAAAAGTAGTGTCTTTGGGTTTTTGGACTGATGGAGAGTTGGAGGGTTCTAAAGTTTTATCCTTTGGAGTTTCCTCTTGTCTATGTTCAATCTCAATATGAGCTTGAGGTTTCCGTGGAATTTATTTTTGAACAGACTTTTCTGATATCCCTATGGTCTCTCCTAATTGATTTCCAGAAAGGATTTCATTTGCTTTCCAAGTGGGACTGTCCCATTTAGGTGTCTTCCGATACCTTTCTGCTGAGTTAGTAGTTGGGGTGGCACACCCCCTGTATAGGTTAGTAGGAATTTTAGTGGGAATTTTAGTTTTAATAAATCTACCTTGCGAGTCTCTAGACCTATTCATGAAAAACAAACTATAACTGAAATAAATTCTAACTACATCACTACTATTGTTGGGTTTCGGGGATGCCTATTATAACAGATGCGCATGTTCTTACCTCTCGTCTTACTGCTCACCCGCCACCAGCCTATTTCTAAATTTCAAAAGAAGAGAATTTCAAATCTATCCCTAAGTTTTTAAGAGAAGGTCCTATTTATCTATGACTGAATTCTACCTATCTATCTACAACTGAATTCTACCCATCTATCTACAACTCCCCGACAACGGTGCCAAAATGTTGAGGTGTGTGAGTTGTCTTAAAGAAAACACCTAAATATTTAATTATCGACCGGGGTTGGTAATCTTAGAGTTGAGGCATAGTATATGCTAAGGTAGAATGACACCTAAGTTTCGGCTTGTCAGACCTTAGAGATGTTTAATAAAGAAAAGATCGAAAGATCTTTCAAAATGAAAAACCGAGTCAAACTTCAGAAAAAGATGGCAAATGAACTAACTAAACCGAATTAAACCAACAGATCAAAATAGTATCAAATCATACTACTCTACTCTATGATTAAATAATGGAAAAAGAACAATTACTGATTAAAGAGCAAACCATTTTTATAAGAATGGAAACTACTTAATCAATTCTTCAGATTCTAATCTAGGAATTAGAAACAACTGTAAATGAAATTAAAGATCTATCTATGGAATAACTTAATTTGATGGCAAATAACATAAATAGAAAACTTTGTTAATTCAAAGCAAAACTACAAACTATCAAAGAATTCCATAACTACTTATGCATTCAAAAACTACACTAAAGCATCTAATTTTAATTCCATTCTCCTTGATGGTGTATGTCAAATGTGATAGGAACTGGAGTGAATGAATCGTAATGAATTTCAAATGTAATAGCAAAACAATATGGAAGTAAATCTAATCTAATCTCTGCAAAGAGATGTAAACTGCAAAGAGTCCAATTACAGTTATAAACATTATGATATATCTTCTATCCATAAGCAAAATGATATAAAACTAATGAAATCTAGAAGCAAGTAGAAAACTTAATAAAGATATTTATTTCTGGATTCAATTTGGAAGCAAGTAGAAAACTTGATAAAGATATGTTATATAGAAGCAAGTAGAAAACTTGATAAAGATATTTATTTCTGATCCAAATTCTATTTCATGAACATCTTCATTATCTGGATGAATGGAAAACTGATCATATACTTAACAAAGAAACTATCGAAATTCAGATAATTCAGAAAATGAAATTATTAACTCTAATTTGAAAATAAAACTTAAAAACATGTAGTAAACTATGCTACGAATAAGACTGATAAATTTGAAAGCAAAAACATATTAGTAAATCATATATGAAAGACATAACTCAGAAAATAGTTGAAACGAAGTGAAGGAAAATGAGATGGAGATTAAGAATAATCACAAACTTTAACTAAAAACTCTTATAGAATATAAAGTAAAGCCCTAATTATGGTTAAAGATGCTACTTAAAAGCAAGAAAGATTACAGTTAAAGATCCTAAGAAACTGGATTCAAAATAAGCATAAAACAGTGCAGAAAGAATGAAAGTCCGAATGACGATCCGGATGACTCTTCGAATGACAGTTCGGATGGAAGAAAACGAATTAAACTAAAGAAAGAGAGAGTTTTGATAATCTTAACATCAGCTGGCGAATGCAAATGAACCTACAGTGAGAAGACTATTGAGAAGCTACAATAATAGGAAGCAATCTATTCCAATCATTATCTAAGAGATGAACTACTTCTATAACATAATCAAACAAAACTAAGCTATGAATAAAATTTAACTTACAGCTATAGAAAGAGAAGCTAATAGACTAATTCTAATTATAACTAAGCTTGAAACAGAAACTAACTAAACTCTATCTAATTTGTAGAAGACTGAAAACAAACTATCTAATTGCAGAAGACTGAAAACAAACTAAAAATACTATGCTTGGTCGACCATTATCAATTTTGGAAACATAAATTAAGTTAGCAGTGAAATACAGATTACAGGAACATAAGAAAACAATATATACAGAAAAACAAAATTAATTATATAAACTGGAAAATGAACTAGCTATTTGTAGGAAAGAAAGTACAGAAAAACATAAATAAAACATTCGGTTGATGAGGGGCCCTTCCCAGCAATTAGAGATGAAACTAAATCAACTGAATCACCAATAGCAGAGCATCAATAATAAAACACAGGAGCTTCCATTAACTGAGAAAGTTACACAGTGTTTGCAGCTTAACAATTGCCTAAACTCTAGAGACTCGGAGACTCTGGGACTAACTCGTCTCGGTCACAAAGAGGTCTATATATACAATTTTTCAATGGGGGGAGAAAGTCGACCCTTTAGTGGTCGACTGCTCTAATAATAGGTAGTCTTTAAGACTGTAAAACGGCTTCCTAGTGGCTTACGACAACACAGAGGTCACTTGCCTGCTTTCATGGCGTCAATCCTACCCGACATGAACATATGCGTGTTTGTTTCCTTCAGTCGTGGGCAGAATGTATGTTGGCGAGCTGGATGGACGGAGGAGAGGGCTGTTGGAGCATCGATGTGGGTAGAGCGTGTGTTGGTGGACTAAGCATGGGCGGACGAGGCTCATCTAGAACATTGGCATGAGCAGGTGTGCGTGATATCAAGCTGAATGAACAGGAAAGTCGGAACGCTGAAGTGTTGACATGGGGAGACCGTGTGCTGTCGAGCTCAGGAGGCGAGGAGACGAATCTTCTACAATCGGGGCTCATCAATCATACGCACCACGTAGCTAGCCGAACCCATGTGTCTGTTTCTGTCTTTAATGGCCAGGAATATGCCAACCAATGATCTCGCGGGCTGGATGATGGGCTGGATGTTGCTGGCGTCTTTGGCGTGAAAGCAAGTCTGAATGAAGGTCCGTTTGAAGACCGCAGCCTGTAGAGAAAGAACTAAATGCCACACATGTCTAGAAATGTCACTTTAAAGATTAATAAATCATAATATAGTGAGATTTGACCAAAATTCATATGATAAATGAATATATGCATACCTGGTCTGTTTGATGGTCTAAATGGCGGAAAGAATAACTTATCATAGCAAAAATAATGAAAATGATGCCACTCAGAGTAGATTTTATGATAAAAAATAGTGACAAAAGGGACACCAACAGAATGAAGCACCAAAATATGACAAAAACATAGATATATATTAAATTCAATTTCTATTAACGAAGGAAATATGCAGGAACTGTAAAAAAATGCAATTATGCAGAGTGAAATGAACTAACTAGAATGGTGGTCGGTTATCTCTGAGAAGGGATGTGATGGTTATGCACATTTGCAAGAGTTGAGTTACAATGAGGCCAAAATTAACATAAAGCATCAACGAGAAAATCCTAAAAATCCAAAACCATAACCCCAAAAGATGAAACACCAAAGGTTTGTGGGCCCTATTGTTGTTAATTGATATGTCAACTTCTTGGGGGCGTTAATTTTGCATCTGATCTTTGTTTAGGGTGCTTGGTAACCCATCAAAAAGGTCTAGATAAGAAGTACACATTCCAAACTTCCTAGTGTAACCAAAGGCTATCCAATGGGCATTGTTATGCCAAAAAAAATTTGTTTAGGGCCTCAAAATGGCCCCAAAAGTTCAGGACCCAAAAAATCATAAAAAATCGCCAAGATGGAAAATTGTGTTTTGATCCAGTGGACAAGGTGGATGGATGCTGATGTCCATTTGGATAAATCCTCCCACATTAGGAAGCAATGATATCCATTGCAATGATTTCCCCCATCAAATGGGGAAACTGTTGTTGAACTTGACGTTGTGTGAGCCACTTGCCTTGGTGTAGGAGCTACCCTGCTTTGACAACCCGATAAGTTGGAGATTTTGTTTACAAATTCCATTAACCTATGTGTCCATGATCCTATTGATGGTGGTATGTTCCATGCAGTCAGGGTTTATACCTATATGTGTTAGCTTCTCCACCACTCCTAATGTGTCCAATAGTGGTGGAAAATATGGCTAAAGGAGGTCCACATTGAATACTGGGTGCAAGCCAAGGAAGTGGGTAATACTTAATTCAAAATCAGTGTCACCCACAGCCTTGGTGATGGTATAATTCCCATAGCAAAGTGGACACAACTTCTGATGGGGTCATGTGAGGTTCTCTTTCCACAAATGCAACCAAACCTTGTCTCCCACCTAAAACTTGTGTGAAACCATGTGTTGATCATGGAATTGCTTGTACTTAGCATTGGATTTCTATAAAATGTCATGGAAATATTGGCAGATGTGTTGAATTTGTTCAATGAATTTGGTGGCTTTTTCGACCTCCGATTAAGCATGGAAATATTTTGCTTGTGTGGGTGCAAAGGGTAGTGCTACATCAATGGGGGCCAATGGTTGAAATCCTAGGCTCACTTGAAATTGGTTGTGGCTAGTCAAGCTATGGAGGGCTCTATTGAAGTTTTGTTGAACATAAGGAAGGATCTCATCCCATGTGTGTGGATTCTTGGAGCTGTACATGTGCAGGATGTGCACAATCATCCTATTGACGGCATTTGTATGTCCATCATTTTTAGCATGGAAAGTGGTGGATTTGGTGATCTTGGTGTCCAGTAGTGACCAGATGCTCGACCAAAATGTACTTAAGAACCTACCAATATGATATGATGGTCTGTGGGATTCCAAAACATACCCACGCATGCTTGAAGAAGAGCTTAGCAGTGGCTTCGGCTATGATACTTTTCTTGCAGGCTGTGAGAATGGCCATATTAGAGAATCGATCAACAACCACGAATAAACAATCATTTCCATGCTTAGTTGAAGGAATATCTAACATGTATTCCATCAAGATGGATTCCTAGGGCCTATCAAGAGTAGATAGAAGGGTGTACAGTCCTTTTTTTTAATGGATGGCTTGGAAATGGAGCAGGCAGTGCGGGATCTAAGATACTTACTACCATCTTCAGAGAGTTTCGACCAATAGAAATACTTCTATAGGACTACTACTGTATTTTCCATGACCAAGTGTCCTACCACTCGGCTATAGTGGGCTTCCCAAATCAGCTTCGCACGCTCACTTGAAGGAACACAAAGATGACCCAGATGGCATAATAGTCCATCCTGCAAATGAATGTTAGGAAGAACCTTTCTTGCTCCCAATATCCGGTAGGATGTAGTGAAGTTTGGATTGTTTTCATAGAGTTGGGACCACCCGAAGGTCTTATGCCAGCAAGCATTGAGAACCATGGTTAGTGCTACAAATGGAGGTCGACTAAGGCAGTTAACAACATGATTGTTGCTCCCTTTCTTATATTTAATGTTGAGGTGAAACTGTTGCATGTATCTATACCACTTTTGATGGCGGTCATTCTATAATTCGCCTTGTGTCTACATGAATTGCTTAGGCTTGTGATTCATATGGATGTTTGTCTCCCTTCCTAGTGTAAAATTAGTCACAGCAGATCTAATGAACAAGTAAATCAATCACAACAGATGAACATAGAAAATATGGTGCAAAACTGTGCAAAACATGCAGCAGTGCTCAATATCCCAATAAGGGTGAATAATTACAATACAATCTGACCATGTGAGTGAGAAATTCGAATTGACTAAGTAGGCCATTCGAATCACTGAATGGAGTAGCTTGACTCCAACTAGGAGTTCTCATCATCAATCGGTGGTGCTCATCAATGCACAAGAACCAGTCATCCAGGTGTCAATCTGAGTCTAACTGAGTGTAACAAGTGTAACTGAAGTGTGTAGCACTGATTAAGGGAAGGAGGCTCAGTGGGGGGTGCATGGGAGGCTAACTGAAGTCAGAACAAGTCATCTAGTCAATCTGGAGGTCCAATGGAAGTGAAACAGTCAGTCGGGAGTGAAACTAGCCTCAAATCAGGGAGAATCGGAGCTAACTGAATGTAACTGAAGTGGAACTGCAGTGGTAGGTGAGAAAGTGCGCCCTTCTCTGGCAGTAGGTGAGAAGTGGGCACCTTTCAGACTAGGAGGTCTAAAGAACTGAAGTAAGTGGCTCGCGGGTGCTAGAAAGAGGTGGCTAAGGTGCTGGAGGCATCAACCTGGTGACTAGGATGCATGCAAAGTGCATGCAAACCCTAGAATTTGCATGCAAACCCTAATTGCATGCAAGATCCTGAAAAAGATGATGTGGATATCCGAACACCCCCCCTCAAGCTAGACTATGATGTGCAAAAAATAATGTGGGGCCCTGGTAACTAAGACCAAAGGTCACCCCAATACAATAATCCAAAAAATGCTGAAAATAAACTAAGTGAGGAAAGAGGGAAAACCCAGTGGGAAGAAATCCCCCCCTCAAGCTAAAGCATAATAATGAATCAATCTGTCTCCACCATGATGGAACTCACCCCCAACAGTGAACGGAGGTAGCAGAACTTCTTCTCAGTGAAGCTCTTGGTGAAGATGTCTGCAATTTGCTCATTAGTAGGGCAATATTGCAGAATGATGGTGCGGTCATGCACCAACTGTCGAATGTAATGCATATGAATCTCAATGTGTTTGGTCCTCTGCCGCTGAACTGGATCTGTGGAGATCTTGATAGCACTTTGATTGTCACAAAATAGGACAGTCGAAGTAGTGCCACCAAAACCAAACTCGGAAAGAATACCCTGCAACCAAACTGCCTGAATGCAGGCATTGACTGCCCCTCGATACTCTTCCTCTGCTGAAGAAAGTGCAATGGCTGCCTGCTTTTTGCTGGACCAGCAAATAGCACCATGACCAATCATGAAAACATAACCGGAAGTGGACTTCCGATCAATGCTATCACCTGCCCAATCTGAATCAGTAAAACCAATGAAATCCGCATACTGCAAGATCCGCTTGGCTGCTCGCCAATGAAGCTCATGTGGCTGCTGCATATATCTTGACACGGCACTCACGGCATATGAGATATCAGGCCGTGAGTGTGTCAAATAAAGTAGTGAACCAATCAACTGTCGATACATACTGCAATCTACAAGTGGTGTAGAATCTCCCTCCTCAAGACTGATTCCTGAGAGGAATGGGAATGGGGCTGCCTTACATTCAGCCATATTAAAATTCAATAACAGGTCAGAAGCATATTTTTGCTGAGATATAGTGATCCCATCAAAATTTTGAGCTATCTCCAAGCCCAAAAAGTGACTCAGCAAGCCCAAATCGCTCATGTCAAAAGCTAGATTTAAGGCAGTTTTTAGCTTGTTTATTGAAGTAAGAGTGCTACCAGTAATGAGAAGATCATCAACATAAAGTACAATAACCAACAAATTACCTTTAACTCGCTGAAGATACACATTCGGATCAGATTTGCATCTTTGAAAATTCTGAGAAAGAAGGAAGGAGTCCATCTTTGCGTACCAAGCTCTTGGGGCCTGTTTTAACCCGTACAAAGATTTCTTCAATATGCAAACCAATGATGGATCTGATGTATAACCCTCTGGCTGCTGCATATATACCTCTTCAGCAAGGTCTCCATGTAAAAATGCACTCTTCACATCCATGTGGTGCACTTCCCAGTGCTTGGATGCGGCAATGGCTAAAACAAGGCGGATGGAATCCATCTTTGCAACCGATGCAAAAGTCTCAGTGTAGTCCACTCCTTGGACTTGGGAGAAAACTTTTTCCAACAACCTTGCTTTGTATTTGCTGATAGTGCCATCAGCAGCAACTTTAGTATGGTAGACCCATTTACACTTCACTAATTTTCTTCCAGGTGGAAGAGAAACTAGCTCCCATGTGTTGTTCTTTTGAAGAGAACTGTACTCTTCATCCATGGCACTTTGCCATCTCGGATCTCGGTGGGAAGAATAGTATGATGTGGGATCTGAACCAGCCATCAAATAACAAATCTCAGGAAGTAATGGATCAGCAATAGATAGTGCCATACCTTCTCTTTGAAAGTCTGCTCTTGTTCGTCTCGGATCAGCAGGATTTCCAAGGTTCGAACCAGCAGATTGGAGAGTGTTTTGGGCCCACTTTGGTAACTGAGGAGTATCATAATGGTCGGATTCCAAATCTGATATGTCATGATCATCATATGCTTCTGAAATATTAGAAATATCAGAACTCATACCTTCATTATCGCTGCACGGATCTTATTCTGGTGAAGGCGGTGAATTGGCAGTTTTTTCCTCGACTAGTTGCAATTCTTGAAGCGGTTCTTCAAATTGCACACTGCGCTCTATGAATATCTTTTTAGATATGATATCCATGAGTTGATATGATTTTGATTCTTCCCAATATCCTATCAGTATGCACTCGGTACTTTGTGGATCCAAAGCTCGTCTCTTCTTAGAAGGAATTCTAGCCCATGCAGTAGAGCCAAAAACTCTCAAATTTGACACATCCGGTTTGTGACCAAAGAATGCTTCGAAAGGAGTCATACCTTTCATGGATGAATGTGGAACTCGGTTCTGTATGTATGCAGCAACATTGATTGCTTCAGCCCAAAGATTTGCAGCCAAACCTTTTGATTCAATCATGCATGTAGCCATCTCTTTCAGTGACCGATTTTTCCTTTCCGCTACACCGTTCTGCTGGGGTGTGTAGGGAACTGTATGTTGGATCTGAATTCCGCTTTGGGCACAAAGTTGCAGCAACTCGGACTTAATATATTCTCCACCATTATCAGATCTAAGAGCTTTGATCTTTCTCTCAGTGGCGGTCTCAATAGAAGCCTTAAAATCCTTGAATTTTCCAAGCACTTCTGACTTGTTTTTGAGAAAGAATACCCATGTAAAGCGGGAAAAATCATCAATAAATGTCAAAACATACCTTGAACCATTTAATGACATATGGGGCAGCGGACCACTGATATCAGAATGGATCAACCCCAAAATAGTAGAAGCTCTGCTAGCTTTGCCGCGGTCGAATCTGTGCTCGGGGTGCTTCCCAATGATGCAACCAGTGCATATTCCCTTCGAGGAACGGAGTTGTGGAAGACCATCTACCATGGATTTGTTTGATAACAGCAGCAAATACTTATAATTAATATGTCCAAATATTTCATGCCAAATCCTACTAACCTCATTACCATGTGTGTGAAGAGCAGTGGGCTTTGTAAGCGGAATAAAGTGTGAAAACTCATAGCATTTTGCAGTGTGGTTTGCCTTTCCGACTGCAACAAGTCTTCCACTTTTGATATCAGAAATTTCAACTGTATTAGGGATGAATGTAACTTGCTTCGGTTCACCAGTGTGTGTCATTTGATACACAGAAATAAGATTTGAAGCCAAGGAAGGCACATAGAGAACATTCTGAAAGCTTCCATGATCTACATGAATCGTACCTTTGCCCTTTGAAGAAATTTTTGAGTCATCTCCCAAATGGATGGGGATGGAGCTGTTTGGATCGAATGAAGAAAAAGAATCAATATTTGCAGCCATATGATTCGATGCACCCGAATATATCAAGAGAGTAGTGGGCTTCGAAACAGTTGCCATGAGTGCTTGTCCTCTTTCATGATCATCATTCCTATCCTTCTTCCTTGCACCGTCAGGAAGGGTTATGTTGTTCTTTTCCAAAAGGAGGGCCATTTGATCTATAGTCTTCTTCATACATGAACTTTCGGGATGAAAGCCACGGTTACAATAAGTACATTTAGATTTTTGGTTACCTTCTTTGCCCTTTTGCTTGAACTTCGAACTGGATGGTGCATCCGTTTGTTTGCCTTTCTCTCTTTGCTTGTGAGGCTCGAATTTGGGCTTCTCCTTCTTTTGCTTTCCTTTACCATTTGGGATCTTGGGTCCTTGAACATATAGGGCTGAATCTTTGGAGCTTATGGACCCCATTTGAATCAACTTGTCATGCTCTTTTGTGACGGACTCAATGAAGGAATTCAAGGTAGGCATCTTCCAATTCGGGGTAGTTAGCCGACCGGAATTGAAAGTAGAGACAAATACCGAATAATCTTTACCAAGCTTGCTTAGAATGGAGAGGATAAATTGTTTATCCTCTTTGATAACTCCACTGTTCTTCAACTGCAAGTTCAAGTTCTTGAATTTTGTGAAGAATTCATTGATGGTCTCAAAATTCTCAGGACTAAGGGCAATCAATTCATTCTCTAATTGAAAAGCCCTAAGCTCATCCTGCTTGCCAAATAGTGTTTCAAGTTGCTCCCATATAGATTTTGGAGTCTTCAATCCGCTGAGATGGAAGTGAAGATCTTTGGAGATGGAGAGACAAAGAAGACCATAAGCTTCATCAAGCTTGTTGTAGTGTTTGGTTCGATCTGACACATTGTTTGGCTCCAATTCAAGACCAAGAGTGACTCGGTAGTAACCTTTTGAACGTAATATGATCTCCATATCATCTTTCCAGTCAAAATAATTGAATGGGGTGAGGATAGGATTTGAAGAAGAGTATTCCATTGCTAGGAGCGAGTCAAACTTATGTAGAAGGAGCTTGCATGCACAGTGTAGCGAATGCAATTGCTATAGAGGAGCTTGCATGCACAATGTAGCGAATGCAATTGATGGAGACAATAAACCTGCAAATCACAATAAACCAAGAACAATAAGGTCAAACAATCCACCCTTTTAGAGTTGCATCACACCTGGGATTGGAGATCAAACAATGTTGAATGGGTCCAATGTATCAGATCCAAGAATTATGTGGAAACTCAAGCTTCTGGAGTGGTATTGGAAGTATTTTTAAGCTTTGCATGCATAGGAGCGAATGCCCTTGAGATATCTCATGCCAAAACTTTTTGCAATTTGAGCAATTCAGTTAAATCTTCTTGTAAAAACACCTGTAGAAAAGAGATCTTGTCCCTGCAATGGCTCTAATACCATGTAAAATTAGTCACAGCAGATCTAATGAACAAGTAAATCAATCACAACAGATGAACATAGAAAATATGGTGCAAAACTGTGCAAAACATGCAGCAGTGTTCAATATCCCAATAAGGGTGAATAATTACAATACAATCTGACCATGTGAGTGAGCAATTCAAATTGACTAAGTAGGCCATTCGAATCACTGAATGGAGTAGCTTGACTCCAACTAGGAGTCCTCATCATCAATCGGTGGTGCTCATCAATGCACAAGAACCAGTCATCCAGGTGTCAATCTGAGTCTAACTAAGTGTAACAAGTGTAACTGAAGTGTGTAGCACTGATTAAGGGAAGGAGGCTCAGTGGGGGGGCGCATGGGAGGCTAACTGAAGTCAGAACAAGTCATCTAGTCAATCTGGAGGTCCAACGGAAGTGAAACAGTCAGTCGGGAGTGAAACTAGCCTCAAATCAGGGAGAATCGGAGCTAACTGAATGTAACTGAAGTGGAACTGTAGTGGTAGGTGAGAAAGTGCGCCCTTCTCTGGCAGTAGGTGAGAAGTGGGCGCCTTTCAGACTAGGAGGGCTAAAGAACTGAAGTAAGTGGCTCCCGGGTGCTAGAAAGAGGTGGTAAGGTGCTGGAGGCATCAACCTGGTGACTGGGATGCATGCAAAGTGCATGCAAACCCTAGAATTTGCATGCAAACCCTAATTGCATGCAAGATCCTGAAAAAGATGATGTGGATATCCGAACACCTAGAATGTGATGCTTCCATTTTCAGCAAGATTGCATAATGGATTACATCTCTTTGTCATAAGTGGTGTACTTGTGGAAAACATCTAAGAGTGTTTCACTATGATAGGAGAAAATAATGACCGTGTTGAGTGTGGAAGGCATCCATAGTGTAGTCTAAAGCATCTGTATCAATATCAAAAGGTTGTTGTAGATCAGGTAATCCAAGTACTAGAGCTAAGCATAAGCGATGTTTCAAATCATCGGATTCTTTCTGTTGTGACTTGGCCCACCCAAATTTGTTTTTGCAACTGCCCTTGGTCACTTGGATAAGGGGATATACAATATGGGAGAATCCCAACATGAACTTGTGATAGAATTTGGCAAGGCCTAAGAAGCTTCAGAGCTCGATTAGTGCTGTCAGGGATGACTAGTCACGAATGAGTTGGATCTGGGATGGATCCACATGCACACCATGCTCATCGACAATGTATCCGAGGTATAGGGCCTGTTCATGCCCAAGGATAATTTCTCTAAGTTAGCATACAACTTGTGTTGCCACAGAGTGTGGAGAACCTGTTGAATGTGTTACACATGTTCCGTCCCGCTTTTGCTAAAGATGAGGATGTCATCCATATATACAACCACAAAGGAATTGGTGAAAGGCCGCAAGATGTCTTCCATCATCCTCATGAAATTTGTTGGGGAATTTTCCAAGCCAAAGGGCATTACAAGCCACTCAAAAAGACCTTATTTAGACTTGAAAGTGGTATTCCATACATCAGTCGATTCTATTGGGACTTGGTGGTATCCAAACTTCATATCAATCTTGCTAAAGTACTTGGATCCCTTGAGTTAGTCAAGAAGGTCGTCAATCCAAGGAATTGGGTATTGGTTCCTACCCATGATTTTGTTTAGAGCTCTATAATCAATGTAGAGTTTCCAAGTCCTATATTTCTTCTACACAAGCACAATTAGGCTTCCACAGGGCGAGGATCTAGGTTGAATGTGCCCCTTTTGGAGCAACTCTTGAATTTGGTGCTTGATTTCCTCATTCTATAGGAGAAAGTGTCGATATACGATCCCATTAGGTAAAGATGCATTGGGGTTCATATCGATTAAATTCTTGAACTAAGTGTGCAGAGACACCCCAATAAGTGAGATGAAGATGTCTTTCCACAAATTTGTCCACTTGCTTTTGTTGTGTGGAAAGGCCCTGCGTGGAGACCATAGATGTGGATGTGACCTTCTTCTCACTATGAGTACAAATCATGAATAGGACAAATTTTCCAGTCTAGGAGATGTCCTTCTTGCACTATTAGCCGAGATCAAAGAGATTGTTGTAGGTGGATCTACCTCTAAAATCATATATAGTTGTTTTCTCAAAGTAACAATCACACTATAAGGTATAGCCTCATATATAGCATGGAATTTCCACATATATGGATGGATTAAAAGAACATCACAAACTTCAAGAGGGGTAATGTCAGACAATACCTCATCCTTGAAGAGCTTGATGCACCTATATTTCAGGTGGCACTATTGGATGACGCGAAGATCTCACTCATGGTTGAGGCACCCGATGTTGTATGGTTGTGGGTGTGATTCCATTGGAAACTCCAACCACTCGATGGCCTCTGATAAGATGTGGTTCTTTTGTATTCCAATATAAACATTGAAATGCGGTGAAGCACCCTTTACCCACATTTGTGTGTGAAAAATGAGCTCACCTTCCTCCATCTCCTTTGGTTCGTGAGGATGGACCTTGGTGGTAGTGATTGTGGCACTGGGTTCTTCATTCGCAAGGATCTACTTCCCCTTGTTTGTCTATGAATAAGAGTCGGAGCCTAGATATGACTTTGAGGCTTTCAACTCTGCCACTAATGACTTATTTGAGCGACATTCATCAGTATTGTTCCAGGGGATTTTATGGAACTCACACCACTTCCCATTTTCTTTCTTTGTCTTCTCATTACCCTTCTTTTCTTGGTTATCCTAAGGTTGTCCATCCTTGATTTTCCCTTTGGTCAATGGACTACGGATTTTTTTCCCTTCTTCTATTACGCTACATTCACAGATCCAAACTCCTACTTATTCCCCTGCTTAAATTTTTCCTCGATTTTGAAAACATAACGATAAGCGAATCCCAGTGACGAGATGTACATTAACTCCATTTATGTTTGGGTGTACCTATGTCGACCCCATGGTATTTTAGAACCAGATTTCACTTGGGGTCTTTGATATGTAGCTTGGTGCACAAGGTATGGAAGGTATTTGTGAACTACAACATTTCTTGGTCCTCTCCTGATGCGATATGGTCCATCTTGTGTGCTAGTCGTCATAGTTTCCCATAACGTAATATTGTTCCTTGAAGGAATCCATAAAAGAGGCCCAAGTGGGATCATGCCCAAACATTTCAAACTCATCTACAGAGTTTTGATCATAGTAAGTCTCCCACCAATTTTTTTCTTGGGGAATAGCCTTGAGGAGTGCAAAGGTGATCTTTGTTTCGTGAACAATCTACCGAGAGTGGACTCAAGGCTTGATCTCCCTAGCTTAACGTAAGTCTAGAAGAAATAGGACAGAACACAAAATATTTTCCTAGATCATATAGAAGTACAAACGTAAGAGTAGATCGTTTACCTTAGATTTGTAGATCCATTTCTCCTTCGTTGATCCAATGCTCCAACGCTGCCAGATTGCGAGTAGCTAAACCCTGTTGAACATGTAACAGACCACGAGAATTGAAAGCATATATCTCATATGATAGATCTAAGCTAATAGTTAAGGAGGAAATCTCTAAACATTATCAAGGAGACAACATTTATGGAAAGCAATTATATTAACTATATTGAAGAGTGGAGAAGTACAATAGAAAAGAGGATTACAACCATTTCCTTAACATTGCAAGCTCCTTTCGACAAGCCATGCCAAAGCTCCTAGAGAGAAGTGGATGTTCCCCAAGCTAGAGTATTAGATCTATTGGGCTTGATTTCACCAGCATGAGAGTACCATAGACTTCCTCTCTTTGGAGAGGGGTAGAGCTTGACTTATATAGGACTAAGTGGATAGGGTATGGATAGGGTAGGTTGAGATGTGGTAGGAGAGAGATAGGGGCCTTCCAATAGGTTAGGAACCGAAGGCCAGCTCCCCCAACAGGTCAAGGATAGGGATCCAAGTCAGCAACCTTCGAGAATGAGCTTGAAGAAGCTCTTTTTTCCATTTAACTGACTTCGTCGCACCCTGTAATGGAGCAAGGTGCGATGTCGTAGGTTGCATGAGTGCAGCCTATGACGAACTCTCAAAACCTAGCGTAAATGCAATAAAGTCATTCCTAGTTAAATGAATTAGCCAATGGAACTTTAGGGATGTATACACTGAATCTAATGGTGGTAAGATTTTAGGTGTAACAAAATGCCCCCCAAAGCATGAAGTTGTTTGAAATATTGGACAGGTGAAATGCTTTGACAAAAGAATGGAAAATGGACTTGTCGGATGAAGGACGTTGCTGCAGTACAACTGACTCTGAATTGACAATCTCATATGACGTACAACATGGCTACCAACCAATACAATGTAGATCCATGGTAGTAATGATTAACTGAACACAATCATGTCTACTAGACACAAGCGTAGATCCATGATGAGATGATAATACAGCCACGACCAATATAAATGTGGATCCGTGTAATATGACTCAATACAAACTCCATCGCAACTTGGGTAAAACATGACTCCCCAAGGTCTTCAAGTTGAACCTGCAATGATACAAATCTAACCATGTGATTACAAATGTCTTGACGTCGAACATGGTAGAAACCACTTGATTACCGATCATTGATGTATACCATTAACAAGCGCGAGGGAAATCACCATTAATGTCAATGATTCCCAAGGTATCACAGTACATAACACCAAGCGTGAATAAGTGAGTTGAAGTCGAACGCAAGATGGAATATTTCAATCAAGAGTCAATGATGTAAACTCATGTTGAAAGCGAGGTAACCTACCATTGAGGCATGCAGGGCCAAGGTACTTGGTTGGTTTCTAGATTCGATCCTCGGATGATGAGTTGATGTCGACGAGGGTGAATCCATCGAAGGAGGGCCATGATGAATCCCCCATCATCAACATGAAACACGACAAAGGATGTGTACAGTGGATCGGATGGTACAGTAACATGCAAGACTGACTCAGAGTAGACCGACATGATTCAAGGTGTACTGACTGCAGATGATGAGTAACAAAACATCTCTTGAACATGGGCATGGAATGACCTGGTAGTATTGACATGATGAGAATGATACCAACCCCTAATGCAACTGATGGTGGAAGCATTTGTTGGCTGATCCAAAGGAGCAACGCGACTCATGGAATTGACAATACTCGAGGACAAACAGATTATCCAAGTATTGAATGCAAATGAAAATGAGTGCCATGTTCAAGAGTGACTATGTACTGCCACAAACAAAGGGTGTAACATAAAAGCTTTCTGTTTTCCCCATCATGACTGATGAGTGCCTTACTTGTTTTTTAACGAGCTTGATGAGGGTAACCAGATGCTCGGTATAGCTCATCTCATAGATGAGTCCAATCCGAAATGTTTTACGAACTTGGGAAAGGAGGGGCTCGTCCCATAATGGGCCCTTCAATGTTTAAATTTTAACGAATCCATAGAAGGAAAACTTGGTCGTCATTTCATGTTTAGAGAGTCTGAAAAGAACTAAAGGAGACTCCAAAAGGTCATTTTTCGTAAAGTTAGTCTCTTCGCCCGGAAAAGGGTAAAACAACACGAGAGAGAAATCTTCCAGCCATGGTTGGTTGGAGTATTCCTTTTTCGTAAATAGTGCTTCCTGGTCCAAAAAAAGGGGTAAACTATCACCAGAAAGACGATCATTCAAATTCTTTTACAAGCATGAAAGCGTCAAGTTCGCTTGGCAATCTTTTCCTATTTAGGGAGTCTGAAAAGAGCTTAAAAGGACTCCATGAACAACTTTGTCATGGTTGATGACCGAGTACAACAAAGGAAAAAGTAAACTTGGCACAGTTCCTTTTCCGTAAATAGTCTAGGGAGGCCGGATAAAGTGATAAACCTATACTCGTTAGACACACCTTTTTACTCAATTTTTTAACGAGCACGAGAATGGTATCAAAAGCGCTCGGAATCTTTTTCATATTTGAACCAGAGCACGAAAAAGTAAAAAGTAAGCTCAAACCACTTTTCATGTTTCAACCAGAGCACGAAAAAAAGTGAAAAGTAAGCTCGAATGCCATCTTACTATTTTTAACGAGCTCGAAGATAGGTTGGAAGAATGCTCATGATGTTTGCTTCATTTTTTAACGAGCTTGTAACAGAAAATGAACTATGCTCAGGATAATTTTCATGGTTTAATGAGCTCGAAACCTAAAAAATGAAAGTATGCTCGAAAAAGGTTCCCAATGGTGAATTTTTTCCCAACATGGCATCCAAAGGTTGGTGTGTGCCCCCAACATGATTGATGAAAGTAATTGAATTAGCTCCAACATGGTGTGGAGAGGCGATCGAGTTGACTTCAACGTAACTTCCAAAGGTTGAAGACATGCCCCCAAGCTTCATTTCATCCTCCTAAGGCATAGGCGGGTGAAACGAAGGTTCAGGTACTAAGTCTATGAGAAGACTCGACTCAAAGGGAAAGGAATTGTTTCATTTTTTAACGAGCTTGACACAGAAAGGGAACTATGCTCGGACTACTGGTTTCATTTTTTAACGAGCTTGAAGCCAAAGGTAAACTCTACTTGCGATTAAGGCCCATTGATAGGTTCCTTCCCAACATGATGCCCAGAGTTTGGTAAATGCCCCTAGCATGATTGCTAGCGGCTTAACATGGTGGTGTTCCCTCAACATGATTTCTGACGGTATGACATGTGGCATGCCCCCAAGCTTCATTTCATTTGAAGATGCTGCTTGCTAACCCAACTACCAACCTAGCTATTAATATGAAAATGTTCACCAAGGGGGGGAAAACAATAATCAGATGAAATGAAAGTTCAAGTTCTAACTCTAGCGAGAGACTCGAATCGATGGGAGGGAGATCTATTTCATTTTTACACAAGCTTGAAATAGACAATAACTATGCTTGAGGGGGCCCATCTTATTTTTTAACGAGCTTGAAATGGAATAAAACTATGCTCGAGTGGATGGTTTCATTTTTATGCAAGCTTGAAACCAAAGGTAAGCTATGCTAGAGTAGTCAGTTTCATTTTTTAACGAGCTTGAAACATAACATAAACCATGCTCGTACCCCCCATCCTCAAGGGGAAGAAACCACTAAAACATGCGGAACATTCAGGGAAGTTTGATGACTAGCATTCATGCGATGCTTGGGTGTCACGAAGGAAAGTTGATCAACGGTCACAATCCTCCCATCATAGGGAAAATACGTCACTCGAAAAAGTGTGGACACAACGGCTTTTATAGCATAGACATAATCACATCCAAGGAGTAGATTGAAATCTAAAGGACCTTGGACAACCATGGCATCAACATAAACAGTTTTATCTCTCAATGTGATAGGTAACTGCGGGAGAATCCCTAAAGGTCCGGTAGGCCTTCTATTAAAATCCAAAATCTGGTCAGTTACTGGCACAAGCTGAGGGGAACCTATAGCTTTCCAAGCAGTTGAGGATAAAATACTAATAGAAGCTCCCTCATCAACTATCATACGAAATATTTCTTTATTGAAAACTCCTACAGATATTTGAAAAGGAATACTCGAAGGAAGACGAGATTCTGTTAGACCATTCCAATCAAAGGAAATGACCTCAGTACTTGGGGGGGATCCTGTAGGAATGGACAGGGTCTCCCCTTGCCTAGGACATTCTGAACTGACTAGGAAAACATCAGCGGTTTCCAATTCACTCTCACTTGGAAGATAAGAAGGAGATGAATATTGTGTCATGGTGATTGCTTCAGTCTGGACTTTCTCCAATGAAAGAGAAAGATCGGGCGGAGATGAAATCGACTCGATCACTTCACTCTCAGACGGAAGAGTGGGATCGATTACAGATGAAACTGAATTGATCACTTGGCCAACCAGCAGGGGGTCGAGGGACAACTTACTATCGCTTGTTGGAAGCACCTGTTGAGAACTAGTAATATCTTACAACCACCGTGAAGCTTCATCCATGCTTGGACAAAGGAAAGTACAGTGCATACCCTTGCATATCAAACAGGGGTACAGGACTTTACCCTTCCGACCCTTCAACAATGGGTCACTGGTCGAGGGAGTGTCATCAACATGATGGTCAGAGGTTGATGATACAAATGGTTTGGGGTTTTTAGACCACACTTCTGACACACGGGAAAGACCGAAACAATTCTTGAGAAGGTGATCACCCTTGCAAAGTTTGAAAGGGATCTTGGGCTTACGAGGTGTTCTCATGGAATGAGTGCCATCAGAGGCATATGGTTGATGCTGGGTCTGTTTCTTATCCTTCTCCTTCTTAATCTTCCTTTTCTTCTTCTTCTTCTTCTCTGCTTTCTTACTAACATCAACGATTTCAGTAGGAGAAGAAGAAGAGACGAAAGTTGATTCAACTTCTGACGAAGAAGGAGAATGGTCACCATGAAATTGATGCTCATGTGATGAAGGACCTAGGTTCGACACAATTGGTGCACTTGGTGTAACTGGATTGGAGAATAACCATACTGGTAATCCTATCATCAATCCAGGAAGACTCAACGTAGCCATAAAGGGAGGACCAACAGTTCCACAAGGGGGAATAACAAATGGCATACCCTGGAAAGGGGCGCCTTGGCTGGTAGTCCCAGAAGAATCTTCCGTATCTAAACTTCCTAAGAGTATCTAAAGTACCACACAAATCAAACACTACTCAAGTCTAAAAGCAACAAGCAAACTATGTGAATAGGATTGTATTCAAAGTCTGGAACCTCACAGGATTATCAAGGCATCGCAAACCGCTATATACTGCAGGGTCCACCAATATGACGCGACAAGGAGGATTGGAACCATACCCTTGCCTGCATACCCGATTACTTGGACAGTACGTGCGTGCTAATATCCCCAAGTGTTGTTCTCGGTGTATTGCTTTGCCAAGACGGCCAAATGGTTAACTCAGCTGGTTTTAGGAATCCTAGTGGTGTCTCCCGATATACGCAAGGTACATGGGAGTTCAAATCTGTAGTGGTGTTGTCTAATGCACAACCGTTCAGCAAGAGACCTTCCGATATACTACCGAGTATGTGATACACCCTTCGATATACGCCAAGTACGTATTATGGTACTTGGTGGGTACGTGAAGAAGCTTGATATACCGATAAGTACGTGGAAGACTACAATACCCCCGAAATACAGTGCTGGAAAATAACGATAGCTGCCACGCTTAAAGACGTCGTAACACGTCTCTAACTTACACACAGCTACTAAATGATTTTAGCCTAAGCTAGCATTAATTTTATCTTGTACGGTTAGGTGGATGCATGAGGTGAGTACATAAATGTAAACATAATGCAATCCTCAACTACATGATAATGCACATTTTCCTTTCCTTTTCAATGAAAACTACTTAAGGTAAGAAGAGATTTTTCTTTCTTTCAAACCAAAAGTAATTAAGTAGTAGTGAAAAGAAGAATTCCTTCCTAGAGTGCAATAATTCTAACTTTCTGCAATAATCAACGAAAAAGTGTAAACAAAACGAAAGATGCAGCTAATCTGAACAATGTATAAAACCAAATGATGAAGTGAAAGCATATATCTCATATGATAGATCTAAGCTAACAGTTAAGGAAGAAAGCTCTAAACATTATCAAGGAGACAACATTTATGGAAAGAAATTATATTAATTGTATTGAAGAGTGGAGAAGTACAATAGAAAAGAGGATTACAACCATTGCCTTAATGCTGCAAGCTCCTTCTGACAAGCCATGCCAAATCTCCTAGAGAGAAGTGGATGTTCCCCAAGCTAGAGTATTAGATCTGTTGAGCTTGATTTCACCAGCATGAGAGTACCATAGACTTCCTCTCTTTGAAGAGGGGTAGAGCTTGACTTATATAGGACTATGTGGATAGGGTATGGATAGGGTAGGTTGAGATATGGTAGAAGAGAGATAGGGGATCCTTCCAAGAGGATAGGAACCAAAGGACAGCTCCCCCAACAGGTCAGGGATAGGGATCCAAGTCAGCAACCTTCGAGAATGAGCTCGAAGAAGCTATTTTTTCCATTTAACTAACTTCGTCACACCCTGTAATGGAGCAAGGTGCGACGTCGCAGGTTGCATGAGTGCAGCCTGCGATGACCTCTCAAAACCTAGCATAAATTCAATAAAGTCCTTCCCAAGTAAATGACTTAGCCAATGGAACTTCAGGGACAATCTACCGAGAGCGGACTCAAGGCCTGATCTCCCTAGCTTAACGTAAGTCTAGAACAAATAGGACAGAACATAAAATACTTTCCTAGATCATATAGAAGTACAAACGTAAGAGTAGATCGTTTACCTTAGATTTGTAGATCCCTTTCTCCTTCGTTGATCCAATGCTCCAGCACCGCCAGATTGCGAGTAGCTAAACCCTGTTGAACATGTAACAGACCATGAGAATTGAAAGCATATATCTCATATGATAGATCTAAGCTAACAGTTAAGGAGGAAAGCTCTAAACATTATCAAGGAGACAACATTTATGGAAAGCAATTATATTAACTGTATTGAAGAGTGGAGAAGTACAATAGAAAAGAGGATTACAACCATTGCCTTAACGCTACAAGCTCCTTCCGACAAGCCATGCCAAATCTCCTAGAGAGAAGTGGATGTTCCCCAAGCTAGAGTATTAGATCTATTGGGCTTGATTTCACCAGCATGAGAGTACCATAGACTTCCTCTCTTTGGAGAGGGGTAGAGCTTGACTTATATAGGACTAAGTGGATAGGGTATGGATAGGGTAGGTTGAGATTTGGTAGGAGAGAGATAGGGGATCCTTCCAAGAGGTTAGGAACTGAAGGCCATCTCCCCCAATAGGTCAGGGATAGGGATCCAAGTCAACAACCTTCGAGAATGAGCTCGAAGAAGCTATTTTTTCCATTTAACTTACTTCGTCGCACCCTGTACTGGAGAAAGGTGCGACGTCGCTGGTTGCATGAGTGCAGCCTGTGGCGACCTCTCAAAACCTAGCATAAATGCAATAAAGTCCTTCCCAGGTAAATGACTTAGCCAATGGAACTTCAGGGATGTATACACTGAATCTAATGGTGGTAAGATTTTAGGTGTAACAATCTTTTCCTTATTGGAAAAATTGTGGACAAAGAAATACCCTTCTAGTAGATTTAAACATTTTTACAAAGCAACTACATCTATCTAACCTTCAAATACATGAATATCAATATTAACTTATACCTTGAAGGGGGCGATGCCTCCAAAATGGCCGCTTCACAAAGATGCATCTTTTTTTGCCGACAATCGTCGAAGAATTTTGGAAAAATTATCTATCATCTCACCCCTTTGTTGCACGAGGGATTCCTCAAGCAACAACTTAATATGATCTCCTGCTCCCCCTTCTCTCTTTTCTTCTGCTATGGGTAGCCATCAGTGTCAATGGGGAGGGTCTTTTAGAGGCTCAAGTAGCTTGAGCCCCAACACCTTATACCCTAACATCGTTGGGGACATGCATAGAGAAACAAATAAAGAGAATACTGCTCTGATACCACTGATTTAGATTTATGAGGGAATGGAATGATGCACATAAATATGAAAAAAGCACAGAGATACAATAATACTCAATTTGTATTAATGAAGGAAATATGCAGGAACTATAAACAAATGCAGAGTGAAATGAACCCATTAGAATGGTGGCAACTTATCTTTGAGAAGAGATGTGACAACTACACGCATTCACAAGAACTGAGTTATAATGAGGCCAAAAGGGAATTTTAACATAAAACATCAATGAGAAAACCCTAAACATCCAAAACCATAATCGCAAAAGATGAAACACCTAAAGGTTTGTGGGCCTCAATGTGGTTAGTTGATACATCAACTTCCCAGTGGCGTTACTTTTGCATCTGATCTCTATTTGGGGCACTTGGTATAGCGTCAAAAATTTCTAGCCAAGAAGTACACATTCCAAATGACCCAATACATAGCCAACGGCTATATAATTGGTGATATCGTGCCAAAAAAACATTGTTTAGGGCCTCAAAATGATCTCGGAAGTTCACGAACCAAAAAATTGAAAAACAAATTGCCAAGATGGAAATTCGTGTTTTGAGCCAATGGACTAGGTCAATGCCTGTTGATGTTCATCTGGATCATCCCAAGATCTACTAGTTGGGAGGATGTAGATACCATGCATCGTGATTATTCCTCACTTTTTTTACTATAACTTCAAGACAAATTTTCGCGAAGGGTGGGTGGATGTAATGTCTCACATTTTGATGGGACCAATAAACAACATTTAGATCTATATTAATTTATTTACTTATTCTCTGTTGGGATCAACATGACTAAGTAAACTATGTGTGTGTATTTATGAACCTACTTATTTGTGTTAGTATGTTTTAAGTAATTATTTATCTTATTAATGATGACAATTGTGTGATTTGTTTCCAATATGCAAAATTAAATAAATGATAGGGTCCATGGAATACCAATGTACGTTACAATTAAATAAATGAATAGATGGCATGCACATGATAGATATATTAACTTGTTTATGTTTACTGATGGTTGAGAAGTTGGTAATTGACTTGGAAATGATGAAAGACTATGCATGATATTATTTTTCGATGAGACTAGTCCACATGTTAGAGGGGCTAAGAGATAGCCATATACTTGTTATGAACGGTTTGAGCTAATGTAGGTTTATGTAGGAGACCAAATTGCCCAAACTTGTCATTCAATGGCACAAATATAAAAACCATAATAGTAGCACAGTGTGATTTCATATGGGGTGTTGAACCTAGTTCAAATAGTAGGGGTGGAGGTATTTCCCACTATGTATCTTTTGAAACCTGAGGTCATGGGAGGGTTATGTCCAGTCATGCTCCCCAAGATGTTTGATGAGGACTATTGGTTACATTTTGGGGAAGTTAGATTGATTTAGTCCATGCTTCCACTTATGGGTTATATGTGGGGTTAGGTCAATATAGTTGATGCTCCAGTATATTCTAATAGAGGAACAAATAAGGAGTCGTGGAAGCCAGAAATTGTTAAATTTTCAGAATTTACTTCAGTCTGATCTAGGATCTTAACTGAGAGAAAAACATGTACAGCAAATCTATAGCATATCAATCATGGACACAATAATGCAAGCACACAAGAGACACAGAGTTTACTTGGGGAAAACCATAAAGGTGAAAAACCCCAATAACTTCCTCAGAGATAGATAGAGCAATGATACAACCAGAATACAAGAGATAGTCTTCTCCTGGCAGCAGAGCCTCCTCCTCATAAGTGCGCCACTTTCTGAATGAGAGAAGTGTATGAATGAATTATCAAATAGAGATCTCCCGATCTCTAGTTAGACTTGTTCTGTCTTGCCCAATAAACTAATGGGGCCTACATGTCTAGATTAACCCATGGTTAACTTAATCCGGGCCGACCCCACACTTGGTGGTCTAATAACCCTTTGACCCACATGGCCGATCCCCAATAGGGTGGTCTAATAACCCTTCGACCCACATGAATTATACAGGGCCGACCCCAACAAGGTGGTCTAATAACCCATCAAGTATAAGTTACGACACTTACAATATAAATGACGACACTTCCGTATAGAGGAATAATAACATCTCTATAGGGATACAAACACTTCCGTATAGAGGAATAATGCCATCTCTATAGGAGTACAAAATACATATATGAAATACATGGGTGAAATACATTCTGAAGTTACCTATACATCAACACTCCCTCTTAACTAGGAAGGTATTTCTCGACACAGGTCTGCTAGCACCAGTCTTCTTCTCTGGATCATCATTAGTGAATCATCATCCTTGAATCATCGTCATCATCACTGTTGTTGCTATCTCAATCAATCTCTGAATATACTCGTAATAGGAAGTTCTACAGAGCCAGTCCTTTTTCATACTGGATGTAGGCCCACCACCTGCAGGTCTTCGTCATCACTGGCCATACTGTGGAATCCTCGGTACTTATTACGTGCGTCACAAAACCTTTAAAGAGTCTCTTGCCTAGCAAGAACCCTAAAGAGCATCTAAGGCCTTTTTCATCCTATCCAGATCTCCAGGACTTATTACATGTGACCCCACCACAAAACCTAGCAAGAGAATCTCAGGATGTTACGGGTACACAACTCCAACCTGAAATCTCCCCAGGGCACAAATTACATGTGGTCACCACAAAACCTAGCAAGAGCATCTCAGGATGTTACGAGTACACAACTCCGACCTGAAATCTCCCCAGGGCACAAATTACATGTGGTCATGGCAAAACCTCGAAAGAGAATCTCAGGATGTTACGGGTACACAACTCCGACCTGAAATCTCCTAGGGCACAAATTACATGCCATAGGACAAAAACTCGCAAGAGCATCTCAAGATGTTACGGGTACACAACTCCGACCTGAAATCTCCAAGGGCACAAATTACATGTCCTCCCAGAGCAATGTCTCGAAAGAGCATCCCAAGCTATTACGGGTACACAACTCCGACCTATAGGATCTCCCAGACATGCTCATCTACAAAACCTGATCCACGGCCATAAAGTATCATCTTGATTCTCATCATACATCATCCTGATGTACACATGATCATCCTGATCATCATCACTGCAACATCCTGCTGCATGTCATCTGGAGCAACATCCTGAAGCTCATCATCTATGATAATCCTGATCATACACTGCATCTACCTGATGCATACCAAGTATCTACCTGATACATATCATCATACATGATCCACTTGATCAGACAATGTATCCACCTGATACAAATGCAAATACATGATCCACCTGATCATACCTGATACATATCAACATATACGATCTACCTGATCATACAATGTATCCAACTGATACATATACAGATACATGGTCCAAGAATCCAACATGATGCATATACAAAATACATACAAATGATCCAAATGATCATATCCAACATCAAACATGATGCGTACAACTACATATACATATAGAGCAGTAACTGGAGCATCGTCCTAATGCTCATCATCCATGATCCTCCTGATCATCATAGCATCGTCTTCTTCAAATCATCTCATCGTCCACGAAGCACAGCCCAGATGCACATCATCCAGTACTTACACCACCGACATGGGAGAACACATCTACCACCATTCGGGGAAGGCTCCAGCCCTTACTTTTTCACCATGGGAGAAAACATCTACCACCATGTGAAAAATGGCTTGAGCCCTTACATCTACACCATGCGAGAACACATCTACCACCATGTGAGAATGGCTCAGCAATTACATCATGACCATGGGAGAACACATCAACCATGTCAGAAAAGCTCATGTGCATCTGCATCTTCCGGACTCATCACTTCCCTTTGGAATGAACCTCGATCTGAAGTGCACCAAGCCTCTCTCTGAAGTACTCAAACTGCACTCTGGCCAATGACTTGGTCAATACATCTGAAACCTGCTCATCCATCACAACATGTTCTGCTTCGGCTGTACTCAGTGCTACGCAGGACTGCTTCCTGCTAAACCAAGAGATCACACCTGATCCCATACTGAAGCAACACCCATAAGTGCTCTTCCTATATGCAACACTGCCTGCCCAATCAACATAACCCTGTTGGTTAAACTTTTGATTCGCATCATACTTGAGCCCATAATCAACCGTACTCGTCAGGTACCTCAGAATATGCTTTATAGCAACCAGGTGAACACCTCTGGGATCCGTTAGGAACTGGCTCAATGTGTTCACCGCAAAGCAAATATCTGGTCTAGTGTTCGTCAAGTACATCAAGGACCCAATCATCTGACTATACATCATGACATCAACCGGATTAGATGGAGCATCACACAAAAGCTTTAGGTTCGATGCCATAGGTGTGGCCATAGCCTTGCAGTCCATCATCCTGAACCTGTTCAGGATCTCTACTGCATACTTCCCTTGTCCAAGGAAGATTCCATCTGCACTCTGCACACCTCCATGCCAAAAAAAAATAGTGCATCATCCCCAATTTCTTCATCTCAAACTTGGCAGCAAGCTTCCGCTGCGTGTCGGCAATCAATCTATCTTCACCTGTAATAAACAGGTCATCCGCATACAAAAGTAGTATCACTGGATTGCCTTCCTCAACCTTGTAGTAAAGGCTGGAATCCGCTTTACCCTTGGTAAAGCTCAAACTCGATAGAAAGTTGTCTATCCTACCATACCAAGTTTTGCACATATATGACTCCCTGTCATGTGTCTCAGAACCAAGTGGCTACTCCACATACACTTCTTCTTCAACTACACCATTCAAGAAAGCTGTCTTGAAATCCATCTGGTGTATCTTCCATTTCATCACTGCAGCCAGAGCAAGTACGGATCTAATGGAAGTGTATCTAGCTACAGGAGAAAAAGTCTTTATGCTACCACCTGCAGCATGCTTGATCTTGTAGATCCTCTTGGAAGTCACTACAGACTACCCTTTGGGACTGCATCCCAAACATCTCCATGATCGACTGATACTCCTCGATCATGGCATTCTTCCCAGATCCTAGGAACTTCAATATCTTCAATATTTTCAATAGATAACTTTGTTGCTGAACAAATGTTGTAGTCCTTCTTTTGTAGGTGATGGTATATGATATTTCCTACACAACAAGTTAAATTGCATGATTAGAAAACATCTCGTAGTTTTCAGAACAAATTCTTACACATAAAGAAATATGTCATACAGTCATGCAATTATCTTAGCCAATGCTTCAATACAACATTTATCCATATTCCGTAACTTTCTAGATGCCTTCCAATCTCTACCAGAACATTGTTAAGAGTGTGCACAACTCCTAACATGTCAGCAAAGAGGTTTCATTCTAGATAAGTAGCAATGGAATGTTGTACAGTGCCATAGGCCACTTACCCATGTATATTAGTAGTATACTGTTCATCAATGCAACTATTCTAATATGCATAATACACAACCTAATTCTAGGAACATAAGCATATACATCATTGAATAACATTATGTAAGAAATGACAATTCAAATACTTATCTTTGTTTGGTTGCTGGGTGGACTCCCTCTGAATCTTTGCAACTCCATTCTGATGTGGATTGTGAGGAGTGGTCAACTCCCTCTGAATATCTGCATCCTTGCAGAAACTACTGAAGTGTGCTCCTTTGCTTTCTTGCAAGAACAATTGGAGTGTGCGCCCTCTTGATCTTTGCTTCGTGGATTACCTATCCTTAAACTTATATCCATCCTTAATCACTATGCATGCTTATTATTATCATCATTGTGTTATCCTTGAGGTCTCATATATAATCACACATTTATTAGTATAATCTTAATATTATCAAAACACAATAATCTTAAACATGTATAGTCATGATCATTCACAGATAATAAACATTAGTATTCAAGGTTTCAGGGAAGTCTTCTTTTACTCATGCATATTCTTATTTGATCATAGGTCTCTTCTGATTAATTAAATCATCAATGCATAAACCCGTGATTACTCAAACCTATACCTTCATGATTCTTCTGGTTAGTCATATCATCAATTATGGTAAGAAACATAATATGCATACAACCATGACTATTCAAACCTATGACTTCATGAATAATCATTATCAACAACACAACAGTATAAGATCCTAACACAAGTTAGGATTCTAGCTTGATATAGGAAAAACATACCTGGATTAGCATGCTAGATAGTTATGTCTAACATACCCGCATAATGTCTTATGGTTCTCTTCAGTGACTTGTGCTAGTAACCTACATGTCTCATAAGTAACCATTGTAGAACCAGGTTATACATACCTTGTAAGTAGATCTTCTATGTGATCCATGACAATGGATGAATCTTTGTCTTCATGTCACCATGATCATATGTTCTTGAAGTAGAACATGATTTGTCTTTCTTGGTGTACCTTTTATGTTAGCAGACAACATAAACCTCATACAACACCATAATGCATTAGTACAATCATAAGTGTCAACACCCTAACTAATGAATTCTTCTATCATGCATTCATAATTTTGTTAAGGTGATACGACAAATCTAAAATCAAGATTGTACTAACCGTAATAACATGAAGACAAACATACCATAAACTTAATCATGAACAAATCTCGAAACATACCTCGATGAGTCATTCCTGTCGAGATCGCTTGTAATCTTCTTATGCAAGGCCTTAGCCTCATCTCCCTCTGAAACAGGAACTTCTTCACTTATGCAAGTGACCAATCCATCTTCTTCTAGGATTAACCCAATCCACTTGATTTGCAAGAACTGGACCTGGAGCTGGATTAGGGTTTGTTAGAGAAACCCCAAAAATTCAAACTTTGAATTTCAAACTTCCGAAAGGATAGAAACATGCGCCTTGATGAGCTGATCAAGCTGGTATATTCAGAATTTGAAAACTGCAAAGTTTCATTCCTCAATTTTGCCTTTGAAACTTTCGGATTCACTAGACGTGACCCTGAACTAGGGTTTGATGAAGTCCACTCTTCTGCCCAATCAAAAGGTTTGATCCAAAGCTCTAAGCTTCTATTTTTCTGAGGAGCTTCCAGCTGTGGTCACATATTTCAAAAATTCCCATTTTTGCAGAAGCCCTAATTTTCCACTTTTCCAATCAAAGTCCTGAACTAGGGTCTGATCAAGCCCGGTCTTCTGCCCAACCAAAAATTCTGAACTTGGTCTCTAAATTTCTATTTTGATGAGTGGCATTCATCCGTAGTCTCCGATTACAAAAATTCCAACTTTCTCTTAAACCCTAAATTTCGGAAGCCATGAATGAAGGTGCTCAAAAATAATTCTGTTATGACATAAATATGTACTTGATTGTTTCTGGTGTAACTCTAAACTTTTCGATCCACAGTGTCTGAAATTTTTTCCTGGGATAGCCCGACATGTTCTCTTTCCATCTCGACAGGTCTGACCTCAATTAGATTCTCTGAGAGAGAGTTATTCCAAGTGTCGCAACGTGACCTGTTTATGGGATAAAACAGGAGAGCAAACTTCTACAGTGTGCCACGTGTCACTGGTTCAATTTCGGCCTCTGAAAATTTTTCCTGAGATAGTACAGTCTGTGTACTACCTGTCACTTTTTACGAAATTCCATTTGGAGCTTCCTAGCACTAGTTATGACCTTTTTTCCAAGGTCACCTGTTTATTACTGAGATCTGGAAGAGGCAGAAACCCTATATTATACAGATCATAAATCACAAAGTACAACGAATTAGAAGTTTTCATTTGGACACAAGGTACATGGGGATCTTATCTTCGACCTGTAAAAGTTTCAAATCCAAAAACTATGCCAAAATGGATTTATAGCAAAAGTGCTACGATGACTGATTTTTGCTATATCAAGCCCTAGCATCGTAAGTGCAACAAGTGTCATACATGCCATATCATGCCTTCTTTCAAGCTAGCTCTGATACCATGTTAAATTTTCAGAATTTACTTCAATCTTATCTAGGATCTTAATTGAGAGAACAACATGTACAACAAATCTACAACATATCAATCATGGACACAATAATACAAGCACACAAGAGACACAGAGTTTACTTGGGGAAACCCATAAAGGTGAAAAACCCCAATAACTTCCTCAGAGATAGATAGAGCAATGATACAACCAGAATACAAGAGATAGTCTTCTCCTAGCAGCAGAGCCTCCTCCTCATAAGTGCGCCACTTTCTAAATGAGAGAAGTGTATGAATGAATTATCAAATAGAGAGCTCTCGATCTCTATTTATACTTGTTCTGTCCTGCCCAATAAACTAATGGGGCCTACATGTCTAGCTTAACCCATGGTTAACTTAATCTGGGCCGACCCCACACTTGGTGGTCTAATAACCCTTTGAACCACATGGCCGACCCCCAATAGGGTGGTCTAATAACCCTTCGACCCACATGACTTATACAGGGCCGACCCCAACAAGGTGGTCTAATAACCCATCAAGTATAAGTTACGACACTTACAATATAAATGATGACACTTCCGTATAGAGGAATAATAACATCTCTATAGGGATACAAACACTTCCGTATAGAGGAATAATACCATCTCTATAGGAGTACAAAATACATATATGAAATACATGGGTGAAATACATTCCGAAGTTACATATACATCAACATAAATAGGTTAGGAAGGAAGGATGATTAGATTAGTAATATTCTGGTTCAGGATTTGAGACACCATTTTAGTTGTTCTTGGTTCCCTTCATTTGTAAATCATGGGTTAATTCATTAAAGTAAATCTAAGTATAATGATGAATAGTGTTGATGTGTTGCAACTTAGTTAATAAAATTGTTTGATGTCGTGGGTACCATAATGTTGTCTTGCATGTATGGTTACCTTATTTTGCATGTGTGATCATTATTGTCTTGTCAACAAGGAACTATGCACTAGAGCCAATGATGGTTTCCTATAGTACATGCACAAGCTATGTATACGTTGTCCATGGTGATTGTTGTATTATCATATATAGTGGTTGATGGGTGTAATAATATTGAAATATGATATTAATTATAGTATTAACTTCTTCTTATTTAAATTTGCATTGCAATAATTAGATTCCGTAATATTAGGCTCATATACATTAGCTTATATTAATCACATAAATTGTAATTTATTAATTGCATGCATTTAATTATCAGTAGTAATTACGTTTAAATTAGTAATCTCATTACATTAGTTAATCTAATTAAATATGATTAAACTATTGACTTCATGTTAGGTTATAGGTGGACCAATTAATGCTTTCCCAACCATTAAATATGTGACTCATAATGGACTATGAAGTAATAAACATGTTGAGATATTATATTATTTAATATAATATTTAGATTTAGGGTAGAGTTATGGTGATAGGCATGTCATGTTGGGGGAGTTTCTCATATCATTAAAGAGGTAGGTGAGTTATTATGATTATTTCATTATAGTTTAACCTTCCTAGGCCCTTCTCAAGAAGGGATAAAGGCTATGGACAAGGAGGATAAAAGAGAGTTGGAGGGATGAAGTGGGGGTGGAAACTTTTCTAAGAAGAAGGGAAAATGAAAGTGGAAGGGGAAAACACTTGGGAAAATAAAACTAGATCTAGACACTTGACATTGGGAGATGAGAGATTGGAAGTGAGGCTACTATTGTGGCTATCAGAGTTGTGGGCACGAAGGGCTAGGAAACACCATAGGTTTCTTAGATCTAGCAACTTAGCTGCTAGTTGGATGGGAGGATTAATCCCAGTTTGAGCATGGTTTAGCAATACTAGTTGGATGAACTAATTAGACTACTTAGATGGACTAAGGATTGGCTTGCTGCTATACAATTAAGGCATTTTACTGTTTTACTCAGTCAAAAGGGATTATTATTGCATATTTAAAATGTTTTGGACATGTTGTGAATTATATATGTGTCACATTTGCTTTTAATTTATTAAGTATATGAAACATGCACATAAATCAAATACAAAAACATAAAAAATTGCAATTAGTTTGCATGACTTAATTGTTTAGTTGTTGCTAGATAAACTTGTCAAAACCAGGTGCAACTTAAGCATAGTTGGCATAAAGATGCCATGTCTTGGTTAAATCATTTGGGAATCGAGGAAGAGTAATATTTAAAATAATAATACATTGAAATTTAAGGAGAAGTTGTGGTGTGATAAAGAATTAGAGAATACGAGAAAATTAAGATACTATAAGGTGGTAATCAACCCTAATCTAGAATATCAAAAGTATCTCCCTATTTTAGTCATAGACAATTCCTAAAAGTGCATGGTCAACTTTGCGATACTTATAAGAGGATTGAAGATAAAAAAAATATACACCCACATTATAGCACAATTTCATTGGACTGTAATAACCACCATCATCATCATTGTATGATGACCTTCTCTCTTATTCAACTAATCTCCTTATTGGTATATTGACAAGTTGTCTATAAAAAAATTGAGATTTTTTATTGATTCAAAAACCCTCGTAACTTATGAGAACATGAAAAAACTATACTCGTTGCCCTTTGATTAATAAAATTATACTAACACTGAATTTTCTCCCACATTTATTGCCTAAAATTTCAAAAAGGACAAATTCTAACTATTTTCGCTAAAGATTATAGACTTACATCCGTCCTCCCTACCCTATCTATTGTGCATGTCAAAAAATATGAGTGCCCTCCCAATCTTTTCTGAATAGTACACCCTGTCTTTGGCGTACAAAGGAAACGTACACGTTTAATGGCCGCGGTCTCATATAAAATAGATGTATATTATGTTATATACATAATCGTCTAAAAAACTGATCTGCATATAAAATGTGTGCATGCACGTGCAAATCACAATTGTAAGAAATAAAATGTGTGCTTGCACATGCAGATCAAAAATGTAAGAAGGTTGCACACGGCTGCACAGGAACCTGTACATATAATTTTCTTTTTTTAAATGGTAGTTTCATGGTTTGATAGAGTGCTGGTCCATCCAGAAATGTCAACGTCAACGTAGCATGATTTGAGTAGAATATGATAGAATATGGATACGAATAAGATAAAAAAAACTAATAAAATACGGATCTTAACTTTTGATATGAAGGATCCAATTTTTTGAGGTGTAATTTTTTTTTAAATCACTTTAATAAATTGGATCTCTCTCGTACTTAACTTATGAGTCAAGTCCATTGGTTGTAGCTTGGATGTTTGGGAGGAAAGATTGTTGTCCTCGTTCAATTCTTGTAAGTGACATGATGCTCTTGTTGAGCCCTATTGTAATGATTGTATTTCAAGCTTTCCTTGATTCCTTCGGAATAGTAGGAAATTTTTTTTTATGAGTCAACCTATTAATTCTAGGCTATATAAGTTTGTTTTTGCATTGAGAGGGGCTATATAAGTTTGTTTTTGCGCCGAGAGGCGCTCTACAGCCCACTATGAGTGGGAGAGTGCTGCGAGGCCCTCTACAACCCAGTATGAGGGAGAGAGGCTATATAAGTTTGTTTTTGCACGCGCTCTACAAGCCAATATGAGGGAGATCTTGTGAGTCGAGTATTTGTCGAGTTTGTAGAGTAACAAAATAATACAAGGTAAACAAAAAAGAATAATACAAAGTAAAAAGTAATAAATATTATGTCGGCCATAAACAAAAAAAAAATAATACAAAGTAAAAAGTAAATATGAGACTTAAATTAGAGACTTTAGAGCTTAGGATTAGGTGATAAATATTATGTCCATTATAAACAAAAAAAATAATACAAAGTAAAAAGTAAATATGAGATTTTAGAGTGTTTGTCCAATTTGTCCAGTAACAAAATAATACAAAGTAAACAAAAAAAATAATACAAAATAAAAAGTAATAAATATTATGTTGGCCATAAACAAAAAAGAATAATACAAAGTAAAAAGTAAATATGAGACTTAAACTAGAGACTTTAGAGCTTAGGATTAGGTGGCACAGGTATTGTATTCAAGGAGCTATTCAATGAAAGGTTTGCACCTTATGATATTTGATCTCTCTCTACGTTTGATAGAGCCTAGGATTTGGATCTATGCTAATTTAAACTCAAAGGTAAAAAGAAGCTTAAATTTTTTTATTGGTGTATTCTTAGACATTCATGTTTCTCATGGTGGAAAATGCTCCAAGAGTTTGAATGGTGGTTCTTATTCCACGCCGGTAGTGACCTGCCACAGAATCTGGAAACTCTGGAAGATTTGATTTTGGGCAGATGAAGCAACTCCCAAACTGCAATTGAAAGCAAGTTGTTAGGGGCGTCCAGACCACGCCAGCGAATTGACAATTATACGTCAGCGAAATCTATGCGTTCCTAGTGGATGGATAAATATTCAAGGCTATGGAATCAGCTACGTGTCAGCTTCACCACCTATGGCTTTCTCTGTTTCTGTCATTTAGAATCCTATAAATAAAATGAAAGTGCTCAGAGGATTGCCACACATTTCATCCGATTGCATCGTTTGTTTGAAAGTGTGGAGGAAAAGCTATGGGGATTTCACGCCTCTCAGATGTGTCAACAGATTCTGGACTGCTTATCACAGTAATAATCATGGCAGGGGTCTCTTTTGCTTCCATTAAACGAATGTTTGCTACCCTTCTGCAAATTCTGGGTCTCAACAGCTCTGAGCCTGAAGCCATGGAAAGCAGCCTTGGCTTCGGCTTGGGCTCGGGCTCCCACCTTGCTCGTCTCTTACTGATTGCAGAACTTGACAGGACAACCAGCAAATCCATTACAACATTTAGCAATGTTTCAGACTGTGCTGTTTGCTTGTGTAAAGTTGATGAAGGGGTGGATCAGATTCGTCAGCTGCGTTGCTCTCATATATTTCACAAATCTTGCATTGATAAATGGGTAGATTATGGTCAGCAGGCCGCCTGCCCTCTTTGTAGATCGTCAATTCTATCAGAAGAAACGGCCATGAAAATGGAGCAGCATCTTACAGAGGAACTTATGCTCTGGTTTCGTGGAGGGGAGCTGCCTTTCCTGGTGGAATAGTGAGGACAAGATGGGTTCCTCAAATTACTTGGTACCTCAAAATATTTTGCTGCTTTTATGTAGGATTCTGATGCGGAGGGTGTTGTACAGTTTGAGTGTATCTCATTGTTAAGAATTTGTGTGTTTTTTTTCAAATTCGGAAAGAGGTAAGGTATGTACATTTTCTTCTAAATTTTGCTTTTATGTAGGATTCTGATGGGGAGGGTGTTGTATAGTTTGAGTGGATCTAATTGTTAAGATTGTGTGCATTTTTCCAAATTCAGAAAGAGGTAAAGTATGTACATCTTCTCCTAAATTTTGAGTAGAAAAGTCCTTTATCCCATAAATAAAAGGTTTCATACACCAAATTGATATCTACTTGAATGATTTCGACAATTTACAAAACATATAAATTTCTGTGTTAACATTTACCAAATGAATTTATTTTATCAATGATTTTTTCAAAAAATTAATCAACACAACTGTTCAATTACTAGTGATAAATTTAGTGAAAATGATTTTGAATTTACAATTTCTTTGGGCCACCGAGGGCCGCGGTTTAAGTTGCAACCAGATTTGATTTTCTTACAGAGTTTTTGTAAAGAACGATGCTCTCCTTCGGCTTCCCACAGGCACAACCACGTTATCTTTCTACACACAGAATTATTAAGAAGTTCTACGCAATTGTTTCTGTCAAAAGGTACCCTTCAAAAGCTTAACATTAAAACGTCAGAGTGCAAGTTCTGTAATATAATATAACACTGGTGGATACTTGATAAAGTTGGTTGTTTTCAATTATAGATGTCAGACATAATTATTAAGAAGTTCAAATAAATACGCAATTGCCTCTGTCGAAAGGTACCCTTCAAAAGCTTAATGTTAAAACGTCAGAGTGCAAGTTCTGTAATATAATATAACACTGGTGGATACTTGATAAAGTTGGTTGTTTTCAATCATAGATGTCAGGCAGAATTTTGCCCTTTGCCAACAGCAGGGTTATCCTCCTTAAAAGGTTTCAGTTAGACTTGGCAACCATTATGGTTCGAGGTTTCAGAAGATGATTCTCAGTCTTTTAATTGTTTGTCTCTTTTTTGTTTCTAGGGTTATCCACATTAGCTCTTTTATCAGGCGATCCCTGAAGGATGAAATGCCCATGGAATGGTTCCTTGACATAAGCAAGCACCCTATTGTGCAACATTGTCATCAATCTACTTGTTGTGTAACAACTTGTTTTATTTGGGGAGAAAAGATGTTTGTTGTGTTGAAAATTTCAAAGGCACTTCAACTCTATATATTGCATGACTAGTACACTTTTTTTTATAGACTTGTACATATAGAGTTTCAAACCTTACACAAGGAGTACCTTAATAATACACCCAATCATTGTCTATTCTACACTCCATGGACAAAAAATAGCATGACTACCACACTTTCATTTATTCTTTCAGGCTTCAATTTTGAGACATGTTTTAGGATTGGATTGTCCTCTTCTATGCTATTGTATCAAAAATGTATCCATTAGGCTAGGACCTCAATGCTTCAAAGATGGAAGGGAAGAGCGAAACAAAGTCCCATTAAATGATCACTATCATATTAAACCTCCAATGAAAGCCAATAATTATGCTATGCATGCTCTCATTAGACTAGCATTACAATAAGTTACTGGGGGGATTCCACAAATCCCATAAACTCCACAAACACATGTTCACATTTTAATATTATTCTTCCATTTCCATGACCATTTTGTATAATCAAAAGACTATTTCTTCAAGGATTCCTTTAGCAAGCTCATAATGAGCCCATTCAAGCGAGGGCTTTAATCTAGATCGATCCCTCAATGTAAGGTCTATCTTCACACCGGTGGCATTAATTTCATGCATGATGGATTTGATCTTAAATGCCATAGCTATGCGATCATTTCCTTTCAACTATAGGTTAAAGAGCTTCAACATCAACTGAGTTAGCTCCAATCCAGAATGTGAGTCATATAAATCTTTTAGTTTCTTTAGTGGCAAGAATTATGTGCCCCCTCACTTCTTCACTTACTGTAGCAGTAATCTGTGCATATGCCTTCTTATCTCTGCTCTTCCATATAGCAAGCTCTTTGTTTGTTTTAGGCTCTTTAGGTGTAGCATCGCCTTCTCCTTCACATATGTCATCCCACATATCATTGAAGATAAGGGTGTGCTTGATATTCCTTGGCCATTCTAGATAGTTTTATTTTCCATTGAGCACAACTCTGACAATGGAAACAAGGGAATGCACCTTTAACAAGGTAGGAAATACAAGCTTTTCAATACAATCTACAATATACTTTCACAATACAACAAGATTTGCAATACAAGTTACAAAGCAATCTCTGCAACAGTTTGCAAGAGACTTACAATACACTCTTAAGACAATAACAATTTACGCAATACAATTTATTCAATATGTAGGCTATATTGTAGTTTGCATTACAATGCAGTCACTGTGATACTTCAATGAGCCTAGATTGCTATGTTGTTGTTATGGATTTTTCTTCCTGAAGTAAGTGGTGGTTCCCCTCCCTATCATGTCATAAGATATTTTACTTCCCTTAGTGGTGGTACCCCTTCTTATCATGTCATAAGATTTGGTTTTAGATTCAAGGTCATAGAATTGGTAATGGTCACAGTGTCTATTTTAATCCCACCCAAAAACCAATGAAATCATAAAAGTGAATATGCCATGAAAGTCATAGAAGTAACATCATTTTGGGTTTATGAAGTTGTTAAAATGTCAATAATGTAAAAGGGAAAGGTCAAGTTAAGTCGAGTCCATGAAAATATTGAAAAACAAGGCAAGCTATATGAATGAGAATTAATAAGTTTTGAATTGGTATGTTGTTGGAGTGAATTTATAGATATCACATTCACATAGTGTGAGACACATATTATAAAAATGTTCAAACAATTAAATTGGTCATAATCTTTGCAATGGCTATCCATGTAGACCTAGTCAAATTCAAAAGTCGCAAAAGGGAGCATATATCTTGACATTAACATTCATTATCATTAAAAAAACATACATATAAAAGAAATAAAAAGGTTTAGGAGATAATCCAAGAAAAACTATAATCCATAAAACCTCAAACTATAATAGCTATTGATCAAAACCTTAATAAATTCTTTATTCCAAATAATGTTACATTGTTAAAAACCTTAATGAATTCCCTATTCCAAATGATATTCCAAATGATGTTACATTAGTAAAACCCTTAATAGAAGAATCCATTCACAAACTAGTTGTTACATTATTAAAATCCTTAATAGAAGATTTTATCCATTCACAAACTAGTTATCAAAATCTTTATAGATTCCCATTCCAAATGATGTCACATTTAATTGAAACCTTTCACATAGGATTTTATCCACTTACAACCTACTTTATCCATTTATTGTCCACTTACAACCTACTTTATCCATTTACGAGCTACTGGTCAAAATCTTGATAGATACCCTATTCCAAATAATGTTACCTCTTTAGAACCTTTCAGAAAAGATTTTATCCATTTACAACCTACTTTATCCATTTACGAGCTACTGGTCAAAATATTGATAGATACCCTATTCCAAATAATGTTACATCTTTAGAACCTTTCAGAAAAGATTGTATCCATCAAAATCTGAATGGATTCCCTTTTGCAAATGATGTCACATCTAATTGAAACCTTTCACATAAAAATTTATCCATTCACAAACAACTGGCATAGATTTCACTAATGTACAACTGTGAATCTTTTCACGTGTTCCATATGCCACACAACTTGTTCGCCAACTATGATGAGCTTTCAAGTTGCAGGTTGCAAATTGCTTGGTATGTTCAAAAGCAAATTTGTGGGACTCTCCAGATTTGGTGGCATGTCGCTACCTTAATGGATATTTGAAACGGCTTGGAGTAAGGACCATACAAATTCAAAATGCCATGACATGCCATTGGATTGTACGCACAACAATGAATTATGATGGGCAGGCACTGACATAACGTTTGTTTATCATGATTCCAAACAGTTTGTATCAACCATCGTCTTTTTTAAAGGGTAGATAATGTTCACCTTCAAATTGCCAAGCTAGCGAAAATTTCAATACTCTAAATATTTATTTTGTTTTGTTAATTATGTTTTTGAACATTCTGTGGAGATTCTATGTTTATGGGTATTTTAGCCTTGAACAAAGTATTTTGAAGTTGTTATTTTGATTATCAATATTTTTTATTAAAATTATATATCAAAAATTTACTTTACAACATTTTACATAATGAAAACAAGATTATATTTAATTTTTTTTGACAAAAACATTTCTAATTAACCATTTAATATAGATTTTATAATAAAATAAATATATAAAAATGAAAGTGTAAAAAACTCTAAATAATAAGATGGTGTAATAAAATAAGTATAAGATGGATTTGGAAGGATTCATCATGAAGTGCTGTGGGTAGGGTTTCTCATTTGGGGTTTGGAATGGAGGATCTCGATACTTGGAATTCAATGGATGATGTCCAATTCATTGATTACTTTGACGATACTTTGTAAGAGTCTCAAATATTTGTGTATTTTCTAGCTCATTCAACCCGTGACGCTAGATTTGATGAGGTGATAGGGATACGATGCCTAAATCCTCACTGCAATGAGAAAGAAAAAGAGATTGAGTTTAATGCTCAATGTAATACTAGTATGATTGATTACCTTAGTTGAGATGGCGTTCTGTCCTTGGCTTGTTTAGATCGAGTCTCTTCTTGTGCCACGAAGGATATATTAGGTCAAGGATCTATTGCAATAGTTAAGGAGGCTTTTCACTCGAAGGCATGTGCTCAAGGTGATGAGGTCTTGTTGCAGGTTGCTCCTTTGTCCCCCTTAGTAGATTGTTCTGATGTGGGGGTGCATTTTCTTGGTAGAGAGGTGAGAGGAGATGGTTTTTTTTAGTGGGGGGCTCAATCTTTCATATTTTCAATGTCGGTCACCTGAAGGCATTGAATTTGGGTCATAAGAAGAGGCAAAGGGTGGTTAAGAGCAAAGGTGCTAGCTTATCTCTAATAGTTGGTAAAGACACTGTTGTTGAGGATATTTTGGATCTCAAGAATCGAACCATTGTTGGTAAATCCATGGGGCATAGGGTTTCAATGGAGTTACTCGAAGCCTAGATCGAGCCACTCCAATCATGAAGCCCATTCTCGGTTATTGTCTGACCTCAAGCTTATTATCGTGAGGGTGGCTTGGTTTTAATTTTAGATCTTAAGGGGGTGCTATAAATATTTTGAAGGGAGTCTGGTTTTTAGACATTGCCTATCTATCCTTAAAGCCATGGCACCCCTTGTTCAATTCTAAGGTTGAATATCTAAAAAAGACTACAATGTGGGTAAAATGTCTAGGGTTTTGTTGAGCGAAATTCCTTCCAATGACTAGGGTTGACATCACCAACATACTAGGGTTGAATAAGATGGACATCTAGGGATTTACAGAAAGAAAATTAGGGTTTATATTCAAACAAAGCTAAACTAGGGCTTAACAGATAGAGGATCGTGTACCTTGTTTATGGAGTTTGATCCTAGCTTCTGTTGCTCAAAGATTTGCTCCAAACCTTCAACACAAGAACCTACAAAAACACTACAATACCTTCCTCAAACACATTTGGATAGAAAAGATTGTTGAAATTCAAATAAAACATAAAGATAAACAACTAATCAAATGAACATCAACATGTAACCAAATTTGAGACAAGAATGAACACAATAGTTAGGGAAGGGAAGATCTCCAATATTTATTCAAAATAGTAGAAAGTTACAAAGATACCTTTAACTGCTAGGCACCTTTTGAAACCTTGACTCTCGGTCTCCTATTTGTCTTCTCCAAGAATCCCAACCAAAGCGCCAATGCATAAGGGTTTGAAACTGACTATGATAACAGATTCAAGACATAGGTCATGGACAACAAGGGATGGAGAGTACCAATTCCTCCAGCATAACAACACTTAGGAAAAAATTCCCCCATTATGGCTCACATCCCTTGCTTTTATACTTAGTGGAGACTATTACCTTTGGGTTGGGAGCAGTTGTAACTAAAGGGAGGTTACTAAAACCACCCAAACAACCCCAAAATTCGAATTTTTATTAATTTTTTGAGCATTTAGGTAAAAAACACTAGTGGGACAAAGGAAAGGTGCATGTAACACACTGGTGGGACAAAGTAAACCTGTGTTTTTAGGAAAACATTGCTAGTGGACATCTCATTAGGGATGGTTTTTGTCTCCAAACCCAATGACAGAGTTTATAATTGCTAGGGAATCATTGGATAAGTTAAGGCCATAACATCAAGCACAAGATTAGGGCTATTCCATCCATAATGTCCTTTTGTGTGAGAAACAGAGTTGTCATGAAACTATGATCATGTGAGCATCATCATGAAAATGTCGTCACAAACGGAAAAGTGTCGATTTGGGCTATAACAGATTCCCCCTAATGTATGAGGTCATAAGGGAGCATGATGGTTGAAATACATTATAGTAGTCATTGGATTGGGATTATGGAGTCAACAAAACCAGAGAAACCAAGAATCTTAGTCTTAACAAGGTACCTTAAACAAAAAAGGATGACAAACAAACTTGTCCCTAGTACAATATATCCAATTTTCAAGATGACCACCAGAAAGATACTGTGTGTATCCAATATATATATGTAACTAATGTAACTATCATGGCCACAAAAAATACAAAGTGGATCCATGTGATATAAATGGGTCATGTCCACGAGTGAACAAAGTCGATCCATGCCCAACAACAGGTCATAGCCATAAGAGATACACAGTGGATCTATGTAAAAATTGGAGATCATAGCCATGACATAACAAAGTGGATCTATATCTCATCAGGTGCCAAATAAAATGTGGCATAGTCTTGCGCAACTCAGGAAATAGAAAAAGTAAGGATGTTATTGTTAGCGCAAGGTCTTCAATCCAAACCACCTAAAGGTATGAATCCTAACCGTGTGAATAAATGAGTTGAATTCGAACATGGGGAATATCATTTGATTATCGGTCATTGATGAATATTGTCAACAAACGCGAGGGGACCCATCGATAATGAAAATGGACCCCAAGGTAAACTCAACCAGGCTGAAAAACTAAACTCAAAACTTTCTTCCATTTTTAACAAGCTTAAAGAAGAGATAGAAATATGCTCAATAAGACGTTGATCCATGGATTTTATATCGAGCCCATATCAGTTCATGCCCGCTAGTGTTTTCAATTTTAAAGAGTCTGAACTTGGGTCTCATTTTAAAGAATGCTCGTAACCTAGGAGGAGACGAGTGTTAGGGACTGGAACAAGCCTATGCATAATGCAAGGAACATGAGCAAGATAAGGACACTTAGGGTGTGTCTCCTCTGGGTAAAAGGCGTTAAGTTGAAAAGGAAAAATAATGCAATGCTTAACAAAAATGATATCATAGATGAGGTCTTATATAACGAGCTAAAAGCATGAAAGCTTGCATCAGGCTCATAAGCGCAAGTGGGACCAATGCATATGCGACTTAAACACAAAAATGGGAGCCTTATAAGGAATGGCCAAAAATATATGTGAAAGAAAGACATGAGGCTTCTTCTCAAAGTCATGTTAAAAGTAAAAAGGCTCTCAAGCCTATGAGAAAAAATTTGCATGGGCACCAAAATGGGAAAAGGGTGCTGACTAGGGTGACCCATGTTAGGTAGTCTCTATTGTTGGACTAGTGCACAATGCATAAGAAGATGGCTAACACACCAATATCCAACAGGTTCTACCCTATGGCGAATTCAAGTGGCAAAAGGTTCAAATCCATCATAACATAGGGGAGACCTAAACCTTTATGCCATTTTCTGAATATACATGTCTGGATCGAGCAATATGCAGGAAATGATCCCTAAGCAACCATGAATCTAGCTGAAAATCATGTCTCGAAGAAACAATAGTACCAATATCATACCCCAAAAATCTAAAAAGAAAGATCTAATACAGGTCACTTTGGTGGAAGTACTTGCAACTTCAACATCTTCCACAATAGGCATAACCAAGGCAGAGTTTACCAATGAATACTCTAAAGTGCCAAGGCCTAAGGATATACCATCTATAAGATCAGACTCACAAGGAAGATCAAAGTTGGAAGAAGTAATGGAGTATACAAGAACAAACTCATCATCAAAAGAGTCGAAAAACCTACAAGCATAAACAAACTCAGCAGGAACATCGACTTGCTGCTCAATGGTAGAGTCTAAAGTCTCAAAAGGCGAATCGGGGCTAGATTTGATTGCAACTGGGTCCAATCCAAGGAGATCATATTTAGAAAAGACATCAATATCTAGAAGAATGTCAAACTATATCATAGACTCTAGGAAAAATTAATCTAAAGTAAGAATATCATCCTAGATAAGACAGTTGTCTAAACATTTAGTTGGATCAATCGAGCGAAGAGAAGGCTCCAATGCCCCCATTGGATGAATCACCTTGTCAACTTTTGGGACCAAGTCTCAAGAAGGTAAGCATGAACGCAGAGGCTTCCTCCCCATAGCAATAGAACATGAGGGATATAAGGCCTGATTGATCCAACTACACTCAGCTTTAGAGGCTGGCAACTTCCAAGGGTCTTTAAAGTAAGAACTCTTAAATTGCAACACCTTATATGTGGAAGTTGTGGAAACTATTGAAATTGAGTGTACCAAAGATGCATTAAAATGCAAATTATGTGGGGGAAGATTAAAAGTTCCGATTAACAAAGGATACATACCCACACCAATGTTTTCACAATCTCTCACGGAATGAGCTACTAAAGGATCATTGGATCCATGATCCTGGTTGAACTCATTGTTGTTTAAGGCTAGCTGGTCAATTGTTACAATCTTTCCTTCATGAGGAAACTTGATGACATGAAATATTGAAGAGACTATTGCCATCATATATTGATTCCAACTTATTACTAGTAATAAATTATAATCAAATGGGGATTCAACCACTTCCACATCCTCTTTGACTACTTTTCCCCCTATCTCTATAGGAAAGGCCAGGATAATTCTGTGAGGTTGGAAAAGGTGGCCATCAAAAGCTTTCAACGTAGTGATAAGAGTGACCACATCATGTGATCCTAAAACCTTCCAACATGATAAATACATGATAGATGTGGAGGCACCCTCATCTACGACTGCCCTATGAATCTTAGTGTTTGCATATACATCTTGGATATGAAAAGCAACATCATGGGGTAAACGAGGTTTCAAATTCTCAAAATTGAAAGAAATCACTTAACTGTATGCATGATCAAGAGCTCCTAAATATGAAAGTAAGGTCTTCCTTAGAGTTGGGAAACTTTGGAGTAACTCAATTGTAAACATTGCGCACAGATCCTGCGCCAAATCTTCAACTATACTATAATTCTAAGCAACACGTGCATTAGGATTATACGTGGCTTTCTTGAGAACAACCTTTGGTATACTAGGCATAGTATCATTGGAAGGCTTCTCAATGTGTAAAGAATTGTCATTGTCAGCATTAAGGGGTTCTTTACCTTTGGATCCAAACGAATTAGATTCATAATTCTTATTCCTAGTCTAGAGATAAACATCATGTTCACGCATGAAAAATTCACTTGGTCTTGAATTGCCCCCTTGAAAGGAGGTTCGATGGTTTCCCCCTTGGGAGATTGCAAGGTTTTAATGAGAAACAACAATCATCTATTGCTGATGTTGAGGAAATGGATTAGTTAATAAACAGGTTGGGAGGACCCTTCTTGCTCGGCCAACAACTTCTAATCCATTTCCATCTTAGGGCATTTATAGGTTAAGTGATCTTTCTGGCATAAAAAGCAAGGAAATTTCATTTTACCTTTTTCATTATTTGCCCCACTAGCATTAGTGTTGTTATTATTTTTGTTTGCATTATTGTTCCCCTTATTCCCATTTTTATTGTTCTTATTTTTCTTCCCTCTAGGAAACTGGTTGCCTTTAGAGTTTTGTACTGACAAAACATCAAAAGAAGGGTTGGGTTTAAGGTTCTGTGTGTTATTATAACCAATTGCAAGTGAATTTTGACCAGAAAATTTATTACTCGGCCTAACTGGATTTTTCTCAACTACATTAATAATACCATATGCATAAAGTGTAGGTATGGGTTTTGTTGGGTCAGCTTCTGCTATAGGAGAAGTAGGCAACATTTCATACAACATCCTGGACTAGGAATAAACCAAATCCAATTGGGGGGATTTAATAATATCCTACTCTTCAGTCTGTACCCCAAAAAGAGCCACATATTTCACAATAAAAGGGTTTCAAATATTTAATAAACAAAACAGTGAGGAACTCATCAAGTATTTGATCCTTGATCAAGATATGCCTCCTCCGCCACTCATGGATGTGGTCAGAGATATGAGTAGATTTATCCTGATGAAAGGATGTTAACAACTCCATTCTAGTTTCATAACGGACTGGTAGCTGAAAGTGGTTTAAAAATGTCATCGCAACTGAATTAAAAGTTTGAAAGGATGCTCGTGGTAACTCAGTGTACCATTTCACCACTACCCTAGTTAAAGTCCTTTGGAAGACACATAATCTAATAGAATCATCCATCAAAGAGTTGGATGAACACCATAGATGAAAATTCATCACATGGTTAGCTAGATCTTCCTTAGGTTTGCATTCAAACTTAGGAATGTCTGAAGGAATCTTAGTGGGTAGGGGTGGCCATCTCAGGTCACGTAACATTGGATTGTTAGTCAACTTTGAAATATCAGGAAAATTCAAAGTAGCCAAAAATGGCAACTTTGTCTGAGCCATTGTGTTCTAGCTTTCAAGAGCATTAGCTTCCCATTGGTTGGTGTTGGCGTATGGTTTTCCCGGAATATATGGATTTCAAGGATTAGTGAAAAATAAAAAGTTGTTCCAAAAGCCCCTTCCATCCCTCTTAATGGTTGGTTTCCTTGTAAGAAAGTTGTCATAACATGGTTAATCATATTGGAACATCCCATCCCAAAAAAGAAGATATTTCCTTGAGTGGCATTTTGCCCCCATGGAAATCCAGTGTTGACTCCCTCTATTGTAAAGGAATTACCTTGCAGTACATTTATTCCAAAGGGTTTACCGTAACTCATACCTCCAAAATATTGGAAAGGTAAGCTTAATTGGGATAGGGTGGATTTAGAAACAACTCCAGTGAAGAGCGGGTCAGGCATGGATATTTGTCCACTGGAGGGTGGGAAATTATGGAAAGGGATAGATGGTCCACTACCTGAAGCAGTGGTCAAAGTTGAACTAGGAGGAATAGTAACAAGTATAGGTTGATAGACTGAAAAAGGAAATACAAAAGGGAAAGGGTTCAAAATCAGTTGAGTTGATGAACTAGTACCGATAAGTATCATCCCAGATGGTTGGGACCATCTTGATCCTGTTGTGCATACAATATTGAAAGTAATTCCTCCTACAGGGGTAGTACTGACTGGAGTAGTTACCTCCCATGAAGTAAGCACTTGTTCTATGCTTTCCATGTTAAACCACCTAGACAATGGATTAGGAACGTTGATACCATCTATTTGGGAAAAACTAGGACTTTGTGGAGGGTCCAAGAGTTTGGATGGATATAAGAGGTCCTGAATTGCAATGGGACCTAAATTCTCTTCAGGATGAGGAGAATGGAATCTAGGAGAGTTATGAAAATGCTCCTCAATATCTCTAAAATGTCTTTCGTCAGAAGAACTCTCAGACTCACTTGTCCTAGAACCATTTTCTTCTATTGCTTGTTCTATTTGATGTTCTTGGTTTTCCTCTTCTACCCCCTGAGGGGGTGGATTAGTATAATCCAGTCTTCTCTTGGGTGTAAGTACTTATCTCTGTTCAGAAGAGTGTCCTTGGATTCTTGGGGAATTGAGAAAAGGTTGATTGGCCACAGTGGCTTGTATAAGACATTAAGAAGAAAATATACAAAAAATAAAAATCAAACAACGCACACTAAGAAGTCCCTAAAAGATCTCAAATAAGGAAACAAATCTCACACTGAAAAAGTACTTGGTTGCAAGCACAATTCTATGAAGATCCAAATATGGAATCTTCTGAAGATTAGACTGGGATAACTAGGGACCAAGTCCAACTAATGAATATTTGAGAAATAGTTACACTAACCTTTCAATCACCTGGGGTGCAAGTTTTAGCCTTCTTCCAAAACCCTCCCAAGGAGTAGAAGATTCAATTTTTGTCTCAAGTCCCAACAAGGTATCCCCTTGCATAAACCTAGGAGGTACCTAGGAATAGAAACTATGTTTACCACTTCACGCTTGATAGTCAGGCGAGATGGTCGTGGGATGGAGCTTCTGCGAATGGGCAGGGAATGTAGGCCTTGTATAAAAATTCATAGACCATAGGCTATTAATGAATAGTGGTGTCACCCCGAGGACCTGCCATGCTCAATCAGCTCCCAGGCATGCATAACCCCCCTCATCTTGACACCAGTTTTAGTGGTGCTTTCCCAACAAGTATCTTACGCTATTAATGGATTTATCACTCTTTAGTAGTTTCCTAGTTTCCCAGTTTTATGTGATCTTCGAGAAGTTAACTTTCAACTCCCTATATCCAAAATCCTAGCCTAGACTATTAGGTGTGTCTCTTGCTAAAATGAAAAACTAGTAGCATATTCTGATTACTGATTGCTTGTGTAAATTTCAAAAACTTTTCAAAAGAAGCAAAACAAGTGAAACTAAAGATACAATGTTCTTTAACTGAAATATGAAGCACTCCACTGCCATAATCATGCACTTTTCATTTTGAATATCTTTTCAATGTACATGCAAGTTCTAAAGATATGATGTAATTTGGATTGCAAATACAAGTTTTCAATATACAATGAAAATTTTCAGTCTTTTAAATGCAAAAAGAAACTAAAAGTTTTACACCCTAAATGAAAAATCATGTCTACAACATAAGCATGCAACTACTGTTGATGTATTTGTAACTTCGGAATGTATTTCATATATGTATATTGTATTCCTATAGAGATGTTATTATTCCTCTATATGGAAGTGTTTGTATTCCTATAGAGATGTTATTATTCCTCTATACGGAAGTGTCGTCATTTATATTATAAGTGTTGTACCTTATACTTGATGGGTTATTAGACCACCTTGTTGGGGTCGGCCCTGTATTAGTCATGTGGATTAAAGGGTTATTAGACCACCCTATTGGGGGTCAGCCCTGTCAACATTATGTTATGTGGTTAAGTTAAGGCCGACTTAGTAAAGGTTATTAGGCAAGTCAAGTCAAGTATAAATAGAGTGCGGGAGGCACTCTATTTGATCATTCACTTCTCACTCATATACTCATTGGAGAGTGGCACACTAGTGGAGGAGGAGAAGCTGCTGCTAGGAGGACTATCTATTGTACTTGGGTTGTATCATTTCTCTATCTATCTCTGAGGAAGTTGCGGGGTTTTTCACCTTCTTGGTTTTCCCCGGTGAAACTCTGTGTCTCTTGTGTGCTTGCATTATTGTGTCCATGATTGATATGCTGTAGATATGCTGTACATGTTATTCTCTCAGTTAAGATCCTAGAGCAGATTGAAATTTCTGAAAAACTAACATGGTATCAGAGCTAGCATGAAAGAAGGCATGGTATGGCATTTATGACGCTTGTTGCACTTGCGAAGCTAGGGCTTGATATAGCAAAAACAAGTCATCGTAGTACTTTCGCTATAAATTCATTTTGGAGAAGTTTCATGATATGAAAATCTTACAAGTCGAAGATAAGATCCACATGTACCTTGTGTCCGAAGCACATCATCTAATTCATTGTACTTTTTGTTTTACGGTCCGTACAATCTAGGGTTTCTACCTCTTCCAGATCTCAGTCATAAACAGGTGATCTAGGAAAAAAGTTCACAACTTGGGATAGGGAGCTCCAAATGAAAGTTAGTAAAAAGTGGCAGGTAGGGAACGGACTGTACTTTCATAGGTACGATGTTCAGAGGCTGAAATTGAACCAGTGACACGTGGCACTCCGTACAAGTTCGCTCTCCTGTTTTATCCCATAAACAGGTCACGTTGTGACACTTGGCATAAATCTCTCTCAGAGAATCCATTTGAGGTCAGACCTGTGGGGTTGGAAATATAACAGGTCAGGCTACCACAGGAAGAATTTTCAGACCCATTATATCTGAAATTTCAGAGTTACACCAGAAACAATCAGGTGCATATTTCTGTCAAAACAGAATTGGATTTTGAGCACCTTCATTCATGGTTGCGGGAATTTAGGGTTTTGGAGAAAGTTGAAATTTTTGAAATCGGATACCAAGACTGGATGATCCTCATCAAAATCAAAATTTAGAGACCAAGATTGAATTTTTTGGTTGGGCAGGAGGCCGGGCTTGATCAAACCCTAGTTCGGGACTTTGATAAGAAAGGTGGAAAATTAGGGCTTCTGCAAAAATGGGAATTTTTGAAATCTGTGACCATAGCTGGAAGCTCCTTGGAAAAATCAAATTTTAGAGCTTTGGATCAAACCTTTTGGTTGGGTGAAGCTCCGGGAAAATAAAACCCTAATTCAGGGTCCTCCCTCGTGAATCCGAAAGATTGAAAAACAAGTTTGAGGGGTGAAACTTTGCAGTTTTCAAATTCTGAGTATACCAGGTTGATCAGCTCATCAAGGCGCATCTTTCTATCCTTTCATAAGTTTGAAATTCAAAGTTTGAGTTTTTAGGGTTTCTCTGACAAACCCTAATCCAGCTCCAGATCCAGTTTCTGCAAATCAAGTGGATTGGGTTAATCCTAGAAGAGAATGGATTGGTCACCTGCATAACTGAAGAAGTTCTTGTTTCAGAGGGAGATGAGGCTAAGGCCTTACATAAGAAGATTACAAGCAATCTCGACAGGTATGACTTATCCAGGTATGTTTCGAGATCTGTTCATGATTAAGTTTATGGTATGTTTGTCTTCATTAAGGTTAGTACATTCTTGATTAACTTTAGACTTGTCGTATCACCTTAATAAAATTATGAATGCAGATATTCATTGATTAGGGTTTTGACACTTATGATTGTACTAATGCATTGTGGTGTTGTATGAGGTTGATGTTGTCCGCTAACATGAAAGGTACACCAAGAAAGACAAATCATGTTCTAGTTCAAGAACATATGACCATGGTGACATGAAGACAAAGATTCATCCATTGGCATGGATCACATAGAAGCTCTACTTACAAGGTATGTATAATTTGGTTCTACAATGCTTTACCTATGAGATATGCAGCTTACTAGCACAAGTCATTTAAGAGAACAAGAAGACATCATGTGGGTATGTTAGACATAACCAACTAACATATTAATCTAGGTATGTTTTTACTATATCAAGTTAGAATCCTACCTTGTGATAGGATCTCTTATATAAGTATACTTGGTATGATTGATAATGATTATTCATGAAGTTATAGGTTTGAGTAATCATGGGTTTAGGCATATTATGCTTCTTACTTTGATTGATGATATGACTAACCAGAAAAGTCCTATGGTCAAATAGGAATATGCATGAGTAAAAGAATTGTGATAAATTATCTGTGTATGAAATGATCTTGACCATACATGTTTAAGATTACGTAGAATCATAATGTTTTTTATAGTATTAAGATTATACTAATGAATGTATGTATGAGACCTTGAGGATAACACAATGATGATACTAGTAAGTATGCATAGTGATCGAGGATGGATATAAGTTCAAAGACAGGTAATCCAGGAAGCAAATATCAATAGGAAGCACACTCCAGTAGTTCCTGCAAGGAAGAAAATATTGAGAGGGAGTCAACCCTACAACCAAACAAAGATAAGTATTTGAATTGTCATTTCTTGCATACTTGTTTGTTTAAATAATATTGTTCAATGATGTATATGCTTATGTTCCTAAGACTTAGGGTGTGTATTATGCATATTAGAATAATTGCATTAATGAATAGTATACTACTAATATGCATGTGATGGGTAAGTGGCCTATGGCAGTGTACAACATTCCATTGCTACTTATCTAGAATGAAACCTCTTTGTTGACATGTTGGGAGTTGTGCACACTCTTAACAATGTTCTGGTAGAGATTGGAAGGCATCTAGAAAGTTACGGGATATGGATAAATGTTGTATTGAAGCATTAGCTAAATTAATTGCATGATTGTATGACATACTTCTTTATGTGTAAGAATTTGTTCTGAAAACTATGAGATGTTTCTAATCATGCAATTTAACTTGTCTTGTAGGAAAGATTGAATACCATCACCTACAAAAGAAGGACTACAACATTTACTCCAACAACAAAACTATCTATTGAATATATTGAAGAATCTGAAGTTCCCAGGATATGGGATACAGTAAAAGGATGCCATGGTCGAGAAGTACCAATCTATCATGTTTGGGATGTGGTCCCAAGAACTGAAGGGAAGTTTGTTGTGACTTCCAAATGGATCTATAAGATCAAGCATGCTGTAGATGGTAGCATGGAGAAATACAAAGCGAGATTTGTAGCTCGTGGCTTCTCTCAGAAAGAGGGGATAGACTATGAAGAAACTTTTGCTCCTGTAGCCAGGTACAATTCCATCATATCAGTACTTGCCTTGGCTGCAGTGATGAAATGGAAGATACACCAGATGGATGTCAAGACAGCTTTCTTGAATGGTGTAGTCGAAGAGGAAGTATATGTGGAGTAGCCACTTGGTTTTGAGACACATGACAAGGAGTCATATGTGTGCAGATTGAATAAAGCCTTGTATGGCTTGAAGCAAGCTCCTAGGACTTGGTATGGTAGGATAGACAACTTTCTATCCAATTTGGGATTTACTAAGAGTAAAGCAGATTCCAACCTTTACTACAAGGTTGAGGAAGGCAATCTTGTGATACTACTTATGTATGTGGATGACCTGTTTGTTACAGGTGAGGATGGATTGATTGCCGATACCAAGAGGAAGCTTGCTTTCGAGTTCGAGATGAAGGACTTGGGGATGATGCACTACTTTCTAGGCATGGAGGTGTGGAAGAGTGCAGATGGGATCTTCCTTGGACAAGGGAAGTATGCAGTAGAGATCCTGAAGAGGTTCAGGATGATGGACTGCAAGGCCATGGCCACACCTATGGAATCGAGCCTGAAGCTTCTGTGTGATGCTTCATCTGATCCGGCTGATATCACTGTGTATCGTCAGATGATTGGGTCCTTGATGTACCTGACGAACACTAGACCAGATATTTGCTTTGCGGTGAACACATTGAGCCAGTTCCTGACGGATCCCAGAGGTGTTCACCTGGTTGCTATAAAGCATATTCTGAGGTACCTGAAGGGTACAATAGACTATGGGCTCAAGTATGATGCGAATCAAAAGTTTAACCTACAGGGTTATGTTGATTCGGACTGGGCAGGCAGTGCTGCATATAGGAAGAGCACATCTGGGTGTTGCTTCAGTATGGGATCAGGTGTGATCTCTTGGTTTAGCAGGAAGCAATCCTACGTAGAAATGAGTACAGCCGAGGCAGAGTATGTTGCAACTTGTTTGGCTAGTTGTGAGGCAGTATGGCTCCGGAAGCTATTGTCTGAGTTATTTGATCTACCATTAGAGGCTACTGGTATCTTTTGTGACAACTAGAGTTGTGTGAAGTTGTCTGAGAACCCAGTGTTCCACGACAGGTCAAAGCACATTGAGATCAAATATCACTATATCAAGGATATGGTGTAGAGAGGAGCAGTGAAGCTCCTGTATGTTGCAACAGATGAGCAGGTTGTAGATGTGTCGACGAAACCACTAGGCAGAGTGAAGTTTGAATACTTCAGAGAAAGGCTTGGTGTTCTTCAGATTGATGACACTTCGAGGAAGAAGTGATGGACACATTTGCAGGAGCCATTCCAAGCATGGTGAGAGGAGGATCCTTCCCATGGCTGTGGATGTAAGCGTTGGATGATGAGCATCAGGACGATGCTCCAGCTACTGCTCTGTATATGCATCATGTTGGATGCTGGATATGATCAGTTGGATCATGTATATGTATATGTATATGCATCATGTTGGATGTTGGATATTATCAGTTGGATCATGTATATGTATATGCATCATGTTGGATGCTGGATGTGATCAGTTGGATCATGCATTTGTATATGCATCATGTTGGATGTTGGATATGATCAGTTGGATCATGCATTTGTATATGCATCATGTTGGATGCTTGATATGATCAGGTGGATCATGTATTTGTGTATGTATCAGGTAGATACATTGTATGATCAGGTGGATCATGTATTTGTGTATGTATCAAGTAGATACATTGTATGATCAGGTGGATCATGTATTTGTGTGTGTATCAGGTGGATACATTGTATGATCAGGTGGATCATGTATGATGATATGTATCAGGTAGATACTTGGTATACATCAGGTGGATGCATTGTATGATTAGGATGATCATGGATGACGAGCTTCAGGATGTTGCTCCAGATGATATGCATCAGGATGATGCTATGATGATGATCAGGTTGATCATGTGATGATGTACATCAGGATGATGTATGGTGAGTATCAGGTTGATACTCCATGGCCGTGGACAGGTTGTGCAAGGGTAGCATGTAATAAGTCCTAGAGATCTGGACAGGTTGTGCTAGTCACGTAAAAGGCCTCAGATGCTCTTTAGAGATCTTGCTTGGCAAGACACTCTTTTAATGTTTTGCTAGACCACATGTAATATGTCCTGGAGATCTGGAGAGGTTGTGCTAGTCATTTAAAAGGCCTCAGATGCTCTTTAGAGATCTTGCTTGGCAAGACACTCTTTTAAGGTTTTGTGGGGACCACATGTAATAAGTCATGGAGATCTGGACAGGTTGTGCTAGTCACGTAAAAGGCCTCAGATGCTCTTTAGAGATCTTGCTTGGCAAGACACTATTTTAAGGTTTTGTGGTAGGGGTCACATGTAATAAGTCCCGGAGATCCAGACAGGTTGTGCTAGACACGTAAAAGGCCTCGTATGCTCTTTAGAGATCTTGCTGGGAAAGACACTCTTTTAAGCTTTTGTGACAGTCACATGTAAAAGATCCTGGGAGATCCGATAGGTTGAGCTGTGTGCTCGTAAAATGCCTGGGATGCTCTTTCAAGGTTTTGTTGATGCACGTAATTAGTCCTGAGGATTCCATAGTATGGCCAGTGATGATGAAGACCTACAGGTGGTGGCCCTACATCCAGTATGAAAAAGGACTGGCTCTGTAGAACTTCCTATGACGAGTAGTTCAGAGATTGATTGAGATAGTAGCAGCAGTGACGATGACGATGATTCGATGTCGATGATCCAGTGACGATGATCCAGAGAAGAAGACTTGTGCTAGAATACCTGTGTCGATAAATACCTTCCTAGTTAAGAGGGAGTGTTGATGTATTTGTAACTTCGGAATGTATTGCATATATGTATACTGTATTCCTATAGAGATGTTATTATTCTTCTATACGGAAGTGTTTGTATTCCTATAGAGATGTTATTATTCCTCGATACGGAAGTGTTTGTATTCCTATAGAGATGTTATTATTCCTCTATACGGAAGTGTCGTCATTTATATTGTAAGTGTCGTACCTTATACTTGATGGGTTATTAGACCACCTTGTTGGGGTCGGCCCTGTATAAGTCATGTGGCTTAAAGGGTTATTAGACCACCCTATTGGGGGTCAGCCCTGTCAGCATTATGTTATGTGGTTAAGTTAAGGCCGACCTAGTAAAGGTTATTAGGCAAGTCAAGTCAAGTATAAATAGAGTGCGGGAGGCACTCTATTTGATCATTCACTTCTCACTCATACACTCATTGGAGAGTGGCACACTAGTGGAGGAGGAGAAGCTGCTGCTAGGAGGACTATCTCTTGTACTTGGGTTGTATCATTGCTCTATCTATCTCTGAGGAAGTTGCGGGGTTTTTCACCTTCTTGGTTTTCCCCAGTGAAACTCTGTGTCTCTTGTGTGCTTGCATTGTTGTGTCGATGATTGATATGTTGTATATATGCTGTACATGTTATTCTCTCAGTTAAGATCCTAGATCAGATTGAAATTTCTGAAAAACTAACAACTACCTTTCAAAGTGCACATACAAATTCATTTTTATAAGGATACACAAATGTAGAATTTGAAAGCAAATGAAATTTTGTTTGGTAGAAAGTTCAAATCGAATCCTAAAATGAGCAAAAGAACTCAATTCAACATGCACACATAATAACTAAACCAAATGCAAGACTTTTTTGAAAAAAAAATTCAAAATGCAAAACTTGAAATGAAAACTTAATCTACAATCAAAACAAATACGTAGAAGAATTTTTGTTTTCAATATAAAATGTAACTCCAAATCATTTAGAGGCAATTGCAATGTATTCAACCAACACAAACTCAAAACTGAAGCAAAATTTTTTGTTTTCTAAATGAGAAACAAAGGCTAACAAAGATCAAACACACAACAAAATCAATGCAAAAATACCTCTGGTACCTTTATCAACAAATCAAAAGCGACCACAAACACAAGACTCTTCAGTCCTACAAGCATGCCAAGTGGATAAAAGTGCGAAAAATGACTTTTAAGTTCCACGTAGCAAGAATACCTACTAGGGTTCAAGGTTTGGGTCGAAGGCCTGATTCTTGCACCTAACCAGTGCAATTAGGAACAAAAACAACAAAAAAATCCCTGAACTTCCACTTCAAAGGAAATCCAAAAGTACAAAGTAAAAAAGCAACAAGAATTCTGAACTTAAAAAGACTATTTCCAAAAAAAATTCACCCAAGAAAACCAAAAGGACTGATTGAGAATAATCACAAAAGTAAGTGAGCTACTTCTGAGAGGTCACTAGAGGACCTTAATAGTCAAATACCTTCAAATATTTTCAAACAAATGGTGAAAAAGGACTAAGAACCAATGCTCTTTTTCAAAATAATTTTCATTGCAAAAATACTCAAAAACCAAGCCAAGATCAATCACTGAGCAAACACCACACTTCTAAGGTGTACTAACCAGACCTAGGACAAGAAAAGACTCCCAAAATTCTAATAAAAACCCCACACACAGGGAAAAAGGTGAAGAATACTTCCTATACGACAAAACCTTGGTGATCCAAAGCACAATAACGTTTAACACGCAACTGTGTAGAGTCTCAAGGGCGTGTTTTGACCAAAAACACTACTGTCAAGAAGGTGAAGGGCATTTTTTTACTGAAAGTGACGAAAATACAAGTCCAACTCAAAAAATTGAAGTGTCAGGGTGTCTACTAAAGCCTTAGACCAATCCTAGTTTGTAAATGGATTCTAAACAACCACAAAAACTAGAAGAATGAACTTTGGAAACCCCAAAACATATGAATTCCTCCCCAGCCGAGTTGCCAATTCTGTTGAGCGGAATTCTATCCAATGACTGGGGTTGACATCACTAACATACTGGGGCTGAATAAGATGGACATCTAGGGATTTACAGAAATCAAACTAGGGTTTATATTCAAACAAAGCTAAACTAGGGCTTAAAAGATAGAGGATCATGTACCTTGTTTATGGAGTTTGGTCCTAGCTTTTGTTGCCCCAAGCTTTGTTCCAAGCCTTCAACCAAAGAACCTACAAAAAAAATATAGTACCATCCTCAAATAGATTTGGATAGAAAAAAATGTTGAAATTCAAATAAAACATATAGATAAACAACTAATCAAATGAGCATCAACATGTAACCAAATTTGAGTCAAGAATGAACACAATAGTTAGGGAAGGGAAGATATCCAATCTTTATTTAAAATAACATAAAGTTACAAAGATACCTTTAACTGCTAGGCACCTTTCGAAACCTTGAATCCAAGTCTCCTGTTTGTGTTCTCCAAGAATCCCAACCAAAGCTCTAATGCATAAGGGTTCGAAATTGACTAGGGAAACAACTTCAAGACATAGGGCATGGACAACAAGGGATGGAGAGTAGCAATTCCTCCAACATAAAAACACTTAGGAAAAAATTCCCCCATTATGGCTCATCTCCCTTAATGTTATACTAGGTGGAGATGGTTACCTTTGGGTTGGGAGCAATTGTAACCAAAGGGAGGTTACTAAAACCACCCAAATTGCCCCGAATTTCGATTTTTTATTAATTTTTTGAGCATTTAGGTAAAAAATGTTGGTAGGACAAAGGAAAGGTGTGTGTAACACGCTGGTGGGACAAAGGCAACCTGTGGTTTTAGGAAAAAATGCTAGTGGATAGCTCATTAGGGGTGTTTTTTTCTCCAAACCTAGTTACATAGCTTCTAATTGCTAGGGAATCACTAGATAAGTTAAGGCCATAAAATCAAGCACCAAATTAGGGCTCTTCCATCCATAATGTCCTTTTGTGTGAGAAACAGAGTTGTCATGAAAGTGTCGTCATGAAAGTGTGATCATGCGAGAATCATCATGAAAATGTTGTCACTGATGGATAAGTGTCGATTTGGGCTATAACTGGTTTCCAATGTTATAGTGGTCGGCCTAAGGGTTAAGGGATATTGGCAACTAGACAAGCTAGACCCTTTTGGTGGATAACTCTTCAAATCTTGCAATTCCTGGTCGATGGCTTGACTCCTATTCTAAGTGGATGTGAGAGGATGTTTGTTTGAATCCATTGACCCAGTCAATGGTGATCAAAGCTACATTCAATATTTGGATTATTTAAACAACCTCTTTAGATGTTTGAGATGTCATATTTTGGTCCATATCCAGATAAATTGTGATAAGCCTTTTCAAAAACAAAATTGCCTAAGGGTTGAGGGATCAGAGGGACATAAGGATAAGATCACTCCTTTGGAATCAAGTTTGAATCCAAATCCAATAGAAAGAGATCTCAAAATCCTATTCAACAACCACATGCAAAGGACAATTTGGTGGGGGTCGACTCTTTGGAGGCTAATGAATTGTTCATGGGTGATATGTCGATCCCCCTGATTGTTGAGGTTCTATAGGAATTGAGGAATGATATAGTGGGGACTCTTATAGATCCAATTCCAATAATGTATGGGTAATATCAAGTGATGATACTCACTTCGATGCTTCCGGATGCATGTCTCAACAATATACGGGTATTGTTGAAGAGTGTCTTCTAGATCTGTTGATCCAGGAGGATTGTCTCAATCGAAGAATGAAGAAGGTCTTAATTTTCTTCACAGGTGGTCAATCAACGAAGATCTTGCAGAGATATTTCTAACACAACTTGAACATGGTCAAGTGGACTTTGCATGTGGGACAAATTCCATGTTGAAGTTACGGCAAGAAAGAAGGTTTTCTTTAAGAAAAAGTTCATAAAGAGTTTCATTCGAAATTCAATGAACAAACTATGTAAAAGGGAATTAGATGTTGATTCTCACATTAATTCTCATTTAATTAGTTAAAAGGAAATTAAAAAGCTGTGAGAATCCAACTCATCATTTGGTTTCCTAGTCCTAAGGGGTGTTGAGATCTTCATGGAGGAAGATGAGACCTTTTCTCTACATACCCCCTTAAGGTGTCTTCTGATCCTACTTTAGGGGATCATGGGAGAGATTTTCTCCTAAACATGAGTGATGACTAATCATCCATGAGAAAGCTATAAAAATGTTATCACACAGGATTTTATCCATTTACAACCTACTTTATCCATTTACGAGCTACTGGTCAAAATCTTGATAGATACCCTATTCCAAATAATGTTACATCTTTAAAACCTTTCACAAAATATTTCATCCATCAAAATCTTAATGGATTCCCTATTGCAAATGATGTCACATCTAATTGAAACCTTTCACATAAAAATTTATCCATTCACGAACAACTGGCATAAATTTCACTAATGTACAACTGTGAATCTTTGAACGTGTTCCATATGCCACAAAACTTGTTCGCCTACTATAATGAGCTTTCAAGTTCCAGGTTGCAAATTGATTGGTATGTTCAAAAGCAAATTTGTGGGACTCTCCATATTTGGCGGCATGTCGCTACCATACAAATTTGTTTAACATTATCCAATATTAAAAATGTCATGCCAGTGGACTGTACGCACAACAATGAATTATGATGGGCAGGCACTGACATAACATTTGTTTATCATGATTCCAAACATTTTGTATCAACCATCGTATTTTTTAAAGGGTAGATAATGTTCACCTTCAAATTTCCAAGCTAGCAAATATTTCAATACTCTAAATATTTATTTTGTTAATTATGTTTTTGGACATTATGTGGAGATTCTATGTTTATGGGTTTTTTAGCCTTGAACAATGTATTATGACAAAATATTTCTGGTAAACCATTTAACATATATTTTATAATAAAATAAATATATAAAAATGAAAGTGTAAAAAACTCCAAATAATAAGATGTTGTAATAAAATAAGTATAAGATTGATTTGGAAGGATTTATCATGAAGGGCTCTGGTTAGGGTTTCTCATTTGGGGTTTGGAATGGAGGATCTCGATACTTGGAATTCAGTGGATGATGTCCAATTCATTGATTATTTTGACGATACATTGTAAGAGTCTCAAATATTTGTGTCTTTTCTAGCTCATTCAACCTATTGCCTGTGACGCTAGATTTGATGAGGTGATAGGGATACGATGCATGAATCCTCTCCGCGATGAGAAGGAAAAAGAGATTGAGTTTAATGATCAAGGTAATACTCGTATGATTGATTACCTTAGTCGAGATGAAGTTATGTCCTTGCCTTGTTCATATCGAGTCTCTCCTTGCGCCACAAAGGATATATTAGGTCAAGTATCTATTGCAATAGTTAAGGAGGCTTTTCACCCGAAGGCATGTGCTCAAGGTGATGAGGTGTTGTTGCAGGTTGCTCCTTTGTCCCCCTTGGTAGATCGTTCTGATGTGGGGAAGTGTTTTCTTGGTAGAGAGGTGAGAGGAGATGGTTTTATTTGGGGGGGGCTCAATCTTTCATATTTTCAATGTCGGTCACCTAAAGGCATTGAATTTGGTTCATAAGAAGAGGAAAAGGGTGGTTAAGAGAAAAGGTGTTAGCTTATATCTAATAGTTGGTAAGGACATTGTTGTTGAGGAGATTTTGGATATCAAGGATCGAACCCTTGTTGGTAAATCCATGAGTAATAGGGTTTCAATGGAGTTACTCGAAGAATAGATCGAGTCACTCCAAGCCTGAAGCTCATTCTCGATTATTGGCTGACCTCACACTTATTATCGTGAGGGTGGCTTGGTTTTCAGTTTAGATCTTAAGGGGATGCTATAAATATTTTGAAGAGAGTCTTGTTTTTAGACATTGCCTATCTATCCTTAAATCCATGGCACCCCTTGTTCAATTCTAAGGTTGAATACCTAAAAAATAATACAGTGTGGGTGAAATGTATAGGGTTTTATTGAGCGTAATTCTTTCCAATGACTAGGGTTGACATCACCAACATAATAGGGTTGAATAAGATGGACATATAAGGATTTACAGAAAGAAAATTAGGATTTATATTCAAACGAAGTTAAACTAGTGCTTAAAAGATAGAGGATCATGTACCTTGTTTATGGATTTTTATCCTAGCTTTCGTTGCTCCAAGCTTTGGTCCAAACCTTCAACCCAAGAACTTGAAAAAACACTACAATACCTTCCTCAAACACATTTGGATACAAATATTGTTGAAATACAAATAAAACATAGAGATAAACAATTAATCAAATGAATATCAAAATGTAACCAAATTTGAGACAAGAATGAACACAATAGTTAAGGAAGGGAAGATCTCCAATTCAAAATAGAAAAAAGTTACAAAGATAACTTTAAATGCTAGGCACCTTTTGAAACCTTGACTCTAGGTCTCATGTTTGTCTTATCTAAGAATCCCAACCAAATCTCCAATGCATAAGGGTTCGAAATTGACTAGGGCAACAGCTTCAAGACATACAACATGGACAACAAGGGATGGAGAGTAGCAATTCCTCCAGCATAACAACACTTAGGCAAAAATCCCCCCATTATGGATCATCTCCCTTGATTTTATACTAAGTTGAGACGGTTACATTTGGGTTAGGAGCAGTCGTAACCAAAGGGAGGTTACTAAAACCACCCAAACTGCGCCAAAATTTGGATTTTTATTAATTTTTTGAGCATTTAGGTAAATAAAACTAGTGGGACAAAGGAAAGGTGAGTGTAACACGCTAGTGAGATAAAGGAAACTTGTTTTTTAAGGACAAAATGCTAGTGGACATCTCATTAGGGATGGTTTTTGTCTCCAAACCCAGGTACAAAGATTCTAATTGCTAGGGAATCATTGGATAAGTTAAAGCCATAAAATCAAGCACCAAATTAGGGCTCTTCCATCCATATTGTCCTTTTGTGTGAGAAACAGAGTTGTCATGAAACTGTGATCATGTGAGCATCATCATGAAAATGTCGTCACGGACAGAGAAGTGTCGATTTGGGCTATAACAGATGACCCCTAATGTATGAGGTCAGACGTGAGCATGATGGTTGAAATATTACATTATAGTAGTCATTGGAGTTGGATTATGGAGTCAACAAAACCGGAGAAACCAAGAATCTTAGTCTCAACAAGGTATCTTAAACCAAAAACAATGTCAAACAAACTTGTACCTAGTACAATATATACAATGTTCAAGATGACCGCCAGAAAGATACCGTGTGTATCCAATATATTTATGTAACTAATGTAACTATCATGGACACAAAAAATACAAAGTGGATCCATGTGATATAAATGGGTCATGGCCACGAGTGGACAAAGTCAATCCATGCCCAACAACTGATCATAGCCACAAGAGATACATAGTGGATCTATGTCAAAACTGGATATCATAGCCATGACATAACAAAGTGGATCTATATCTCATCAGGTGCCAAATAAAATGTGGCATAGTCTTGCGCAACTCAGGCAATAGAAAAAGTAAGGATGATATTGTTAGCACAAGGTCTTCAATCCAAACTGCCTAAAGGTATGAATCCTAACCATGCGAATAAATGAGTTGAAGTCAAACATGGGTAATATCATTTGATTATCGGTCATTGATGAATATCGTCAAAAAACCTGAGGGAACCCATCGATAATGAATATGGGCCCCAAGGTAAACTCAACCAGTAAAGAAGAGATAGAAATATGCTCGATAAGACACTGATCCATGGATTTTATATCGAGACCAGATCATTTCATGCTATCTAGTGTTTTCAATTTTAAAGAGTCTAAAACTGGGTCTCATTTTAAAGAATTCTCTTAACCTGGGAGGAGATGAGTGTCAGGGACATGCAGAACTAGTTCCAAGTGCATGGAACAAACCTATGCATAATGCAAGGAACATGATCAAGATAAGAACACTTAGGGTGTGTCTCCTCTAGGTAAAGGTGTTAATTTGCAAAGGAAAAATGATACAATGCTTAACAAGAATGAGATCATATATGAGGGCTTATATAATGAGCTAAAATCATGAAATCCGACATCAGGCTCATAAGCGCAAGAGGGATCAATGCATATGTGACTTATACACAAAATTGGGATCCTTATAAGGAATGGCCAAAAATATATGAGAAATAAATACATGAGGATTCTTCTCAAAGTCATGGTAAAAGTAAAAAGGTTCTCGAGCCAATGAGAAAAACTTTGCATGGGAACCAAAATGGGAAAAGGTGTTGACTAGGGTGACCCATGTTAAGTAGGCTCTATTGTTGGACTAGTGCACAATGAATAAAAAGATGGATAATGCACCAATATCCAATAGGTTCGACCCTATGGAAAATTCAAGTGGAAAAAGGTTCAAATGCATCATAACAGAGGGGAGACCTAAACCTATATTCCAGTTTCTGAATATACCTGTCTGGATCGAGCAATATGCAGGAAATGATCCAGGATAAGCAACCATGAATCTAGCTGAAAATCATGTCTCCAAGAAACAATAGTACCAATATCATACCCCAAAAATCTAAAAATAAAGATCTGATACAGGTCATTTGGTAGAAGTACTTGCGACTTCAACATCTTCCACAATAGGCATAATCAAGGTGGAGTTTACTAGTGAAGACTCTAAAGTTCCAAGGCCTAAGGATCTACCATCAATAATATTAGACTCACAAGGAAGATCAAAGTTGGAAGAAGTAATGGAGTCTACAGGAACAAACTCATCATCACAGGAGTCGAAAAATCTACAAGCAAAATCAAACTCAGTAGGAACACCGACTTGATTCTCAATGACAGAGTCTAAAGTCTCAAAAGGTGAATCAGGGCTAGATTTGATTGCAACTAGGTCCAATCCAAGGAGATCATCTTCATAAAGGACATCAATATATAGAATAATATCAAACGATATCATAGACTTTAGGAAAACTTCATATGAAGGAAGAATATCATCTGATATAAGACACGTGTCTAAACATTCAGTTGGATCAATGAGGTGGAGAGAAGGCTCCAATGCCCACATTAGATGAATCACCTGGTCAACTACCAGGACCAAGTCTCGAGAAGGTAAGCATGAACGCAGAGGAATCCTCCCCGTAGAAATAGAACACAAGGGATATAAGGCCTGGTTGATCCGACTACACTCAACTTTAGAGGCTGGAAACTTCCAAGGGTCCTTAAAGTAAGAACTCTTAAATTGCAACACCTTATATGTTGAAGTTGTGGCAACTGTTGAAATTGAGTGTACCGAAGATGCATTAACATGCAAATTATGTGGGGGGAGATTAAAATTTCCCATTAACAAAGGATACATACCCACACCAATGTTTTCACAATCTCTCACGGAATGGGATACTAAAGGAATATTAGATCCATGATCCTGGTTGAACTCATTGTTGTTTAAGGCTAGCTGGTCAATTGTTACAATCTTTCCTTCATGAGGTAACTTGATGACATGAAATATTGAAGAGACTACTGCCATCATAGCTTGAGTCCAACTTATTACTAGTAATAAATTATAATCAAATGGATATTCAACCACTTCCATATCCGCTTTGACTACTTTTCCCCCTAGATCTATACGAAAGGTGTGACCACATCAGGTGATCATAAATCCTTCCAACATGATAAATACATGATAGATGTGGAGGCACCCTCATCTATGAATTCCCTATGAATCTTAGTGTTTGCATATACAACTTGGATGTGAAAAGCAACATCATGGGGTAAACGAGGTTTCCAATTCTCAAAATCGAAAGAAATCACTTAACTGTCCGCATGATCTCGAGCTCCTAAAGATGAAAGTAAGGTCTTCCTTAGATTTGGGAAACTTTGGAGTAACTCAAGTGTATACATTGCACACGGATCCTGCACCAAATCTTAAACTATACTATAATTCTAAGCAGCACATGCATTAGGATTATACATGGCTTTCTTGAGAACAAACTTTAGTATTCTAGGCATAGTATCATTGGAACGCTTCTCAATGTGTAAAGAATTGTCATTGTCAGCATTAAGTGGTTCTTTACCTTTGGATCCAAACGAATTAGATTCATAATTATTTTTCCTAGTATGGGGATAAACATCATGTTCACACATGAAAAATTCACTTGGGCCTAAATTTTCCCCTTGAGAGGAGGTTCGATGGTTTCCCCCTTGGCAAGTAGGAAGTTTTTTGTGAGCACCAACAATCATCTGTTGCTGATGTTGAGTAAATATATTAGTTAATACAGAAGGTTGGGAGGACCCTTCCTGTTGGGACAACAAGTTCAGAGCCCGTTTCCATCTTAGGGCATTTATAGGTTAAGTGATCTTTCTGGCATAAAAAGCAAGGAAAATTTATTTTACCTTTTTCATTATTTTCCCCACTAGCATTAGTGTTATTATTTTTTTTGTTTGCATTATTGTTACCCTTATTCCCATTTTTCTTGTGCTTATTTTTCTTCCCTCTAGGCTACTGGGTTCCTTTAGATTTTTGTACAGACAAAACATTAGAAGAAGGGTTGGGTTTAAGGTTTTGTGTGTTATTTTCATTAATTGCAGGTGAATTTTGACCATAAAAGTTATTACTCAGCCTAACTAGATTTTTCTCAACTACATCAATCACACCATCAGCATAAGGTGTAGGGATGGGTTTTGTTGGGCAACTTCTGCTCTAGGAGCAGTACGCAGAATTTCATACAACATTCTGGACTAGGAATAAATCAAATCCAATTGGTGGGATTTAATAATAGCCTATTCTTCGGTCTGAACCCTAGAAAGAGCCACATATTTCACAATAAAAGGGTTGTAATGATTTAATAAACCAATAAGGAACTCGTCAGGTATTTGATCCTTGATCAACATATGCCTCCTCTGCCACTCATGGATGTGGTCAGAGATATGGTATATTTATCCAGATGAAAGGATGTTAACATCTCCTTTCCAGTTTCATAATGGACCGGTAGTTGAAAGTGGTTTAAAAATGCCATCGCAACTGAATTAAAAGTTTGAAAAGATGCTCGTGGTAACTCAATGTACCATCTTGATGCTACCCCAGTTAAAGTCCTTTGGAATACACGCAATCTAATAGAATCATCCATCAGAGAGTTGGATGAAAACCATAGATGAAAATTCATCACATGGTTAGCTAGATCTTCCTTAGGTTTGCATTCAAACTTAGGAATGTCTGAAGGAAGCTCAGTGGGTAGGGGTGGCCATCCTTGGTCATGTAACATTGGATTGTTAGTCAACTTTGAAATATAAATAAAATTCAAAGTAGTAAAAAATGGTAACTTTGTCTGAGCCATTGTGTTCCAGGTTTCAAGAACGTTAGCTGTGCATTGGTTGGTGTTGGCATATGGCTGTCCCGGAATATATGGATTTTCGAGATTAGTGAAAAACGAAAAGTTGTTCCGAAATCCCCTTCTATCCCTCTTAATGGTTGGTTTCCTTGTAAGAAACTTGTCATAACATGGTTAACCATATTGGAACATCCCATCCCGAAAAAGAAGATATTTTCTTGAGTGGCATTTTTCCCCCATGGAAATCCAGGGGGAAATCCAGTGTTGGTGCCCCCCATTGTAAAGGAATTACCTTGCAATACATTTATTCCAAAGGGGTTACCGCAACTCGTACCTTCAAAAGATTGGAAATGTAAGCTTAACTGGGATGAGGTGGAGTTAGAAACAACTCTAGTGAAGGGTGGGTTAGGCATCAATATTTTTCCACCAAAGGGTGGGAAATTATGGAAAGGGATGGATGGTCCACTACCTGAAGCAATGGTAAAAGTTGAACTAGGAGGAATAGTAACAGGTATAGGTTGATATCCTAAAAAAGGAAATACAAAAGAGAAAGGGTTCGAACTCAATTGAGTTGACAAACTAGTACCAATAAGTATCATCTTGGATGGTTGGGACCATCCTAATCCTGTTGTGCATACCGTATTGAAAGTAATTCCTCCTAAAGGGGTAGCACTAACTGTAAAAACTTGTTCTATATTTTCCATGTTAAACCACCTAGACAATGGATTAGGAACATTGATACCATATATTTGGGAAAAAATAGGACTTTGTGGCAGGTCCAAAAGTATGCATGGATCTAAGAGGTACTCAATTGCAATGGGACCTAAATTCTCTTCAAAATTAGGAGAATGGATTCTAGGAGAGTTATGCAAATGCTCCTCAGTATCTCTAAAATGTCCTTCATTAGAAGAACTCTTAGACTCACTTGACCTAAAACCATTTTCTTCTATTGCCTGTTCTATATGATGTTCCTGGTTTTCCTCTTCTCTCCCCTAAGGGGGTGGATTAGTATAACCCAGTCTTCACCTGGGTGCAAGTACTTATCTTTGTTCAAGAGAGTGTCCTTGGATTCGTGAGGACATGAGAAAATGTTGATTGGCCACAGTGGCTCGTAGAATACATTAAGAAGAAAATATACAAAAAAATAGAAATCAAACAACACACATTAAAATGTCCCTGAAATATCTCAAACAAACAAACAAATCTCACACTGAAAAAGCACTTGGTTGCAAGAACAATTCTATGAATATCCAAATATGGAATCTTCTGAAGATTAGCCTAGGATGACCAGGGCCCAATTCCAACCAGCGAAGATTTGAGAAATACTTACACTGACCTTTCAATCACCAAGGGTGCAAGTATTAGCCTTCTTCCAACACCCTCCCAAGGAGTAGAAGATTCAATGTTTGTCTTATGTCCCAACAAGATATCCCCTTGCGGAAACCTAGGAGGTACTTAGGAATATAAACTATGTTTACCACTTCACGCTCTATAGTCAGGTGAGACGGTCATGGGATGGAGATTTTGCGAATGGGAAGGCAACGTAGGCCTTGTATAAGAAGTCCTAAAACCGAATATATTAATGAATAGTGGTGTCACCCTGAGGACTTTCCATGCTCGATCGGATCCACGACATGCATAACTCCCCTCATATTGACACCGTTTTTAGTGGCGCTTTCCTGACAAGTATCTTACACTACTAATGGATTTATCACTATTTAGTAGTTTCCTAGTTTCCCAGTTTTATGTGATCTTCGAGAAGTTAAATTTCAACTCCCTATCTCCAAAATCCTAGCCTAGACTATTAGGTGTGTCTCTTGCTAAAATGAAAACCTAGTAGCATATTCTGATTACTGATTGCTTGTGTAAATTTCAAAAGAAGCAAAAGGAGTGCAATTAAAGATACAATGTTCTTTAACTGAAATACAAAGCACTCTACTGCCACAATCATGCACTTTTAATTTTGAATCTCTTTTCAATGTACATGCAAGTTCTAAATATATGATGTATTTTGGATTGCAAATACAAGTTTTCAATATACAATGCAATTTTTTGGTCTTTTAAATGCAAAAGGAAACTAAATCTTTTACACCCTAAATGCAAGATCAAGTCTACAACATAAGCATGCAACTACCTTTCAAAGCGCACATACAAATTCATTTTTATAAGGATACACAAATGTAGAATTTGAAAGCAAATGCAACTTTGTTTGGTAGCAAGTTCAAATCAAATCCTAAAATGAGCAAAAGAACTCAATTCAACATGCACACTTAATAACTAAACCAAATGCAAGACCTTTTTTGAAAAAAAAATCAAAATGCAAAACTTGAAATGAAAACTTAATCTACAATCAAAACAAATATGCAGAAGAATTTTGTTTTCAATATAAAATGCAACTCCAAATCATTCAGAGTCACTTTCAATGTATTCAACCAACGCAAACTCAAAATTGAACCAACTTTTTTTGTTTTCCAAATGAGAAACAAAGGCTAACTAAGCACAAACACACAACAAAATCAATGCAAAAATACTTATGGTACCTTTATCAACAAAACATAAGTGACCACAAACACAAGACTCTTCAATCCTACAAGCATGCCCAAGTGGAGAAAAGCAAAACAAATAACTTTTAAATTCGACCTACCAAGAAGACCTACTAGGGTTCAAGGTCTAGGAAGGCCTGATTCTTGCACCTAACCAATGCAATTAGGAACAAAAAAATGGAAAAATCCCTAAACTTCCTCTTCAAAGGAAATCCAAAAGTACAAAGTCAAAAAGAAACAAGAAATATGAACTTAAAAAGACTCTTTCCAAAAACTTTTCACCCAAGAAAACCAAAAGGATTGATTGATAATAATAAAAAAAGTTAGTGAACTACTTCTGAGAGGTCACTAGAGGACCTTAACAATCAAAGACCTTCAAATATTTTCAAACAAATGGTGAAAAAGGACTAAGAACCAATGCTCTTTTTCAAAAGACTTTTCATTGCAAAAATACTCATAAACCAAGCTAAGATCAATCACTAAGAAAACACCACACGTCTAAGGTGTACTAACCAGACCTAGGACAAGCAAAGACTCCAAAAAATATAATAAAAACCTCACAGATAGGGAAAAAGTTAAAAACACTTCCTATAGGACAAAACACTAGTGAGCCAAAGCACAGTAGCGTTTAACACGCAACCGTGTAGAGTCTGAAGGGCGTTTTTGGACCAAAAACACTATTGTCAAGAAGGTGAAGGGCGTTTTTGTACTGTAAGTGACGAAAATGCAAGTCCAACTCAAAACATTGAAGTGTCAGGGTGTCTAATAAAGCCTTAGACCAATCCTAACTTGTAAATGAACTCTAAACAACCACAAAAACTAGAATAATGAACTTTGGAATGGAGTCGCCAATTCTGTTGAGCGGAATTCTATCCAATGACTGGGGTTGAAATCACCAACATATTGGGGCTGAATAAGATGGACATTTAGGGATTTACAGAAATCAAGTTAGGGTTTATATTCAAACAAAGATAAACTAGGGCTTAAAAGATAGATGATCATGTACCTTGTTTATGGAGTTTGATCCTAGCTTTCGTTTCTCCAAGCTTTGCTCCAAACCTTCAACCCAAGAACCTACAAAAGCACTATAGTACCTTCCTCAAACATATTTGGATAGAAAAAATTGTTGAAGTTCAAATAAAACATAGATATAAACAACTAATAAAATGAACATAAACATGTAACCAAATTTGAGACAAGAATGAACACAATAGTTAGGGAAGGGAATATCTCCAATATTTATTTAAAATATCATAAAGTTACAAAGATACCTTTAACTGCTAGTCACCTTTCGAAACCTTGACTCTGGGTCTCTTGTTTGTCTTCTCCAAGAATACCAACCAAAGCTCCAATGCATAAGGGTTCAAAATTGACTAGGGAAATAGCTTCAAGACATGGGGCATGGACAACAAGGGATGGAGAGTAGCAATTCCTCTAGCATAACAACACTTTGGAAAAAATCCCCCCATTATGGATTATCTCCCTTGATTTTATACTAAGTGGATATGGTTACCTTTGGGTTGGGAGCAGTTGTTGTTGATGTATATGTAACTTCGGAATGTATCTCACATGTATATGTATATTGTATTCCTATAGAGATGGTATTATTCCTCTATAAGGAAGTGTCGTCATTTATATTGTAAGTGTCGTAACTTATACTTGATGGGTTATTAGACCACCTTATTTGGGGTCGGCCCTGTATAAGTCATGTGGGTCAAAGGGTTATTAGACCACCCTATTGGGGGTCGGACATGTGGGTCAAAGGGTTATTAGACCACCCTATTGGGGGTCGGCCCACTCAGCATTATGTTATGTGGTAAAGTTCGAGCCTACATGAGTTAGGTAAAAAGGCAAGTCAAGTCAAGTATAAATAGAGTGCGGGAGGCACTCTATTTACTCACTCACTTCTCTCACATGCTCTCAAGGAGGAGAGGCGCACTTATGGAGGAGTAGGATTGCTGCTAGGTTATGGCTATCTCTCTTGGTTGGTTGTATCATTGCTCTATCTATCTCTGAGGAAGTTATTGGGGTTTTTCACCTTTATGGTTTTCCCCAAGTAAATCTTTGTGTCTCTTGTGTGCTTGCATTATTGTCTCCATGATTGATATGCTGTAGATATGTTGTACATGTTGTTCTCTCAGTTAAGATCCTAGATCATATTGAAGTAAATTCAGAAAATTTAACATGGTATCAGAGCTAGCCTGAAAGAAGGCATGATATGGCATGTATGACACTTGTTGCACTTACGATGCTAAGGCTTGATATAGCAAAAACCAGTCATCGTAGCACTTTCGCTATAAATACGTTTTGGAAAAGTTTTCGGATCTGAAATTGTTATAGGATGAATCTAAGATCTCCAGGTATCTTGTGTCCAAAGGACAACCTCTAATTCGTTTTACTTTGTGATTTATGATCTGTACAATATAGGGTTTCTGCCTCTTCCAGATCTGAGTCAAAATCAGGTGACCTTGGGAAAAAGGTCATATCTTGGGCTAGGAAGCTCCAAATGAAATTTAGTAAAAAGTGACAGGTATTACACAGTATGTACTATCTCAGAAAACTTTTTCAGAGGCCGAAGTTGAACCAGTGACACGTGGCACGCCGTACAAGTTCGCTCTCCTGTATTATCCCATAAACAGGTCACGTTGCGACATTTGGAATAACTCTCTCTCAGAGAGTCCAATTGAGGTCAGACCTGTCAGGATGGAAAGGTAACAGGCAGATCTATCTCAAAAAACATTTTCAGAGGCCGAAGTTAAAACAGTGACGCGTGGCACGCCGTACAAGTTCGCTCTCCTGTTTTATCCCAAAACAGGTCACGTTGCGACATTTGGCATAACTCTCTCTCAGAGAATCCAATTGGGGTCAGACCTGTTAGGATGGAAAGATAACAGGTCAGGCTATCTCAGAAAAAATTTTCAGACCCTGTGGATCAAAAATTTTGGAGTTACACCAGAAACAATCAGGTACATATTTCTGTCAAAACAGAATTATTGTTTGGTACCTTCATTCATGGCTTCCGGAATTTAGGGCTTTGGAGAAAGTTGGAATTTTTGTAATCGGAGATCACGGCGGATGCTACTCATCAAAATAGAAATTTAGAGACCAAGATCAGAATTTTTGGTTGGGCAGAAGGCCGGGCTTGATTAGACCCTAGTTCGGGACTTTGATCAGAAAAGTGGAAAATTAGGGCTTCTGTAAAAATGGGAATTTTTGAAATCTGTGACCACGGCTGGAAGCTCCTCAGAAAAATAGAAGCTTAGAGCTTTGGATCTAACATTTTGATGGGGAAAAAGAGTGGGCTTCATCAAACCCCAGTTCAGGATCACGTCCAGTGAATCCGGGAGTTTCAAAGGCAAAATTGAGGAGTGAAACTTTGCAGTTTTCAAATTCTGAATATACCAGTTTGATCAGCTCATCAAGGCGCATATTTCTATCCTTTCGAAAGTTTGAAATTCAAAGTTTGAATTTTTGGGGTTTCTCTGTCAAACCCATATCCAGCTCCAGGTCCAGTTCTTGCAAATCAAGTGGATTGGGTTAATCCTAGAAGAAGATGGATTGATCATCTGCATGAGTGAAGAAGTTCCTGTTTCAGAGGGAGATGAGGCTAAGGTCTTACATAAGAAGATTACACGCAATCTCGACAGGTATGTCTCATCGAGGTATGTTTCGATATTTGTCCATGATTAAGTTTATGGTATGTTTGTCTTCATGTTATTACGGTTAGTACAATTTTGATTTTAGATTTGTCGTTTCACCTTAACAAAATTATGAATGCATGATAGAAGATATTCATTGGTTAGGGTATTGACACTTATGATTGTACTAATGCATTATGGTGTTGTATGAGGTTTATGTTGTCTACTAACATGAAAGGTACACCAAGAAAGACAAAGCATGTTCCAGTTCAAGAACATATGATCATGATGACATGAGGATAAAGACTCATCCATTGTCATGGATCTCATAGAAGATCCATTTACGAGGTATGTATAACTTGGTTTTATAATGGCTAACCTATGAGATATACAGGTTACTAGCACAAGTCATTGAAGAAGAACAAGAAGACATCATGTGAGTATGTTAGACATAACTAACTAGCATGCTAATCCAGGTATGTTTTTCCTATATCAAGATAGAATCCTACCTTGTGTTAGGATCTTATACTGTTGTTGATAATGATTATTCATGAAGTCATAGGTTTGAATAATTATGATTGTATGCATATTATGTTTCTTACCATAATTGATGATATGACTAACCAGAAGAATCATGATGATATAGGTTTGAATAATCACAGGTTTTATGCATTTTATATCTCTTATCTTGATTGATGATTCAAATAACCCAAAGAGTCATAGGTTTGAGTAATTATAGGTTTAGACATGTTATGATTTGATTAACCATAAGAATACTACATAAACCTTGAATGCTAATGCTTATTATTTCTGTTTGAAATTATCATGACTATACATGCTTGAGATTATTGTGTTTTAATAGTATACTAATGAATGTATGATTTTATATGAGATCACAAGGATAACACATTCATGATACTAATAAGCATGCATAGGGACCAAGGATGAATATGAGATTCAAGAACAGGTAATCCAGGAAGCAAAGATCAAGAGGGAGTACATTCCAGTGGTTTATGCAAGGATGCAGATATTCAGAGGGAGTTGACCATCTCTGTACATCCCACAACCGAAAGGTGTAGAAGAAGCTACTTCAGATTCGGACTCCAGCAGCTCCTGCAAGGAAGCGAAGACTCAGAGGGAGTCCACCCAACGAACAAACAAAGATAAGTATTTGAATTGTCATTTCTTAAATAATACTGTTCAATAATGTATATATTGATGTTCCTAGAATTAGGTTGTGTATTATGCATATTAGAATAATTGCATTGATGAACAGTATACTCCTAATATGCATGGGTAAGTGGCCTATGGCACTATACAACATTCCATTGCTACTTATCTAGAAGGAAACCTCTTTGCTGACATGTTGAGAGTTGTGCACACTCTTAACAATGTTCTGGTAGAGATTGGAAGGCATCTAGAAAGTTACGGGATATGGATAAATGTTGTATTGAAGCATTGGATAAGATAATTGCATGACTGTATGACATATTTATTTATGCGTAAGAATTTGTTCTGAAAACTATGAGATGTTTTCTAATCATGCAATTTAACTTGTTGTGTAGGAAAGATCATATGCCATCTCCTACAAAAGAAGAACTACAACATTTGTTCAGCAACAAATTATCTATTGAAGATATTGAAGTTCCCAGGATACGGGAAGAATGCCATGATCCGTCGATCATGAAGAACGATGTTTGGGATGCGGTCCCAAGATGTGAAGGGAAGTTTGTTATGACTTCCAAATGGAACTATCAGATCAAGCATGTTGCAGATGGCAGCATTAAGAAATATAAAAATGATGAAATAGAAGATGCACCAGATGGATTTCAAGACAGCATGGTGCAGTCTTATATGTGTGCAGAACTTGGTGAAGATAGATTGATTGCCAACACGCAGCAGAAGCTTGCTGCCAAGTTCGAGATGAAAGATTTGGGAATGATGCACTATTTCCTAGGTATGGAGGTGTGGCAGAGTGCAGGTGGGATCTTCCTTGGTCAAGGGAAGTACACAGTAGATATCCTGAAGAGATTTGGGATGATGGATTGCAAGGCCATGGCCACACCGATGGCATCGAATCTGAAGCTTCTATGTGATGCTTCATCTGAGCCGGTTGATGTCTCTTTGTATCGTCAGATGATTGGGTCCTTGATGTACCTGACGAACACGAGACCGGATATTTGCTTTGCTGTGAACACATTAAGCCAGTTTCTGACGGATCCGAGGAGTGTTCACCTGGTTGCTGTAAAGCACGTTCTGAGGTACCTGAAGGGTACAGTGGATTATGGGCTCAAATATGAAGCAAATCAAAAGTTTAACCTACAGGGTTATGTTGATTCAGATTGGGCTGGCAGTGCTGCAGATAGGAAGAGCACATCTGAATGCTGCTTCAGTATGGGATCAGGTGTGATCTCTTGGTTTAGCAGGAAGCAGTCCTGCGTAGCACTGAGTACAGCTGAGGCAGAGTATGTTGCAGCCTGTTCAGCTAGTTGTGAAGCAGTATGGCTACGGAAGCTACTGTCTGAGTTATTTGATCTCCCGTTGGAGGCTACTGGTATCTTCTGTGATAACCAGAGTTGTGTGAAGCTGTCCGAGAACCCAGTGTTTCATGACAGGTCGAAACACATAGAGATCAAATATCACTATATCAGGGATATGGTGCAGAGAGGAGCTGTGAAGCTCCTGTATGTTGCGACGGATGAGCAGATTGCAGATGTGCTGACGAAGCCACTAGCCAGGGTGAAGTTCGAGTACTTCAGAGAGAAGCTTGGCGTGCTTCAGGTCGAGGACACTTCGAGGAAGAAGTGATGAACACATTTGCTGAAGCCATTCCAAACATGTTGGAAGGGGGATCCTTCACATGGCTGTGGATGTAAGCGCTGGATGATGAACATCAGGAGGATGTTCTGGTTTCTGCTTAGATATGATCAGTTGGATCACGTATATGTATTTTGTGTATGCATCATGTTGGATGCTGGATATGATCAGTTGGATCATTATATGTATGTATGTATGCATCATGTTGGATGCTGGATATGATCGGTTGGATCATGTGTCTGTATTTTGTATATGCATCATGTTGGATGCTGGATATGATCGAGTGGATCATGTATCGTTGTATGATCAGGTAGATCATGTATGCTGATGGATACATTGTGTGGATCATGTATCTTTGTATGATCAGGTAGATCATGTATGCTGATGGATACATTGTGTGGATCATGTATCTTTGTATGATCAGGTAGATCATGTATACTGATGGATACATTGAGTGGATCATGTATCGTTGTATGATCAGGTAGATCATGTATGCTGATGGATACATTGTGTGGATCATGTATCTTGGTATGATCAGGTAGATCATGTATGCTGATGGATACATTGTGTGATCATGTATCTATGTATGTATCAGGTGGATACTTGGATGATCGTGGATGACGAGCTTCTCCAGATGACATGCAGCAGGACGTTGCAGTGATGATGATCAGGATGATCATGTGTACATCAGGATGATGTTTGATGAGTATCAGATGATACTTTATGGCCGTGGATCAGGTTGTGCAGGAAAGCATGTAATTTGTGCCCTGGGAGATCTGCAGATGGTCTTTCGAGGTTTTGCCTATGGCATGTAATTCGGTGCCCTGGGACATCTGACAAATGCTCTTGTGAGGTTTTGCTTGAGAGGACATGTAATTTGTGCCCTGGGAGATTTCAGGTCGGAGTTGTGTACCCGTAACATCCTGAGATGCTCTTGCGAGGTTTTGTCCTATGGCATGTAATTTGCTCCTGGGAGATCTGGACAGGATGAAAAAGGCCTCAGATGCTTCAGCCAGGTTTTTCCATGACCACATGTAATTTGCTCCTGGGAGATCTGGACAGGATGAAAAAGGCCTCAGATGCTTCAGCCAGGTTTTGTGGTGGACCACATGTAATTTGCTCCTGGGAGATCTGGACAGGATGAAAAAGGCCTCAGATGCTTCAGCCAGGTTTTGTGGTGAGATCACATGTAATGTGCTCCTGGGAGATCCGACAGGTAGAGCCGCGTGCTCGTAACAGCCTGGGATGCTTCAGCCAGGTTTTGTGATGGGTCACATGTAATGTGCTCCTGGGAGATCCTACAGGTAGAGCTGTGTGCTCGTAATAGCCTGGGATGCTGCAGCCAGGTTTTGTGACGCACGTAATAAGTCCTGAGGATTCCACAGTATGGCCAGTGATGATGAAGACCTACAGGTGGTGGGCCTACATCCAGTATGAAAAAGGACTGGCTCTGTAGAACTTCCTATGACGAGTAGATTCAGAGATTGATTGAGATAGCAGCAGCAGTGACGATGATGATGACTCGATGACGATTATCTAGTGACGATGATCCAGAGAAGATGACTTGTGCTAGAAGAACTGTGCTGAGAAATACCTTCCTAGTTAAGAGGGAGTGTTGATGTATATGTAACTTCGGAATGTATCTCACATGTATATGTATATTGTATTCCTATAGAGATGGTATTATTCCTCTATAAGGAAGTGTCGTCATTTATATTGTAAGTGTCGTAACTTATACTTGATGGGTTATTAGACCACCTTATTTGGGGTCGGCCCTGTATAAGTCATGTGGGTCAAAGGGTTATTAGACCACCCTATTGGGGGTCGGCCATGTGGGTCAAAGGGTTATTAGACCACCCTATTGGGGGTCGGCCCACTCAGCATTATGTTATGTGGTAAAGTTCGAGCCTACATGAGTTAGGTAAAAAGGCAAGTCAAGTCAAGTATAAATAGAGTGCGGGAGGCACTCTATTTACTCACTCACTTCTCTCACATGCTCTCAAGGAGGAGAGGCGCACTTATGGAGGAGGAGGATTGCTGCTAGGTTATGGCTATCTCTCTTGGTTGGTTGTATCATTGCTCTATCTATCTCTGAGGAAGTTATTGGGGTTTTTCACCTTTATGGTTTTCCCCAAGTAAATCTTTGTGTCTCTTGTGTGCTTGCATTATTGTCTCCATGATTGATATGCTGTAGATATGCTGTACATGTTGTTCTCTCAGTTAAGATCCTAGATCATATTGAAGTAAATTCAGAAAATTTAACAGTTGTAACCAAAGGGAGGTTACTAAAACCACCCAAATTGCCCTGGAATTCAAATTTTATTAATTTTATGAGCATTTAGGTCAAAAACGTTGGTGGGAGAAAGGAAAGGTGTGTGTGACACGCTAGTGGGACAAAGGAAACCTGTGTTTTTAGGAAAAAATTCTAGTGGATAGATCATTAGGGTTGTTTTTTCCTCAAACCCAGTTACAGAGCTTCTAATTGCTAGGGAATCACTAGATAATTTAAGGCCATAACATCAAGCACAAAGTTAGGGCTCTTCCATCCATAATGTCATTTTGTGTGAGCAACGGAGTTGTCATGGAAGTGTGATCATGCAAGCATCATCATGAAAATGCTGTCACTAATGGATATGTGTCGATTTGGGCTATAACAGGTTTCCAATGGAATAGTGGTTGGCCTAAGGGTTAAGGGATATTGGCAACCAGACAAGCTAGACCCTTTTGGTGGATGACTCTTTGAATCTTGCGATTCCTAGTCGATGGCTCGACTCCTAGTCTAAGTGGATTTGAGAGGATGTTTGTTTGAATCCATTGACCCGGTGAATGGTGATCGAAGCTACATTCAATCTTTGGATTATTTAAACAACCTATTTAGATGTTTGAGATGTCATATTTTGGACCATATCCAAATAGATTGTGATAAACCTTTTCAAAAAAAAATTGTCAAAGGGTTGAGAGCTCAGAGGGAGATAATGATAAGATCACTCCTTTGGAATCAAGTTTGAATCTGGATCCAATAGAAAGGGATCTCAAAATCCTATTTGACAGCCACATGCAAAGGAAAATTTGGTAGGGGACGACTCTTTAAAGGCTAATGAATTGTTCATGGGTGATATGTTGATCCCCCTGATTGTTGAGTTGTTATAGGCATTGATGAATGATCTAGTGGGAATTATTATAGATCCAATTCCAGTCATGTATGGGTAATATCAAGTGACGATACTCACTTCGATGCTTCTGGATCCATGTCTCAACAATATACGAGTATTTTTGAACAGTGTCTTCTGGATCCGTTGCATTAGTTTATCAAGCATTGACATTTCAGACCAAGCTAGTGTGGTCCATCATTAGGAAATGAGAGATAGGAAATTATCTGATCATGAAGGAATTATATGTCTCAACAATATACAAGTAAGTCCCCTATTCTTACTAATGTGAATGTTGACTTGGAATGTTCTTAAACTAATGACGAGGGGACTGTCTCTCTTATCAAGTCCAATTTTCGAAGGGGTATACCAACAAATTATTGGGTTCATAAAAATAATCTTGAGAAGGTCAATTTGAAGGGAAATGAGTCGAGTGTGTTGAAGGATCTGTCACACTCTTGGAGTGGCGTTCCTACTTTCTGCCACTTTGGTGGTTGATCCTTTGATGAATCCAATGATGGGGTTCGGGGTGGACACTATAACCTCCTTTCAAATAAATGAATTTACCATTTTTCCTCTTCTGTATCGGGTGGTTGGGTGTTGATTTTCCAAAGGGTTATCCTGCATTGTATGAAGGGTGGTCATCAACTATCAAATTATCCTAGATGAAATCATGCAAAGAAGTTAATTAGCGTAAGAATAAATTAATTTTAGGGGTCCTTAGAGTAGGCATATTCCCCTCGATAGGTTTACCATGAAATTGTTTTTAGTAAACATAAGAGGGTTTTGGGGCCAGGCCAAAAAATTGGCCCTATGTCGTTTAGTGATCGCAGACAAGCCTAATATAGTGTTGATTAAGGGGTAAACCTAATATAGTGGCCCTGTGTCGTTTAAGGGCTATACCCTTAAATGAACCAGGGCCACTATATGGGGTATACCCTTGAATCAAATGGTATGTCGAGAGGTGTTATAATTTGATGGAATGATTTTGTGGTTTTGAACAATTATTTTGCAGTAGTTTTGGGTCTGTGTGCTAAATTTTAATATAAATATTTGGATAAAAATCTAATGGTATTTAATGTTTATGGGTCATATGATGGAAAAGTTAATTTCTAGAAAAGAAATTCTCATCTAAGATTTTCATGTCCCCAAACCTAATTTGGGGTGGGGGGATTTTAATTTCACCACTAATTGTAGGGAAATTTGGGGGAAATGCTCGTCAAATGTTTTGGCTAATTGTTTCATTTCTTCTTTTGATTGAACATGCTTGATTTATTTGGAACCTATTGATTTAAAACCTACTTGGAGTAATAATCGACCAGGGGATGGAGGCATTTAAAAGAGGTTGGATCACTCTCTGGCTCATAATGAAATTATTCAAATGGTGGATAGGTATTGAACTTGGGTTTAGGATTCCTAGTGCTCGGACCATTTTCCAATCTACCTTGAACTTGGTTCTATCATCTTGAATTCGAGCACCCCTTTCAAGTTGAAACCAACTTGGGATTTATGGGATGACTAATTTATTTGGTCAAAGAGTGTTGGACAAGTTTTAATGGGCCTTATCTTGATGAGTAAGCATCCTCTCAATTTGTAAAGGATTTGTAGGTCATAAAAGAAAAAATTGTGGCTTAGGTGGGGAATCTTCATAGAAAGTGTGGGGCTACTCTAATGGAAATAGAAAGGGAATGGGTTTGCATGTTTGAAAAGTCAAAGGATGGCATGTTGAGTTTTATTAACTTGGACACTATCATGTTGTTGGAAGCTAGGAAGACAAAATTATTATTGGCTGAAGAGAAGGAGTGGTGTATAAAGAGCAAAGAAACTTGGGTGGAGGTTGGTGACCAAAATACAATTTTTTTCATAATTTTTCCGGTCATCGAAGGAACAAGAATTCCATTTGATAATTGAGGGATGAAGAGGGACAAAAGGTTAGTTGATTTAATGATTTGGAATACCTAGGGCTTCGTTATTTAGGCAATGTTATTAAGGAACTTGATAGGATTAACATTGAGGAGATAATCAAATTTGTATCATTTTTTTTCTAAGAATGATTGAGGAGGATAGAAATGATAGTATTTTTCAACAAATAACCAAGTAATAGCTCTTGATTGTGATGTGTTCCTTCAAGAAGGATAGGATCCCTAGTCTGAATGGTTGGATAATCGTATTTTCATTGCTTTTTTTGAACTCTTAGGTGTTGATATTCTAGCAAATCTATATTTCGAAATTGCCTTTGTAAAATATCTAGCAAATGATTCTCTATCGTACAACTCTATGGTTGCTCCTTGTACCGATTCTATAATCAAGTGGACGATGAATCTCGATATCTCGTTGTTGTGTGAAGAATAAGGTTCTTCGCTATTGGAATGGTTTCGTTGCTATTGCAATATACAACAATCCATGCATTGATTTTTTGATGCAATTTTTCCAAACCTCTCAATAGCCAAATTGCTTGGAAACACACTAAGGCTTATATCATTGTAGAAAGAGAAATTGACCTTTGCTTCTTTAAACTCCACATTATATTGTAATTTCCAAGGTTGAAACAATACTCTAAAGTTGATCTCAAATCATCCACTAAACTAGCCCAATTTGAATTTGAAAATCCAACCAACTCCAAACTCTTTGTTGTTGTGTAATGAATGCTATGATCCATTGTCCCTTTGATATACCAAAGTATTATTTTTCACTTTCATATGATTGTCGTGTAGATACGTCATAAAAACGGAAAACAAGACTTAATACAAAAGTGTTTTTTTGTCCTAATAGTTGTAAGGTACATCAAACTATGGCTAACCTCTAGAATTGAGTCCCATCAATGTGGTTGCTCTCATATTTCTTGCTCAATTTTTCAACTTGCACTAATGAAGTTGCCAACTTGCCACTTTATGACACTTCTTCATTATGGATCACCTTGATAGATCATAGACACACTTCACTTAACAAATAATGATATCATCAAATGATTGATATATGCCCATGCTAAAAAGTAATACATTAAACCAAAATTAGTGATCTTGAACTCCATTATTACTTGATTGAGTTTTGGAATCATGCAAGCACTATTTAAAAATCAAGTCATCTTCATAAAGAAAAACAATTAAAAATTGGTTAGTTTTTTTTCCTAATGTTGGTTAAAATTGGTTAGTTTGCTTCCTACATACATTGTTGGTTCCTTTTTACCCATAACCAAACCATGCTGCTAGAGATAATGGTCATTTCTTGAATGTCAAACTCTAAGAGTTTATTTAAAGCCATAAAATGCTTCAATTTACAGATAAAAAAATGTTTTTCTTTTACTAAAAACCTCAATAATTATTGGTCATTATTTGAATGCCAAGCTCTAAGAGCTTATTTAAAGCCATAAAATACTTCTTCAATTTACAAATAAAATTTTCTTTTTCTTTTACTTAAAACCTCACTAATTATTGTTTTATTTGTAACATAAATCTTTCCATTTCAATAAGTCCATATTTGTTCTCTCAACATTGTCATTTTGTTGTATGTACCTTACTATAAGTTATTTATTTTATTTTATTGTTAACATATATTTATTTTATTTTATTGTTAACATACTATAGAATAAATACTTTCAATTTCAATCAAAACTTTAAAATTCACAAAACAACCAAATATTTCACTCTTGTTCCTCAAGGAATATATAACTTCTTTCATGATATGAAAATGTTAAAAAAAACTTAAAAAAGGATCAATCATTAGTGTCAATACGGAACACTAATATCTAAATGAACCAAATGCAATGATTGAGAAGCTCACCATGAATTCCCAACTAAACTTCATCTCTCAATTGCTTCTCCAGTACAGAAACATGATTAAGAAAAGCAAGTAAAATTGACAAACGCTTGTTATTTATCACAGCAAAACCAAGCCCAAGCCCTTGTGGTTTTGTTATTATTATTGTAATTATGGAGTGTTTATTGGGAGATGTGAGGTCTTAAGAACTTGAATATTGAATGTGTTAGACCATGCGTGAGAGAAATTATTCTTAGCCCTCCTATATTGGTTAATGTGTATTAAGTATATTATTAAAACTTTGAAAATTAAGAGTTGTATTAAGTTATATATTATCAATTACAACACCTAAAGGGTTGTAATTCATGCATGATGACCACTAATGGATAAGGGTAGTTAGCATTATCACAAAATCTATCACAAATTATCTAACACCACCGGGACACTTTGGCGGGTTGTGCATGTAGCTCTTCAAACTGAAAAGGGAGAAAATGAAAAAGGAAGGAAAATATAAAGAGTAATTAGGAGGACTATTATTTGTTGCTCATAGAGTCTTGTTGATGTGTTATGTTGAATTCATTTAAGCATAGTGGCATCATTTTGGGTTTTAACATGTCTATTTTAATATTTTTTAATCTATGTTAAATACAGATATATAATACCAATCATGAATTATGAAAGTTATCTCGAGCACAATAAAGCATCTTTTATGTCTATAGAAAGAGTCTTAAACCTTAAAAAGTGAGCAAGAGGGTACAAAATAAAAGTATGTGCAGCTTAGAAGAATACTATACCCCATACATGATACTTAACTACATTTTAAACCTTTAAACCCTTAAGGAAACAATAAGATATTTAAATTTCTCGATATGGCATTAATTTTGTTAGTGGCCCCCCTTATTTCTCAGAAACAATTCTTAGTGTCTAAAGATAGAAATGTGGATTTGAAACTATGTGTTGGAAGGAAATAAATGTTATAACGAGAAATTAAACCTAAGGTATTTTGCAAGATAAGTAAAATCATAGATGTCCATGTGATTACCCTATATTTTTGGGCACTATGAAATGGACAACATGGAATCATATGATGCCTAATTGATATGTCTTACATCTTCATGTGTTTTTTTGGTTCATGGTGGGATTTGGCAGATCCCTAAAGAGTTAAATGCTTGATAAAATATGACCCCAAAGAGGGCATATATGAGCCTAAATGTATATGTAAAGAAGTAGATGTATATGTAATAATGGTCAGCCTAATGAAGGGGTCACATGTGCAATGAATGAATATGTATACATAAAGGTAATGTAGTCATTATTAAGGAACATGTGAAATGATTATATGAATGTCTTGGGGTATTTGGGGAAGGATATCCTATTCTTTAAGGATTTATTGTGTAACTTATCTTTCTTATCTAGATTGGAGTTGTGTTGCACGTTTGCATTGTTGTACACAGTGTGTACTCTTGTCTTTTATGCTATCTCGAGAATAGTAGTTCATAACATAAAATCACATGTTCCACTACTACAACTACCCCAGGGGTGGTTTACCTCCCTATGCATGTTTTAACTCACACTAATCCAATAAAGTCAAAACATAGCAGTGTTTATCTTGTTTATCATGTTTATCTTGTTTTAAATTGGGAGGCAAAATCCATTGCTCGTCATCCTCATTTGCAGCTACAACTCTTCTTTGAGTTCATTTAAGATTTGGGAGGAAAAAGACATTGATGTTGTAACTATCAATTGAATGTTTTTTGACCTCGTGGATTTCATCTCTTTTTCACATAGTAAAAAACATTCATCAAATGCCACATGAACACCAAAGAAATTTTAGATCATTACAATGCTTAGAAGATTTTGTATCATCAAGACACCATGCCTAGAAGCCTCTTTGGTTGAAACAAAATTGTCTAGGATTTGTTATATCAATGGCATTGGTGTATGAGCACTCTAGATTTCAAAAACCTATTTGCAATTCAAAGATTGATTCAGTTATTTATCTATAAGAATGATTGCATGTAACCATGATGGCATCCTTGGTTATTATCTTGTTGACAAGATTTAATAAAAAACATTATAAGTGATTAATTAAGTATTTTTTGTCTCACCACAAATGAATGAAATCTACCAAGATGACATTGTGAATTCATAGGAGGGAAAACAATTCCACATTGGTCTTATTCATCGATTTTGACTCTATCATTTTCATTCTTGTCAATTAATAAAGCATGTATTTTCCTCATTAAATAAGTTGTCTCAATATTATTGTTATAATTTCTTTAGAGAACTATTGAGCTACTGAGGTAGTATGTTATCCTCTACCTCATAAGCATTTTGTTGTTTAGGAATGATCTTACATCATTTTCTTACAAGTCTTTCATGTGTAGAAAACTGAATGAAGAAGAGGATTTACGAGTATGGATGAAGGATAATATATGCAAGATCAAAAAACCAAGGTAGATTCACTCAAGTGCAAAGAGAAAGAAGGTATCCTAAACCAAAGAAAACAAGGAAGGATGTAAAGTGTATTACTTGGCACAAGAAAATATCCATTTTCCTAGCAAGCCCCATACCTAAAGAGAGATGAAGTAGGGAGAATCATGAATACTGCTTCTAGTTGAGTAGTGAAAGAAAAGACAACAAAGTTTCTAGCCAAATGCAATTGAAAGGAATGCTCAAAATGAAAGTGTCATAAGTATGAGAATAAGAACAAGGTAGTGTACATCTAAGTGATAGTGGTTTATGTCATTGGGTCGAGAATTTTTTTGATGAATCCTAGATTGTGTGAGCCATATTGTAATTTCCTAATTTCAAGAAATAATAATTATTACAATTGGTTTGAATGGTCAAAGTGAGAATAAGGTGAAATCTGTAACAAGTTAACATCTAAAATCTCAAGAGTCATCTAAGGTAGCTAAAGAGTTAGGAATCTAAAGGCGAAGAGCCATGAACTAAATTTATGAATTAAACCATTTCCATCAAGCAAAGGGTTCTGTTTTTGGCATTGTGAAATATATTTCTATGTTAATAAATAGATTGTAGTTGGCTAGTGTGTTTATACTCTTGTAGTGTTGTGACCAGCCTTGGGACTATTCTCTACTTTCGCAGTTCTCTTAGTTCTCGTGGGAGTGAGCATTATAATTTATGGACTATTTGGTTATATGATGTTTTTCTCACTTATGTTATGCTTTCTAACATATGAAATGAAATTGGCCACTTCTCAATGATTATTTTATTATTCTTGGCTATTTGGGATCTTGGATTATGCATGTACTTTGTCTAATAGACTACTCTCTTTATTGATATATGTCTAATTGTGTTTCACCTTAGTTTGATTACTATGTGGTTTTGTGACAGGGAAGTGTTATTAGCATTTGAATCATTTCATTTCAAAAGGGAGTTGGGAGGGTCAATTTGGGTTCATTTTTTTTAAAAGTGGAACTATTTTCGTTCTTATCAATTGCATTTCCATATCTTTTCATTTGTGTTAAAGTTACAACATCATGATTCATTCTCCAGGTCAATCTTGTGTGTCAATATTGATCCTCATGTATCGAGGTAGTGCCTTATAGGATCCTGAGTTGGACTAAAGAAAGTTGGAGAAGAATCTTGAGTTGGACTTAAGAATGGTTAAGATTCATGTGTTGAGGCAAGTGCTTTGTATGTCAAAGTGATGATGTTGTATAGTCTTGCTAGTCAAGGCTAATGTCTTGTGTGTCAAGATAGATCCTTGTGTGTTGAGGTGATGCTTTGAATGTCAAACATGTATAGTGTGTGATGTACTACTAACCATGGTTGATCTATTAAGTCTCCCATAAGGATTGGCCACCCCTAGAGTTAATTACTTTAGCATATAACCACTTGGAAGGATAGTAGGACAATATGATTACATCATTGGGAAACTCTCCTTAGTATATTTGATATGCTAATTAAGCTGGCACAAGTGGACCATGTAGATAAGACAATAGATAAAGATAAGATGTGATAAGATATGAGAGAATCTGAATTGCACATAAAATAATTAATTAAGAGAGAATTCGAATTGTTAAACTTCAGTGAAGACTTTAGTAAATCAAAGGAGAACTAATTGATCACTACAGTGATGTTAACAAGAAAGAATCAGTTAAGAGAGTTAACTAATTGATAACAAAGAAGATCTAGTTAACTAAGCGTTATTGCATGATGACACTTATGTTAAACTAAGAGACGACACTTGAGTTGCAACACTTGCATGACGACACTTAAGTTATCCACCTAACTAAGTGGGCAAGCTTTCAATTAAGGGGTGAGTTCATCTTAAGACTAAGTTTAGTTAGTTAATGCACTGCATGAGAAGTGGGGCACTCTTCTTCATGCAATATTGATACATTTAGATGGAGGACGAGTTTATCATGAATTCAAAAGATAAAATAGAAGCCGATGCATATGAAAAATATATAAATATGTTATACAAGATTAATGAATTCAATCTGAAGCGAATTATATTATCCCTTGAAGGAAATGCGCTTATTTTTGTGCAGGATAATATTAATTCTCTCTTCTTTATCTCTCTCTTGCTTTGTAATTGCACCAGGGGTGCTTGATGTAAAAGACATTCTCTGCTATCTATCAATCTACTAAGGAAGGTTTTGTTGGAGTTTTCTCCCTCAAGTCATAGAGGGTTTCCCCAGGGTAAATTCATGTGTCGAATGCGATTGCTTATGTGTATCATTGTTATTTGATTTCAAGTACTATTGCATTTCCAAATTAAAGATAAAAAATTAACAATTTTCTTCTTTAATTAGGATTTAGTTAGTTGCATTTTTAACTTTTAATTTTTTATTTGTTGCATTCCATTCCCCATTTTCATTCTCATTCTTCAATTTTACATTGATAAGTTTAGTTCAGATATATTAGAGAAGCATAATAGAACATCTTACCCTGCTTACAACATCCCAACAAGTAGAACACAACTAGAGGGGTTTCCATTTCAACATAGAAAGGTCTAATTGGGCCCTTTTGTTGTGTAAGCATGTGAGGTTCACAAGGGTCATTTTCCTACATCAACAGGTCTTACAAAACTTTGGAATATCTCAAATAGATTCTTACAAAAAGAACAATTGCATGGAAACATACCTTGTAAGAGCAAAACTAAGAAAGAGAATGTTAAGATTGGATAGCATTGTGCTTGAAAACCCATAATGACCCTTCAACAGTATTCTTTGTTATGTTATTTATTGGATTAGATGTAATGTGCATGTGAGATTGGACTATGAACCCAAATAACACATAGTAAGTCAATGAAAATGTACAAATAGGTCATGATTCCATTGTAAAAGAGAATTGGGTGGGAGCTTGTATCCTATGTGTTATAACTAGATTATAGTGAATTTGTCTAGGTGTTTGATAACCTGTTGGCGGGAAATACTACCCTATAATGAGGAAATGGACATTATCTGTTGATGTATATGTAACTTCGGAATGTATTTCACATATATGTATATTGTATTCCTATAGAGATGGTATTATTCCTCTATAAGGAAGTGTCGTCATTTATATTGTAAGTGTCGTAACTTATACTTGATGGGTTATTAGACCACCTTATTTGGGGTCGGCCCTGTATAAGTCATGTGGGTCAAAGGGTTATTAGACCACCCTATTGGGGGTCAGCCATGTGGGTCAAAGGGTTATTAGACCACCCTATTGGGGGTCAGCCATGTGGGTCAAAGGGTTATTAGACCACCCTATTGGGGGTCGGCCCAGTCAGCATTATATTATGTGGTTAAGTTCGAGCCTACATGAGTTAGGTAAAAAGGCAAGTCAAGTCAAGTATAAATAGAGTACGGGAGGCACTCTATTTACTCACTCACTTCTCACACATGCTCTCAAGGAGGAGAGGCGCACTTATGGAGGAGGAGGATTGCTGCTAGGTTATGGCTATCTCTATTGGTTGGTTGTATCATTGCTCTATCTATCTCTGAGGAAGTTATTGGGGTTTTTCACCTTTATGGTTTTCCCCAAGTATATCTTTGTGTCTCTTGTGTGCTTGCATTATTGTCTCCATGATTGATATGCTGTAGATATGCTGTACATGTTGTTCTCTCAGTTAAGATCCTAGATCATATTGAAGTAAATTCTGAAAATTTAACATGGTATCAGAGCTAGCCTGAAAGAAGGCATGATATGGCATGTATGACACTTGTTGCACTTACGATGCTAGGGCTTGATATAGCAAAAACCAGTCATCGTAGCACTTTCGCTATAAATCCGTTTTGGCGAAGTTTTCGGATCTGAAATTGTTACAGGACGAAGCTAAGATCTCCAGGTATCTTGTGTCCAAAGGACAACCTCTAATTCGTTGTACTTTGTGATTTATGATCTGTACAATATAGGGTTTCTGCCTCCTCCAGATCCGAGTCAAAATCAGGTGACCTTGGGAAAAAGGTCATATCTTGGGCTAAAAAGATCCAAATGAAATTTCATAAAAAGTGACAGGTAGTACACAGTCTGCACTATCTCAGAAAACTTTTTCAAAGGCCGAAGTTGAACCAGTGACACGTGGCACGCCGTACAAGTTCGCTCTCATGTTTTATCCCAAAACAGGTAACGTTGCGACATTTGGCATAAATCTCTCTCAGAGAGTCCAATTGAGGTAAGACCTGTCAGGATGGAAAGTTAATAGGCCGAGATATCTCAGAAAACTTTTTCAGAGGTCTAAGTTAAAACAGTGACACGTGGCACGCCGTACAAGTTCGCTCTCCTGTTTTATCCCAAAACAGGTCACGTTGCGACATTTGGCATAACTCTCTCTCAGAGAATCCAATTGAGGTCAGACCTGTCAGGATGGAAAGATAACAGGTCAGGCTATCTCAGCAAACGTTTTCAGACCCTATGGATCAAAAATTTTGGAGTTACACCAGAAACAATCAGGTACATATTTCTGTCAAAACAGAATTATTTTTTGGTACCTTCATTCATGGCTTCCGGAATTTAGGGCTTTGGAGAAAGTTGGAATTTTTGTAATCGGAGACCACGGCTGGATGCTACTCATAAAAATAGAAATTTAGAGACCAAGATCAGAATTTTTGGTTGGGCAGAAGGCCGGGCTTGATTAGACCCTAGTTCGGGACTTTGATCAGAAAAGTGGAAAATTAGGGCTTCTGTAAAAATGGGAATTTTTGAAATCTGTGACCACGGCTGGAAGCTCCTCAGAAAAATAGAAGCTTAGAGCTTTGGATCAAACATTTTGATGGGGAAAAAGAGTGGGCTTCATCAAACCCCAGTTCAGGGTCATGTCCAGTGAATCCGGAAGTTTCAAAGGCAAAATTGAGGAGTGAAACTTTACAGTTTTCAAATTCTGAATATACCAGTTTGATCAGTTCATCAAGGCGCATATTCCTATCCTATCGGAAGGTTGAAATTCAAAGTTTGAATTTTTGGGGTTTCTCTGACAAACCCATATCCAGCTCAAGGTCCAGTTCTTGCAAATCAAGTGGATTGGGTTAATCCTAGAAGAAGATGGATTGATCACCTGCATAAGTGAAAGAAGTTCCTGTCTTAGAGGGAGATGAGGATAAGGCCTTACATAAGAAGATTACAAGCGATCTCGACAGGTATGACTCATCGAGGTATGTTTCGATATTTGTCCATGATTAAGTTTATGGTATGTTTGTCTTCATGTTATTACGGTTAGTACAATTTTGATTTTAGATTTGTTGTATCACCTTAACAAAATTATGAATGCATGATAGAAGATATTCATTGGTTAGGGTGTTGACACTTATGATTGTACTAATGCATTATGGTGTTGTATGAGGTTTATGTTGTCTACTAACATGAAAGGTACACCAAGAAAGACAGATCATGTTCTGGTCCAAGAACATATGATCATGATAACATGAGGACAAAGATTCATCCATTGTCATGGATCTCATACAAGATCCATTCACGAGGTATGTATAACTTGGTTTTATAATGGTTAACTTATGAGATATGCAGGTTACTAGCACAAGTCACTAAAGAGAACCAAAAGACATTATACGGGTATGTTAGACATAACTAGCTAACATGATAATCCAGGTATGTTTTCCCTATATCAAGCTAGATTCCTACCTTGGGTTAGGATCTTATACTATCGCGTTGTTGATAATGATTATTCATGAAGTCATAGGTTTGAATAATCATGATTGTATGCATATTATGTTTCTTACCATAATTGATGATATGACTAACCAGAAGAATCATGATGGTATAGGTTTGAATAATCACAGGTTTTATGCATTTTATATCTCTTATCTTGATTGATGATTCAACTAACCTGAAGAGTCATAGGCTTGAGTAATTACAGGTTTAGACATGTTATGTTTCTTATGATTTGACTAACCATAAGAATCCTTGAATGCTAATGCTTATTATTTCTGTTTGAAATGATCATGACTATACATGCTTGAGATTATTGTGTTTTAATAGTATACTAATGAATGTATGATTTTATATGAGATCACAAGGATAACACATTCATGATACTAATAAGAATGCATAGGGACCAAGGATGAATATGAGTTCAAGAACAGGTAATTCAGGAAGCAAAGATCAAGAGGGAGCACACTCTAGTTGTTCCTGCAAGAAAGCAAAGGAGCACACTTCAGTAGTTTCTGCAAGGATGCAGATATTCAGAGGGAGTTGATCATCTCTCTACATTTCACAACAGAAAGGTGTAGAAGAAGCTACCTCAGATTAGGACTCCAGCAGCTCCTGCAAGGAAGCAAAGACTCAGAGGGAGTCCACCCAACGAACAAAGAAAGATAAGTATTTTAATCATTATTTCTTGCATATTTGTTTGTTTAAATAAAATTGTTCAATAATGTATATACTGATGTTCCTAGAATTAGGTTGTGTATTATGCATATTAGAATAATTGCATTGATGAACAGTATACTCCTAATATGCATGGGTAAGTGGCCTATGGCACTGTACAACATTCCATTGCTACTTATCTAGAATGAAACCTCTTTGCTGACATGTTGGGAGTTGTGCACACTCTTAACAATGTTCTGGTAGAGATTGGAAGGCATCTAGAAAGTTACGAAATATGGATAAATGTTGTATTGAAGCATTGGCTAAGATAATTGCATGACTGTATGGCATATTTCTTTATGTGTAAGAATTTGCTCTGAAAACTATGAGATGTTTTCTAATCATGCAATTTAACTTGTTGTGTAGGAAAGATCGTATGCCATCTCCTACAAAAGAAGAACTACAACATTTTGTTCCAGCAACAAAGATATCTATTGAAGATATTGAAGATATTAAAGATATTGAAGTTCCCAGGATCTGGGATGAAGAAATGAAATGCCATGATCCGTCGATCATGAAGAATGATGTTTGGGATGTAATCCCAAGACATGAAGGGAAGTTTGCTATGACTTCCAAATGGAACTATCAGATCAAGTATGTTGCAGATGGCAGCATAGAGAAATATAAAAGTGATGAAATAGAAAATACACCAGATGGATTCAAGACAGCTTCCTTGAATGGTGTAGTTGAAGAAGAAGTGTATGTGGAGCAGCCACTTGGTTCTGAGACACATGATAGGAAATCATATATGTGCAGAACTTGGTATGGTGAAGATAGATTGATTGCCGACATGCAGCGGAAGCTTACTACCGAGTTCGAGACGAAGAACTTGGGGATGATGCACTATTTGTTTTTGGCATGGAAGTGTGGCAGAGTGCAGAAGGAATCTTCCTTGGACAAGGGAAGTATGCAGTAGAGATCCTGAAGAGGTTCGGGATGATGGACTACAAGGCTATGGCCACACCTATGGCATCGAACCTGAAGCGCCTGTGTGATGCTTCATCTGAGCCGATTGATATCACTATGTATCGTCAGATGATTAGGTCCTTGATGTACCTGACGAACACGAGACCAGATATTTGCTTTGCTGTGAACACATTGAGCCAGTTCCTGACGGATCCGAGGAGTGTTCACCTGGTTGCTGTAAAGCATATTCTGAGGTACCTAAAGGGTACAATGGATTATGGGCTCAGGTATGAGGTGAATCAAAAGTTTAACCTGCAGGGTTATGTTGATTCAGATTGGGATGGCAGTGCTGCAGATAGGAAGAGCACATCTGGGTGTTGCTTCAGTATGGGATCAGGTGTGATCTCTTGGTTTAGCAGGAAGCAATCCTGCGTAGCACTGAGTACAGCTGAGGCAGAGTATGTTGCAGCCTGTTCAGCTAGTTGTGAGGCAGTATGGCTATGGAAGCTACTGTCTGAGTTATTTGATCTCCTGTTGGATGCTACTGGTATCTTCTGTGATAACCAGAGTTGTGTGAAGCTGTCCGAGAACCCAGTGTTTCATGACAGGTCGAAACACATAGAGATCAAATATCACTATATCAGGGATATGGTGCAGAGAGGAGCTGTGAAGCTCCTGTATGTTGCGACGGATGAGCAGATTGCAGATGTGCTGACGAAGCCACTAGCCAGGGTGAAGTTCGAGTACTTCAGAGAGAAGCTTGGCGTGCTTCAGATCGAGGACACTTCGAGGAAGAAGTGATGGACACATTTGCTGAAGCCATTCCAAGCATGTTGGAAGGAGGATCCTTCACATGGCTGTGGATGTAAGCGCTGGATGATGAACATCAGGAGGATGTTCTGGTTTCTGCTTAGATATGATCAGTTGGATCATGTATATGTATTTTGGGTATGCATCATGTTGGATGCTGGATATGATCAGTTGGATCATTATATGTATGTATGTATGCATCATGTTGGATGCTGGATATGATCAGTTGGATCATTATATGTATGTATGTATGCATCATGTTGGATGCTGGATATGATCGGATGGATCATGTGTATTTTGTATATGCATCATGTTGGATGCTGGATATGATCGGATGGATCATGTGTATTTTGTATATGCATCATGTTGGATGCTGGATATGATCGGATGGATCATGTGTATTTTGTATATGCATCATGTTGGATGCTGGATATGATCGGATGGATCATGTGTATGTATTTTTGTATGAACGCATCATGTTGGATGCTGATGGATACATTGTGTGGATCATGTATCTTTGTATGATCAGGTAGATCATGTATGCTGATGGATACATTGTGTGGATCATGTATCTTTGTATGATCAGGTAGATCATGTATGCTGATGGATACATTGTGTGGATCATGTATCTATGTATGTATCAGGTGGATACTTGGATGATCGTGGATGACGAGCTTCTCCAGATGACATGCAGCAGGATGTTGCAGTGATGATGATCAGGATGATCATGTGTACATCAGGATGATGTTTGATGAGTATCAGATGATACTTTATGGCCGTGGATCAGGTTGTGCAGGAAAGCATGTAATTTGTGCCCTGGGAGATTTGCAGATGGTCTTTCGAGGTTTTGCCTATGGCATGTAATTCGGTTCCCTGGGACATCTGACAAATGCTCTTGCAAGGTTTTGCTTGGGAGGACATGTAATTTGTGCCCTGGGAGATCTGCAGATAGTCTTTCGAGGTTTTGCCTATGGCATGTAATTCGGTGCCCTGGGATATCTGGCAGATGCTCTTGCGAGGTTTTGTCCTATGGCATGTAATTTGCTCCTGGGAGATCTGGACAGGATGAAAAAGGCCTCAGATGCTTCAGCCAGGTTTTGCCATGACCACATGTAATTTGCTCCTGGGAGATCTGGACAGGATGAAAAAGGCCTCAGATGCTTCAGCCAGGTTTTGTGGTGGACCACATGTAATTTGCTCTTGGGAGATCTGGACAGGATGAAAAAGGCCTCAGATGCTTCAGCCAGGTTTTGTGGTGAGATCACATGTAATGTGCTCCTGGGAGATCCGACAGGTAGAGCCGGGTGCTCGTAACAGCCTGGGATGCTTCAGCCAGGTTTTGTGATGGGTCACATGTAATGTGCTCCTGGGAGATCCTACAGGTAGAGCTGTGTGCTCGTAATAGCCTGGGATGCTGCAGCCAGGTTTTGTGACGCACGTAATATGTCCTGAGGGTTCCACAGTATGGCCAGTGATGATGAAGACCTGCAGGTGGTGGGCCTACATCCAGTATGAAAAAGGACTGGCTCTGTAGAACTTCCTATGACGAGTAGATTCAGAGATTGATTGAGATAGCAGCAGCAGTGACGATGATGATGATGACTCGATGACGATTATCCAGTGACGATGATCCAGAGAAGATGACTTGTGCTAGAAGAACTGTGCTGAGAAATACCTTCCTAGTTAAGAGGGAGTGTTGATGTATATGTAACTTCGGAATGTATTTCACATATATGTATATTGTATTCCTATAGAGATGGTATTATTCCTCTATAAGGAAGTGTCGTCATTTATATTGTAAGTGTCGTAACTTATACTTGATGGGTTATTAGACCACCTTATTTGGGGTCGGCCTTGTATAATTCATGTGGGTCAAAGGGTTATTAGACCACCCTATTGGGGGTCAGCCATGTGGGTCAAAGGGTTATTAGACCACCCTATTGGGGTTCGGCCCAGTCAGCATTATATTATGTGGTTAAGTTCGAGCCTACATGAGTTAGGTAAAAAGGCAAGTCAAGTCAAGTATAAATAGAGTACGGGAGGCACTCTATTTACTCACTCACTTCTCACACATGCTCTCAAGGAGGAGAGGCGCACTTATGGAGGAGGAGGATTGCTGCTAGGTTATGGCTATCTCTATTGGTTGGTTGTATCATTGCTCTATCTATCTCTGAGGAAGTTATTGGGGTTTTTCACCTTTATGGTTTTCCCCAAGTATATCTTTGTGTCTCTTGTGTGCTTGCATTATTGTCTCCATGATTGATATGCTGTAGATATGCTGTACATGTTGTTCTCTCAGTTAAGATCCTAGATCATATTGAAGTAAATTCTGAAAATTTAACATTATCAACTTAAGGGGGTGACAGGTAAGCATACTAATTGTATTACAGAGATGTTTATGAATGGAAATAGATTATAGGTCTTGAGGACATACCTTTTGAACGAAGTTGATCCTAGCTTTTATCCAATCTTGCGCTCGATCCTCAATCCAATCTCCCGTTCGATAAACCTGCAAAACAAAGACCTTTCTCAGTGTATCTTGGCCAATATAATAATGATGGAATTCATAAGTAATTCAAACATCAAGCATTAACCAACATTGATCCAAACAAATACATAATCCAATAAGCACTTGATTTGGGATGAGAAATATGCTTCAACCTTTTATTGTAAAAAACATATGAATGATACAAAGTATACCTGACTTTGCAACATGCTCATGCAACCTGATCCTAGGCTCCTGCTCCTCTCTGACTTCAGAATTCCTCCAGCATAACCTCCTTCAATACAAGATTCTCATATAGAAGAGTATCTCAATGGATCTCATATGTAAAATGTCTCTATGTCTAACCCCTCTCTTCAATCCTCCTTGTATTTATAGGACAAGGGAGTCAGTTTAGGTCGAGAGGTGGTTGCAGGGGAAGTTAGGGAAGTTGGGAAACCAACAGAAACTAATCCCCATTCATCAAATTAATTACTTTTTGATCATATTTTAAGGTGTGCGCTACTATTTCATAGTGGAGTAGCGCCCAGGGCATGACTATAGCATTAAATACTAGCATTTGTCACTTTTTAAATATTGTGCGCTAGTCTATTGAAGAGGAGTAGCACCCATGAGGAGGTGTGTGCTACTATTGTACACTGGAGTAGAGCACATGCGCTAGTATGCTGAGGTAGAGTAGTGCCCATGTCTCAAAATGATGTTTTTTAGGGTTTTTCCAGCTTGCAAGGAGGTAGATTAGGTCAAGGTCTCATCTAAGGTCATCATGCTCCTCAATCCAAGTTGTCCTTTTGTGTGATCACCAGCTCAAGGTGATCACGGATGGAGAGGTGCAGATTTGACCTATAACAGATGCCCCCTAATGTGTGAGGTCAGAGGGAAACGATGGCCGAAATACATTACAATCCAAATCCAGAGGAGGAGCAAGGAACCGCGGAAGCAAGTCACAAGAACACCTGAAACAAAGATCAAGGTCAACGAGCAATTACAATCTTGACATCATATAGATGTGCAGTGTGATACAATATTATCTCCAATACATAACAAGGAGATGTATATAAAGCATGGCCACTTGGAATACAAGTGTGGATCCATGTCAAAGTGAGAGATCATAGCCATAAAAACAAACTGGATCGATGTCTCATGGAGAGCCAAATATGAGTGAGGCTCAGTCTTGTGCAACTTGGGTGATAACATAATGAGGTGATGTCATCAACATCCCAAGGTCTTCATCCAAAAAACTCAAGGTACAAACCCTAACCATGTGAATAGATGAGCTGACAGTCGAACATGGGGGGTATCGTTTGATTACCGGTCATTGATGTATACCATTAACAAACACGAGGGCTTCCACCGATAATGATGATGGGGCCCAAGGCACCTAGTACGATCCTACAAGTGTGAATAAGTGGACTTGGAGTCGAACACTCGAAGATCCTGTCGAATAAGAGACATTAATGTATTCTCATGATTCAACAGCGAGGAAAATTTCCACTGGTGACTGCAATCTCTAAGGTACTAACCGAAACTCTAAACTTCATTCCCAGTGTAAAATGAGTTGATGTCGATGGGAAGAAGTCCATTGGAAGGGAGGCCTTAAGGCATCCTCCATCATCCAACTCGAGGGACACTCAAATGGTATGAGCTGATATGGAGTAATATATAACAAGACTGACACTAGGATGGCCGAAACATGAGGTCAAGGTAAACTACAGAATGGCCAACACAGGGTATATCCTTGAACAATGAGAACGACACAAAGTGACTTAGGCAGTTTTCAACATCATGGGGAAAATGATATAAGTCTGTAATGTAGGAGACATTAATAGACCCTCAACCGGGGGAGTAAACAACTCGGAGATCAAGTTCACCCTAAGGTCGAAAACTAAACCCAACCGACATGATAGACTCAAGTAGGTGCTGTGTTCAAAGATAGAACTGACTGAACTACCTTTGACACTGAATATATGACACATCTTTCCCATCCCTTATTCTTTTTAGATAAAAGAATACCTTTCTTGTTGTTTTAATGAGTCCAATAAAGAATGAAAACTCAATAGACCCAGCCATGTAAAAGTTTAAAGAGCCCATGGGAGGAAGACTCAGGACCTTCTGCATTGTTTATAGAGTTCGAAGAAGAGATAGAAGATTACTCTATATTACTGATCTCTGGATTTTAATATCGAGCTGAGATTTGTTCCTACTCGCCGGTGTTTTCCTATTTATAGAGTTTGAAAAACTTAAACAATCCTCTTTACACCTATCCGTGGATTTTATATCGATCCCAGATTTGTCTGTGCTCGGCGGTGTTTTCTTGTTTATAGAGTTGAAAAACTTAAACAGTCCTCTATTTACCCTCTCATGGATTTCACATCGAGCCCGAGTAGGTGAATGCTCACTTGGTGTTTTCACATTTTGAGAGTCTGAAAACCCTAAAGACGACACCAAAGGTCATTTTTCATAAAGTTAGTCTCCTTCCCCGAAAAAGTGTAAAATAATGGAAGAAGAACTCTTCTAGCGCATACAGAAGTATACCTAGAGTATACCTTTTCTGTAAATTATCCACTAAGGCCCGGAAAAGGGGTAATTCTCTACTTGAGTGGATGTCGCTTCAAATCCTTTAACGAGTCTAAAATGAAAACTATACTCGGCAATCCTATCATATTTAAAGATTCTAACAAGAGCTTAAAGAGAACTCTATAGGAATTTTTTCGTAAACTTTTAACGAGTCTGAAAAAGTAAACTCATGACCTCCTTACTGTTTTTAACGAGCTCAAAGGAGAGATGGAAGAATGCTCATAGCTTCCTTACTGTTTTTAACGAGCTCGAAGGAAAGGTGGAAGATGGCTCGTAACCTACTTACTATTTTTAACGAGCTCGAAGTAAAGGTGGAAGAATGCTCGTAACCCACTTACTGTTTTTAACGAGCTCGAAGTAAAGGTAGAAGAATGCTTGATAAACTCCTTCAAGTAGGGTCGATGCCTGGGATCTCATGATGAGGCCGGGAAAAGATGTCATGGAAATCATTAAAAATATTGGTGTACAGAATGATTTCATCAAGATAACAGTCTACTCCAATAAAGATATGTTTTGTGACCTCGGGTTCAGTGGGAATGTTGACATGGATGGTTCTCACTGTACTCATCCTACTCCCTTCGGCAAAAATAGCTTGTGAAGTGGAAAGGACAGAGGACCAATCAGCATTCTCACTGGGTCTCGAAGGGAACTCACCTCACTCTATCAGGTTTAGAACAGGAAGTAAATAGGTCCTGGGGTGTAAATGTTCCCAAGGTTGTCTCAGGCCTATCATGGCTTCAAAAAATGTTTCGTCAGAAGGCAAAACTATTTCAAAATCATTAGGAGAGAGGGTAGAGTTCGTTGACCGTGCAAAAGCAGGGTCCATATCCGACTCGACAGAGACCAAAGGAGTCGAGATATGTTCTGTTGCAGGTTGTTGTGAATCCATGTAGGCTACTTCTACAACGGATAGAGGCACTGAAGGTTCCAATGTAGTGGGAAGGATCCACAGATCAGTTCTTAAACCAACCGTGAAAGTTTCAGTAGAAGTACCCACATCAGAACGCATAAAAAGAACTAGAGAGGGTAGGTAAAACGTGCCTATTAATGACCCGTAAATCCCTGCTCCTAAACTCTCGCTTATTGGGGTGGTTTGATCAACTAAGGTAATCGTGGACTCCAAATAAGTCTGGTTGTTTCTCTGAGTGAAAGAAAGCTGATCGGCTGTAATGACCTTACCTTCAAAAGGGAACATAAGAACTCGAAAAACTGTCGGTGCAATAGCTTGCATGGCATACATCCAACTCCTGCCTAATAACATGTTGTAATCAAACGGAGCGTCCAGAACTTCTACTTCTATAGCAACTGTCTTACCGGCCAAAGTGACATCAAATGATGGAAAAACTCCGTGTCGACAGAAAGTCCTGCCATCAAATGCAGTAAGTAGTGTGTTAGAAGGGGCTAACTCAGGAGAACCCAAAGCTTTCCAACAGGAAATTGACATTACACACGTAGATGCGCCCTCATCTATGACAGCTCGCCTGATGGTCATTGGGCCATGGACGACTTCTATTTGAAGGGAAACATGGTACGGAAACCGGTATTTGATATCAGCCATATCAAATCGCGCAGACATGTTAGATGATTCCATACTTCTAATAGCTGCCAGAAGTGCATTTCGTTGTAAAGGACAACTTTGCAAGACTTCTAAGGTGGACATATCACAAGGGGTCTGGGCTAGACCTTCAACCACATTATAGTTGGAAGCAGCCCGAGTGTTGGGATTGTGCAATGCCCGCTTCAAGACACCTTTCGGGATCTTAGGCAGTGGGTCTACAGGTATGTGGAGTGGAGTGGAAGATTATGGATTCTCCTTATCTTTATTTTGTGCATCCGGGGTGTAATTCCTTGCTCTCGTTTGTAAGAGTGCATCCGAGCTAACCATGTTAATAAAAGTTTGATCAACCGAAGCTTGTGTGGTGCCCCCAGTATTGGAGGTTCTAGAAGCTGAACCCTGCCCCTTAGGGAATGGATCTTTAAGTACAACAGGTTTCTTTTCTTGAATTAGCTTCTGGGCTTCTTAGAGTAGAGGGCATTGGTGAGTGAGGTGGTCCTGCTTGCAAAGTTTACAAGGGAACTTAACCTTCTTCTTCTCTTTGTTACCCTCTTCGGCATTCTCTTTTTTGGGCTTTTGATGGTTCCCCTCTCCTTTCTTGCCCTTCTTTTTGTTATTGGGCTACCGAGGGCCCTTTTGATTGTTCTGAACCTGGTTTACAGATTCAGAAGTAGAAGGAGAGGTTGTGACGGAAGTAGCTTCTGCAGTCGATTGTTTGACGGATAAGGCATGAACCTACTTGGTCAATGCTTCGAAAGCTGTAGAATCAATTGAACCCACTATTCCGTCAGCATGCGGTCCAGGTTTAGGTCCACTCAGATCAGTATTTGATCGCGGTGCATCAGGTATGATTTCATAAAGTAACCTAGATTGTGCATAAACAAGGTCTAGCTGTTGGGTTCATAAAATGGCTTCTTCCTCTGTAGACACTCCAGAAGTAGCCACTTCCTTAGAAATATAAGGAAGGAGTGATATCAAATACCACTCAAGAAGGAATTCTAGAGGTATGTTGGCTTTAATGAGCCTCTTCCGTCTTCGCCACTCCTGAATGTGATCAGATAAGTGAGTGGCTTTATTTTGTCTAAATGTAGACAAAAGGTCTGTTCCGGCATCATACCGAACAAGAAGCTGGAAGTGGTTTAGAAAAACAGTCACGAGATCCCCAAAGTTAAAGAATGTAGCTGCAGGTAACTCAATGTACCATTTGGCTGCAGCACCGGTTAAGGTCCTTTGGAAAAGTCTCAACCTAATGGAATCTTTGTTTAATGAGTTTGAGGAACACCATAAATGGAAAGTAGTGACATGGTCACTAGGGTCTTCGCCAGTTTTGCCTTCGAATTTTGGAATGTTTGAAGGTAACTTGGTAGGAACTAGTGGCCATGTGGCATTGTGATACACGGGATCATTTGTCAACTTGGAAAGGTCTGGCAAGTTTAGAGTTGCCAGAAACGGTAAACAAGGTCTGCAAGACGACATTTGATAAGCTGGGGTCATAAAGGGGGAACCACCCATAGTCTGACCCGTGAACTGCTGGTAGGGGTTGCCCATGGCTATCTGCTAGTAGGGGTTTCCCCCAGCCATCTGCTAGTAGGGGTTTCCCCCATCCAACTGCTGGTAGGGATTGCCCCCAGCCATCTGTTGTTAGGGGTTTCCCCCAGCCATCTGTTGTTGCGCGAAAGTATTATTAAAATTCCCCCACCCATATGAAAGTGGGTTAGTGCTCTGTGGATTCGTCCACCGTGGATGGGTGTTAGCCCCGCCATATTGATGGTTCAAAATGTTACCCCCTCCTCCCGAGAATAAAGAGAAATGGACGTTTCCTGCAGGTATATTACCTTAATTCAAGTTGGGACCTGCAAAGGTAGTAAAACCAGTAGTAGCTGACGTGGACGGTGCAGTCATGGTACTCATGACAGGCACAGTTGGAGAAGCATTTAGCTCTACAGTAGGTGCGGGAATACAAGTACTAGGTATGTGATACAATGGTTGAGTCACAGGTGGTGGAACAAGATTCATTGTATTGCTAGGTCCAAAAGTGGGTGTACAGGCATATGCCATAGTTGTTGAACTCAACATGCCTAACGTGCCAACATTAAAGCTGAAGGACGAAGTTGACATAGAGGTTGTTTGTGCCGAACTCAATGTAGCAATAGGGGGAGGATTTACAGTATTTGTGTTCATACTATTGTGGGAGTCTGTGGAACTCCCTGTTCGCCTCCTATGTTAGACATAAAATGCTCAGGTGTGAAATGATATGCACTATAATCAGGTTGCTGGAAACCAACGGGTATTAGCAGCGCAATTCTAAGATTAGTCAGGGGATTAAAAGGAGTATTGAATTCACCAAAGGTGAGATCCTCAATCTCAACTGTATTAAAAGTTTGTTGATTTGGAGTCCCAGGTTGTGGTTCCTAGGGAACCTCTATTTTAGGACTTTCTGTTGTAAGTTGTAGTTCCTCAGGAAGTTATATTTCACTAGTGGTTTCCAAAGGAACACTGGAGTCTACCCTCTGTCGTCTAGCTGGTGGTAGTGGTTCTGTTCTAAGTGGGGGAAGGTTTTTCAACCTTCTCGACCTACTAAGTTATTGGTCTTCCACGATTATAATAAAAATAAAACTAGAAAAACCTAGTGGCCACTAAGACTAGGGGCAAACAACACACCAACTAAAAAAATCCTAAGTATGCAAACCAAGCAAACAAGATGCCTTCCGGAGAAGAGTCTGGGATGATGAGGGCCCAGAACAGATCAACGAAGGATGAAGAACAGTTACCTGGGGTCCACAATACAATGACTAAGGGTGCAAGCGCTGGAATCACCCAACCTCCTTCCCAAATACCTGCAAGGGATTTCCTCCCACGTCTGTCCTAGGTACAAAAGATATAACCTCTGCTGTCACCTGTGTATGAACCTATGGTCAGATACTAAGGATACCACCACACCAAAAACTCCTGGGGGAACAGTCTCTGGTCGAATCAGAAGGCGTGGGTAGGGTAACTAAGCCCCAAACTCAAAAGAGTCCCCAAACGCGATCCAATCCTGGTATATGCTCGAAACAAAAAGTAGGAGGAGTATTCCCAACAATCTGATCTCACAAGACCTACTGCATAGATCCCAGGCAAGCTTTGAATGAGGTGGGTTTACCTGTGATAGTCGAACTACGATTTTTGTGTAATGTGTGATCTTGGGTAGTTTAAGGTGATTTAAACCCAAGATCCTAACCAAGACTAGTTGGTGTTGTGTATCCCTAAAAAAGAAAATTGTTTCTATTTAATTTTATTAAAGTTTTTTAGGGTTACTTTTTACTCAAAAGGTAATGCGTTGTGTGGCGTGGTTGCAACAGAAAAAACAAAGTGCATAAATTATAACTTTCAACAACAAAACTTTTTATTTTTTCATTTAATGTTCATTCCAAATTAAAAACTGAGCAAATCTAAGCAAAATTTCTTTTTTTTGTTTTTTTTTGAAATTCTGAACAAAATAAACTATGCTATTTTGCAAAAGATATAAGCCTCACTATTCTTAAGCTACCAAATTTTTTGCTTTTTATGTTATTATGAATGAAAAAGAACTTTAAAGTAGGAAGCAAATAAGACTTATACAAGATGTGTCAGTATGGAAAAATGGCCCTAAGCTCATAGCTGTCAAAACAATTGTTTGACAAAGACTTGTCCTACAAGTTTTTTCAAAGGAAAACGCTCTCACACTTGGAAGCAAAACGGGAAGAAAACAAAGAAGAAAGATGCTCAAAGCTGGAAATCAAACTCAAGAGGAAAGTCCAAAAGCATCAAACCCTAATAAGACCACTAATCCAAGGATGAAAAATGAAGCAAACAAAAGCACTTCAAACTCACTTGATACTGGAAAAGACAATGAAGTCAAGAAATGTTGGGACTCAAAAAGTTTTAGAAGACACCCCAGAGGCTCCAAGAATGGATCAAACCCTAAAAAAAAGGATGAGATACCTAAAGAGCAACCAAGTGTTGCAACAAACAGCAAATGTGAAGCATACAGGTTTGTAGGTCAGCAACACACTATCAGGGTATAGGTAAGCGACTATGTTCACTAAGGAACAAGGCCTGGTCTTCAAGAAGAGTAAAAATGATCCAAACACTTCAAAAGTAAACAAGTGACCTAAAGATGACCAAAAGGACTCAAAGAAGGGTACTGAGACTCAAAGAAGAGTTACAGACCTCAAATACCAGTTAAGAAGGCCCAAAACAAAGTCAGAAACCTACCCAAAAAGGCAGAAAACTCAACCAAACAACCAACAAAAGGATACAGGAATGTGCCCTACTGTGCAGTAGGGAAACTAGCGTATTTGGAGATGTGGGCGCTGCTATATAGAGACAGACTAGCGCGTGGGCGCTACTGTATGTATAGTAGGGTAGCGCACAGGTCTTAAAGAGTTAAAAATAACTCTGCAGAGGTGTAACGGGATTGAGTCAAGCAAAGGGAAGCAAGAAGGGACTACCTACAAGGCTTCTCAGAAGATTGAAAGGGGTAAGAAGTACTGGATAGACAATCATGAAGGGTTTCCTAGAGCAGAAAAGACAACTTCCCCAGTGGAGTCGCCAGTCTGTTGGTGGGAAATACTACCCTATAATGAGGAAATGGACATTATCAACTTAAGGGGGTGACAGGTAAGCATACTAATTGTATTACAGAGATGTTTATGAATGGAAATAGATTATAGGTCTTGAGGACATACCTTTTGAACGAAGTTGATCCTAGCTTTTATCCAATCTTGCGTTCGATCCTCAATCCAATCTCCCGTTCGATAAACCTGCAAAACAAAGACCTTTCTCAGCATATCTTGGCCAATATAATAATGATGGAATTGATAAGTAATTCAAATATCAAGCATTAACCAACATTGATCCAAACAAATACATAATCCAATAAGCACTTGATTTGGGACGAGAAAGATGCTTCAAACTTTTATTGTAAAAAACATATGAATGATACAAAGTATAGCTAACTTTGCAGCGTGCTCATGCAACCTGATCCTAGGCTCCTGCTCCTCTCTGACTTCAGAATTCCTCCAGCATAACCTCCTTCAATACAAGCTTCTCATATAGAAGAGTATCTCAATGGCTCTCATATGTAAAATGTCTCTATGTCTAACCCCTCTCTTCAATCCTCCTTGTATTTATAGGACAAGGGAGTCAGTTCAGGTCGAGAGGTGGTTGCAAGGGAAGTTAGGGAAGTTGGGAAACCAATAGCAACTAATCCCCATTCATTAAATTAATTATTTTTTGATCATATTTTAAGGTGTGCGCTACTATTTCACAGTGGAGTAGCGCCCAGGGCGTGACTACAACATTAAATACTAGCGTTTGTCACTTTTTAAATATTGTGTGCTAGTCTATTGAAGAGGAGTAGCGCCCATGAGGAGGTGTGCGCTACTATTGTACAATGGAGTAGAGCACATGCACTAGTATGCTGAGGTAGAGTAGCGCCCATGTCTCAAAATGATGTTTTTTAGGGTTTTTTCAGCTTGCAAGGAGGTAGATTAGGTCAAGGTCTCATCTAAGGTCATCATGCTCCTCAATCCAAGTTGTCCTTTTGTGTGATCACCAGCTCAAGGTGATCACAGACGGAGAGGTGCAGATTTGATGTATAACATAACCGATGCAATATTTGTGTTGTAATACCCTGATGTTTACCCCATTGCATTAAATATGTAAATGATGTAATATCATTATAAAATCATGGTGAGGAGCTCAAGGCCAAGGCCCCGCCATCAATTTATTGTTCTTGTATCGGAAATTAAAAATCGATGCATGTGGATCGTGTTCTATCATGACATGATGGAAATTATAAATATGATATAAATATATATTTTGATAAAAAAAATACGCACAACTAGCTATGCAAGGGAATAAGAGTACGAGGCAAGATTTTTAAAAGGATAAGGGGGAATATTCAAACCCATGAAGCCAATAATGTCAAACCAAGTGTCAATGAGAGAACCCATGAACCATTAAATACCCATGTTGACTTGTGCACAAAATCATTAATTCTTCGAAGAGGTGGTTGAAGCAATTATTATTTTGGGGAAATGGAAGGTATGGCTGTCCAAATTTCATGTATGGGCAAGTTACCATTTTGGAAAATCATTTTTTTGCTTCCCAGGAAATAAAAGACCCACAAAATTGCTCCCAATTTATCATTCATCCATTAGTTTTTGTTCCCTCATGTTCCTCTTGCTTGCTGGGTGTTTTCCTTCATTTTCTAGCTGGGAAGTCTGTTTTTTGTGTTGTAGAATGGTGGGGAAGAAGGGAAATCGTGTTGGGGGTCGATGGAATCCCTTTTTTCTATTTGATTGCTAGTGTACCTATTGGATTTTGATTTGTAACTTCCAGTTGTTGTTTCCCCCTCTCAAAATATTGTTTTTAGTCTGCCACAATTTGGAAAACCCATGGGAATCATGTTTGGTGAATCCCACAACTAAAACATTTTTCCATGCCCAACAATTGTGCCTCACAACATGTGGGGATATTTTTATGGTTTGGGCTTAAATGCATCCCGTGTGTTAGCTTGAAATTATGTGTAAGCATCTAGGAGTAGATAAGGATTTGAAATTGGATTAATAAACTTAGTGAAGGCAGTAACCCTACTGAAGATGATAGGGATTTGGCTACCTTTCTATGCACACCTTGAATAGCACTATAAGGGAAGGTATGGACTGAGGGACTCTAGAGCAGTGAAGGGGATACCTTCCTTGTGTTGGGTGTGCAGGTATTGTGGGTGTTAGAAAAACATGATCGCAGAGCAATAACAATAAACAGAAATGAAAATATAATCACACATACATATTACAAGAGAGACACAGATATATCGTGGTTCACCCAACTTGGGCTACGTACACACTGAAGTTGCAAGTCCCTATTATTATACCGTCCAACAAAGTGAAGGGATACAACCTGCAGCACAACCACTGCACTTCCTCTTCACTGTCTCACAATCTCTCTTCTTGATCTCATAGATCTTTACAATGCATAAAACCTAATACATCAACCCTAGCCATATTACAATGTCTTTCTTTTATAGGGGAAATACAATGGAAAAATACCACGGGTTACCCAAAACCATGGGCCCGAAAACTGTTGGCGAAAATAGCCCCAAATTTTTTTTCCCGCTAGCCCCCAGACCCCCTAAGTATCGTGTCGGGATCATAACCAAACCTGGGGTACAGACATGGCTGAATAATAATATCTCTGAATCTAGATATCAGGATCCATAACCAACAATCTCCCACTTGGAGACTGATCACAACAACTCCACCACTACTGGACTTGGACTTGGCAACTTTCTCCTCTTCACCTTCATGCTAGAAGGCCAACTGAAACCGAGCAGGAACTCAGTTTCTCTCTGGTCACTACCTTTGTGAACATTTCTGCAGGATTCTGGCTAGTATATATCTTTTCCAACTTCAACAGTTCATCTTCCAGAACAGACCGTATGAAATGGTACTTGAGCTGTATATGTTTAGTCCTGGAATGGAATGCTGAGTTCTTTGCAAGATGAATGGCACTCTAGCTATCACTATACAACCTGCTATCCTTCGGCTTCTTACCCAATTCCTCCATAAACCTCTGCAACCAAATCATATCTTTACTAGCCTCTGTAAGAACAACATACTCTGCTTCTGTTGTTCAAAGTGCAACAACCTTCTGCAGTTTCGAAATCCAACTTATTGTTGTTCCACCTACAATAAACACATACCATGTGGTGCTCCTCCTGCTATCCTTATCACCTGCCATATCTGCATCAACATATCCCTGTAGAATAGTGTCTGAACCTCCAAAACATAATGCCTGAGTGGTAGTACCTCTCAAATAACTGAGAATCCATTGTACTGCCTTCCAATGTTCTTTACCTGGATTGTTCATATATCTGCTCACAACTCCCACTGCTTGTGCAATATCTGGTCTTGTGCAGACCATGGCATACATTAAGCTGCCAACTGCTAATTGATAAGGAATCTTGGACATGTAATCTGTCTCTTCTTGTGTCTTGGGACACATTTTCTTACTTAGACTGAAATGGATGGCCAAAGGTGTACTAACTGGTTTTGCATTCTTCATTCTGACCCTTTCCAACACCTTTTGTATGTACTCACTCTAAGACAATGTCAATTTGCGATTTTTCCTGTCTCTCGTTATTCTCATACCAAGGATTTGTTTTGGAGCACCCAAATCCTTCATCGCAAATGAATTAGCTAGCTTCCATTTGAGTACATTTATATCCTGCATGTTAGATCCTGCAACAAGCATGTCATCCACATACAATAACAAGATAATATATCTTTCATTGTCTAGCTTCTTGAAATAAACACAGTGGTCAGAATGACATCTACCATAACCTTGTTCTGTCATAAACCTGTCAAATTTTAAATACCAATGCCTTGGAGCTTGCTTCAAGCCATACAAACTCTTTTTCAACCTGCATACCAAGTTCTCCTTACCTTTGACCTCATACCCTTGTGGCTTCTGCATATATATCTCTTCCTCCAAATCCCCATGGAGAAAGGTTGTTTTTACATCTAACTATTCAATATGCAAATATTCTAACGCCAGTAGACGTAAGATAGTCCTAATTGAAGTCATCTTAACAACAGGAGAAAATATTTCATCAAAATCAATACCTTTCTTTTGTGCAAACCCCTTTACAATAAGTCTGGCCTTGTACCGCTTCTTACCTCCTTCTTCTTCCTTCAACCTGTAAATCCATTTGTTCTGCAATGCTCTTTTACCGGCAGTAAACTGAATCAGATCCCAAGTCTGGTTTCCTACCAATGAGTCCATCTCCTCATTCATTCATTGCTCCCACTTCTTTCTAGTTTCTAGCTGCATTGCTTCTTCATAACATTCTGGTTCACCAGCATCAGTCATCAACAAATAATACATTGAAGGAGAGTATCGTTCAGGGAGTCTACTTAACCTGGTAGATCTTCTTGTAGTTGCAGGAGTTTCAGGTACTTGCTGTTGTTCTTGATTTTCTGGCACCTTTGGAACTTCATTTTCTTGAATTTCATCAAGTACTGTGTACTCTGTGGTTTCCTTTTCATGTTTCTTTCCCTGCAATTGATCTTTATACATGACCTTTTCATTAAATATGACATCTCTACTTCTAATGATTTTGTGATTTTCATAATCCCATAAACGATAACCAAAATCATCAACTCCATATCCAATAAAGGTACATTTCTTGGATTTAGCTCCAAGCTTTGTTCTATTTTCTTTATCAATATGGAAAAATGCTTCACAACCAAACGTTCTCATAAATGAGTAGTTTACCTTTTTATCTGTCCATGCCTCCTATGGAATACAACCATCCAAAGCACTTGAAGGTCCTCTGTTTATTAAATAAGCAACAGTATTTACAACATCTGTCCAAAACTGTAAGGGCAACCCTGCATGCAGTCTCATACACCTTGCGCGCTCCATAATCGTTCTGTTCATCCTTTCTGACACACCATTTTCTTGTGGTGTTCGTGGGACTGTCTTCTCTCTACAAATCCCATGGTATGAACAGTAACTATCAAACTCCTTGCCGCAGTACTCACCTCCATTATCAGATCTGAGACACTTCAACCTTTTTCATGTCTCATTCTCAACCAAATCTTTCCACTTCTTAAAAGTAGCAAACACATCAGATTTCTGTTTAATGCAATAAACCCGAGTTTTCCTAGTTGCATCATCAATGAATGTAACACAATAATGAGAGCCACCAAGATATTGTACCTGAGCTGGTCCCCATACATCCGTATGAACTAGCTCTAAATTTTCATTCTTCTTCTGTTTCCCAACCTTGAGAAATCTGACTCTCTTCTGTTTTCCATAAACACAGTTTTCACAGAATTCCAAACTTACCTACTTCAAATCTGGCAGCAACTTCCTTGAGTGGAGAATATGCAGCCCCTTCTCACTCATGTGGCCAAACCTATGATGCCACAATGCTGTATTTGTTCCCGTGGAAGCTAAAGAGATAGAATGATCAGTATTATGAGGACATAAATACAACGTACATATCTTGTCTCCTTTTTCTATCACCATTGATCCTTCAGTGATCTTCCACCACTTTTCTCCACATGTAGATAGACAGCCACCATCTCCCAACTGCCCTGTTGAGATCAGATTTCTTTTTATAGTAGGAATATGTCTAACATCTTTCAACAGCCAGTCAGTTCCATTCTTAACTTTCATCCACACCTTACCCATTCCAACAATTTTACATGGCTCATCATCACCCAATAAAACATGTCCAAAATCGCTAGGAACATACTCATGAAAGTATTTCCTATGGGGTGTAGCATGACATGAAGCTCCTGAATCTACTACCCAATAATCACTAGTATTATCTAATGCAAGAATCAAAGCATCTTGTAACACATCACCTTCTACATTTGCTTCCTGAGTAGTTTCCTTCTGTGCATCTCCTTACTTCTTTAGAGATCTGTAGTCTTTCTTCAGATGTCCTTTCTTTCCACAGTTCCAACACTCTATTTTTCCCAGTCTAGACTTGGATCTACCCGTTTTAGACTTACCACGATTACCTTGGCTCTTTCCTCTCTCCTTTTGTCTTCCCCTACTCTCCATGGTAAACGCATTACCTAATGTCTCATCTGTGCTTTTTCTTCGCATTTCCTCGCTAAGAATAACACCAATAACATCATCAAATTTCAAGGTGTTTGAACCAGAGATAGAGTTACTTACAACCATGACCAAGCTATTCCAGCTTTTCGGCAATAAACACAAGATTAGAAGAGCCCTAACCTCATCATCAAAGTTCACACTTATAGAACTTAGTTGATTTGTAACTGTATTAAACTCATTTAAATGATCAGTAACAAATCCACCTTCAGACATCTTCGTATTAAATAAACGCTTCATTAGAAATACCTTGTTGGAGGCTAAGGGTTTTTCATACAGCTTACCCAATGCGCTCATCAAACCCTCTGTTGTCGTTTCTTTTGAGATATTGAAAGCCACCGACGAAGCCAGGCTCAGCCCCAGAGCCTTTCTGTCAAGAACCTCCCATTCTTCGTCCTTCATAGCCACTAGTTGCTTTGCTCTTCCTCCCAACGGTAGGAATAGATCCTTCTGGTATAGATAGTCCTCCATTTGCCTCTTCCATAATTGAAAGTTTTGGCCGTTAAACTTATCAACCTTAAACTTTCCTTCTTCCTCCATTGCTCCCACTCAAACTAGAAACCCTAGCTTCCTGCGGGTTTATCTGTCAAATAAACCTTTGGATCTGATACCAATTGTTAGAAAAATAGGATCGCAGAGCAATAACAATAAACAAAAATGCAAATATAATCACAAATTACAAGAGAGACACAAATATATCGTGGTTCACCCAAATTCAGGCTACGTCCACATTGAAGTTACCAGTCCTTATTATTATACCGTCCAGCAAAGTGAAGGGATACAACCTGCAGCACAACCACTGCACTTCCTCTTCATTGTCTCATAGTCTCTCTTGTTGATCTCAGAGATCTTTACAATGCATAAAACCTAATACATCAACCCTAGCTGTATTACAATGTATTTATTTTATAGGGGAAATACAATGGGAAAATACCACAGGTTACCCAAAACCATGGGCCCGAAAACTATTGGCAAAAACAACCCCAAAATTTTTCTCAGTGGCTACGCCCTCGAACCCCCATTTTCTCGGGGGCACTTCTCCCCGGACCCCCTGAGGATCATGTCGGGATCATAACCAAAACTGGGGTACGGACACGGCTGAATAATGATATCTCTAAATCTAGAGATCATGCTCCATAACCAATAGTGGGTTCCAAGCTAGCTAATATTGTAAAGATTCTGGTAGCTCTATGGATTGATCTCACTAGCTTAGCAATTCGTTTCCCTCTACTACCTTGAGAGCCCGATAAACCCAGTTGTGAGATGGCTTGGATGGGTTGTGTTGTTCATTTAGTTGTGCATAAGTATATAGGTTCCCTTTCCTTGTGGAAATTATTCCCATATCGGGGGTGGCCTCTTATCAAAAAGAGTATATGCTAGATAGAGTGCCTACGGTTGGGTGGAACGTTGCTCTTGCATAGCTAGTTGCTCAAGACGGCTTCATTTCAAGATAAGTATTCTCTTGTATTTAATTATGCAATGTATTTAATAAATTTATATTATAATTATGCTGATAATTGCATGCTAGATGTGTGTAGTAGAGTTTGTTTCCGCTGTGTTTATTTGGATTATGCATCTGCACACATGTTTCATATGTTATGAATTCGTAAAATGATGATGGGGATGAATTTGAAATCCCGAATTTAGTTCATGTTCCCTCCCTTAATTCGGATTGATGGAAGGGGACATAATAGTGTGGTATTATAGCTACAGGTTGCAACATTGGCCTAAATGGGATAAATCATGTAACTTGAAGTGTTAAGTTCGCTCCTTGATCGCTGCAAAATGATGATTTTTTCCTAAGTATGTGTCGACGAGTTTTAGTTAGTTGCGTCAAAGTGTTTCGGCGAACTTAGACAAGTTTCGTCGATGTGCAGTTTCAGCAAAGTTGGAGAAGTCCATCGACACATTTCGGGAAGTTTTGGCGAAAAAAATTCGACCCGTTTCGACCAAGTTAGAGAAAATATGCCGATGTGTTTTGGAAAATTTTCACCAACAAGTGTTTCGATGAGTTTTGAAAATTTCACCAAGTGTTTCGGAGAGTTTTGGAAACTTCGCGGATGAAGTGTTTCTACGATTTTTCGAAAGTTCACTGATGAAGTGTTTCGACGAGTTTTTGAAAAATCCATCAATAGGTTTCGGTGAAGTTTGAGAAGTTCGTCGATGTGGTGTTTCAGCAAGTTTTGGGATGTTTGTTGAAACGGTGTTTCAGCAATTTTTGAGAAGTCTGCTAACGAGTGTCACATCACTTGGGAAAAGAAGCCAACTTATCAACAAACTTGGAGAAGTCCACAGAAACAGAGAAAAAAAACTCACTGGATTCTATCGAAATGTAGAATTTGGGAAATTTTGCAGATAAATTTCCATGTCAAATTTCAGGTACCAAAAATGAAAAATGCAATTGATATTATGCACGAGATTGCATGAAATCGAAAGACTTACAAAAAAAATGAGGGTGTTGCCCACAACGCACCCTGCAGCGGCACAGGGAGGCTACAAGGGGGAAAGCCCCCTTGACCCCCATTTTTCTTTTTATTATTCACAAAGTTAAATCTTGGGTTCAACTGCAATTGTTGAAGCAATGTAAAATTTAGCGGGTTGTGGATTTTGAAGGGGCGATTAAAAATATTATGTCATTTGACCAAGATTGACAATATGGGTTGTTCCCGGGATGCATGAAAATTTTTTTTTTTTAATTTTCAAAGAATGTGATAAATATAACAAATGTCTTTATATGAACATGTTTTGCAGATTCAGAATCATATCAGTCACTGTTAAAGGATAACATTGAGTATAGTATAGTTGGGAAATCTTTGGTCCTGGTTAGGCCAAGAAGATCATCATCATGGATGATGCACAAGATCCCTATGAGCCTGAGATAGATGCCATGGGAGAGAACATACATGTTGATAATGTAGAGACAAAATCCAATGGGAGAATTAGAAACCAAGATACCCCCCAGATATTTCATCCCCCATGAGGAGCCTAAGGGTGGAACTACAGAGTTGTAGAGAAGACAATGAAAAGTTTATTAAAGCTCAAGAAGAACAAAATCAGCTAAATGCAACTATGATGCAAATTTTGAAAAACATTCAAAAGAGGATTAACTCTAGGCATCACTCAGAAAATTCAGAAAAGAGTGGGAGTATTTCAAACAAAAATTCCCGCAAGAGGTCCAATAGCTCAAGAAGAGTTTATAGAGATAGGACATATACTCCAGAATCTCTTCTAATGGATCATCTAAATATGAAGAATCCATTGAAGCTTCAAGCTCTTCATCTCATAGGAATAAAAGAAAGAGGCATTGCAAGAAAAATTCACATGGGGAATTTAAGAAGGCCAAACCTCCTACATTTGATGGTGAGGTAAAATCTAGTCAAGAAGCTAAAGCTTGGCTTCTTGGGATGAGGAAGTATTTCCAAGTCTAAGACTACTTTGGAAATATGAAGGAAAGGGTGTCCATATTCAATCTAAATGGAAGAGCATCTATATGGTGGGATCACCTAAGGAAAGTGAAGAAGATTAATGAAAGGAAGATTGTGTGGAAGCAGTTCAAGAAGTGATTCAAGCATAAGTACCTCTCGGATAGGTACTACGATGATAAAATCAAATAATTCCATGAACTAAAATTGAGGCAAAAGACCATTGAAGAATATGCAAACATATTCTCGGAGCTCCTGAGATATGTCAAGTATATAAGATATGATAAGGTGAAAATCGAGTGTTTTCTAAGTGGACTGCCTCAGTCATTTAAAGACATAATTGTGTTTGATGAACCTCGAACTCTAGAGAAGGCTATGAGAAATACCAAGTATTGTTATGATAAAAACTAAAGAAAACATGATTTCCATAAGGCATGGAAGGAAAAGAAAAATGAGAATTTTGACCAAAGGATGAAGGAGTTCAAACCTCCTCATCTCAGAAATCAGAAAAGGCAGCCACCACGGAGTGTGACTAAGCCAACTAGAATGATGGGAGACAAGCCAAGAGATACAAAGGATCCAAGAGAGCCACTTGAATGTTTGGTATGTGGAGAGGACCATATTCTTAGGAATTGTACACATCGGAATGGAAGTGTAAAGCAAGTTCACAATATCCAAGGAGATGAAACTATGGGTCAAGTGGAAAGGACCATCCCTAGAATCTATGCAGCACTAAAAGACCGCCAGGAAGACCATCAATCAATTGTGGTTGAAGTTGAAGGTAAGATTGCTAAGCAATATGTTTCTATTTTGATTGACCTTGTATCTACTCACAATTATATCACTCCTAAAATTGTTGAGATTTGTGCTTTTAAGAAATTAAAGCATAGTAAATCATAATTAGTTTAACTAGCCACTGGAACCAAGAGAAAAGTTAGTGAAATGGTAGATAAATGTCCATTAGAGATGGATGGGCTATTCACTTGTGCAAATATGAATATTATGCCACTTGGTTCTTATGATATTCTTATTGGAATGGACTAGTTAGAAGCACACAGAGTTAAAATTGACTGCTACAACAAGACTTTTGAATGCATGGATGAAGAAGAAAACCCAAGGGTCGTAAAAGGAATTTCAAAGGTGATTTCTGTTAGGCATATTTCATCCATGTAGCTGAAGAATTTATGTAGGAAGGGTTGTCAATTATATTCGTCCCATGTTTTGGAGGCAATAGAAAATAAAATTTCCAAGTTAGAGGACTATCATGTGTTTCAAGAATTCAAGGATGTGTTTCCTGATGAGATTCCAGGATAGGGTTTTTAGAAAGTATTTGGAAAAAATTGTTCTTGTTTTTCTGGATGACATTCTTATATATTCTAAGAATGAATAAGATAATGAATAACATTTGAGAATGTCCCTACAATTGCTAAGGGATCACAAGTTGTATGGATTGGTGAGAAAATGTGACTTTTATAAAAATAAAATTCATTATTTGGGTCACATTATCTTAGAGGATGGAATATCTATGGACCTTGGGAAGATTAAAGCCATTATGAATTGGCCAACTCCAAGGAATGTGATAGATGTGAGATCATTTATGGGACTTGTTGGTTACTATAGGAGGTTCATTGAAGGATTTTCTAAGGTTGCTAATCCAATTACTTCCTTGCAGAAGAAGGGAATGAAATTTGAGTGGACACCAAGATTTGAGGAAATATTCTAGCGGTTGAAGAATATTCTCACGAATGCACCAATTTTGAAAATTGCAGACCCATAAAAAAGACTTTGTGGTGTGTACTGATGCATGCAATCGGGGACTTGGAGGATTTTTTATGCAAAACAACCATGTGGTATGCTATGAGTCGTGAAATTTGAAGGAGCATGAAAAGAACTATGCCACCCATGATTTAGAACTTGCATCCAGAGTGCATGCTTTAAAGATGTGGAGGCACTACTTAATGGGCGTAAAGTTTGAGCTAAGGATAGACCATTGTGGTCTGAAATATTTGTTTGAGCAGCCAACATTAAATGCTAGGCAAGCTAGATGGCTAGAATTTTTGTGTGAATTTGATTTTGAGATCAAACACATAGAGGGGAAAGAAAATAAGGTGGTTGGTGCACTCAACAGAAATGTACATGAAATGCATGTGGCAGCCCTTAGTACTTGCCAATCATATTTAAGGCAACAAATTGTTAACTATATTTTTTAGGGCAAAATGTATGTGCGGATAAAGGACAAATTGCAACATCAGAAATTTGAAAAGAGGTATGAAGGGTATAATTTGGAAGGTGGTGGAATTTTTACTTATAAGAATACAATTTATATTCCAAATGTGATAGAATTGAAGAGGATTGTTATGGATGAAATCCATAAAGCTCCATATTTCGATCAACCAGGATATTAGAAAACAATTGCTACAACCAGAAAACAATATTTTTGGCCAGGGATGAAGAAGGACATCGTTGAATACATTTCTAAGTGCATGAAATGTCAGCAGGTGAAGGTTGAACACCAACACCCAGCAAGTTTATTGCATACATTGCCAATTCCATAATGGAAATGGGAGATAATTTCCATGTATTTTATTACGGGTTTTTCGATGACAATAAAGCAACATGATTCCATCATGGTGGTGGTGGACAAGTTAACAAAGGCAACACATTTTATACCTGTTAAGTCCACATGTAAAACTGATTCCATTGCAAAGATTTTCATCAAGGAAATTTTTAGATTGCATGGATTTCCTAAGGTAATAATTTATGATAGGGATACCAAGTTCACTTCAAATTTTTGGAAAGGTATTTTTGTAGATTTGGGTACGCAGCTGAGCTTTAGCACACCATACCATCCTCAAACAGATGGGAAAACAAAAAGAGTAAATCAAGTGCTTGAAGACATGCTTTGCATGTATGTCATGGACAAATCATCCAAGTGGGAGGATTATCTACACTTGGTGGAGTTTGCATATAATTACGGGAAGCAAGCATCATTGGGAATGATTCCATTTGAGGCTTTGTATGGCTGGAAGTGCAGAACACTAGTGACTTGGGATAATCAAGTGAACATAATTGTACTTGGGCCATAATTGCTTAAGGAAATGGAATAAGAGGTTGAAAAGATTAGGAAAAATTTAAAAGCAACCCAAGATAGACAGAAAAGCTATGCAGATAAGCACAAGGTGCATAGGGAGTTCAGTGTTGGAAATCATTTTTACCTTAGAGTGAGGCCAAGGAAGAGCTCCTTGAATCTAGGTATTTGTGCCAAGCTATCACCCATATATTGTGGGAAATTTGAAGTGCTTGAAAGAATAGGGACATTTACATATAGACTTGCATTGCTTGTTAACACTAGAGATCATAATATTTTTTTTATGTTTCTTTGCTTAAGAATATGTACATGAGCTTAACCATGTGATTAATTGGGATGTGATCCAGGTGGAACCCGAGGGAGAGTTCCGAACCAATCGATTGTGCATCCTAGAGAGGAAGCTAACATTGCTCCAGAACTGATCCATCGGACAGGTAAAGATGTAATGGAAGCACTACGGTCCCGATGAGGCTACATGGGAGTTGGAGGATGCCATGAGAGTGGCATATACATTTTTGTTCAATTTTGAAGAGCACCGAGGATGGTGCTAATTTAAGGGGGAGGGGAATCTAATACCCCAATTTTTACCCCATTGCATTAAACATGTAAATGATGTAATATTGTTATAAAATCATGGTGAGGAGCTCAAGGCCAAGGCCCCACCATCGATTTATTGTTCTTGTATCGTCAATTAAAAATCGATGCATGTGAATCGCGTGCTAGCCTGACATGATGGAAATTATAAATATGATGTAAATATATATTTTGATAATAAAAAAATACCCACAACTAGCTATGCAAGGCAACAAGAGTATGGAGGCATGATTGTTACAAGGATGGGGGTGGCTATATTCAAACTCGTGAATCCAATAATTTCAAGTAAAGTGTCAATTGGAGAACCCATGAACCATTAACTACCCATGTTTACTTATGCACCCAGTCAATTAATTCTTCCAATACGATTTCCCTTATTCTCTTTAGCTTAGTACATAGATTTGTGTATGTTTTTTTATTACCATTTATGTTAGGAAAATATTGATCGAGGGTGTGATCATACCAGCATTTCTGCAGCAGAGCCCATCATAATTTCGTAGTTAAGTGTGCTTGGTATAGAGTAGTACTAGGATGGGTGACCTCTCAGGAAGTCTTAGTGTTGCACCCTCCACCCCTTTATAAGAAGTACTTTAAGCAAGAATTTTTTTTACTCTGAAACTAGACCTAGGATTTGTCTTCTACACCTGAATACCTATCATATAGGCCACTACTGCAGCCAGGATCCCCCAGAACCTCTAGATCCAGACCCAAATATTTTACTAGATGAACCATTTCATGGTTTGGCAGAGTCGTAGAAAAATATGACTTCCTCGCAGATATTTAGTGCTCAATTTGTTAACAAGGAAACCGCTCCAACAGTCAAGATCTCTTCTGTAACAGTGAAAAAGAAAGATCAAGGGTTAGCTGAGAGAGGATTGATTGGAATATTTACTGGATTATGGCCTTCTCCAAGAGATATGGATCTATGGTTAAGTAAAAATTGGAGGTTTCTTTTGTCTGGCAGGATATAGCATCATTTTTGTGGTAGGGGTTATTATGTCTCCCTCTTCGAGTATAAAGTAGATAGAAATTTAATTTTTCAAAATGGACCATATTTCATGGGTTCTCAAGGTATGTATCTCAATAGTTGGAATATATGTATTTTGACCCTGAAAATGATATACTCTATGTTGTCCCAATTTGGGTAAAGCTACGTCATCCTCCCTTACATTGTTGGTATAATGAAGTTTTGGAAACTATAGGAAATTCATTAGGGCGATGCATTGATAAATATGAACCTAAATATCCCATGTTTTCACTTGCATGAATTTGTGTGGAGGTGGATATGAATAAGGGATTACCAGAAGTTATAATACTTATCATGGATAGTTGGATGCATGATAAAAATGTGGATTATGATCAGTTTCCTTTTAAATGTAAAACATGTCATGAATATGGTCATTTTGCTAGATATTTCCCAAGAAATGTGGTGAAGGAGACATAAACAAAGAAAAATAAAGGATGGCAGTAGGTCACAAAAAAAGGTAAACAAATTCAAACTAGGCCCAAGAACATAAATTTACCAGAGCCATCTCATTCAAATAAATTTCAACCTTTAGTTGATGAAGGAGATAATGATGAACAGATAGATCATTCAAATGAGAAAATTCACGAAAATATGTCCCTTTCTCTCCAACCATTTGTGGAAGAGATAAGAACTTAGCGATATGCATCATCCCTTCCTTTTCAACCAATATTAGAAACAGACACACACTAGAGCAGTGAGCAGTATGATTATGTTGATGTAGAGCCTAAGCAACAATAAAAACAATTTCAAGATGAATCCTTAGAGGATATGGAAGAATATAGATCGACATACAAAAATTCAAGTAGGAGGTCGTGTAGGTAGCCGAGAGAAGAGGAAGCAGATAGAGAAAAGAAATTGGGAAAGCAGACCTCCCTTGATTGTTAAGCCCTAAATGTGGGAAAATTTCCCCTTATATGGGTCACATTATATTAGTTCTAATGTTGTCGTGGTCCATTAGTTGTTATTATCATTAGTATGCTTATATTAGTTACGTCGGCTTGGTTCAATTAGTTGGAATTGTACCTCTTAGTCCCCTATATATAGGAAGGAGAACTTTTCATTTGGAGCATTCTGTCTTGTCTTGTCCTGTGTACTGAGTACATTGTATAAGAAGGTTTCCCCCTCGAAGAGGCTTGATATTCATATAATTTATTCATTAAATTCATGGAGTACTCTTTCTAATCTATTTCTTCTCTTTTCATGCTCTTTTTGGAAATTTGTTGCATAACATTTGGTATCAAAGCTCTTTCCTCGGGACTGGTTTCTTCAAAACAAGTCATATTGGAATGTTTGCTATATAGTTTTTTCGCAAGGTCTCGGAAAGAAAAAATTGGAACCCATCTCTAAAATAGTCTGAAATACCTTTGATAAAAGTTTCAAATCCTAAATCATTACAGATTCGGAGTTATATCCTCAAAAATATAGGGTTTCTAACTAGCTCAAAATCCAATCTCAAACATATATCCTAGGGAAAATTGTTATATCTGAAGAATGTGAGATCCAAATTGAGTGAGATAAGTTGTATCAGAAAGAAGATGGACCATAGTATCTATAGTGGCATTTTTAGAATCATATTCAAAATATTGGACATGTGGTAGGTCATACACTCTTGCTCTTCTGAAAAGACCAAAATTAACAAGTGTTGGGAAAATTATCACGACTTTTTTTGGCACATCCAAATTTAACGAGACCTACAGCAAGTTTTTACACCTAGAGGAGATGAAAATTCAAATTTACCTCAGTTCCAAGTTGGTTAGTAAACAGTCTCCAAATCAAGGTTTGAAAATGGTATGCCATTTTAAATTTGAATATCTTTGAGTAGAAGGATTTAATTGAGGTGAACCATAGAGTGTGATATATATTTATATTTTTCAAAATTCCACCAAAAGGAAGTGTAAAAAATCACACTCCAATCAAGCCACCTAAGGATTCATCCCTCACCTTTGATGAAAGTGAATATCTATCTTTTCGGGTGTCCAAATTGGAAGATATGATTAAAGAGACAGTGAGTAAGGTTTATTTAGTTAATTTGGATACTAATATGGAGGAAAGGATGGGACATATTGATAACAATATAGAAATGATTTCTATGAGCTTACAAAATCCAAAGGAAAATATTCATAAAGGTGTTGATATGTCTTGGGATACGCAGGAAGATAAAAATAGTGTCTAGGTTGAGCAACCTTTAAATAATAATAATTCTCCAAGAGGATTTGATGCTAATAATGGAACTAATCAGGTGTTAGAAAAACAGGATCGCAGAGCAATAACAATAAACATAAATGAAAATATAATCACACACACATTACAAGAGAGACACAGATATATCGTGGTTCACCCCAACTTGGGCTACGTCCACACTAAAGTTGTCAGTCCTTATTATTATTCTGCCCAACAAAGTGAAGGGATACAACCTGCAGCACAGCCGCTGCACTTCCTCTTCACTGTCTCACGGTCTCTCTTCTCAGATCTCAGAGATCTTTACAATGCATAAAACCTAATACATCTTTCCCTATCCGTATTACAATGTCTTTCTTTTATGGGGGAAATACAATGTAAAAATACCACGGGATACCCAAAACCATGGGCCCGTAAAACAGTTGGCGATGCCCCCCCACACACCCCCGTTGGGGTGAGTGTACATTCCACCTACATATCATATAAAACTGGGGTAAAAAAAAGGCTGAATAATAATATCTCTGTATCTAGAGATCAGGCTCCACAACCAACAATCTCCCACTTAGAGACTGATCACAACAACTCCACCGCTGCTGTACTTGTTGGACCTTGGACTTGGAAACTTTCTCCTCTTCACCTTCATGCTAGAAGGCCAACTGAAACCGAGCAGGAAATCAGTTTCTCTCTGGTCACTACCTTTGTGAACATGTCTGCGGGATTTTGGCTAGTATGTATCGTTTGCAGCTTCAACAATTCATCTTCTAGAACAAAGCGTATGAAATGGTACTTGAGCTGTATATGTTTAGTCCTGGAATGGAATGTTGAGTTCTTTGCAAGATGAATGGCACTATGGCTATCACTATACAACTTGCTATCCTTCTGCTTCTTACCCAATTCCTCCATAAACCTTTGTAACCAAATCATCTCTTTACTAGCCTCTGTAACAGCAACATACTCTACTTCCGTTGTTGAAAGTGCAACAACCTTCTGCAGTTTCGAAATCCAACTTACTGCTGTTCCACCTACAGTAAACACATACTCTGTGGTGCTCCTCCTGCTATCCTTATCACCTGCCATATCTGCATCAACATATCCCTGTAGAATAGTGTCTGAACTTCCAAAACATAATGCCTGAGTGGTGGTACCTCTCAAATACCTAAGAATCCAATGTACTGCCTTCCAATGTTCTTTACCTGGATTGTTCATATATCTGCTCACAACTCCCACTGCTTGTGCAATATCTGGTCTTATGCACACCATGGCATACATCAAGCTGCCAGCTACTAATTGATAGGGAATCTTGGACATGTAATGTGTCTCTTCCTATGTCTTGGGACACATTTCTTTACTTAGACTGAAATGGCTGGCCAAAGGTGTACTGACTGGTTTTGCATTTTGCATTCTGAACCTCTCCAACACCTTTTGTATGTACTCACCCTGAGACAATGTCAATTTGTGATTTTTCCTGTCTCTTGTTATTCTCATACCAAGGATTTGCTTTGCAGCACCCAAATCGTTCATCGCAAATGAATTAGCTAGCTTCCTTTTGAGTACATTTATATCCTGCATGTTAGACCCTACAACAAGCATGTCATCCACATACAATAACAAGATAATATATCTTTCATTGTCTAGCTTCTTGAAATAAGCACATTGGTCAGAATGACATCTATTATAACCTTGTTATGTCATAAACTTGTCAAATTTTAAATACCAATGCCTTGGAGCTTGCTTCAAGCCATACAAACTCTTTTTCAACCTGCATACCAAGTTCTCTTTACCTTTGACCTCATACCCTTGTGGCTGCTGCATATATATCTCTTCCTCCAAATCCCCATGGAGAAAGGTTGTTTTTACATCTAACTGTTCAATATGCAAATCTTCTACCGCCACTAGACTTAAGATAGTCCTAATTGAAGTCATATTAACAACAGGAGAAAATATTTCATCAAAATCAATACCTTTCTTTTGTGCAAACCCCTTTACAACAAGTCTAACCTTGTACCGCTTCTTACATCCTTCTTCTTCCTTCAACCTACAAATCCATTTGTTCTGCAATGCTCTTTTACCAGCAGGCAACTGAACCAGATCCCAAGTCTGGTTTCCTACCAATGAGTCCATCTCCTCATTCATGCCTTGCTCCCACTTCTTTCTAGTTTCCACCTGCATTGCTTCTTCATAACATTCTGGTTCACCAGCATCAGTCATTAACAAATAATACATTGAAGGAGAGTATCGTTTAGGGAGTCTACTTAACCTGGTAGATCTTCTTGTAGTTGCAGGAATTTCAGGTACTTGCTGTTGTTCTTGATTTTCTGGCACCTTTGGAACTTCATTTTCTTGAATTTCATCAAGTACTGTGTACTCTGTGGTTTCCTTTTCATGTTTCTTTCCCTGCAACTGATCTTTATACATGACCTTTTCATTAAATATGACATCTCTACTTCTAATGATTTTGTGATTTTCATAATCCCATAAATGATAACCAAAATCATCAACCCCATATCCAATAAAGGTACATTTCTTGGATTTAGCTCCAAGCTTTGTTCTATTTTCTTTATCAATATGGACAAATGATTCACAACCAAACGTTCTCAGAAATGAGTAGTTTACCTTTTTATCTATCCATGTCTCCTCTGGAATACAACCATCCAAAGCACTTGAAGGTCCTCTGTTTATTAAATAAACAACAGTATTTACAGCATCTTCCCAAAACTGTAAGGGAAACCCTGCATGTAGTCTCATACACCTTGCACGCTCCATGATCGTTATGTTCATCCTTTCTGACACACCATTTTCTTGTGGTGTTCTTGGGACTGTCTTCTCTCTACAAATCCCATGGTATGAACAGTAACTATCAAACTCATTTCCGTAGTACTCACTTCCATTATTAGATCTGAGACACTTCAACCTTTTTCCTGTCTCATTCTCAACCAAAGCTTTCCACTTCTTAAAAGTAGCAAACACATCAGATTTATGTCTAATGCAATAAACCCAAGTTTTCCTAGTTGCATCATCAACGAATGTAACATAATAATGAGATCCACCAAGAGATTGTACCTGAGCTGGTCCCCATACATCCGTATGCACTAGCTCTAAATTTTCATTCTTCTTCTGTTTCCCAACCTTGAGAAATCTGACTCTCTTCTGTTTTCCATAAACACAGTTTTCACAGAATTCCAAACTTACCTGCTTCAAATCTGGCAGCAACTTCCTTGAGTGGAGAATCTGCATCCCCTTCTCACTCATGTGGCCAAGCCTATGATGCCACAATGCTGTATTTGTTCCCGTGGAAGCTAAAGAGATAGAATGATCAGTATTATGAGGACATAAATACAACATACATATCTTGTCTCCTTTTTCTATCACCATTGATCCTTCAGTGATCTTCCACCACTTTTCTCCACATGTAGATAGACAGCCACCATCTCCCAACTGCCCTGTTGAGATCAGATTTCTTTTCATAGCAGGAATATGTCTAACATCTTTCAACAGCCAGTCAGTTCCATTCTTAACTTTCATCCACACCTTACCCATTCCAACAATTTTACATGGCTCATCATCACCCAATAAAACATGTCCAAAATCGCTAGGAACATACTCATGAAAGTATTTCCTATGGGGTGTAGCATGACATGAAGCTCCTGAATCTACTACCCAATAATCACTAGTATTATCTAATGCAAGAATCAAAGCATCTTGTAACACATCACCTTCTACATTTGCTTCCTGAGTAGTTTCCTTCTGTGCATCTCCTTTCTTCTTTAGAGATCTGTAGTCTTTCTTTAGATGTCCTTTCTTTCCACAATTCCAACACTCTATTTTTCCCAGTCTAGACTTGGATCTGCCCGTTTTAGACTTACCAAGATTATCTTAGCTCTTTCCTCTCTCCTTTTTTCTTCCCCTGCTCTCCATGGTAAACGCATTACCTGATGTCTCATCTGTGCTTTTTCTTCGCATTTCCTCGCTAAGAATAACACCAATAAGATCATCAAATTTCAAGGTGTTTGAACCAGAGATAGAGTTACTTACAGCCATGACCAAGCTATTTCAGCTTTCTGTCAATGAACAAAAGATTAGAAGAGACCTAACCTTATCATCAAAGTTCACACTTACAGAACTTAGCTGATTTGTAACCATATTAAACTCATTTAAATGATCAGTAACAAATCCACCTTCAGACATCTTCATATTAAATAAATGATTCATTAGAAATACCTTGTTGGAGGCCGAGGGTTTTTCATACAGCTTACCCAATGCGCTCATCAAACCCTCCGTTGTCGTTTCTTTTGAGATATTGAAAGCCACCGACGAAGCCAGGCTCAGCCATATTGTTCCTAGAGCCTTTCTGTCAAGAACCTCCCATTCTTCGTCCTTCATGGCCACCGGCTGCTTTGCTTTTCCTCCCAACGGTAGGAATAGATCCTTCTGGTACAGATAGTCTTCCATTTGCATCTTCCATAACTGGAAGTTTTGGCCGTTAAACTTCTCGACCTTAAACTTTCCTTCTTCCACCATTGCTCCCACTCGATCCAGAAACCCTAGCTTCTTGCGGGTTTATCTGCCAAATAGACCTTCGGCTCTAATACCAATTGTTAGAAAAAACAGGATCGCAGAGCAATAAAAATAAACAGAAATGAAAATATAATCACACACACATTACAAGAGAGACACAGATATATCGTGGTTCACCCCAAATTGGGCTACATCCACACTGAAGTTGTCAGTCCTTATTATTATTCCGTCCAGCAAAGTGAAGGTATACAACCTGCAGCACAGCTGCTGCACTTCCTCTTCGTTGTCTCACAGTCTCTCTTCTCAGATCACATAGATCTTTACAATGCATAAAACCTAATACATATTTCCCTAGTCGTATTACAATGTCTTTCTTTTATAGGGAAAATACGATGGGAAAATACCACGGGATACCCAAAACCATGGGCCCACAAAACAGCTGGTGATGCCCCCCCACACCCCCCCGTTGGGGTGAGTGTACAGTCCACCTACATATCATATAAAACTGGGGTACAAACACGGCTAAATAATAATATCTCTGGATCTGGAGATCAAGCTCCACAACCAACATCAGGGGTGGTCCCCAAGGGGTATCCAAATCCCCAAGATTGACATGAGGAAGTTTAATGGAAAGGACCCCATAACATGGATATTCCAGATGGAGCAATTCTTTTATATACACCAAGTTCCTAATCTCCAAAAGGTACCTATTGCATCTTTATATTTAGAACATGAGCAATTTTTATGGTACCAATGGTTTTTTTAATGCAAAAGGAACTCCATTATCTCTTGGTCCATTTTTACAGAAGATTTGATATCATATCATGATGATGTTAAGAGAAATTCCTTCTTTACCCTATTGATAAATCTAAGGCAAAAGGGACCAATAAGGGAACACATTCAACAGTTTCAAAAGTTGAGTCTTAGAGTGGAGGGAATACTAGATTATAAATCGTTGGATCTCTTTATTTGAACCTTGAAGGATAACATCCAACATGAGGTGCGCCTATTCGAACCCACATCCTTAGAGAAGGGTTTCATGTTGGAAAGGAAGGTTGAAAGTAAAAATATGGAAATGACTACTAAAAGGACCACCTCCAACATATATAGAGAGAATAATGATCCTTCTTCTAACCAACCTCAAAGTTTGACACCTCGGCAATTGGATGAAAGAAGAGAAAAAGGTATGTGCTTCAATTGCGATAGAAAATATTTTAAGGGACATAAGTGTGGCGAGAAGAAATTATTCTACATCGATTGTGAAGAGGAAGAAGCAAAAGAACAAGAACCATCTCCAATTGACGAAATAAAAGAGATTACTCCCACCATATCTTGTCATGCACTAGCTAGAATTAGCACTCCTCAAACTATGAAGATCGAAGGATATATTAAAAAGAAAAAGGTAATTTTTTTTATTGATTCTAGTAGTACTCATAATTTCATTCATTCATGTAAATTAGCCAAAGTTCTCAATTGCTTTGTATATCTAGCACCAGAGTTTCAAGTAATGATTGCAAATGGAGGAACTATCAATTGCTTTGGGAAATGCCATAATATCAATCTTACGATGGGGGAATATGTATTGAATAGTCCAATGATTTCTATCCTAATGGGTGGTGTCGATGTTGTATTAGGGGTCCAATGGTTACAATCATTGGGAACAGTGGATTTTAATTTTCATAAACTTTTCATGAAATTTTCATGGGAAGGAAAAGAATATGATTTAAATGGTATCACAGGGAAACCAAGCAAGGTGATAAGCTCTAATGGTATGAAAAAAATATGAAAAAGGGTCATCAAGGTGTACTTGCACAATTATGCTCATTAGATGTTCAAACATCTAAGACTCCTATTTCCACAGATCTTTAAAGGGTCATTAATAAGCATTCCAAGGTATTTGAAAATATTCCAAAAGGTCTTCCACCTATTCTATATTTGATCATGTTATTCACTTAATTTCAGGAATTGTTTCCCCTAACATTAGACCTTACTGATATCTGTATGGACAAAAGAGTGAAATTGATGAATTGTTAGATGAATTAGATGGAGCATTTTTCTTCACAAAGTTGGATCTTCGTTTCGGGTATCATCAGATTAGAATGAAGGATGAGGACATCCCAAAAGCAACATTCAAAACACATGAAGGTCATTATGAGTTTCTGGTCATGGAATTTGGTCTCACGAATTCACCTTCCACATTTCAAGGTTTGATTAATTTCATTTTCAAGCCCTTTCTTAGAAAATTTGTGCTAATATTTTTTGATGATATACTAATCTATAGCAAGTCTTGGGAAGAACATGTTCAACGTGTTGACAAGGTGCTGCAACTACTAAAGGATCAACAACTTTATGCAAAACCTTCCAAATGTTCCTTTGGGGTAAAGGAGGTAGAATATCTGGGTCATATTGTATCTCATGAAGGTGTCAAGGTAAACCCTAACAAAATTAAAGCCATGATGGACTAGCTAATTCCCAAAATATTGAAGAATGTTTGAGGATTATTAGGGTTTACAAGGTACTACCACAAGTTTGTTCGTGACTATCGAAGAATATTAGCACCTCTAACAACATTATTGAAGAGAGAAGCATTTTCTTGGACTCCACAGGAAAGTCAAGATTTTGAAGAACTTAAAGAGGCAATGTGCAAAGCTCCCGTTTTGGCCACACCAAACTTCACAAAAACCTTTATTGTGGAATGTGATGCCTCAGGAAATGGCATTGGTGATGTTCTAATGCAAGAAGGACACCCCCTTTCTTTCGAAAGTTGCCCAATCAAGGGAAATAAATTACAAAAACCCATTTATGAGAAGGAAATTATGGAAATACTACATGAACTTAAGCAATGGCGTCCTTACCTAATAGGTAGGCACTTCAAGGTCAAAACGGACCATGATAGTCTTAAATACTTCTTGGAACAGATACTATCGTCAGAAGAGTAACAAAAATGGGTAACCAAGATGTTAGGATATCACTTTGAAATCATCTATAAAAATGGAAACAAAATGTGGTGGCATATGAACTCTATAGAAAAGATGAGGATGTTGGGGCAGTACTTTGTGCAATTTCCATTATACAACCCGATTGTGTGGTAGCAGCAAGGGAAGAATGAAAAAATGACATATCTATGCGGATGCTCATACAAAACCTACAGAAGGATTGTAATGTATAAGATATTTTTACATGAAAAAATGATTCACTATGGTATAAGGACTGCTTATATCTATGCAAGAACTCCCAACTCAAACAAAAGGTCCTTTTGGAATTACATACCTCTCCTATAGGTGGGATTTAAGGATTCTTGAAAACCTACCACATAGTCAAGAAGGAATTTTTTTGGGAAGGTCTTGAGTCTTATGTTCAAAAGTTCATGTCAGACTGTTTGGTTTTCCAACAAAATAAGGTTGAAACAATTAAGACTTCGAGTCTTTTACAACCGTTGGAGATACCTTGCCAGTGCTGGGAGGAAGTCTCAATGGATTTTATTATTGGACTACCCAAGTCAGAAGGGAATAATGTTATTATGGTGGTTGTGTTGTTGCAGCAACATCCCCCCCCAAAATTTTGTACATATTGGGGCCCCTCCTTTTATTTTGAAGAAAGGCTGCCTTAAGAGGCCATTTCCACTTTTACTTTGTTTTTCAACTGAGAACATTGCTTTGAAAATTTCCAAGTTTTCTTCCAAATGATAGAATTCATGAAATCTTCACGAACATGCAGAGCTTTTCAGGATGTCTCCCCGCAGTTTCGGAAGTATTCGAGTTTTCGTCCCGAAACGGTGGGAGCTATTCGCATAAACCTCTCGAAAATGACTTAGAAATTATTGTTGGAAAGCTGCAGAATCTATTGGCGAATTTCTTCCGAAACGGCGGAAGAATTCAAGAAAACTTCCCGAAATGGCGGGCACCATTCGCCAAACCTCCCCGAAACTCCGAAAAGGACTTAGAAACTATTTCTCAAAATTTGTGGAACCTTTTGGCTTTTCCTCCCGCAGTTGCGGAACCATTCAACTTATCTTCCCGAAACTGTGGGAGTCACTCGCCAATCTCCCCCGGGGGCCTCCAAGTGACTCAGTCTCTTTTGAAAAATTTTAAGTCTCGAAGTTGCGGACGCTTTCCGAAACCTCGAAAGCCCTCGCGTTGTCTTTCTGAAACCCCGCCGAGAGACTTTCTGTGGAGCCATTCAGGTTATCTTCCCGAAACTACGGGAGTAATTCGCGAATCTCACCCGGAGCCACCAAAAAAGAATCAAGTCCTCTCCCTCACAAAATTGCGGACACTTTTCACGAAAGCCTTCCGCAACTGCGGAAGCCTTCGCGTTGTGTTCCTGAAACCCCGCAGAGACTTAGATTTTTTTGAGTTGCGGAAGCCTTCCGCCTATCCTCTCGAAACAGCGGGAGCCTTCACGATATCATTCCGCAATTGCTGAAGTTGTGGACTTATTTCCATTAAAATGGCGGAAAGAAATTGTATATTTCCCTGAAACTGCGGGATAGCTCCGTAAAAAATGCTCGCATCAGCTCTTTTAAGGTTGCGTTTTGGAAGGATTCGCCAATCTCTTCCGAAACGTCGAAGCCTTCAACATAACCTTCCGCAATGGCGGGTGGAATTCGTGAGTCCATCCCGCGGGTGGCGGTCGCACGCGCATATCGAAATTACTTGATGTGACCATGACGTACAAATATTAAAGCCTCGTTTTAAATGCACCACCCACCATATTAAACCCCGCACGTGCCCAAATCATTTAAATAAATGGTGGGGGTTCGGGTCGACCGCATTATTGTTTTGTCGATTAACAAACGTCGTTGTACGCCTCGCCAAACTGCTCCAACTCAGCTCGCTCGTCCACGTCCGCATCCACCTCATTCAGCCACCTCGTCGTTGCCAGGTAGGATTCTAACCGTTAATTTTGTCTCATCTACACGTTAGATTACCTTTCAGTTTTTCTTTTCGTCTAAGACGTGGCTGATAGACACTAGTTGCATATTTCATTATTTTGTCCTTAAAACCACCGAGGCTCCATGGGTTTCTCATCCACCAGCCGAAAGCCAAAACTATGACCGCTCGATCTTTTCTTTTCACCAACCATACTCCAGGCGTTGTCACCCTAATTTAAAATCCAAGCCGACCATAGAGAGTCTCGTCAAGTGCTATAAATAACCATGGCGGTCGGTTGAATCCCTCGCTTGTGCATAAATGGGAAAGCGGCCACTTATTCGCCTGTTCATAATTGGAGAAAGCGGCCCCTTATTTCGTCATAAGGTTGTTTCATACCCAGACTCACCCGCCACTAACCATTAAAAGCACAATGACGACGGATACCCTCTCTCCTAGGAATAGATTGGAAGCAGGTTGTTTTCTCATCACATGCTTACACCCTAAACTGTGTCCCCCTAAGATAGCCAAATCTCATAACTATGTTTCTTGCTTGGAATGGTTCATTTTGCTTTCCCAACAGGCAGCGTCCTAATTTGTTTATATATCCCATTAGCATGTTAAAATGGTGTTGCTCTTTGTTGAATCTCATAATAGTTTGCACATGTTTTATAATTACTTGTATTTGGTCATTGCCAGGGATAAGTCAAGATGCCAAAAGGTGGTAGGAAGAAGGCTAAAATGACAGAACCTGAACCAGGGCCACTTAGGACTGAAACCATGTTTCAGGATACTAAGTGCACCACCGGTATTCCTCCTAAAATCCGCTGGTGTGACATTTACAAGATGATCCAAGACCAAGATATCTCGGATATGTTACTTGAAGAAGGGCAGATTTATCTCAACATTAGAACTTCGGGCATAGCTAAAGCGTCTACCCACCCTGAGCTGTTCCCATGTTCTGAAGTAATCGGGTGGATACTCGAACATACTAATACAGAGACAAGGGTATTACATGACAGCGGGAAAATAGCCATCGCCTCATTCCACCCAACATATCTTGTCGTAGCCTATAAATTCCCACGTCCCCAGCAAGCCCTGAGTGATGAATGGTTGGGCCAAATGAACAATATTGAAATGGCCAAAAAATTATTGGTCGCAGGAAAGCACTTAAGAAAGAGAGGTAATGACGAGTATGATGTGCAGAATCTAAGACCTCCTTTCAGGTTAATCGCCATGATGTTGTGCAGAATCTTCGGTATGCCCGATGGCACCGTATACAAGATACAGTAGGTTCCCATCATCCACTTCGTGGCATTTAAAGGAACTGTTTTTTACTGGGCTACCATCCTGTCAGACAGTTTGGCATCAATGGTGGTTGCTGCAAAAGAAGGTCTGGCCTTAAAAAAGGAGGAATTTTACATGTCTTCATATCTTATTGATTGTGTTTTGGCCAAGCTATCTTTTCCCAACTTAGGTTGCACGTGGGATAAGGCCAACACCCCAGTTTACACTGCTTTCAGGATGATGTGGGCTCAAAACTACAAACCCAGCTATAAGCTCATCTGTGAGGGGTTCATCATGCCCCTGTATGAGCAAATATTCAAGGAAGAGCCCAACTGTCTGTCGGAGAATGCTATGGAGGTCCTTGAAAACTATGGAGATTTTTATTTTTTGGAGCAAGGCACCTACCTCAGAATGTTTGGAGGGAGCAAATCCCCATATATTTTGCCGAGGTATGCTACTGACTATGTAGTCCTCAAGGAGGCAATGAGGCAAATCTTCCTGGATGGGATTGGAGAAGTGCTTAACAAGCAGCATAAGGCTTCTTTCCCACCTCTACCTTTCTGCATAGGAGCTTACAAATTCTCAGGAATTGCATCAGCTGAGGAGTTTTTGCAAGAGCTGAAAGCTTTCCACTTTGGTGAAGTTATTTTCCATAGGAATAATAGGCGGGGAAAAGTCGCCGAACACTGCAAAGAAATTCATGCTCATTTTGAGTACGCCCACTATCATAATGCCGAGGAAGAGGCATTCAAAGGCATCAACAACATGACTGGGTTGCAGGTTTGTCGCCAAGGTAGTAGAGCAACCTCTAGCTCTAACAAGGCCCAAAAAACTAACCTGCCAAAAGAGAAAGAAGCAGATGATGCCCGAGCCCAAGAAGAACAAAGGTTAAGAGAGGAAGCAAGGTTACTGCAAGAGGCTGAAATTGCCAGAGTGCAGTAGGAAGCTGAGGTGGCGAGAGTATAGTAGGAAGCAGAAAGTGAGAGGTTGCAGAAAGAGGCAGAGGAAGCCCAGCAGCAGAAAGAGGCTGAAGATGAAAGGCAGCAGAAAGCTGAAGAAGAAGAGAGAAGGAAACAAGCTGAAGTAGGGCAGGAAGCGGAAGAAGAACTCAAAGCGGTTGAAGATGTCCAAGCGGGAGACCCCGGCGCCCAGGACATGGAAATAGACGTGCCTCAAGTAGGTGTTCCCGGCACGCAAAATGTGGAGGCAGACCCAACACAAGCAGGTGTCTTTGGTACCCAGAATGTGGGAACAGACCCAACTCAGGTAGTCCAGACCCCACCCGCGGAAGCAGAAATAGATATTATAGATCTCCCAATCGTCCCGTATACTCCATCGAAAGAGCATACCGTGTCCAGATGGAATGAATTTTTCTATGATAAGAAGAGGAAGGCTATGGTCCTTAAATTGGAAGAGAGGATAAAGAGACTCTTCCAGGAAGATATTGTCACTCACCGGGAGACCACAGTAATGCAGAACACAAACAAGGATCCTTTAGCTATGGCATCCGCCTCTGTAGAGACAGCAAGAGCAACACTGGACAACGTGGCTGATATAGTTAAATAATTTGAGTCGACTAAGAGGAGAGCTCGCATGCTACAACATACTATGGCCAATGAGCAAGCCTACAGGGATCTCGTGGTGAATAGGTGTAATCGCCTGTCCGTTGAGCATAAAGAGCTGTCAGACAAGTATAACCAGCTAGAAGTAGAAAAGGAAAGCATGACGGTGCAGATGATGATGCTAGAAGTAGAAAAAATTGATGCAGAAACTAAAGTATCCGATCTAGAGGCAGATAAGCAAATATTGGTTGAGAAATTAGAGCAAGAGGAGAGCAGAGCAATGGACATGTCTCCTTTCCATGAGCTGTCCTGTGGCATCCTAAGGAAAATCCATGACACGCAGGAACTAATCACTGAGGAAGTATGCAAGCTCAAGGCCATGGTGGTTAGATTGGCAGAAATTAATACAGAAGCCAATAGACTTAAAGCTAAACATACTCAGGTTAAGGCAAATATCTTGAGCCAGATAAAATGGAGAGAAGGAAAGGTAGATTTCCCCAAACATCTCCCATTTAAATCTGAAGATGGTTTTAATGAATACGTAGCCCTGTTGGAATTTTGCAAAAACTGTGGCATTAAGCTAATGGCCAAGATCCAAGGGACAATGGATAAAAGTAGCAAGCTTTATCAAAGAATCCATGAAGTGCATGACAAATGCAAGTTGAGTTTCCCTCAATCCCTTAATGATTTCCCGGGCAAAGAGCAGCGTTTAGCTAACCTAAAGGAAGAGCTGGGCATCCAAACGAAATATGTGAAAAGGATTGATGTCCTAGCCATTGATGACCTCCAGCATTACATTGGGATGTCATCAATACACAGTCATCTGCTTAAGGAAATACACCAAGTAGCAGTAACGGAAATTCAAGGTATCGGAGCAGAACTTGGTAAATACGTAACTTCTCAGAAAATCTTGCTCCTTGCTTCAGCAAATGTAGTTATAAGGGAGACTGGTGTCTGGTACAGTTACATTGCTGAAGAAGAAAAGAAAGCAGCAACAGCAGCAGGAGTAACAGCCAGTCCAAGCGTTTCTCTTCCAGCAGGAGCAGAGGTGACAGCCAACCAAGGTGCTCCTCTCCCAGAAGTAGTAGCAATACCAGCTGGCTCGATTTCCACTCTCCCAGCAGCAGCAGCTAGTTCGAGTATTTCTTCCCCGGCTGGAGCGCCTACCCAAGAATGAATGCACTGATTTTGGAGCATTAATTCCTATATTTTGTATTTTGTCTTTCATATGTATAAACGTGGAGATATGGGACAGCTTTCATGTCTTTTATTAAATAATTTTATGTTTAAAAGGGAGGTCACATTTTTGTTTGTTAAAAGGGGAAAAGTCTGTAGGTGACAAGTGTAAAGGCCAGGTGGCAACCCAAAGGGCATTTTGTAATATTATAAATAGAAGTTAGGAAGGAATGTAGAGGGACTTTTGGCAGGGAATTATTTTCTATACTTGTACGATCTATCTTGCACATGTTTTAAGAAAATAAAATCTTCTAATAAGAGCCTGGAGAGGACGTTTTGCATGAGAATGGAGATTGGATGCATTGTGGATTATTCCTGTGTCTGCTATACTTTGCTGTGAGATCTTTATTACTGTCTTGAATTATTTCATTGTATTAAATGATCTTGCTTCTCTCTTTGCAAATGAATTCTCTCTTACATGAGTAATGAAATGTGTTGTGTTTAATTAGAAGCTATCTTCTGATATCTTTTATCTTTGCTGTAGATTTCTCTTTAAGATTTAATGGCTGTCTGTTTATTCTTTAAGATAACTCCTACAGCTCATTGCTCATGCTTTAAATTCGCTCCTTGCAGGGATAGTTAGATTTATTTCAGTTTTAGACTTAGATCTGTTTTTTCCAGTTTTGCATCTAGATTAAATTTAGACTAGGCACTTGCATATCATTATAAAATATAAAATCAAAAGAACGGTGGATCGGGCCATAACCGGTATAATTGGAATAAAACTCCAAACCCACGGTTGTCGGAACCGCTAACCGGACAGATTCCCTATACCAAATGGTAGATAATCTAATTGGGATAATCTATCGGGGAGGATCCCTTTCTGATTGATGCTGCGATCTCCGAGGCATCAACAGTTTTTGGTGCTAGAAGGAGGGCCGACAGTGCATGGCTGATATCGGAGACTCATCCATTAACATAAATATCACTGAAAACCCGTTTGAAACAGTAATTTCAGATAATCCGACCCTTGGACTGGTAAATCAAGAAAATCTTAACTCCGACTCTGAACAGCAGGGAACGTTGTACGCTGTCCCTCTCTCAGAAGTAGAAAATCTCAGAAGGCATACGCGTGCTTACGTTAGACAACTTGGGGGTTTAAACGCAATAAGTTTTCTCCCAAGAAGAAGAGCTCCTAGGAAAGAAAAATAGTACACTCATGATTCAATCCTTGTGCAAAATTTTGAAGAATTGGTTGATATTTCTTTGAAAGAAATATCAAACCCTGTAAAGGAAGAAGATCTAGAAACTCTTGAAAATCTAGATCTAGAAAAGTTTCAGAATATTTCAGATCCAGAAGATCTTGAAGATCTACACTCTCAAAGAAATTCTTCACACAATTCTCCACCCGTTTCTCCACGAGCAACAATGGTTGTACCTGCCTGGAGGACAAGGGGAGCTTTAAACATAAAATGAACCGTTTCATAATCTACCTAAGAATCCTGAGAAAGTCTTACCCAAGTACGATCCAGGTAGAGGTATCTCTGCGGAAGACCATCTTAAGAGCTTTTATTTAGCTTTGAGTCTGTTAAATGTGCAACATGAGGATGTAGTGTGTAGGCTTTTCCCATACACGTTTGAACCAAAGGTTTCTTCCTGGTATTTTAGCTTGCAGTCCGGTTCGATTTCTAATTGGGAAGAATTTGAAAATTGTTTTTTAAAGAAGTATGGGAATCAAAAAACCATAGCAACGCTCATGAAAGAATTGCTATCCATGAGGATGGAAAAGAAAGAAAAGGTTCAGGACATCAACTAGAGATTTACGACACTATTAAATAATTTTAGTGAAACAACTAAGCCAGCTGAAGAATCTTTGATCGAATATTATACAACAGCCTTGGATGGTCCCATAACAATGTTTGTAAAAAGGGCTAAGAAAGTTTCTTTAACCGAAAATTTTGAAGAGGCTAGGAAAGTTGAAGAAGAAACCGATAGCATTGCTAAAAACGCATTAGAAGCTGAACCAAAAACAGTAGCCACCAGGAAACCTCTACTGCTTACAAGAAATAAGGAAGAATCATCAACTGATATGGAGAACGTGGTTAAAATGATGCAAAAGTTGTCTAACAAAATAATAGATCTCGAGAAGGATAAGGCAGCCAGTACATCCAGGAAGCCTTTCAAACCATTTTACAAAAGGAGGGAAGATGGTGATCAAACTCATCCACCCATGAATACTTCCCCTGTTTTGAACCTCAATGAAATAGGAATGGATAATTTCTGTACTTTTCATCAAGAACCGCATTCAGAAAAGAGTTGCCCGCAATGGATTAATTCCATGAGCTTGGTCATGAACCAAATACTTGATTCGCAGATTCCAGATCCAGATGATTCTCTAGAGGAATCGAGCCCTGAGTTAGAAGAGCCAACCCCGGACACTACTATGGTGCTATGGGATTGGGTGCCTATGACTGAACTAGCCAAAGAGGATCCCATAGAAATATCTCCCTCTACCATGAACGTTGCTACTCGCAGCAAAGGCCCTATTACGGATCCTGTTCCCAGCTCGGCTCCTCCTAAGCCTAAAGTTTCAAAAGAACAGCCTAAGAGACACATCTCTGTTATTATACCTCAACCTAAGCCTAACCCGATACCCACGAAGCAGCCAACCACGGATGTTACATTCCAACGACCCAAAGCTAACACCCCTACGGCTGTCAAACAGCCAAGAGTTGAGGAAACTATTCAGCAGCCTAAAGCAATTGCGGGCAAATTAGTGGACCCAGCAAAAGCCCCAAAGGAATGTGAAATGGGTTATGATATTATGGAAGACATTAAGAAGGTTAAAGCAAACGTCTCGATATTTGACATGTGTGGTTTGCCACAGCAACGAGAAAAGTTGTTGCAGGCTCTCCAAACCCAACCCAGCACCCCATTAGTAGAGACTCAGGAAGATCCTGAAATTAATGAAGCAAGTATTGGCGGGAAGTCCAAATCTCAGACCTTGCCTTTTCTGTTAACCTTTGAAATTTTTAATCATAATGTTCATAATTGCTTGGTAGATTCTGGGGCGTCCTCAAATGTTATGTCGTTGTCCATTTGTGGGAAGATCAACGGTCAACCTACCCCATCTCCCGCTCAAATTATACAATTAGATAGGACTGCTGTGAAAGTTATTGGAGAAATGAAAGATGTCCTTATTAGGCTATCCGCTGATTCCCGAGTATGTCAATTCATTGATATCATGGTGGTTGATATTCCTCAAGCTTATGGGCTGATATTAAGCAGAGATTGGTCCACGAAACTAAATGGTTATTTTGCAACCGATTGGTCTCACCTATGGATGCCATATCAAAACAGGCAGAATCAGATTAAATTCCTGAGAGAACCACACATGAAGCAAAACATAACTCAATTAGAAGAAAAAAACAAAGCCGTGGCATTCTCATCTTCGGTCTTGGGAAATTATTTTTTAGAAATTGGTCCGGGTAACTACCAATCTAAAACTGTGAGCCATGAATTAGATAAACAGTCTGATCTCCTTCATTTCTCTTGGACTGATGATATTGATTGTAACATAGTTAATTTAGTTACCGATTTAGATCATAGAGATACTAACTTAATTGAATCTAAGGATATTTTCTGGACGTTATACTTTGATGGTTCTAAAACTCTGGAAGGATCCGGAGCTGGTTGTGTTCTGATGGATCCAAAAAGAAACAAATATTTTTTGTCCTGTAGATTAGAATTTGATTGTACTAACAACACGGCAGAATATGAATCCTTGGTACATGGATTAAAGAAGGCCATTGGCTTAAATGTTAAGTACCTGAAGGTTTTTGGTGACTCCGAGATAGTTGTAAGATAGGTAAGGGACACCATTCATTGCCTCTCACCTCATTTGAAGGGTTATCAAGCTGAGGTATGGGATTTAATTATGCATTTTGACGCTTTCAATATAAAATTTATTCCTAGATTGCAAAATTATGCAGCTGATTTGTTAGCAACATCTGCTTCGAGATTGGTGCCGTCAAATAATAAATGCTCAATTGAATTGATTTTCAGGCCTTCCGTTCCCGATAACATCACAAACTTCAGAGTCTTCGATGATGACGATCAGATTATTGACTTCCTAACAAATGAAGACATGTTCCAAGAAGCTGCTATAGATGAAGATGAACATGACTCTAATCTACAAAAGATAGATCCAGCCAAAGGGAATTTCATTCCCAAAGGAGTAAGGTCATTAGAGTCACTCTTTGATCTACAAAGCAAATTCAGAAATCCAGCGAATACTAAGACCAATAGCTCGTCATTACAACACAAGTTGGTAAATCTCGGTACCGAAGCAGAACCCAAATTTATTAATCTTGGCAAGTGTTGCTCGCCAGGAGAAAGAGACAAGTTCATTAAGCTTTTTCGTCAATACAAAGATGTCTTTGCTTGGACGTATGAGGATCTGAAGACATATGACGTCTGCATTATTCAACATGTCATACCAATGAAAGCGGGTGTCAAGCCATTTCAACAACAATTAAGGAGGATGCATCCTACTCTAGAACCCCTGATTCAAAAGGAGTTGAAAAAACTATTGGATGCTAAAATAATCTTTAAGGTTCGACATTTAGAATGGGTTGCTAATCTAGTCCCTGTGAGGAAGAAATCAAGAGAAATAAGGCTATGTGTTGACTTTAGGAATCTGAACAAGGCCTTGGATAAGGATAATTACCCAGTCCCTTCAATGGAGCAGATTCTCCAGACAGTGTCAGGCTCAGAACTTTTCTCCCTCCTTGATGGTTTTTCTGGTTACAATCAAGTACTAGTAGCCGAAGAGGACAGGCTGAAGACTACCTTCCGCACTAAGTGGGGAACTTTCGCATACAGGAGGATGCCTTTCGGCCTAATAAATACAGGAGCCACATTTCAGTAAGCAATGGATGTTGCTTTTCGAGGATTGGGTGGTCGTTGTGTTGTTGTTTATCTGGATGACGTGACGTTTTTTTCTAAGAAAAGAGAAGATCATGTTTTTCACTTGAGGCAGATTTTCGATCATTGTCGAAAATATGGTATTTCTTTGAATCCCAAGAAGAGTGTGTTTGTTGTCCTTGAAGGTAAATTGCTTGGTCATGTCATCTCAAAGCGGGGAATCTCAATAGATCAAGAAAGAGTGGAGTCTATCAATAAGATCCCTATGCCCCACGACAAGAAATCTATGCAGTCTTTGATGGGTAGTATTAACTTTGTCCAAAGGTTTGTCCCTGATTTCGCTCAAATTGTTAAACCCTTACAGCAAATGATCAAGCAGAGCGTGCAGTTCAAGTGGATGGACTTAGAAAAGGACGCATTCAGAGATATTAAGAAAGCTATAGCCAAAGCTCCTTCCTTAAGAAGCCTAGACTTCGATAAAGATTTTATCCTATACACATTTGCTTCGGATGATTCCCTTGTTGCGGTACTTACTCAAAAGGTGGAGTTAGGAGATGAATACCCGATTTCGTTCATGAGAACTGGTCTGCAAGGTGCTGAACTGAACTACCCTGTAGTAGACAAACAAGCATACGTCGTGTTCAAGGCAGTGAAACAGTTCAGACCATACATTCTAAACAATAGAACTAAAGTTATAGTCCCTCACCCAGCTGTTAGATCCCTGTTTGTTCAAAAGAAATTAAGAGAGCGAAGAGGAAACTGGGTTACGTCTCTTCAAGAATATGATCTAGAATTCAAACCCGCTACTATCATCAAAGGGCAGAGCTTATGCAAATTACTTGCGAAACATCAAACATAAGAAGAGCAGGATTGGGAAAATAAAGTTGAGTTGAACATGGTCGACGTATGCCCAATTTTCACAGCACCCGAATCATGGTACAGGGACTTAGTGCATTACCTGTAGAGCGAATATCTACCTGAGCATTGGAGCTCCAAACAGAGAAGGGCGCTTCGCCTGAAATCGGTAGCTTACCAGATTATGGATGGCGTGCTCTTCAGGAGGAATTTTGATGGAATTTTTCTTAGATGCCTGGAAAGGGAGGACGTAGAAAAGGTCATCAAGGAGTTGCACGACAGACCTGCTGGAGGACATTATTCCGGGGATACAACAGCTCATAAAATACTAAGAGCGGGATATTATTGGCCCACTCTATTCCGAGATGCCCATGTGTATGCACGAAATTATGATATATGTCAAAGAAGCGCTGGGAAGCTACCCAAGGAAGCGGGACCATTGCAGCCTATTATTATCTCAGAGCCCTTTGAACAATGGGGTATTGATGCCATTGGGGAGATAAACCCAAATTCTTCTCTACAACACCGATACATTCTGACTGCTACTGACTACTTCACCAGATGGACGGAGGCTATCCCATTGCGCAAGATCAATGAGGATGCAGTCATCAGCTTCTTGAGAGAGAGCATCATAACCAGGTTTGGGGTTCCAATTTCCCTTGTTTTTGATAATGCCTCCTATTTTTCGTCTGTCAAGATAAATGAATTTGTTTATGAATGGGGAATCAAGTTGCACTACTCAGCCAATTATTACCCTCAAGGGAACAGATTAGCTAAATCATCAAACAAAAACCTCATTCGAATTCTAAAAAAGACTGTGATAGAAAATCAGCGAAGTTGGCATGTGGCTCTCCCAAATGCCTTATGGGCCGATAGGGTGACTCCAAAGAACGCATTAGGGGTTTCCCCTTTCACTCTTGTCTATGGCAAGGAAGCCGTCCTCCCCCCCAATATCTTGCTCCCATCCCTACAGTTATCCCAAGCCTCTCGGGGTTCGGGTAGCCAAGCCTTACAATCCAGGATTAATACCCTGCTTCAACTTGAAGAAGCCTGACAGAAAGCTAAAGACTGATTCCATCAACACCAAGACATAGTTAAGAGATGGTTCAATAAGAGGAAGTCCGGTAAAAGAAGTTTTGAATTTGGGGACTTAGTCCTGAAATGGGACCATAATCATGAAGGCAAAGGAATGCATACGAAATTCCAACATTTATGGGTAGGCCCGTACCAAATCTCGGCAAAGATAGGCCCATCCACTTACAAATTGACAAATCTCGAGGGAGAACAAGTAACCCTTCCTCTCAATGGCCTCTCCCTGAAGCAATACTTTGCATAGTCTCATCGAGACTTTCTGTACATAAATAAAGTTTCCTTTTATTGTTGCTTTAGCCTTTTGTTTGCTTTATTTTCGACCATTTTTGTTTCTTTTCTTGTCATTTGAACCTTTGCACAAAGTTTGCTTTCTAAAAGCCCCTACGGTTGAGTTTCTCAGGAAAGACAAGTCTCTGACCCATGATTCCAGAACTATATCCGAATAAAGTCAATATATGTATTGTGCTCTCGCTGAAATTTTTCAGAAGAAAGGAAGCCTATCTGCTAGCCACAATAATCCTGTCTAAATAGCTGAGACCTATGACCATCTTTAGTACTATCTTTGGGCTCCACCCACTCTCACACTTAAAGGCATCTCAAGAGGGTTATTAAAGTCGGACCCATGGAAAGTAGCAAATCTCGAGGACATAGGGTATTGAAGTGACTCCATGCTGCAAAATTTAACATCCAAAATGGCTTATATTCAAGGGTCTTTTTTCCAGAGATTCTCGCCTCAATTAAAGCATGGCTGAGACAAAAGCAAAGCATGTAAAATCAAGAATGTTGTCCAAAAGACACAGCCTAAAATAGGCTCCTCTCCGTCCGTGAGGCTTGATCAAAACAATAAAATCTCTAAACTCACACAAAAGGACATTATGGATTGAGGAGCCTAAATGAAAGATCATGTCTAAAGAAAATATCTCTGGAAGGTTCAAACAGCTAAGCTATCCAAAGTACAAACATCCAAAAGGATGCAAGCGGCATGGGAATGAGGAACAAGAGCAATAATGTCCATGAGAAAGAGTTGCAAATCCTGTGGAGTCCGACAGTAGTAACCATCTGAAAGGTGATCCTTCTAAAATGAATCTCATATGTTGGCCCTTAAAACTCTCTGTCAAGATAAATGAAGGTAAGGGACACCATTCATTGCCTCTCACCTCATTTGAAGGGTTATCAAGCTGAGGTATGGGATTTAATTATGCATTTTGACGCTTTCAATATAAAATTTATTCCTAGATTGCAAAATTATGCAGCTGATTTGTTAGCAACATCTGCTTCGAGATTGGTGCCGTCAAATAATAAATGCTCAATTGAATTGATTTTCAGGCCTTCCGTTCCCGATAACATCACAAACTTCAGAGTCTTCGATGATGACGATCAGATTATTGACTTCCTAACAAATGAAGACATGTTCCAAGAAGCTGCTATAGATGAAGATGAACATGACTCTAATCTACAAAAGATAGATCCAGCCAAAGGGAATTTCATTCCCAAAGGAGTAAGGTCATTAGAGTCACTCTTTGATCTACAAAGCAAATTCAGAAATCCAGCGAATACTAAGACCAATAGCTCGTCATTACAACACAAGTTGGTAAATCTCGGTACCGAAGCAGAACCCAAATTTATTAATCTTGGCAAGTGTTGCTCGCCAGGAGAAAGAGACAAGTTCATTAAGCTTTTTCGTCAATACAAAGATGTCTTTGCTTGGACGTATGAGGATCTGAAGACATATGACGTCTGCATTATTCAACATGTCATACCAATGAAAGCGGGTGTCAAGCCATTTCAACAACAATTAAGGAGGATGCATCCTACTCTAGAACCCCTGATTCAAAAGGAGTTGAAAAAACTATTGGATGCTAAAATAATCTTTAAGGTTCGACATTTAGAATGGGTTGCTAATCTAGTCCCTGTGAGGAAGAAATCAAGAGAAATAAGGCTATGTGTTGACTTTAGGAATCTGAACAAGGCCTTGGATAAGGATAATTACCCAGTCCCTTCAATGGAGCAGATTCTCCAGACAGTGTCAGGCTCAGAACTTTTCTCCCTCCTTGATGGTTTTTCTGGTTACAATCAAGTACTAGTAGCCGAAGAGGACAGGCTGAAGACTACCTTCCGCACTAAGTGGGGAACTTTCGCATACAGGAGGATGCCTTTCGGCCTAATAAATACAGGAGCCACATTTCAGTAAGCAATGGATGTTGCTTTTCGAGGATTGGGTGGTCGTTGTGTTGTTGTTTATCTGGATGACGTGACGTTTTTTTCTAAGAAAAGAGAAGATCATGTTTTTCACTTGAGGCAGATTTTCGATCATTGTCGAAAATATGGTATTTCTTTGAATCCCAAGAAGAGTGTGTTTGTTGTCCTTGAAGGTAAATTGCTTGGTCATGTCATCTCAAAGCGGGGAATCTCAATAGATCAAGAAAGAGTGGAGTCTATCAATAAGATCCCTATGCCCCACGACAAGAAATCTATGCAGTCTTTGATGGGTAGTATTAACTTTGTCCAAAGGTTTGTCCCTGATTTCGCTCAAATTGTTAAACCCTTACAGCAAATGATCAAGCAGAGCGTGCAGTTCAAGTGGATGGACTTAGAAAAGGACGCATTCAGAGATATTAAGAAAGCTATAGCCAAAGCTCCTTCCTTAAGAAGCCTAGACTTCGATAAAGATTTTATCCTATACACATTTGCTTCGGATGATTCCCTTGTTGCGGTACTTACTCAAAAGGTGGAGTTAGGAGATGAATACCCGATTTCGTTCATGAGAACTGGTCTGCAAGGTGCTGAACTGAACTACCCTGTAGTAGACAAACAAGCATACGTCGTGTTCAAGGCAGTGAAACAGTTCAGACCATACATTCTAAACAATAGAACTAAAGTTATAGTCCCTCACCCAGCTGTTAGATCCCTGTTTGTTCAAAAGAAATTAAGAGAGCGAAGAGGAAACTGGGTTACGTCTCTTCAAGAATATGATCTAGAATTCAAACCCGCTACTATCATCAAAGGGCAGAGCTTATGCAAATTACTTGCGAAACATCAAACATAAGAAGAGCAGGATTGGGAAAATAAAGTTGAGTTGAACATGGTCGACGTATGCCCAATTTTCACAGCACCCGAATCATGGTACAGGGACTTAGTGCATTACCTGTAGAGCGAATATCTACCTGAGCATTGGAGCTCCAAACAGAGAAGGGCGCTTCGCCTGAAATCGGTAGCTTACCAGATTATGGATGGCGTGCTCTTCAGGAGGAATTTTGATGGAATTTTTCTTAGATGCCTGGAAAGGGAGGACGTAGAAAAGGTCATCAAGGAGTTGCACGACAGACCTGCTGGAGGACATTATTCCGGGGATACAACAGCTCATAAAATACTAAGAGCGGGATATTATTGGCCCACTCTATTCCGAGATGCCCATGTGTATGCACGAAATTATGATATATGTCAAAGAAGCGCTGGGAAGCTACCCAAGGAAGCGGGACCATTGCAGCCTATTATTATCTCAGAGCCCTTTGAACAATGGGGTATTGATGCCATTGGGGAGATAAACCCAAATTCTTCTCTACAACACCGATACATTCTGACTGCTACTGACTACTTCACCAGATGGACGGAGGCTATCCCATTGCGCAAGATCAATGAGGATGCAGTCATCAGCTTCTTGAGAGAGAGCATCATAACCAGGTTTGGGGTTCCAATTTCCCTTGTTTTTGATAATGCCTCCTATTTTTCGTCTGTCAAGATAAATGAATTTGTTTATGAATGGGGAATCAAGTTGCACTACTCAGCCAATTATTACCCTCAAGGGAACAGATTAGCTAAATCATCAAACAAAAACCTCATTCGAATTCTAAAAAAGACTGTGATAGAAAATCAGCGAAGTTGGCATGTGGCTCTCCCAAATGCCTTATGGGCCGATAGGGTGACTCCAAAGAACGCATTAGGGGTTTCCCCTTTCACTCTTGTCTATGGCAAGGAAGCCGTCCTCCCCCCCAATATCTTGCTCCCATCCCTACAGTTATCCCAAGCCTCTCGGGGTTCGGGTAGCCAAGCCTTACAATCCAGGATTAATACCCTGCTTCAACTTGAAGAAGCCTGACAGAAAGCTAAAGACTGATTCCATCAACACCAAGACATAGTTAAGAGATGGTTCAATAAGAGGAAGTCCGGTAAAAGAAGTTTTGAATTTGGGGACTTAGTCCTGAAATGGGACCATAATCATGAAGGCAAAGGAATGCATACGAAATTCCAACATTTATGGGTAGGCCCGTACCAAATCTCGGCAAAGATAGGCCCATCCACTTACAAATTGACAAATCTCGAGGGAGAACAAGTAACCCTTCCTCTCAATGGCCTCTCCCTGAAGCAATACTTTGCATAGTCTCATCGAGACTTTCTGTACATAAATAAAGTTTCCTTTTATTGTTGCTTTAGCCTTTTGTTTGCTTTATTTTCGACCATTTTTGTTTCTTTTCTTGTCATTTGAACCTTTGCACAAAGTTTGCTTTCTAAAAGCCCCTACGGTTGAGTTTCTCAGGAAAGACAAGTCTCTGACCCATGATTCCAGAACTATATCCGAATAAAGTCAATATATGTATTGTGCTCTCGCTGAAATTTTTCAGAAGAAAGGAAGCCTATCTGCTAGCCACAATAATCCTGTCTAAATAGCTGAGACCTATGACCATCTTTAGTACTATCTTTGGGCTCCACCCACTCTCACACTTAAAGGCATCTCAAGAGGGTTATTAAAGTCGGACCCATGGAAAGTAGCAAATCTCGAGGACATAGGGTATTGAAGTGACTCCATGCTGCAAAATTTAACATCCAAAATGGCTTATATTCAAGGGTCTTTTTTCCAGAGATTCTCGCCTCAATTAAAGCATGGCTGAGACAAAAGCAAAGCATGTAAAATCAAGAATGTTGTCCAAAAGACACAGCCTAAAATAGGCTCCTCTCCGTCCGTGAGGCTTGATCAAAACAATAAAATCTCTAAACTCACACAAAAGGACATTATGGATTGAGGAGCCTAAATGAAAGATCATGTCTAAAGAAAATATCTCTGGAAGGTTCAAACAGCTAAGCTATCCAAAGTACAAACATCCAAAAGGATGCAAGCGGCATGGGAATGAGGAACAAGAGCAATAATGTCCATGAGAAAGAGTTGCAAATCCTGTGGAGTCCGACAGTAGTAACCATCTGAAAGGTGATCCTTCTAAAATGAATCTCATATGTTGGCCCTTTGAGAGTTTTAAGAAGTATTCGAGTTTTCGTCCCAAAACGACGGGAGCTATTCGCATAAACCTCTCGAAAATGACTTAGAAATTATTGTTGGAAAGCTGCGGAAGCTATTGGCGAATTTCTTCCGAAACGGCAGAAGAATTCGAGAAAACTTCCCGAAACGGTGGGCACCATTCGCCAAACCTCCCCGAAACTCCGAAAAGGACTTAGAAACTATTTCTCGAAATTTGCGGAACCTTTTGGCTTTTCCTCCCGCAGTTGCGGAACCATTCAACTTATCTTCCCGAAACTGCGGGAGTCACTCGCCAATCTCCCCCGGGGGCCGCTAAGTGACTCAGTCTCTTTTGAAAAATTTTAAGTCTCGAAGTTGCAGACGCTTTTCGAAACTTCGGAAGCCCTCGCGTTGTCTTTCCGAAACCCCGCCGAGAGACTTTCTGCGGAGCCATCCAAGTTATCTTCCTGAAAATACGGGAGTAATTCGCGAATCTCACCCGGAGCCGCCAAAAAGGAATCAAGTCCTCTCCCTCACAAAATTGCGGACACTTTTCACGAAAGCCTTCCGCAACTGCGGAAGCCTTCGCGTTGTCTTCCAGAAACCCCGCGGAGACTTAGATTTTTTTTGAGTTGCGGAAGCCTTCGGCCTATCCTCTCAAAACAGCGGGAGCCTTCACGATATCATTCTGCAATTGCAGAAGCTGTGGACTTATTTCCATTAAAATGGCGGAAATAAATCGTATATTTCCCCGAAACTGTGGGACAGCTCCGTAAAAAATGCTCGCATCAGCTCTCCTAAGGTCGCGTTTCGGAAGGATTCTCCAATCTCTTCCGAAACGTCGAAGCCTTCAACATAACCTTCCGCAATGGCGGGTGGAATTCATGAGTCCATCCCACAGGTGGCGGTCGCGTGCGCATATCGAAATTACTTGATGTGACCATGACGTACAAATATTAAAGCCTCGTTTTAAATACACCACCCACCATATTAAACCCTGCATGTGCCCAACTCGTTTAAATAAATGGTGGGGGTTCGAGTCGACCGCATTATTGTTTTGTCGATTAACAAACGCCATTGGACGCCTCGCCAAACTACTTCAGCTCAGCTCGCTCATCCACGTCCGCGTCCACCTCATTCAACCACCTCGTAGTTTCCAGGTAGGATTCTAACCGTTAATTTTGTCTCATCTACACGTTAGATTACCTTTCAGTTTTTCTTTTCGTCTAAGACGTGGCTGATAGGCACTAGTTGCATATTTCGTTATTTTGTCCTTAAAACCACCGAGGCTCCATGGGTTTCTCGTCCACCAGCCGAAAGCCAAAACTATGACTACCCAAGCTTTTCTTTTCACCAACCATACTCCAGGCATCGTCACCCTAATTTAAAATCCAAGCCAACCATAGAGAGTCTCGTCAAATGCTATAAATAACCATGGCGGTCGACTGAATCACTCGCCTGTGCATAAATGGGAAAGCGGCCCCTTATTCGCCTGTTCATAATTGGAGAAAGCGGCCCCTTATTTCGTCATAAGGTTGTTTCATACCCAGACTCACCCGCCACTAACCATTAAAATCACAATGACGACGGATACCCTCTCTCCTAGGAATATATTGGAAGCAGGTTGTTTTCTCATCACATGCTTACACCCTAAACTGTGTCCCCCTAAGATAGCCAAATCTCAGAACTATGTTTCTTGCTTGGAATGGTTCATTTTGCTTTCCCAACAGGCAGCGTCCTAATTTGTTTATATATCCCATTAGCATGTTAAAATGGTGCTACTCTTTGTTGAATCTCATAATAGTTTGCACATGTTTTATAATGACTTGTATTTGGTCATTGCCAGGGATAAGTCAAGATGCCAAAAGGTGGTAGGAAGAAGGCTAAAATGACAGAACCTGAACCAGGGCCACTTAGGACTGAAACCATGTTTCAGGATACTAAGTGCACCACCGGTATTCCTCCCAAAATCCGCTGGGGCGACATTTACAGGATGATCCGGGACCAAGATATCCCGGATATGTTACTTGAAGAAGGGCAGATTTATCTCAACATTAGAACTTCGGGCATAGCTAAAGCATCTACCCTCCCTGAGTTGTTCCCATGTTCTGAAGTAATCGGGTGGATACTCGAACATACTAATACAGAGACAAGGGTATTACATGACAGCGGAAAAATAGCCATCGCCTCATTCCACCCAGCATATCTTGCCGCGGCCTATAAATTCCCACGTCCCCAGCAAGCCCTGAGTGATGAATGGTTGGGCCAGATGAACAATATTGAAATGGCCAAAAAATTATTGGTCATAGGAAAGCACTTAAGAAAGAGAGGTAATGACGAGTATGATGTGCAGAATCTAAGACCTCCTTTCAGGTTAATCGCCCTGATGTTGTGCAGAATCTTCGATATGCCCGATGGCACCGTATACAAGATACAGTGGGTTCCCATCATCCACTTCGTGGCATTTAAAGGAACTGTTTTTGACTGGGCTACCATCCTGTCAGACAGTTTGGCATCAATGGTGGTTGCTGCAAAAGAAGGTCTGGCCTTAAAAAAGGCGTAATTTTAGATGTCTTCATATCTTATTGATTGTGTTTTGGCCAAGCTATCTTTTCCCAGCTTAGGTTGCGCTTGGGATAAGGCCAACACCCTGGTTTACACTGCTTTCAGGATGATGTGGGCTCAAAACTACAAACCCAGCTATAAGCTCATCTGTGAGGGGTTCATCATGCCCCTATATGAGCAAATATTCAAGGAAGAGCACAACTGTCTGTCGGAGAATGCTATGGAGGTCCTTGAAAACTATGGAGATTTTTATTTTTCAGAGCAAGGCACCTACCTCAGAATGTTTGGAGGGAGCAAAGCCCCATATATTTTGCCGAGGTGTGCTACTGACTATGTAGTCCTCAAGGAGACAGTGAGGCAAATCTTCCTGGATGGGATTGGAGCAGTGCTTAACAAGCAGCATAAGGCTTCTTTCCCCCCTCTACCTTTCTGTATAGGAGCTTACAAATTCTCAGGAATTGTATCAGCTGAGGAGTTTGTGCAAGAGCTGAAAGATTTCCACTTTGGTGAAGTTATTTTCCATAGGAATGATAGGCGGGGAAAAGTCGTCGAACACTGCAAAGAAATTCATGCTCATTTCGAGTACGCCCACTATCATAATGCCGAGGAAGAGGTATTCATAGGCACCAGCAACATGACTGGGTTGCAGGTTTGTCGCCAAGGTAGTAGAGCAAGCTCTAGCTCTACCAAGGCCCAAAAAACCAGCCTGCCGAAAGAGAAAGAAGCAAATGATGCCCGAGCCCAAGAAGAACAAAGGTTAAGAGAGGAAGCAAGGTTACTGCAAGAGGCTGAAATTGCCAAAGTGCAGCAGGAAGCTGAGGTGACGAGAGTACAGCAGGAAGCAGAAAGTGAGAGGCTGCAGAAAGAGGCAGAGGAAGCCCAGCAGCAGAAAGAGGCTGAAGATGAAAGGCAGCAGAAAGTTGAAGAAGAAGAGAGAAGGCAACAAGCTGAAGTAGGGCGGGAAGCGGAAGAAGAACTCAAAGCGGTTGAAGATGCCCAAGCAGGAGACCCTGGCGCCCAGGACATGGAAATAGATGTGCCTCAAGTAGGTGTTCGCGGCACGCAAAATGTGGAGGCGGACCCAACACAAGCAGGTGTCTCTGGTACCCAAAATGTGGTAACAGACCCAGCTCAGGTAGTCCAGACCCCACCCGTGGAAGCAGAAATAGATATTATAGATCTCCCAATCGTCCCGTATACTCCATCGGAAGAGCATACCATGTCCAGATGGAATGAATTTTTCTATGATAAGAAGAGGAAGGCTATGGTCCTTAAATTGGAAGAGAGGATAAAGAGACTCTTCCAGGAAGATATTGTCACTCACCGGGAGACCACAGTAATGCAGAACACAAACAAGGATCCTTTAGCTATGGCATTCGCCTCTGTAGAGACAGCAAGAGCAATGCTAGACAACGTGGCTGATATAGTTAAAGAATTTGAGTCGACTAAGAGGAGAGCTCGCATGCTACAACATACTGTGGCCAATGAGAAAGCCTACAGGGATCTCGTGGTGAATAGGTATAATCGCCTGTCCGTTGAGCATAAAGAGTTGTCAGACAAGTATAACTGGCTAGAAGTAGAAAAGGAAAGCATGACGGTGCAGATGATGATGCTAGAAGCAGAAAACATTGATGCAGAAACTAAAGTATCCGATCTAGAGGCAAATAAGCAAATATTGGTTGAGAAATTAGAGCAAGAGGAGAGCAGAGCGATGGACATGTCTCCTTTCAATGAGTTGTCCTATGGCATCCTAAGGCAAATCCATGCCACGTAGGAACTAATCACTGAGGAAGTATGCAAGCTCAAGGCCATGGTGGTTAGATTGGCAGAAGTTAATACAGAAGCCAATAGACTTAAATCTAAACATACTCAGGTTAAGGCAAATATCTTGAGCCATATAAAATGGAGAGAAGGAAAGGTAGATTTCCCCAAACATCTCCCATTTAAATCTGAAGATGGTTTTAATGAAGACGTAGCCCTGTTGGAATTTTGCAAAAACTGTGGCATTAAGCTAATGGCCAAGATCCAAGGGACAATGGATAAAAGTAGCAGGCTTTATCAAAGAATCCATGAAGTGCATGAAAAATGCAAGTTGAGTTTCCCTCAATCCCTTGATGATTTCCCGAGAAAAGAGCAACGTTTAGCTAACCTAAAGGAAGAGTTGGGCATCCAAACGGAATATGTGAAAAGGATTGATGTCCTAGCCATTGATGACCTCCAGCACTACATTGGGATGTCATCAATACACAGTCATCTGCTTAAGGAAATACACCAAGCAACAGTAACGGAAATTCAAGGTATCAGAGCAGAACTTGGTAAATACGTAACTTATCAGAAAATCTTGCTCCCTGCTTCAGCAAATGTAGTTATAAGGGACACTAGTGTCTGGTACAGTTACATTGCTGAAGAAGAAAAGAAAGCAGCAGTAGCAGCAGGAGTAACAGCCAGTCCAGGCATTTCTCTTCCAGCAACAGCAGAGGTGACAGCCAACCCAAGTGCTCCTCTCCCAGAAGTAGCAGCAATACTAGCTAGCTCGATTTCCTCTCTCCCAGCAACAGCAGCTAGTTCGAGTATTTCTTCCCCAGCTGGAGCACCTGTCCAAGAATGAATGCACTGATTTTGGAGCATTAATTCCTATATTTTGTATTTTGGCTTTCATATGTATAAACGTGGAGATATGGGACAACTGTCATGTCTTTTATTAAATAATTTTATGTTTAAAAGGGAGGTCACATTTTTGTTTGTTAAAAGGGGAAAAGTCTGTAGGTGACAAGTGTAAAGGCCAGGTGGCAGCCCAAAGGGCATTTTGTAATATTATAAATAGAAGTTAGGAAGGAATGTAGAGGGACTTTTGGCAGGGAATTATTTTCTAGACTTGTACAAGCTATCTTGCACATGTTTTAAGAAAATAAAATCTTCTAATAAGAGCCTGGAGAGGACGTTTTATGAGAATGGAGATTGGATGCATTGTGGATTATTCCTGTGTCTGCTATACTTTGCTGTGAGATCTTTATTACTGTCTTGAATTATTTCATTGTATTAAATGATCTTGCTTCTCTCTTTGCAAATGAATTCTCTCTTACATGAGTAATGAAATGTGTTGTGTTTAATTAGAAGCTATCTTCTTATATCTTTTATCTTTGCTGTAGCTTTCTCTTTAAGATTTAATGGTTGTCTGTTTATTCTTTAAGATAACTCCTACAGCTCATTGCTCATGCTTTAAATTCGCTCCTTGCAGGGATAGTTAGATTTATTTCAGTTTTAGACTTAGATCTGTTTTTTCCAGTTTTGCATCTAGATTAAATTTAGACTAGGCACTTGCATATCATTATAAAATATAAAATCAAAAGAATGGTGGATCGGGCCATAACCGGTATAATTGGAATAAAACTCCAAACCCACGGTTGCCGGAACCGCTAACCGGACAGATTCCCTATACCAAATGGTAGATAATCTAATTGGGATAATCTATCGGGGAGGATCCCTTTCTGATTGATGCTGCGATCTCCGAGGCATCAACAGTTTTTGGCGCTAGAATGAGGGCCGACAATGCATGGATGATATCGGAGACTCATCCATTAACAGAAATATCACTGAAAACCCGTTTGAAACAGTAATTTCAGATAATCCGACCCTTGGACTGGTAAATCAAGAAAATCTTAACTCTGATTCTAAACAGTAGGGAACGTTGTACGCTGTCCCTCTTATATTTCTACCTAGTATATTGATATGATACCCCTCTTATGACCCCACATGCATTCTACAATGCACCTTGCTTCTTTCGATGTATATTGTGGATGCACAATAATTCACCCATAATGCAATTACTCAACCACATATCATTATGATTTGCAACATCTAATGGTCTAATGAAGAGATAGGAGATCACTTCTTGTATGTCACCAGAGCCAATGCACATAGTACAACATTTATATTGCATGTTGTAGTTCCCTAATCGCTGACTAAACCTGTTGTGGGCTAGGTATCCAAGCCCCCAGGCCCTGTAACAAGATCTAGGAGGATGACTAAACCTCCCAAGGCTTGTAATAGGCACGAGTGGTTGGGTATTCAGGCCCCCAAGGCCTATCGAGGGCCTATAACGGGACCTGGAGGCTTAGAGCCTCCCAAGGCTATTGGTAACAACTGGCTAAGTTCCATCGGTAACAATTGATTTTCAATGACCACTGTCTCTCGACTATGATCGACTAGCAACCCACTTCACCACGAAACCCTTGGCCTCAAGCATGCCTCAAGACACGATTTCCCTGTAAACTGGTAATCCCAAGCCTTGCCTCAACCCGGTTTCTCATCCGGCCATGATCCCACCATCTCCATTTGGCGGATATTTTTCAACTCTCCCATATAAAAAAGACCCCAAAGTATTTTTGTATTGTTACATTAAATAAAAAAACCCTTTGCCCCTTAATATATAAGCAATATAATTTTTAGGTTTTCATGAATATTTAATACCACAATATGAATGGACGTGATATTATATTGCCTTCTAGTGAAGCCCCCGTGGTGGCAATCAAGCTTGGGAATGCTCACAATGGTAGGAAATGGTGGGCTATGAGGAAGCTCCAACTCAAATCTAGAAGCATAAAAGCTCTAATTTATCTCTATAAAATGAATGCCAGTGGCTTTCTTTTATAGGCCAAGAAGTGGACATCAAACAACTAGATCCAAATGTGAACTGGCCTCCTTCATGAACTAGTTCCAAGGTACACAAGGGGGGATGATTAATGCCCCCATGTGTGTGAGGAGTTGAATTATGATCCTTGGGTAGGATTGAGTCTTTAATGCGCCACTGGGAGTGACTAGTCCCATCATTTTGAAAGTAGCTCGGCTATGGAAGGAAAAGCTGTGCGGGTGTAGCGCGAGCATTGTTTAGGTAACCTGCACTATAGAATAGGTCAACTGTGTAATACCCGCGCTACCCTTTGTTTTGACTGTTTATTGGAACTTATGGACTCATGTTGTGTTTTGGATCTGTTGAGGATTCCTGTGGTGAGATGAATTCTTTATGTTGATGACGCTTTACTGGATGAATCGTTGAAACGTCGCATGTGTCTGAATTTTAGGCGTTAACAGATGCCCCTGGTGTATGAGGTTTGGAGGGTACTATAGAGATGATAATGCATCATGTTTTCTATTGTTTCTCTCATGTTCTGTAGGACGAAGCATAAGTGGAAAAAAATAAGTTTCTCCCATGGGGGAATATTGTTGGTGATGACCGTTGGAGCTGTAATAAAGAATCATTTTTATACAAACGAGGTGGGCATACCCATGCTCATGAAATGTTGTCAAAGTGATTACAATGAGAGAGGACAAAGGTGTCGACTCTATTATACTACTGGGACATGTATGAAGGAAGATTCAATCCATGTTAGAGTAAATTCCGCCAGAGCTGCTGCGAAATATTGAAGAAGTGGAACTGTTGGTGACCATGATAAACCCACTGTGTTGGGGGACTAAACTTGGTATGTAAATTTTCTCGAGGTATTCACCATAGCGAATAGACTATTATCATGATTTCCAAATGTGAACACTGCTACCTTCAAAAGTATGTTTCTCCCTTATGCGATGATGTGTTGATGTCGAGCATAGGGGAAACCACTTAGCTAGGGAGAACTAATGACTCCCCCTACTAAGTTCGAGGTGATCCCTTATAGTGATTGAAAGGGATCCCAAGGTACAACCACAACTACTGCAACTCTCAGAATATAGTGTTTTGATGTCGACGAGAGCTAAAGTATATGATAAGACGAGGGTCCTATCGTGAGAACCGAGATCATATTGTAATAAACTGGTGGACAGACATACCTAACACAAGACTAGTTGATAAGCATGGGGATAACTTCCTTTGATGGATGTAAACATGGGGAGCGGCGACGGTAGCTTTTCTTTCATGATTGCATAGATTGAAACTGGTGGAAACAAACTACAAGTGAAATGGATTTGATGGAGATGCAAAACAAATGGTAATGGTAACTGGAAAGACAGATATTGTTGAACATATGGAGACTCAAATACATCGATGAAAGGTGACCATGGGTTGCTACCAAAATAATATGGTGTTCCCTCAATGTGAGGTGACGAGGTAAATTTGTTTGTACATAAATAATATCGGTGGGGTCCCCACATTTTAGGCGTATCGGGGGACCAATTTGATGATGGGCGGAATCCCCATAGTTTTGAGTGGATCAGGGGACACTTTTCAATGCTGAAGTGAGGGTTAACTTGCAAACACAAAGACGGGTGCCCCGTGAAACGATGCCATGCAGTGTATACCTGCGAGATAACTGAATAGAACTGGTTGCTTCTGAGGGGGGGGGGCATAGGTGTCTTTGCGGGGGTGATGATACGAGGGATATTAGAAGGGTAAAGTGATCATGGAGGTATGATGGGGCTTTGTGAATCATTCTCGTAACATGTGATGAGGGATCTGACGAGTGTCTTCTTGGTGGAGTAAATGCCCAAATGCAAAAATGGTACTCGAAGAGGGTTCTTTTCAAGTTGGGTCAGATGCCTCAGACTTGTGGGGGGTCGACATCATGGGTTCCAATTGATGATGGGGATGGTGATGGTGCACACACCCATGGGGGAATGTGCCGTTCATGGGAATGATGTTGAGGGCACATCAAGTCCATGAATGAGGACCCTATGGTTATCAACAAGAATACTGGGATATGCATTATAAAAAAAAGGTAAATAGAGTCTATATGCCAGTTTTAGAATGATACCTGTGAGAGAATCCTAACACCATTGTTGAGGGATGGATTCTTGTTCTTATAATGGAAAAAAAAGAGTCTCCTACATGTCTCGGTCTTAATCCTGCACATACGACGCACATACCCGAGTGTAGTAAATAACATAACCAAGGTATTGGCAATGCACAAATCATATAACCAAAACAATGTGTACTTGTGGGGTACTTGGATAGAAAAATAGTGGTCTAGTGACATTGGTGGAAATATGAATTGGTTGGTTTCATGTCTAATATCTCGAAGCACGGGTCGCCATGGTGTGAACGGTTTTGGAAACGGAGTTACGGTTTGTTCGTGGCATCAGTTGGAAGTTTGGGTCAAATGAGTATAAAATAGGGGTGGGGCCCACTCTTCGAAATCATTCGTACTCTATTCCACCAACCTCCTAGAGTGCATTTAAAGTGTTTTTGGGAGATCCGGTGTACTATTTGTTGATCTACGAGTTCCAGGTGTGCTTAACCCAAGTACTCTTTAATTTTATCCAGGTAGACTTAGGGTTGGGGGTCCCCTAGGTGGTCAGGGGTCCCTTTTTTTTTTTAGGACTACAGCATGGGATTTTCTAAAATTTACGTGTTGTGTAGCGCAATATCTAGCACGGAAATAATGTACTATACCGTGCGTAGCACAAGGTAGATACGCTTCGGCCACACACTGGTTTTAGCGCGACTGTTCCTCGAACAGTCACGCAACCCACGTGGTTGAGTTGTATACATCTCCCACGCTGGTTCCACGTGGCCGAGTAGTGTTTCGACCATAGTATACGTGGATATGTTGTAAAATGTCGCGCTACGTGCAAAATGTTTAGAGAAGGCTGCGCTAATATTTTTACAAGTCTGATGGGTGATCATTTCCTTGTGCAGGTGGTTGTTGGTTAGTGATAGCGCACATCTGATATGTTGAGTGGAGAGAGAGAGAATATGATGATATTCAAGCGGTTGTGTTATCCGAACGAGTGGCAACCGAGGCCTTACATGATGTTGGGCTCTTGAAGTTCTTCAAGTTCCCTCTGATTCCGTCAGTCAATTACCTCTTGTGGCGGCTTCTGGACATGTGGGTCCTGGACCGAGGAGTGTTCCATATAGGAGGTGAGGACCTGAGCATCACGACTCAGAATATTTATTTCTTGACGAGACTAATGTCCCGAGGGGTGATGGATCCTCTCCCTCCACAATTAGTGGGGGAGACGATCCATACGTTAGTGGATCGGTGTTGTGGCAGTGACCAGATTTATGTGAACTCTGGTGGAGTGTTGGTGAGCCACCTGAGGCCTCTACCGGTGGAGGCTGTTGCAACAGCCGTTATTCATGTATTAGGGGTCACATTCCCCAACAGGATCATAGGGGGCCATATTTTGCTGATAGAGAGGGTGATGGATGGTCAGCCCGTGGCATGGGGTTCGCTGATGTTGCATTCTATGATGTAGCAGATGACAAATTTGCATCAAGGTAGGGGCGATGCACCTTCTGCTACGATAGTGTTTTTTTCTCCTACTTCTTTGAGCGCTACCCATTGTTGGGGACACAGGTGGTAGTGCCAGCTAGGGGGCCATAGGAGCCACGGATGGCATTTTGGGGTTGTATTATGCCTCGTGCTGGTGGAGGGCCCGTGGGGGCTTATTATACGCCACAGGTGCTGGACGTATCGGAGGTTCGTATAGGTAAACTAGAGAGATATCCTTGGAGCGGGATGGACTTCTGAGGAGATTATGAGATGGTCATTCCTGCAGGATGTTTCAACACGACTAGTATGTTTTTATGGTTTTGTACTTTACGCATATATATTTGTACATACTTTTATTTCTGCCCATTTATGATATATATGTTTATCAGGTACTGATGATGGTTTTCTCTTTTGTGATGCAGGTGTTGGTCCTGTGAGGCCGAGACCGAGGAGAGATCAGTCGTTCGGTGGGGTTGGATAGGCCATTAGAGGAGCAGGTGTGGATGAGGGTGGTCCCACCAATTTTGGAAGAGCTACAACAAGTGAAGCGGCTACTGGGGACCGGATGGTGGTTGTGGTAGCTGACTTGGAGCGGAGGTTTGGCGGGATGACTGATGGCGTTGATGAGCCGAGTTGGGAAGACCTCGAGGATGATGAGGTGGACTTGACACTCCACTTACTAGATGAGTATGGGACAACATGGAGGCACATTCTGCGGTGGGTAGCGGTATCGTGCCATATGGATCGAGAGGTGCAGGGAGGAGCAGCCCCTCCTCCGTGACAGCGGCCACGACAAGGACCAAATTCGACGTGAGGGGAGGATGTGCGACCACTGGCCATTTTGGGACCCCGAGATCCGCTAGCCGACGGGGAAGCTTGATTCTTTTTTTATAAGGCTGATGGGCACCATTTTTGTATGTATGCATTTTTTATGAGCCTATGGGAGGTGGGTTTTTGATGTATCCCCCTTAAGGCTTCTATGTATATGTCGCAGGAGGGCCAATTTTTGTACATGACAGACATGTTTTATGATATATATACCATTTTTGTGGCACATGATGTATGCGTTTATGTATGTATGTGATGTATGTGTATTTTGCTTTATGTTGCATATGTGTTGATATGATGCATATGTAGTAGTTGATACTAGCATATTTGTTTGGCATGTGTGATCAACTGTAGGAATTGTGATGATGAGATACATGTATGTGTAGTCATAGGTGAAACACATGGACATATTTATGTATGATTGATATACATGGTTATGCATTGGGGTGATATACTAGGTGCCAATTCAATACCTCATTGACGACGGAGTCGACGAATGCATTGGTGTTTCTCGGTATATGTGTGAAAGTTATGGTTTCTGATTACTTTGCTTTCGGTTTTCTTGTTTTTCTTGTTTTTCTTAATCTTTCATTCTTTTCTGAACTTTCCTACTTTTCTGACTTTGTTGCTTTTCCTTATTTATGTTTCTTTCTGATTTATGCTGCTTTTCCTGTTTTATTCTTATTTTCCTTCTTTTTCCTTATTTTCTAGATCCATGTACTTTCTCTTTGACTTATTCCTCAAGTCTTCTCTTCTCCAAACGTATCCACTAATGCTCCCAAGTGGAGCATTATCTCCATTTATTCAACATAAAAATATTAATTGCATCATAATTAATTATTCCAAGTGAATAACAAACTTTGGATAAAAATAAATGCACTCCTAATTAATTAATTGCCTGGAATACAAAATTTAACCCCATGATACTGAAGTTGTCACCTCAACCCAAGGGATTGGTTGGGTTAAGATCCTGATCCAATTTTCACTGTTGAGGGGAAAAGACAGTCCTCCCCTCCCAAGGTTTCTTTTCCTCAAGCAAATTCAAACTGGGATGTTGTAAAATATGTTCACCTTCCCAAGTAGCATCTTCACTAGGTATCCCTTCCCACTGCACCCAAAATTCTTTAAGGATTATGCTCCTTAGATTATTTTCTCTAACTTACAGAATCCTCTCGGGGATCAAGATTAAATTCCCTTCATCATCAAGGGGTGGCAATTCTTGTGAAACTTTGACTTTCTTCCCTACCGCTTTCTTCAAACAAGACACATGGAAACATTGTGAATATGGCTACCCGGAGGCAACTCTAGCTCATAAGCCACTTCCCCAATCTTTCTCAAAAATTGGTAGGGGCCATAGAACCTTGGATACAACTTCTTAGCCCCTTTAGACTTCAATTATTATTGTCTATAGGGATGCAACCTCAAATATACCATATCTCCAACTTGGAAAGCTCACTCAATTCTATGCTTGTCTGCATGTACTTTCTGTCGATCCTATGCTACCTGTAAGTTGTTCTTGAGAGTCCTGAGTATGTCGTGAATCTCTTGGAGCCAATATTGTTCTTTATGTGTCTTACAATCACCAAATATCATATCATCAGAAGTGATTTCATCATATCCATAAATAGCTTTGAAAGGAGACATACCAATCGAAAGATGAAAAGTAGTGTTGTAACAAAGTTCTCCCAAATGGAGACAAGTGGTCCATGACTTTTGTTGACCAGTGACATAGTTTCTTAAGTACCCTTCCAACCATTGGTTTACTCTCTATGTTTGTCCATCATTCTGTAGATGGTAGCTAGTGCTCATGTCCAAACTTGTCCCTACTAGCTTGAACAGTTCTTGCCAAAACTTGCTAGTAAACTTACTGTCCCTGTCACTGATGATGGACTTGGGTATGCCATGAAGTTTGAAAAGTTCAGCCACTTGGCTGGATGAAGTATTAGTTTTTATAGCAAATAAATGTGCATATTTAGTCAACCTATCAACCACAACAAAAATATTGTCTTTACCTTGGATTTTGGGAATCCCCGTGATGAAATCCATTGATATACTCTCCCATTTTTTATCAGAAATGGGGAGTGGTTGTAGGATCCCTGTTGGATGATTATATTCCATCACTTCATTCTTCATACCCTTCCATGTGAATCTTTCCCTCACTTTCTTGTAATTCTTCACAAACCTCGGATGTCCTGCTAAAGGCACATCATGGCCAACTTCAAGAATCTTCTTCTTTAGTATGGATTTTGTAACTAAAAATATCCTATCCTTATAATAAATGAAATCATTAAGAATATTATAAGAATCATCATGAATCAATCCATCAAATAAATCACAAGAAATCTGATTCTTGGTGTATTCTACCCCAAGCTGCATTTTCCAATCATCTTGAAATTTCAGTAGTGCAAGTGTGGGTTTTCTAGAAATTGCATCAACAACAATGTTCATCTTACCCTTCTTATACTCAATCTCAAAATCAAATGCTTGGACCTTTCTTACCCACTTATGTTGTCTATCATTCAACTCCTTTTGGGTAAAGAAGTTCCTCAAACTGTTGTGGTCAGTCTTGATGATAAACTTACCTCCCACCAAATATTGTCTGAACTTGACTAGCTCATGCATGATGGCTAGCATATCTTTGTCATAAACTGAATACAACCTTTCATGTGGCTGCAATTTTCTGCTGTCAAAGGCCAAAGGATGCTTATTTTGCATCAATACAGATCCAATACCATTCCCTGAAGCATCACACTCAAGAACAAAAAGTTAAGAAAAATCTGGAAGTGCAAGAACAAGACAACTGTTCATTACCTCCTTCATTATGTTGAACACTTGTTCAGATTCTTCCAACCAATGGAAGGCTCCTTTCTTCGTGAGATTTGTCAAAGGAGATGTCAACTTGGAGAAACCTTTGACAAACTTCTGGTAGTAGGTGCATATCCCAATGAACCCTCTTAGTTCAGTGAGATTTTTAGGACTAGGCCAATCTAGAATGGCTTGGATATTTTCCATGTGAACCTTAACTCCATCTTGTCCAATCACATGACCAAGATACAAAATATCAGTTAGTCCAAACTCACACTTGGTTAGCTTTGCATAAAAAGATTGATTAGCCAAAATTGTTAGTACAATATCCAAATGATGCAAATGCTCCCCCCAAGTCCTACTATAGATCAAAATATCATCAAAAAAGACAAGTACAAACTTACGGAGTTGCTTGATAAACACTCTGTTCATGCAAGATTGAAAAGTTGCAGGTGAATTTGTTAGGCCAAAAGGCATAACCAGAAACTCAAAGTGCCCATGGTGACACCGAAAAGCAGTCTTCTGTATGTCTTCTTCTTTCATGTTGATTTGATGGTATCCAGAGCGAAGATCAATCTTAGAAAAGTACTTGGCCCCATGTAGCTCATCAATCCTTGGAATATGATATCTATTCTTGATAGTCTTCTTGTTGAGAGCTCTATAATCCATGCACATCCTCATGGTCCCATATTTATTCTTCACAAGGACTACTGATGAGGCAAAAGGACTTGAACTTGGTCTAATAAATCCCAATTCAAGCAGTTCCTTGATGGTTTTCTCTATCTCATCCTTGAATATTTTTGGGTGCTTGTAGGGATGCACCTTGATAGGTGAGGTTCCTATCTCCAATTCAATCCTATGCTCTACTCCTCTATCTTGAGGCCTACCATGAGGAAGGTCCCCAAACACATTCTTATGTTTTTGGAGCAGCTTCTAAATATATTTAGGATAATGGGCCACTTCGAATGAGTTTCGCTTTGTGGTGATTAGGAATTCTACAGCCCATTCAATGTCTCCATGCCTTAGAATGGATCTGATACTGTGGTCACTTACCACTTGTTTGGGATAAGTGTAAGTTGTGTGTAGCTCATCCATCCACCAACACAGTGACTGATTTTCCTTGAACCACTCCTTTGAATATGAGTGTGTGGTAGCGAGGTACTCCTGAGAGTACTGCAATATTTCCCACCTCAGGGTGAGGTCCTTCTTCTTCAAAATCATAGGCCACTTCTGCATCTATTGGGGCCTTTTCTTCTTCTTCCTCAGCTTCACTCCCTAAGTATACCTCAATGTAGTGTGCCTTTCCCTTGGCACATCTATGTCCTAGAACCCATGGCTCCTGACAGGTGAAATACAGCTTCTTTCCTCTCATCTCATCTCAGTCCTTAGCATAGCTATCTTTTCTGAAATTTCCAGAAGGACTCTTCATTGGTGGTATTTTATTATTGAAGTGAGTAGGACTAACCATCCTTGGAGGAAATCTGGTACTTGGAATATATTCTTGCAAGTCTCTGGTTCAACTTAGTGCATCTTGCAAGGTAGGGGGTCTATAAGCTTTCACCAAGCCTTTCAAATGTTCTGATAACCCTTCAATGAACAATAAGATCATCCTTGCTTCTGAAATGTCAAAGACCATCACAACTCATTTTTGTAACTCAGAGATGTAATCTTCAGGATTTCCAGTTTGCTTCACATGTGCTAGTTCTCTGAAGGTGATCTCAGGATCTCTTCTCTCAAACCTTTCAGTCAACCTTCTTGTGAACTCTTCATAGGTGGTCACTTGGTCATGCCGAAGAGTCTTTAGGCCATGAAACCACCAGTCATTTGCTTCTCCATATAAGTGTAGAGTAGCCATATTGATGGCATCTGTTTCAGCCATACGATTCCGTTGAAAATATGTGTCAAGTTTCTAAATCCAAGAGTTAGCAGTGCATTTCTATGAACCATCAAAATAGGGTAAAGAAATATTACCAATGGAATTTCTGAGTTCATAGTTCTGATTTTGCATTATGAAGCCTCCTCTTGGGTTGGACTTTTATTGCAGATCACAGAAGTCTTTGAATGGTAATTCTCTTCTGCAGTCTTCATTCAATGCAAGGTACTCAACATACTTATCCTCCAAAGAAGCAAGACCTCCATTTCGAACATCAGGTTCTTCTCTTTGTTCTCCAGTAAACTTGGGCATAGTAGGCCTGGAGTATAATGGTGTTCCCATATTGAAATCCTCGGTGCGATTTTGAGGCCCATGCTTTGAGAAAATATGGCCACCACTGCTCCTCCTCTCGCCATGTGGGGTACCATTGTTGCTACCTTCTCCTAGATTGCTCCCTAGATGTTGGGCTAAGAACTCTCTAGTCTCCTTTCCAGACTGAGAAATATTGAGTGAGATGTCTTGCAGCCCTTTAATCATGGTTTGAACCAATATTTTGAACTCCTTATCTTCATTGTGAAACATGTTTGATTCTTCTTGTAGTTTCTCCTTCTGACAAGGGGTCTTTCTTCTTGTAATTTGAATATCTTCTTGGAATCATAGAGATGATTAAAGAGAAGCTTCATAGGACCATGCTCTGATACCATTGTAATTTACCAACTTATATCAGTGATACAAAAACTCTTTTCTTCTCAAAATTAATTAAAACAATGACTAGGGAAGTTGGATTAACTGAGGAAGGGAAAGAACAAAAGATATGGAAGGATGGAAGGCTATGATATGGAATTATACCTCTGAAAAAATTTTTGATACCTTTTATGTTTCAACATCATCAAGGCTTAAATTTACTCCAATGTCTCGGGCCCCTCAGCATATGCAGACTAGTATGGGAGGAAACTTGACTGGATTATGAGGATGGGTGTTTCAGAAATCAAATAGGCTAAATATAATTAATTTAGAGTAATTGAACCATAAAATATCATTCCATAATTTTTCATAAATATATGATCAAGTCCCACAGTATTACTAATAAAATTCCCTTCCAGGACTACTCAACTAGTGTGATTTTTGGGCTCCCAAAAATTATTCAAAGGACCACTCATTTCTGAAATAAGACTTGTATCATGACATATGACATGTTACTCAACTCCAGAAACAATAATGACTTCATTTGGATTCATACTCATTTGTTTATGAAATACACACTGGAAACTAGTCAAATTCTAGCTAAATCTAGAAGGGGTAGAGAAATAGGAGAAGAAATCAGAGTTATGTAATTTTTATTGATATGAATTATATAATAATATTACATACACTGTAATAAATTCATAAATATGCCAATATTCCTCTCAAAACCATATGGAAAGATCTCTCTTCTTCTACATAAGAAACTAGCTCTAGAAACTCATAGAAAGCTTGAAGATTCGAACTCTGAACTGAATGATGATGCTTCTAAACTTCTGATTCGACTTTATCAGCTACAGGAAATTCAAAAAAATAAATGACAATGGATTAATTCCATCATTCTCTCACATAAAGATGGGGCACATCTCCCAAACTTGACTAGGGGCACATCTCCCAAGTCTCTGAGGCAAAATTGCACTCATACAAATTCTCAAACTGACAAAAGATGTGAATGTGGTGCACAATGGTTCATTTATAGATTTTGGATGACTTGTGGAGCAATTTTTCGTGGTGAATGCGCCCTCCTTGAGTGGATGAGGAAAGCTTGATTTCCTTCCTTTCCTTTTGCTTTGCTTTCCTCCTTTTTCCTTTTCTAATTTCTTTGCTTTGGATTTTCTTCTTTTTCTGAATCTTTCCTTCTTCTCTGAAATTTCCTACTTTTTTTACTTTCCTATTTTTCTTGATTTATGTTGCTTTCTGATTTATACTGCTTTTCCTATTTTATTCTTCTTTTCCTTCTTTTTCCTGATTTTCTAGATCCATTTACTTTCTCTTTGACTTATTCCTCAAGTCTTCTCTTCTCCAACCTTATCCACTAATACGCCCAAGTGGAGCATTATCTCCATTTATTCAACATAAAAATATTAATTGTGTCATAATTAATCCTTCCAAGTGGATAACAAAATTTGGATAAAAATAAATGCACACTCCTAATTAATTAATTGCCTGGAATACAAAATTTAACCCCATGATACTGAAGTTGTCTCCTCAACCCAGGGGGTTTGTTGGGTTAGGATCTTGATCCAATGTTCACTGTTAAGGGGACATGACACTTAACATGTTATCTACAATCTCATTGGGATGTTGTTCGACAACTAATCGTGTCTAAATTTAGAGAGTGCTTCAGTGATCCTATTTTTTTATTAATAGAATAATGGTGATCTTATTTGTCCACAAAATTTAGTAAAAGTTACCATCTTCTTCTAGATAAATAAATCAGGAAGTGTTCATACATGGAAGTTATTCACTTCCAGAATTTATGTTGTCTTGTAGATTTCATTTTAGATGAACGTTCAACATCCAAAATTGGTGGTTTCTTAGGCGCATCTTCATTGAAGCTTAATTCATAAGTTTTAGATTGAAGATTGAGATGATATTATTTGTATATGCACCTATTCTTGTTTCCTTGCTAGTATAATTATTTGAGCTTATGATTGTGGGGGGAGGGGGGTGTTTTATCATTTGAGTCCCTAGATAGTCACAAAGTCCAAGATCACCTTCTTATGAGTTGTAATTTGTATCTATTGATGAGGCATTGTCATCTTTATCCACTGATGAGTTGTTAGTGAGATCTAGATCTAGAGGTGGTAAGATCCATGTGCTACATATTGATATCATTGGGTGAATATAGTGTTGAGATGGCTTAAAATCCTTTTCCTCCAAGTTATTGTCTTTTATTTCTCTATAGTTTAACAATTTCATCAAGTAGTATGCATTGTACTCTTAGTAGTTTTTTAAATACATATATATAATATGGTGTGTTCAAATTGTTAGTTTGTGAATTTAAACGAATCGTATTTGTTAATTCACAAGTTATATTTTAATGAACAAAAATTAACCAATGTTTAGCTCAACCAATTAATGAGCATACAAACATAAATGTGTTAGGATATTCCTATACTCCATTCTAGACCTATCAACATTTCCATTATTTGCATTTTAGGTCATGCATGCATTATTAGGGTTTGCATGCATCCCAGTCATCAGTCCCAGCACCTAGCCCTCAGTTAGCTAGCCCCCGGAGCTTCTTTCCACTTAGTTTCAGCCCTCTTAGTGCTTAGTGCACCCTCCTTTCACCTACTGCATGAGAAAGGCGCCCTTCCTTACCTACCATTCAGTTATCTTCAGTTCTTTCCTTGATTTAAGGCTACATTGACTCTCAACTGACTGTATCACTCCGATGGACCTCCAGTGAGACTTGACTGCCCATTTTGACTCCAATTATCTCCTCATGCGCCCTCCACTGAGCCTCCTTCATTCAGTTAGTGACAGTTACACCTACCACACTCAGTTAGACTCAGTTTGACTGATGGTTGACAGTTACTTGTGCATTGATGACTCCACTGATGATGATGATGACTTCTAGTTGTGATCCGATGACACTCCAGTGATCTTTTGATCACTACATGAAGGCTAATTTGAATTGCCACCTTGAAATTCGAATCCTCATGCATTGTACTACTTATTTGTCCATATTGTGATTAATTAATTAGCGTGTGTGAAGTTATTTTGCTTCTATCCGATTTCTACTGTATTATTATTCTGTTCCTCATCTTACTGCATTGACCACTCTTAATCTTATTCCTAAATTCTTTCATTGTGAGGTATACATTAGCTCTTAGATCTGCTATGAGGATTTTCACATGGTATCAAAGCATGTTGAGAGTGTTGTTTATCTCCATTCCTGAGAGTTTTTTGTAGGTTATTATCAAGATTTCGAGTGCAGCAGTTTCTACATTTTTGCAGCAGTAGTAGTTGCAGATATTTCTATTATTTTTTGCAAATCTTCTACAGCTTCCATGTATTCAGAATAAATCCCTCCTCTTTCTCCATTCAACTATGATGAATGGAAACCGAAAATGATAGCATATTTGAAGAAAAATGATCTCTTTGATCATTGTTTTGAAAGAGAGTTTGAATCCTCTGAAGAAGAGATTGACTGGTTAAATAAAGGTGACAATCTATGCAACAATGATGTTTGCTTTGCCTCAATACATGATATACCAATACATTGATGTTGAATCTCCAAAAGAGCTATGGGCCCACCTCGATGAAATTTTTGGCAGACAGAATGAAGGGATTGGTCCAACCCCTTCGAGAGTAAGCAAAGTGATGCATTCACCCTCCTTGATCTCATTGATCATGAATCAGTATCAAACATATCTCATATTGAAGTTGTCCACAAAGAAGAAGAACTTGCAGATTCTACACCCATGCTCCAAATTTCTTCTATTTCGAATTATGTGCCAGCTCACACTCTACAAATTGTAGAAGGTCCTAAATCCTCTCTTGCACCAGAGTCTATTGGTTTGCATCTTGATCACATAAATGTTTCGGGGGTAAAATCAGCCATTGGAGGTAATGCATTCGCTCTCCTTGATCACTCACCTCTTATGTACTACTATATGATCATTATTTCATGCTTTCAGAAGGTTATTGAAGACTATGGCCATTTCCATTTGCTTGGGATGATTTCTCATGCATATCATGGTTTTGATCTCACCCCTATTGGTTCAAAGGATATCTCAAGAAACCATTGCCATTCACTTGGGATAATTTCTCATGCATTTACTAGTTTTGATCTCACCTCTAATGGTTCAAAGGAGATCTCAAGAAACCATGATTCAAGTCTTGGATCTAATTTGGATTCTAAGCAATCACTACTTGGGATAATTTCTCATGCATATGATGGTTTTGATCTCACCCCTGCTGGTTCAAAGGAGGTCTCAAGAAACCATTTATCAAGTCTTGGAGCTGATTTGGATTCCAAGCAATCATTATTATTTGATGGTTCTTTTTGGCATAATCTCACCCATGATAGTTCGAAGGAGAAGACAAAAGACTATCTGCACATTCATAGATTTGATCCTACCTCAGCTGATTTGAATCACAGATTCAAGGATCATCCTCATACTTTCGGATTTGTTCTCATCACATTCGATCTGAAGAGCAAGTACAAGTACATGATTTCTGAGCATGATCCACTTCTTCCCAAGAAGAAGATACCTCCATACATATTACCAAGCATCACACCTGCTTGAGTTTGGAGCATTTATTTTTGTGTGTGCATTACAGTCTATTTTGAGGGGGGGTATTTTTCCCATGAGGTTTTCCCCATTCCCTTGGTTTATTGACTGTTATTATTATTCATTGTATTGGTCGACCTTTGGTCTCAGTTACCAGGGCCCAGGATGGATTAAGAGGGGGTGTTAGGATATTCCTATACTGAATCCTAGACCTATTAGCACTTCCATTATTTGCATTTTAGGTCATGCATGCATTATTAGGGTTTGCATGCATTATTTAGGGTTTGCATGCATCCCAGTCATTAGCCCCAGCACCTAGCCCTCAGTTAGCTAGCCCTTGGAGCTTCTTTCCACTCAGTTTCATCCCTCCTAGTGCTTAGTGTGCCCTCCTTTCACCTACTGCATGAGAAAGGCGCCCTTCCTTACCTACCATTCAGTTATCTTCAGTTATCTTCAATTCTTTCCTTGATTTAAGGCTAGACTGACTCTCAACTAACTGTATCACTCCGATGGACCTCCAGTGAGACTTGACTGCCCATTTTGACTCCAGTTAGCTCCTCATGCGCCCTCCACTGAGCCTCCTTCATTCAGTTAGTGCCAGTTAGACTCAGTTTGACTGATGGTTGACAGTTACTTGTGCATTGATGACTCCACTAATGATGATGATGACTTCTAGTTGTGCTCCGATGACACTCCAGTGATCTTTTGATCACGCCATGAAGGCTAATTCGAATTTCCACCTTGGCATTTGAATCCTCATGCATTATACTACTTATTTGTCCATATTGTGATTAATTAATTAGCGTGTGTGAAGTTATTTTGCTTCTATCTGAGTTCTACTGTATTATTATTCTGCTGCTCATCTTACTGCATTGACCACTCTTAATCTTATTCCTAAATTATTTCATTGTGAGGTATACATTAGCTCTTAGATCTGCTGTGAGAATTTTCACAAAATGGGGTTTAGGTATTTTGATTGCATAAATATATGATCTCCAATATCTTCATTGTTTTTCTCTTATAACTTCAATGACTAGGTCACCAATTGATATATATAAATATTTGTAGTAAACACAATATACTAAGGTTGTTGTTGGTGGTGGTGTTATTATTAAATCAAAAAATAGTATTAAATATAATTCTTTTAAAATTAATTAAAATAATTAGTATTAGTTATTAACTAATCCTTAATAATAATAATTTATTATTATTTAAATATTAATAAATTATTTTCAAAATCATAAAATTTAAAAATAATCAATTCATTGATATTTTTAATAATAATAAATTATTATTAAAAATAATATCATAAAATCAAAACCACAAATCCATTAATGCATTAATATAAGAGAATAAAGATAACAAGTCATTTTCATTTTACAATGAATTTCCATCTAAATTTGCAAGGTGTAGGTGGAAACATTTTTAATGCATTGATTTTTATTAACTATAAAAATATTAATAAAACATTTGCAACCTCTTGTTCAATTTTGTTCCTTTTAGAGTTACTTCATGATTCTTCACATCAAGTTTTATCATTTCCTTCATAGTTACCTTATGATTTTTCACATCGGATTCTAGTATTCCCTTTACAATGACCTTATGATTCCTCCTATCAATTTTTCTAAGTTGCACTCTTCTCAATGATTAATTAGAACTCCTTGGAAGAATGGTGTCAAAATTGTGTGCAAATATGACAACAATTTCATAACACATAGATTTTAATGTCTTCCAAATGAATGGATACAACGTAGAGCAAATTAAGAAAGTCATCCAGAAAGTGCGTAAAAAATCACAAAAACATTGATGGAACCAAGGTTACTCTCCCATATATCAAAGGAACAACGGATGGCTTAGCTAGGATTCTTCGTAAGAGAGACATTAGGGTGACCTTCTCTCCTCCAAACTCAATAGGCAGAATGTTAGATTCCTCCAAATGCCGGTAGAACCATTGAAACAAAAAGGTGTCTACAGTATTCCTTGCTCATGTGAGATACCCTATATTGTGGAAACTAGACGCTCCATCCAGGTTAGGCTCAAGGAACATTGCGCTGACATCATTCACGGTCGTCATCAAAAGTCAGCATTAGCCGGCCATGCCCACCACTCACACCACCACATACGCATTGAAGATGCTAAGCTCATCACTAGGGAGGAACATTATAAAAGAAGGAAAATTAGGGCCATAGAGATAGAGAAAGTTCCAGTTAATCTGAATAGGGATGATGGCCTTAAACTCAGTGAATGTTGTCGCCCGATAAGCCACCATCTTAAGAAAATTAAACCACATAGTAGAAGCAATAACCCTAATAATCAGTAAACTATCAAACTAAGAAACTTTTGATAAAAAAAATTGATCTTCATGTAAAATTGGATAATTAAAGTAGTATAGTCAACAAGTAATTTGATAAAATGGAAATTTAAAAAAAAATTAAATAATTAATCAAGTAGAAAATTTTATAAAACTTAAAACTATAATCTTATAAAGTTCAAAATAAAAGTAATATTAGTAAAAAAATTAAAATTAAAATTAAAATTTTAACAATAAAAAACTTTTTAAAATAAAATAGAAGTTCTTTATAATTATGTTTATAACTAGAAATTAATAATTATGTTTATGTTTATGATTATAATCATGTTTATAACTAACAACTTAAATTGATAATTATTAATTTAACTTAATAATAATAACAAATAATTTGATAAGAAATTCTCATATTTCTCTTAATAAAATAAATTAACTAATTCAACATATTTCATTAATTAGAGATTTTCAAAAAACAAATTTAAAAACATGATTAATATACAATGAACTAAACCTAAAAATATACCATTTTTAAAACTGTCAACTAAATAAATTCATTATTTAGAAAACCCTAAAAACCTATTAATGGCTTACCTCCAAACCTGGGATAACTTGAGATACTTTTCTCCTGATGATGAGCCCTACTTTGTGGCTCGAAACGTCGAGATTCTTAACTATCTAACGCATGATCCTCTATAATATTCAACTACCACTGCGTATGACCATGAACATCACAATATCATGATGTTATAACGACACTAATGAGATTCTATGTATTTATGAACAAGATGTTACCTCAATGCAACATGATGTAAACATGATACCCTCGGCAAATAATAGATTGTAGTGACGCAAGAGAAAACAACAAAAAAAAATTATTGTTTTTAGCATCTTAAGTATGATGCAAACATGACAAAAAAAGGATGCAAGATCCTCTATCAAAAACTCAACACATGCTAGCAAAAAATGAACATGAGGAGAATGGGCTATAGCAATGCAAACCAACAATACTATAGCCTCATATTGTAGTAATATTTTATGCTCACTTTATTTGCAAGTTCATGAGGTTTCTATAATTGATACAGTAGTCTTCCCTAGCAATATTGGAGCATCTATGCTCCAATTTTGTATGGATGCACTAGTGCTCCTCTTTGGTATGGAATCACTAATGCTCCCCATTTTTATGAGTGTAGTGATGTTTCTCTCTGGTATGGTTTCACCAATGCTACCAATTAGTATCATTGCATCAATATTTCTCTTTGGTATGGATGAATTGATGCTTGTCTTTGGTATGGAAGTATGAATGATCCCAATACACCAAAGAACTAATCAATAATTCATAGTTTGTTTAACTTATCAAAAGAGGGAGGAAAAATTCCAGGATGACCCTTAGAAACAGGAAAAAATGAGGGTTTGTTTCATTTATGCATTTCACATGAGAGAAGATGAGGAGGCGTCTCCACATGACAATGAAATACAAATAGCCATGCATGTAAGTAAATACACCGAGTATTGTAACTAGGTAGCCCTTTTTTCCCTCTTCATTATCTCATTTCTCCCCATTATTGATTTTATTTCTATTATTTTCCATTTCTCACTATTGTTCCTAATTTCTTAGTGGTTTTGGTAGTTTTTTTCTTCTAGATTGAAATTTTTTCCTCTATTTTGTAGGTTAATGGTGGATTTGTTTTAGGGTTTTACATCAATAGATATGTATATAAAGTGAGGGGAAAGTTTGACGAAGAAAGCAACACATTTTTGTGCAACATGGGTGCACGTCCAAAGGGGTTTTCACCTCCCTTTATTTGTAGGTTCATAGGTTTTCTTTGAGATACATGTTGTTCTTTCCCAATAGGATTTCTACACTAGTGCTGGCATTTTGTTATGGAGAACTAGTTCTCCACTTTAGTAGGGGATCACCAATGCTTCACTTTGTTTGAGGAGCATCAGTGTTCCATTTTGGTCTTGGAGTAGTAAAACTACTAGTTCTTTTGTTGGTATGAGATTATTGGTGCTCCACTATGGGCATATTACCTCTATTGAATGTGTAGTTTTGGATAGTTTTCATAAAAAATTACCTGTAATGATTGAAAAGTTTTGCAATTACAAAGGATCCACTCATTAAATGGCTTGAGTGGTTTGGCACACTCACTATGGTTTTGTATGAGTGGTTTCACTACCCTTATTATATTTTAAAATTTAACATTTATATATTACTTAATTGTATAAATTGATAATTATATAATTTTTCATCTATTTTAGTTTTATAACCAACACATTGTTTTATAAAACCAACACATGGTTTTAATATCTCTCATTCAAAGAGATCATTGAAGTGTAATTAATACTTTTTTATTTTTTTGAGGAAGCTTACATAATTTCGAATTCAATTTATTGAATAGTTATTTTCAAGGAGAAAGAATATTAAACAATTTATAGCTCACACCCTACTTAGGCTAAGTTTATTCTTAAATTCTCTTTATTATATAAGATAAAGCTATAAGTGCATAATAAGTATTAAAGATATCAAGAATCAAGATAATAATTGTGTACACTAATAAAAGAAGAGTAAGGAAGTGTAGGAGGGAATATTGAAAGAATATTAGTGAATGCGCACGACAATACCATGGAATCCAGATTGCAATTACACATTAAAAAATGAGAATATGAAATAGTGCGTTATCGAAAGGACAATAAAAATTTACAAATAGTGATTAAATTACAGGAAATTCAAATGGAATTCAAAGAAAAGCATATTTCCGACCAAAAAAATCGTATGAAATATTTGTCTACACAAATTGATGAATTAAGGGACGAAAATAAATTCAATAAAAAATTACAAAACCAAGACATCAAGAAGGAACTTGACGAGAATAAAGTAGAAATAACACATTTGAACAAAATCCTTAACGACAAGGATAAAAAACTTGCACAAATCCAAAATAAATTAGAATGCCAAGAGTCAGAGGTCTATCGACGTCAACAACAAATTAAAGAGCTCCGGGAACAGAATGTTAACATTAAAAACGATCACAAATCAGAGATCACGAGGATCAATAAAACTTTATCAATCAATACTAAAGAAATATTCCAGGTAAGAAACCATAATAAAATTCTAGTCACGTAAATCAAGAAGTTAGAGAATATTCGTAAGACAAAACAAGCTAATGAATACATTGAAGGAAAATTATTGGAAAAAGAAGAAAATAATCGCCACCTTAGAAATCATAATCAATATCTAATGGAATGGATTAATAATTTAAAATATGATGAAAGGTCGCAAGAAGAAACTTTCAAGATGATTCAGAATGACAAGCTGTTAGAAAAAAAATTAGAACAAATCCAGAATGAGGCATTAAAATATTTAGGAATAAAAATACAAGTTGTGGAAAAGGGCACAATTATAGATCCAATCCAGATCATAGTTCCACAATATGTCAATCAGTTGGAGAAAAATTCACACAAGATAAGTTAAACCAAGAAGACACTACAAGCATGATAAGGGAAAATATCGTTAAAACAACTCCCTATCGACATCCAAATCATAAAAGCGGATATCTTAAAATTCGGGAAAAACTAACAAAAAATATTAATACCAATGCAATCAAGTCTCATAACGTCAGTTCATCGTGGAAGCGCAACATGCCACAAAGAATCAAACTAGGATGGATCGATCCATTTACATTTCAAAGATATTGTTCAGCTCACAGAGGTTCATATCGTCTTCTATCGTCAATTACGACAGAACATAGAAAGATGCGATGACAAATACAAGAATAAGTAAAGACATAGAACTTCTTCATCAATATGCTTTGAGGACAAATCATTTCTAAAGAGGAAGGCAATGTTATGAACAAAAATAACATGAATATACATTAATATAAAAAATATAAATAAAGCATATAAATATTAAATAATATTAATAAGCATATAAATAATAAATAATTCTTATTTGTTCTAAGAGACGCATTCCTTTGTAAATGGTCACCATAAGTGACCCTATGGTTTTCTATATGTATGGCACTCATTGTATTCATATCTCATTCATTTCATATATTTTAGTAAATATATTATTATTCCTATTATGGATTATTTTATATTCCAAATATTTTGGTAACTTGTGTGTGAGCGAACTTTGTTCCTCACACTATCAAGACATGTCAGATACGAGGTTGCTAGGAAAGGATGGGATTACATTCTTTTTGTATTTTATATTTTCCATACTTGAACATAGAAAGTGAGTGGGATATTGAGATCAAATTACAGGAAGTTGGAGACCTTATAACAACCATACAAACCATAATGTCAATGGAAACTCCATAGTAAGTACATTTTTCTTTATATTTACTTTTCATATCTGAGAAGAAAAGAGCATGGCATATACCTCACCCTTTGGATGGGTTTTCACACATTCGGTTTCCCATTGTACATTTTGTTGTTCATTGTGTGGATGACGTGGTATTTTGTTTTATCTTCTTTTATTTCAACCTCAACTTATTTCAGTAATTTGAGTGTTAAGATAATAATATTATATATTAAAATTAAGTAAAGCATTTGCATAAACATGTAATATTTGTTGTGATGAACTATTCTAGTGTAATATACATGGCAGTGCATAGATCATATTCATGTCAAAATAGTTTTTCTAAGAATTTTGTGGGAAATTTCAAGATTCAAAAATTGGGTCTAAAAAAGGCATAACAAAACCCTAGCCATGGTATATGAGTATAGTACAACCCAAGGAATTATTCAAATGAGAGGCTTCCAAATATATAAGAACAAGTCATTATCACATCTCTCTCAAAATGATGATCCTCATGGCAACTATAGAGAGTAAGTTTGGACCTTTTGAAAATTTTATGTCTCTAACTCAAAATTTAGCTTAAATGGGAAGCCTGGAGAAAGAATATATAGAAAAGGGGCCAAACAAGGGGCCACATAAAGAGAGACCAAGCTCCAATAATAAATCTTCCCAATATCTATTCAAAGTGGAAGCAAAAATGAGCATTAAACTGTATCAAGGTAAGATTGATGTTGTTAAGTTGAATCAATATTCGCAATGGTTATAAGTCTATTTTGATGTTCATAACATAGGAGAAGAGAAAAATATATCATTTTTACAACTAAATTTAGAGGTCCATGCCCAAACCTAGTGGGAAAGACACACAAAGGTGCTTATGATGGAGGTTAATCTCCAATTAACTAAGTGGGAGGAGTGTAAATCCATAATTAAGTCCCAATTCTACCCTATTAGGTAAAAAGAGGACCAATGGATATGATAGCATTACTTCTAGTGGAAGCAAGGGAAAAGTATATAAGAGTGCACCATTAAGTTCAGAAAATAAGCCATTATGTTTGGTATATATCTTAAGAAATTGGATATACTCTTTAAATATCTAGGTGGTCTCCATAGTCATATAAGGAGGAAAGTTATGCTCTTTAAACCTATTTACCTTTGATGAGGCTTGAGTGCAAGCACACTATATGGATATGTACAAGAAGAAATGTCAAGGTAGCAACTACAAGAAAAATTACCACCAAGATGTTTCCAAGGAGGGAAACAAAAGATAAGAAGATAGTAGACACTACACATTAGTGCAAGGATCAAAGTAACCATTGTAATATTGATGTTCATACCAAATATAATTGATGGAAGATACATCGAAAGTTGAATCTAGTTAATCACAAAATGGATGCCAAGAAGAAGAACATGTTAGTGGTGGATTCAAGAAAATAGGTAAATATCAACCCATTATATGTATATGAAAATTGTGTATGCACTACAATGTATAAGTAGGTGAACCTAAGTAGCCTACATCCCAAGGAGGAGAAGGATATGACTATAACTCTTTCATATCAAGATCCAAGTCAAGAATTCAAAGGTGGATGCTCCATTTTATTATGGTTCACAAGCCAATCTCATACGAGAGGATTTGATAAGTAATATTGGATTACAAGTCACATGACCATCATCATTTATACCCATTGGGATGGGTGAATAAGGACATGGAACTCAAGGCCACCTAGCAATGTAAGATCAAATTTGTTAAGTAAAAACTAGTTAATGAAGTGGAGGTAGATGTACTACCACTTGATGTGTGTAGTGTAGTGTTTGGAATCCTCTAAATGTACAAAAGGGATGTAATATTCATGAGGAGATAAAACCAATATCACCTTATTAAATATGGGATGCCCTTCATCATCAATGCACGAAGGTAAATTCAAGATCTTTTTTGTAAGTGCTAACTAAGTCAAGAAATTGATAAGTTGAAGTATCAATATTGTATTTTTTTTTTAAGATTGAATAAGCAAGGAGATGAATTAGTAAAGGTAAAGGCCTCTCTGGAGGTATGTGCTAAAGAGAAAAAATACCACATTGAGGAGCTCTTGTAGGCATGTAGATAAGTGTTCAAAGAAACATTTTACCACCTAAAAGGGAAGTGGATCATGATATACAACTTTTCTTGACTCCCCATTGTTAAACATAAGGTTGTATAATAGGACATACTAGAATTACATGAAGTTAAGAAACAATTGGAGAAACTATTGGAGCAAGGGGTTATTTGACCAAGTACCCCACTTTTTGGATCACGTATCATCATCTTTATTAAGAATAATGGGACTTGGAAAATGTATTTTGACTACATATATTTGAACAAGATCGCCCTCAAGAATCAATACCCTTTTCCTAGGATTGATGACTTGCTACAACAATTTTATCATGCCAAGTATTTCACTATGGTGGACCTAAAATTAGGAAACCACCAAGTATGATTAAAACAAGAAGATGCCTCGAATGACAACTTCAAGACAAGGCACAGTCTATATGAATGTGTTAGTGATAAAAAATACACTGGTATTTTTTAGAGTGTTTTCTCTTCTTTACTTAAACACATTCATTTCTCAATTTTTGACAATGTCTAGACCTCATTTTTCCCAATAAAATTTATCAGCTTTGATAAGCTCCCATAGGTCCCGTTTCCAAAGATTGCTTTGTCACTCTAACCTGCAATACAAAAAAGGCAAATAAATCTTAAACCTTAGTTTATGTTTTTGAGCTTCAAAGATAAAATATATATTATATATATATGCTTTAATCCAAAAAATAGTGTGTGCACACGTGTCAATGCTTAAGTATAACCTCGCCTAGCAAGTGTCATGGTTTTATAGCTATTTCTTATGACAAGTTTACAAATCCAAGCTACGAGTAAAGTAAACATATTAAAGCCAATTTCCAATCCACATGTTAATTCACAAATTGACATACCAAGCCAAGTTATGAGTCGACACACAAAACCCAGCACTGAGCCAAACCACCAGTTTATCATTATGCTAAGACGATAAGTCATATTACATGTGTCAAGCCATAATTCAACACTAAAACCTAATGCAGGTGTCTTGTGGTGAAAATCTCTACGTTTTTGGAATTTTTGACAGGTTGAAGACATAGGGCCACGAGAAGGAATGCACCAGGAGCATTAGGTGATGCAGGATGGTATTGGACTAGGGAAAAACCTATCGGCTAATGACTACCAAATATCTCAGAGCGTAACTGTACTTCCTGGATATATTATGAATGATGTAGGAATCATTCTGGCTTGTGGAGCTACGTTTCTATGGAAAGATGGGAGAGTCGCAACTTTTAGATGTTCTTTTTTCTCTAATATGTCAATGGATATCATCATCCATAGATCCCGAGGTGTTCTTCGCCTACATAATTTTGTGATTCCTTATGAGGAGGACTCTTTATTATGTTTTTTATCTTCATCTAATACCAAATTTTCAGATATCCACACTAGATGAGATTCGAGGACCAATGAGCAATCGGTCATGACAGAATTGCCTCAAGAGTCCCTTATGATTCAAGAATTTGCAAGGCTTATTAAAAGTGTCAGTTTGAAGCTACTAACTAATTCAGTTTACTCATACACAGGAAGCAAGAAATTATTAATACAATGCACAGTCCAGCATGAAGCACCCAAAGCGCTAAGCCTAAATCATATGAAGGCAAGCATCCCTTTATCCATGACACATCAGAGATTTCGATGGAGCTATTGAAGAACAGATTTTGAAGAACATCCTTGAAGCTTTAAAACATTAAGCCACCGAAAGCAGAGCTTTCGGTAGCTAACAGGACCGAATTTTTCCTCTACTAGCCACCGAAAGTGTAGACATGGCAGAGAGATGTTATTTTTGCACAGCTCCAAGTTTTGTCATTCTAAACTGTGCGAGAATGATTTCTGAATAAAGATTATAATTAAGAGCATCCGTTTTAGTGCTCTGTTCCAGTTTTGAAGGGTGCAAGCAAGGTAGAAGCGAGGAGTCTTCTTGCCTATTTTTGGTAAAAGATGATCTGTCAGTCCTTCAGGTGGCATTTTCAACCTTATTCATTAGCCTTTGAAGGCTTGCTACAGTTGTCGAAGATATGAAGACCAGCAAGATGAAAGTGGACCCCTTAAATAGGATTCCTTCCTATTTTTCATGAAACTTTTTTGACTCTCTATTTTTAGCGAATTCGATCCAATTTTATAGGATCTTGAACTGTTTTGTAAAGGCTATAAAACCTGTGACTTCTGTAGAACAATGGGTTCAACTTTGGAGACTCTTAGACACTTTTTAAGCTCAAGCTTCTCATTTTCAGATCAGTAATACAAGCTTCTTTTGCCATTACCTGTTCATGTTGATGTATTTGTAAATTCGGAATGTATTTCATATATGTATATCGTATTCCTATAGAGATGTTATTATTCCTCTGTACGGAAGTGTCATCATTTATATTGTAAGTGTCGTAACTTATACTTGATGGGTTATTAGACCACCTTGTTGGGGTCGGCCCTGTATAAGTCATGTGGGTTAAAGGGTTATTAGACCACCCTATTGGGGGTCGGCCCTGTCAGCATTATGTTATGTGGTTAAGTTAAGGCCGACCTAGTAAAGGTTATTAGACAAGTCAAGTCAAGTATAAGTAGAGTACGGGAGGCACTCTATTTGATTTTTCACTTTCTCACTCATACTCTCATTGGAGAGTGGCGCACTTATGGAGGAGGAGAAGCTGCTGCTAAGATAAGACTATCTCTTATGCTTGGGTTGTATCATTGCTCTATCTATCTCTGAGGAAGTTGTGGGGTTTTTCACCTTTATGGTTTTCCCCAGTGAAACTTTGTGTGTCTATTGTCTCTTGTGTGCTTGCATTATTATGTCCATGATTGATATGCTGTAGATAAGATGTACATGTTGTTCTCTCAGTTAAGATCCTAGATCATATTGAAGTAAATTCTGAAAAACTAACATGGTATCAAAGCTAGCCTGAAAGAAGGCATGGTATGGCATTTATGACACTTATTGCACTTGTGAAGCTAGGGCTTGATATAGCAAACACCAGTCATCATAGAACTTTCGCTATAAATCCATTTTGGGGAAGTTTCAGGATCTGAAACTTTTACAGGTCGAAGATAAGATCCCAATGTACCTTTTTTCTGAATCACAAATTCTAATTCGTTGTACTTTGTGTTTTATGATCCGTACAATCTAGGGTTTATGCCTCTTCCAGATCTCAGTCATAAACAGGTGACCTAGGAAAAAAGGTCACAACTTGGGCTAGGAAGCTCCAAATGAAATTTCGTAAAAAGTGACAAGTAGGGCATGGACTATAGTTTCTCAGGTAAGGTTTTCGGAGGCCGAAATTGAACCAATGACATGTGTCACTCCATACAAGTTCGCTCTCCTGTTTTATCCCATAAACAAGTCATGTTGCGACACTTGGAATAACTCTCTCTGAGAGAATCCATTTGAGGTCAGACCTATGGGGTTGGAAATTTAACAGGTCAAGATACCACAGGTATAATTTTCAGACCCTATAGATCTGAAATTTCGGAGTTACACCAGAAACAATCAGGTGCATATTTCTGTCAAAACAGAATTGGATTCTGAGCACCTTCATTCATGGCTCTGGGAATTTAGGGTTTCGAAGAATGTTGGAATTTTTTGTATCGGAGACCACGGCTGGATACTCCTCATCAAAATCGAAATTTAGAGACCAAGATCAAATTTTTTGGTTGGATAGAAGGTCGAGCTTGATCAAACCCTAGTTCAGGACTTTAATCAGAAAAGTGAAAAATTAGGGCTTCTACAAAAATGGGAATTTTTGAAATCTGTGACCATAGCTGGAAGCTCCTTGGAAAAATCGAAGTTTAGAGCTTTGGATCAAACTATTTGGTTGGGTGAAGCTCCAGGAAACTCAAACCCTAATCCAGGGTCCTCCCTAGAGAATCCGGATATCTAAAAGGCAATTTTGAGGGGTGAAACTTTGCCGTTTTCAAATTCTGAGTATACCAGGTTGATCAAATCATCAAGGCACATTTTTCTATCCTTTCAGAAATTTGAAATTCAAAGTTTGAATTTTTAGGGTTTCCCTAACAAACCCTAATCCAACTCCAGATCCAGTTTCTGCAAATCAAGTGGATTGGGTTAATCCTAGAAGAGAATGGATTGGTCACCTGCATAAGTGAAGAAGTTCCAGTTTCAGAGGGAGATGAGGCTAAGGCCTTACATAAGAAGATTACAAGCAATCTCGACAAGTATGACTTACGGGTATGTTTCGAAATCTGTTCATGATTAAGTTTATGATATGTTTGTCTTCATTAAGATTAGTACAATCTTGATTAATTTTAGACTTGTCGTATCACCTTAATAAAAATATGAATGCATGATAGAAGATATTCATTGATCAGGGTTTTGACACTTATGATTGTACTAATGCATTATGGTGTTGTATGAGGTTCATGTTGTCCGCTAACATGAAAGGTACATCAAGAAAGACAAATCATGTTCTAGTTCAAGAACATATGACCATGGACAAAGATTCATCTATTGTCATGGATCACATAGAAGATCTACTTACGAGGTATGTATAACTTGGTTCTATAATGGTTAACCTATGAGATATGCAGGTTGCTAGCACAAGTCATTGAAGAGAACAAGAAGACATTATGCGGGTATGTTAGACATAACTAGCTAGCATGCTAATCCAGGTATGTTTTTCCTATATCAAGTTAGAATCCTACCTTGTGTTAGGATCTCTTATATAAGTATACATGGCATGATTGATAATGATTATTCATTGAAGTTAGTAATCATGGGTTTAGGCATATTATGCTTCTTACATTGATTGATGGTATGACTAACCAGAAAAGTCCTATGGTCAAATAGGAATATGCATGAGTAAAAGAATTGTGATAAATTATCTGTGTATGAAATGATCTTGACCATACATGTTTAAGATTACTTAGAATCATAATGTTTTTGATAGTATTAAGATTATACTAATGAATGTATATATGAGACCTCGAGGATAACACAATGATGATACTAGTAAATATGCATAGTGATCAAGGATGGATATAAGTTCAAAGACAGGTAATCCAGGAAGCAAAGATCAAGAGGGAGCACACTCCAGTAGTTCCTGGAAGGAAGCAAATATTGAGAGGGAGTCCACCCTACAACCAAACAAAGACAAGTATTTGAATTGTCATTGCTTGTATACTTGTTTGTTTAAATAATATTGCTCAATGATGTATATGCTTATGTTCCTAGACTTAGGGTATGTATTATGCATATTAGAATAATTGCATTAATGAACAGTATACTACTAATATGCATGTGATGAGTAAGTGGCCTATGGCACTGTACAACATTCCATTGCTACTTATCTAGAATGAAACCTCTTTGCTGACATGTTGGGAGTTGTGCACACTCTTAACAATGTTCTGGTAGAGATTGGAAGGCATCTAGAAAGTTACGGGATATGGATAAATGTTGTATTGAAGCATTGGCTAAAATAATTGCATGACTGGTTGACATATTTATTTATGTGTAAGAATTTGTTCTGAAAACTATGAGATGTTTCTAATCATGCAATTTAACTCGCTTTGTAGGAAAGATCATATACAATCACCTACAAAAGAAGGGCTACAACATTTGTTCCAGCAACGAAGTTTAAAAAAATCTATCTATTGAAGATATTGAAGAATCTGAAGTTCCCAGGATACGGGATGCAGTAATGGAAGAATGCCATGATCGAGGAGTACCAGTTGATCATGAAGAATGATGTTTGGGATGTAGTACCAAGACCTGAAGGGAAGTCTGTTGTGACTTCAAAGTGGATATATAAGATCAAGCATGCAGTATAGAAAAATACAAAGCGAGATTTATAGCTCGTGGCTTCTCCCAGAAAGAGGGAATAGACTATGAAGAGACTTTTTCTCTTGTAGCCAGATACACTTCCATTAGAACAGTACTTGCTATGGCTACAGTGATGAAATAGAAGATACACCAAATGGATTCAAGATAGCTTTCTTGAATGGTGTAGTCGAGGAGGAAGTGTATGTGGAGTAGCCACTTGGTTTTGAGACATATGACATGGAGTCATATGTGTGCAAGTTGAAGAAAGCCTTGTATGGCTTGAAGCAAGCTCCTAGGACTTGGTATGGTAGGATAGACAGCTTTCTATCCAATTTGGGATTTACCAAGAGTAAAGTGGATTCCAACCTTTACTACAAGGTTAAGGAAGGCAATCCTGTGATACTAATCTTGTATGTGGATGACCTGTTTGTTACAGGTGAGGATAGATTGATTGTCGATACGAAGAGGAAGCTTGCTGTCGAGTTCGAGATGAAGGACTTGGGGATGATGCACTATTTTCTAGGCATGGAGGTATGGCAGAGTGTAGATGGAATCTTCCTTGGACAAGGGAAGTATGCAGTAGAGATCCCGAAGAGGTTTGGGATGATGGACTGCAAGGCCATGGCCACACCTATGGCATCAAACCTGAAGCTTCTGTGTGACACTTCATTTGAGTCGATTGATGTCACAATGTATCGTCAGATGATTGGGTCCTTGATGTACCTGACGAATACGAGACCAGATATTTGCCTTGCGGTGAACACATTGAGCCAGTTCCTAACAGATCTGAGAAGTGTTAACCTGGTTGCTGTAAATCATATTCTGAGGTACTTGAAGGGTACAGTTGATTATGGGATCAAGTATGATGTGAATCAAAAGTTTAACCTGCAGGGTTATGTTGATTCAGACTGGGCTGGCAGTGTTGCAGATAGGAAGAGCACATCTGAGTGTTGCTTCAGTATGGGATCAGGTGTGATCTCTTGGTTTAGCAGGAAGCAGTCCTGTGTAGCACTGAGTACAGCCGAAGAAGAGTATGTTGCTGCTTGTTTGGCTAGTTGTGAGGCAGTATGGCTGAGGAAGCTACTGTCTTAGTTATTTGATCTCCTGTTGAATGCTACTGGTATATTTTGTGACAACCAGAGTTGTGTGAAGCTATCTGAGAACCCGGTGTTCCACGACAGGTCGAAGCACATAGAGATCAAATATCACTATATTAGGGATATGGTGCAGTGAGGAGCAGTGAAGCTCATGTATGTTGCGATGGATGAGCAGGTTGCAGATATGTTAACAAAACCACTAGCCAGATTGAAGTTCGAATACTTCAGGGAGAGGCTTGGTGTTCTTCAGATTGACGACACTTCGAGGAAGAAGTGATGGACATATTTACTGGAGCCATTCCAAGCATGGTGAGAGGAGGATCCTTCCCATGGCTGTGGATGTAAGCGCTGGATGATGAGCATCAAGACAATGCTCTATCTACTGCTCTGTATATGCATCATGTTGGATGTTGGATATGATCAGTTGGATCATGTATTTGTATATGTATCAGGTGGATACATTTTATGATCAGTTGGATCATGTATTTGTATATGTATCAAGTGGATACATTGTATGATCAGGTGGATCATGTATGATGATATGTATGAGGTAGATACATGATATGCATCAGGTGGATACATTGATGATTAGGATGATCATACTATGATGAAATGCATCAGGAGGATGCTTTGACATGATAAGGTGGATCATGTGTGATGAGTCTGAAGACGCAGACGCGCAAAGCCTTTCCGACATGGTGGTAGATGTGTTCTCCCATGTGCGTTGATGTGAGTGCTAAGCCTTTCTCAAGTGGTCAGAGGAAATTCCTTCCATTCCGGTGAGTGTAAGTGTTGTGTTGTGTGCATCTGGGCTGTGCCTCGTGAACGATGATGCTATGATGATGATCATGTGATGATGTACATCAGGATGATGTATGGTGAGTATCAGGTTGATACTCTGTGGACGTGGACATGTTGTGCAGCTGAGCATGTAAGTTGACCTGGGATATCCGACAGGTAGAGCTGTGTGCTCATAACAGCCTGGGATGCTCTTTCGAGGCATTACTCTAGGAGGACATATAATAGCACCCTGGGAGATCTGGCAAGTAGAACTGTGTGCTCGTAACAGCCTAGGATGTGTTGGTTGTGGAGCCAGATCTTCTAGTCTCATAGATGATATTTTTTTAGTCGTGTTTGTACCCCAGTTTTATATGATATGTAGGTGGACTGTACACTCACCCCAGTGGGGGGGTGTGGGGGGGAATCGCCCCTGTTTTTGCCAGCTGTTTTGCGGGCCCATGGTTTTGGGTATCCCGTGATATTTTCCCATTGTATTTCCCCTATAAAAGAAAGAAATTGTAATACAGCTAGGGAAAGATGTATTAGGTTTTATGCATTGTAAAGATCTCTAAGATCAGGAGAGAGACTGTGAGACAGTGAAGAGGAAGTGCAGCGGCTGTGCTACAGGTTGTATCCCTTCACCTTGCTGGACGGTAATAATAATAAGGACTAGCAAATTCAGTGTGGACGTAACCCAAGTTGGGGTGAACCACGATATATCTGTGTCTCTCTTGTAATGTGTGTGTGATTATATTTGCAATTTTGTTTATTGTTATTGCTCTGCGATCCTGTTTTTCTAACAGGATGCTCTTTCGAGGTTTTGTCCTATGGCATGTAATGTGTCCTTGGGAGGTCCGATAGGTAGAGTTGTGTGCTCGTAACATCCTGGGATGATCTTGAAAGGTTTTTCCATGACCACATGTAATGTGTCCTTGGGAGGTTCGACAGGTAGAGCTGTGTGCTCATAACATCCTTGGATGCTCTTGCAAGGTTTTGTGGTGTGACCACATGTAATATTTCCTTGGGAGGTCCGACAGGTAGAGCTGTGTGCTCGTAACAGCCTGGGATGCTCTTGCGAGGTTTTGTGGTGGGGTCACATGTAATATGTCCCTAGGAGATCCGACAGGTAGAGCTATGTGCTCATAACAGCCTGGGATGCTCTTGCCAGGTTTTGTGACGCACATAATAAATCCTGAGGATTCCACAGTATGGCCAGTGATGATGAAGACCTGCAGGTGGTGAGCCTACATCCAGTATGAAAAAGGATTGGCTCTGTAGAAATTACTATGACGAGTAGAGTGGATATTGATTGAGATAGCAGCAGTGATGACGATTCTATGACGATGATCCAGAGAAGAAGACTTGTGCTAGAAGACCTATGTCGAGAAATACCTTTCTAGTTAAGAGGGAGTGTTGATGTATTTGTAACTTTGGAATGTATTTCATATATGTATATTGTATTCCTATAGAGATGTTATTATTCCTCTATACGGAAGTGTTTGCATTCCTATAGAGATGTTATTATTCCTCTATACGGAAGTGTCGTCATTTATATTGTAAGTGTCGTAACTTATACTTGATGGGTTATTAGACCACCTTATTGGGGTCGGCCCTGTATAATTCATGTGGGTTAAAGGGTTATTAGACCACCCTATTGGGGTTCGGCCCTGTCAGCATTATGTTATTTGGTTAAGCTAAGGTCAACCTAGTAAAGGTTATTAGGCAAGTCAAGTCAAGTATAAATAGAGTGCAGGAGGCACTCTATTTGATTTTTCACTTTCTCACTCATACTCTCATTGGAGAGTGGCGCACTTATGGAGGAGGAAAAGTTGCTGCTAGGATAAGACTATCTCTTATGCTTGGGTTGTATCATTTCTCTATCTATCTCTGAGGAAGTTGTGGGGTTTTTCACCTTTATGGTTTTCCCCAGTGAAACTCTGTGTGTCTATTGTCTCTTATGTGCTTGAATTATTATGTCCATGATTGATATGATGTAGATATGTTGTACATGTTGTTCTCTCGGTTAAGATCCTAGATCAGATTGAACTAAATTCTGAAAAACTAACAGTTCAGATTTTCATCTTCTTGTCTATTCTATACTTGCACCTGAATGTCAAATTCATGTTTATTCTGTTTGTCTAATGTTTGATAATTGTCAACTTGTCAATACATCCATAAACTAGAATATGCAAGTACTTTACTTGGTTTATCTGGCCATTCATATATACTTTGTGTGTATGTTTCTACTAGTAAATTAAGAGTTCTTCGTACATTCATTTATTTACAACTCTCTGAACAGTGATAGTTTAAAGCCTTGTCAATCTGGTTATGTTTATGCATGTCTTGAGTGAGTGAGGTTTGATTTAGTCATCTGACTTGATCCATTTGAGTGAATCATTAAGATATTAGTTAAGTTACCAGGCATCTTCAAGCTACAACCTAGAAGAGTTTCCTAGAGAGATAACAGAATGGTTGGTAAATCCTTCTTGTTTATATAATGCACAATCTATGTTTATCTGTTTGATGAATAATGTATTGCATTCTTGATTCATTTGTAATAGTGTAGTTAGATGATATATTGATTTTTATCTCCACTTGGTAAGAGAATATATCACATATCATGCATGGGTTAGGGAATATAAAAAGGAATCAACTACCAAAAAACCTTAAGAAACGTGAATTTTCCTTCCATTCCTTAGTATACTTTGGGTGTGTGATTGGTGGAGAGGAACTTAAGATTGGTCCTACGAAGATGGAGGCCATCATCAAGTGGTCAATTCCTACCAATGTCACTAAAGTTAGGAGCTTTTTAAAGTATCATGATACCTTCAGAAGCATATAGCAACATTTTCAACTACGTTTGCACCACTCCATGGCATAATATCCAGTGGAAAGAGTTTCTGGTGGGGAAAGAATCAAACGTAAGGCTTTTGAAGGGATTAAATAGAAGATTATTCAAACACTAATTTTTACATTTCCCAATTTTCAAAATCCCTTCAAAGTGGATACAAATGCAAGTATATATGTTATGGAAGTGGTCTTGAGCTAAGGAGGTAAGCCAATATGTAATCATTCTTAAATGTTCCATGGTGGAATCTTGAACTACCCTACATATGACAAGGAACTATGTTCTTTGGTTCAAGATGTTAATAAATGGAAGCCTTATCTGAGGGGAAAGGAAACCATCATCCACATAAATTACCATCCACTGCAATATTTACAAGCCCATAGTAAGATTCAACAAACAAGATACTACAAGTGGATGGGATATTTACAACATTTTCATCGTATCATCCAATATAAGAAGGATAGTACTAATAAGTTAGAAGACATGCTTTGAAGGCCACCCATGCCCAATATCATAGTTTGGGTTACTATTATGGATATGGATACTTTCATCCATGATGCATACAAAGAGGAATACATAGAAGATGGGGAATTAAACAAGGTATTTAAGTAGCTATAAGTTCAAGTTCATGAAGAAGAAGGTGATAGCAAGTATGACTACCATCTCCATATGGGTTTATCTATAAGATAGATAACCTTTGTGTTATTAAAGGAGAAATATTGCAACTTATTAGAGAGGATCATGCCTCCAAATTTGCAGTTCCTTTTGGTGCTGGGAAAATAGTGGACAAACTATAGAGGTATGTGAATTGGCCTATAATGGAAGAAGATGTAACCTAATTTATTAGAGGATGTATATTTTTTTGTACCACAAACCCCGTATTATGGGAGCAAGGTTTATACCATACCTTACCTATACCTACTAGACCATTAGAGAGCAACTACATGTATTTTGGGTGGTTTTCCAAGAGTCGGGAGGGGATGTGACTATCTATTTGTGGAATTTGAGAGGTTTATTAAGATGCAAATTCTTGTGCCTTATAAAAATACCATCAAGCGCCAATATGCAATAATAATGTTATTTGAAAAGTTCTATGGGCATTTTGGTTTACCAAGGAGCATCAACTGTCTCCTAATGATGATCCCAGAGTAGGGATCGAAACGTCGAGAGTTTCAAAATTGTAACACAGTTCCTCCTTTCATCAATCAAGGAGCATCATCTTAGACAAATATTATAGATTCCCAATGCCTTTTGGACTACACTTTGGGAGAACATGGGCACCGAGTGGAAGAGATATATAGATTTACATCCACAAATAGATTGGCAGATATAAGTAGAGAACATGACATTAGTTCATATTTTGAAGGGTTCCAATTAGAAGCATCCAAGGACCTAGGATACAATTTGATTTATATGACTATCATCTCTAATATGGGTTGCTTTATAAGATCGATAAGCTGTGTGTTCTTAAAGGAGAAACGTTGCAACTTATTAGAGAGGCTCACACATACAAATTTGTAGGGCCTTTTAGTGTTGGGAAAATAGTGTCCAACCCATAGCGGTATGTGATGGCCTATAATTGGAGAATATGTAACCTAGTTTATTAAAGGATGCATATTTTTTTGTACAAACAAACCCAATAATAGGAAGCAATGTCTATGTTAGAATGTGTAATGATATTGTTGGAAGTTTAATGATGTATAGTGAGATGTCATGTGTCTAGTGGGCTCATTTATTGTCGTACAAGCCTAGCTAAAGGAATTTCGTGGAAAAACTAGAAGAGAGGAGGAAAATCATGTATCCCATATGTATTATGGGCTATTGTTATAACTCAAATTGGAACTTCCTTGTTCCTGACGACCGTACCTCAAACAAGACACCTAAGTGTCCATGTTCGATCACAATAATGAACTTATCAAAGTGGAACAACCCATAATTTGACCCTATCTGATGGTCTACACCCCTAAGAAGAGATCCCATATCATTTCCCCTTGAATTGACAAAGTTGCAACAAAAAATGAGACCCCAAGCACCTTTGTAACCAACAAGGATCTTGCCACCCATGTTTCTCTTGAGCAAGGCTCGTGGGCCTTAAAAAATGGCTAAAAATATATAAAAACAAAAAAAGGATAAGTTATGACAGTTTTGGTTGTTGGTCTCAGTTGTGACTCTATAACTAACTAGTAACCATCTCAACTATCCCAAACATCAACTAAAAATAGATTATATGGGCCAACCAAGGGAGACACCCATTCATACTATTATTATGGAGCAATATTGTTTGTTCACTACACTCATTCATATCTCATTCCATCAGTGACACATGTCCCTGGATATCATCTCCTTAAGTGTTGGATTCGTCACCTCTGTGTGACCTCAGGCTTATACACCTTCAGAATGTTGGATGTGGGATTGTATGTGTTACAAGAGCATAGGAACCTGATCTTTGGATTCGAAAGGTTCCAAGACACAATGAAGGTAACTATTTGTACTATTTTACTGCATTAATTAAATTTGACATCTTTCCATCCCCAATACGAAAGTGTTATATGAACAATTATCGACTAGTTGAAAGTTGTTCTTAGTTTGTAGGAAGATTGTCAAAGTTCATTTATGTTACATACATGTTCTTATGTTATTTGAATCTTTCATTGGATTCAAAATATTTTGAGCAAGGGTACTTTGTGTGTTTTGCGGGTCTCAGATTGGTGACAAAGAGAGGTTGGAAGGAGCAAATTTGAATTATCAAGGATCAACCGTCAAAACAGTTACCCCATTCTATCTCTTTCTCTTTCCTTTATGGTGTCTTGGTTGTTTACGCCTTGAAGAGTGTTGAAAATATACTTGAATGAGGCCAATGTATTTGTAGAGTAAGCCATAAAATCAATTTCCATCTATTTTAGTATGTTGGTGCCCTACCCTAGTTATTAAGAAGATTTTCCCTACAATAGAACCAGTGACTCCGCTAGGGGAAAGATTCTTTATAGGGCCTTTGTTGCTTGATTTATTTAGATAATTTTGGGTGTTTGCGAGACTTTAATAGGTGTTATAAGGTCCATTATACACTTGCTCTAGTATCCCTTAGAAAAATCCCCTAAAAACTTATTTTTTAGCTTTTCTCCTTTTTGGCACCCTACAGGAAGTCCATGCACACTGTAGTGGTATCAAAAGCATGAATCTGAGGGCCCACGCACTCTATATGTTCAAAAATCACATTTCCACACAAATTTTTAAATACAAAGGCGCGTGGACACCCTACCCCATGCACCTTTCTTGAGGAACAAAAGTGTGGGCCTAGGTAGGGGGCAAACAAGTAAACAAAAATGGAGATTTAACTTTAGTAGGTCTAGTGGGGATCTAGGTCTTTCTTGGATTTTCAAAATTTTTATTTTTAAACCTTGGAAATCATCATTTAGTGATTTTTTCATTATGCCCTGAATGGAAAGGAAAATTGAATATTGCGTGAAAGCATAGTTTTAATCTAATTCATTTGGGAATCTCTTAGGTATATTGATTCCCTTGGGAGTGTTTTCATATAAAGGAAAATATTAGATTGATTTCATTGTCATTCTATCATGAAAATCATAAAGAATTGCTTGCTTTGGTTACAGTAATTTCCCTAAAAATATGTATCTTGCTTAGGTTTTGAAAGACTCTGCTTGGTCCTTTTTCTTTTTGTAAATTGTTTATGGTCAAGTATTTATTTCAAAGTTATAAGCGGTATTCTCCATTTGCAAGTAGTATATTTGGTATTTATTTCAGTAGAGAACATCATCTTTTCACACTTCCACATCTCTTTGAGTAATAACAGTTATTAAAAGTAATGCAATTAAAATGAACTAAACTTGTTTTTCTTTGTTAGAAAACCAACATTATTCTAGGTTCTAGGGCCTTGGTTGTAGGTTTGGAGAGTAAATTATCCAAGGCCAGGTAAAATGAAACTAGGATTTGACTAAAGAGTGTGAAATCCATAAGTAACATGAAGTAAGTGTCGGGAAATCACCTCTAACATAGGAATAAAGCGCTAGGTAAAGCTAGTTCAAATGGTTAGATTATCCCCTGTCACTTGATTTAGTGGGGTTATGAGATTCTAGGAATTCTTCAGTTGTGGTATGTCCTTAGGGTGACACCACTAATATACTAATAATTTCAGGTCTAGGACTTGTCACTTAGTCCTACGTTCCCTACCCATTCGCAAAATCCATTTTCGACAATCATCTCGCTCGACTACCTAGCGCGAAGTGGTATCCATAGTTTCTCTTCCTAGGTTTCACCTAGGCGACTGCAAGGGGAAATTCTTGTGGTACCTGAGATAGATGTAGTATCTTTGTTTTATCTCCTTGGGAGGGTATTCATTGAAAGCAAGTACTTGCAGTCGTGGTGATTTTTGTATGATGATTAGCATAACTATTTCATTCAAACATTGGTTAGTTGGAATTTGACCCTAATCGTCCCAAGATGACCTTTGGAAGGCCCATGTTCAGCTCTTCATTAATTGAACTCAAAAATTAATCACCCTAGTTTTATTTATGGGAGAGTGAGTTTGCTTGATTATATCTTAGAGAGTCTTTTATAGGAGAGTGTTGATTGCAATTTTTCAACCCCCATAGAAGGCCTTAGATATTTCTTATTTTTGAATCAGAGCATATGGCTAAAATTCCTGAGGAGACCAACCAAGGGACCCATGTGCAAGGGGATCCTTGTGTTGTTTTGTTTGTTGGAGACATTGTTTCTCCCTTAATGGCCATGTTGAATCTTCATGGATTGACTATAGGGGATACCGGTTTGGTTTTTTTTCACTCTAAATGTCCTAAGTGCTCCTAAGGATTCTCAAGTAGGAACTATTTTTCAAGAGCATAAAAACAATTTCCCATCTTTTTCGATGACATTCTTTCCTCCTCCTACCACATCTAGTGAAATTTTATATCCTAGTAACCAAAATTCTAAAAAGAATAGAAAGAGGAAGGATAAGAATAAGATGTGAAGAGAAGGGGGCATGCTACTAGTAGCTATAAGTCATGTTGGGGGAAATTGTTTAGCCAATGCAAGTCATTCTAGGGGAAATTCATCAGTCATCGATATTGGAGACAAGTCACCAGTCACTAATAGTTATACTGGAGACAAGCAACCAACTGTTGCAATTCATGCTGGGGGCAAGCAACTATCCATTGCAATTCATGATGGGGGTGTACAACCAGCCACTACAATTCATGCTAGGAATGATGATACACTTGACAAAGCTAAAAAATAAGATAGAACCTTAATTTACCTTGTAATCTTTGTAATGGATGCCACCTTACTCATCTATGCCCTACACTTTTAGAGGTACAAAGAGTGTGGTACCTGTCTCAAAAATATTTTGCTTCTATGCAACCAACCACTGTAATTCACGTAGGGGGGAAACTACCAGCCAATGTTGGTCAAGATGAGAGTATTGATAGTGTGAAAAAATATAGATGAATAGCACACAAGCCTAAGTTCACTTGTAAGCTTTGTGAGGGAGACTACCTTACTATCTTCTACTCCTGAGTTGTTTATGGTTTCCCAATATCCCATTCAACCTTTGGTTGATAAAGTGGTCAAGTTGATGCAATCTTCAGTTGATCCCACTCTTCCCCAAAGAGTGAAAAAATTCAAGCGGTCGAAATGATGTAATCTTCAGTCCATCCCACTCATCCCATGGAGAGTGATAATATTCAAGTAGTTGAATTGATGCAATCTTCAGTCATCCACACTCCTCCTTTGGGGATTGATGTGGCTATCGCTCAATTATTCTTCACTGCCAATTCAGAACTATTCTAACAAGGGGGCACTCCATTCACTTTCGATGATCCCCCACTAAACTCTAGGATTTCTTCCTTTGATTGGAATAGTCTAGTTGGGCCTCAACTTCCTTCGTTTTCCCCCTTCCAAATAAAGGTTCAAGTTAAACACTAGATGGTTTTTCAATGTATTGTAGATGAAGGAGCCTATGTTAGTATTTTATCCGCGTATGATTGGAGAAGTGTGGGTTCTCTCAACCTTGTGACCTGCCAGTCAGCCCTTAGATTTTGATAGAATCCCTAGTGCACCTTTTGGGTTTCTGCCTCAATTTCCCATTACATTAAGTGGAAATACTATCTTAGTAAATTTTATGGTTATGGAGGTTCCATTACACTTCAATATGCTCCTTGGGTGTGATTATGTATATGTTATGAATGATGTGGTATCTACCCTCTTTTGCATGATGCATTGTCCTCACAATGGAAGCATTGTCACTATTGATCAACTTGCATTTGTTGATCCTCCTCATCACCCAAATTTAGACCAAACATCCCTTTTGAATGTTTCTAGTGTTTCAATAAACACTAACCTACCATGTTTATGTGACCTCATATCCCTCATGTCCAATTGCTCCTAAGAAGAATCCTCTTCATTCATGCTCACTTTATTGGGTGTTGCATCCAATAGGGGCATTGGAGCCTACTCTCCACCATGTTGATCCAAGTGAATGTTCTAACATGTGTTCTCTCTAGGATGACATCCTTCCCTCAAATGAATCTCTTCTAGAGGTTATGATCGAGTCTAGCATTCCTTCGAATATTTATGTCCTTTCAAAGATAATCTCCTTGGATTGGACCTAGTTGTAATCAAATTCAGTCATGATTTTACTTTTGATTCTAATCTCACTATTTTTGGATCCTCAGATGGTGACATGTTTTATTCTTCCGACTCTTCCATTGAACTGCAAGTTGGAGTTCTTTATGAGTTTGACTCTTTCAATAGATTCTTCAACTCCTGTGATGATGATTTTATTCATGTGGACTCCATTGTTGCTTCCAGCTTTGATCTTCCTCGTGAGTTTGATCTTATTGATTATAGGTCCTCAGGACTTGGCACTCTTGAGTCTTCATTAGTATATTTGGCCTTGGTAATGAATATTGTTGAAGACATTGAAGTTGAAAATACCCCTACCAAAGTGAACCATATATGATCTTTCTTTTCATATTTTATAAACATGATCTTGGTATTGTTGTTTCTTGGATATAGGATTTTAAGCTAGATTCATGGTTTCTTAGGGATCATTCTTTACACATTGATCAATCCGAGAATATTTTTTTCAGAAACTTGCATATATATTTAGGCCTCCCATCCATTACTATGCATTTGGACCTTTTTCCACCCAAATTTTTCATAGGGTTGAACATGTTGGATATTGGTGTGTCAACCTTCTCTATCTGCATTTTGCACCAATCCAACAGAACTTGCAAGGTATTTTTTAGGGGATAAATTTATCCAACTGGTTTTTTGGGGGATTTTTATTCAAAAGATAAATTCGCTATTTGGCCATTTTTACTCTAAAAAATCACCTATATTTACATAAAATAAGTTTTTTTGTATTATATTCACCAAAATTTACAAGTTTGAGTAATAAATTGTATTTTTCTTATTTAATAATCACCTACCTATCTATATGTATGATTTTTCAATCCAAAATAATCTCCTAGAATACTATAATTAGGTATACTATTTGAATCCTTAAAAAATACCCTAGGCTACATAAGAGACCACCTAACATGGGACATCGTAGTCAACACCCTCTTGTCATTTTGGCGTGCATGCCAAGTTTTTCTCATAGGCTTGGGAGCCTTTGTATTTTTACCGTGACTCTGCGAAGAAATTGCATGCCTCTCTTTCTCATTTATTTTTGGCCATTCCCTATAAGGCTCCCACTTTTGTTCATTATGCATTTTCCTTTGCTCACTGCTACTTGCAAAACTATGCCTAATTCTTCACTGCAGCTTTCGTATTGCCATTGCATTCATTATGTTTCTCATCACTTGCATTAGTTTAATTTGCATTTTGGAATATATACTTAAAAGAAACATGTTGATGAGTGTCCACCTCCTACACATCACATTTTTTGCATTTTGTTTTGCATGCACTTGAAACATAGTGCGGCACTCGTTTCTTCCATTGTACTATATCATCTTTTGTTCTTTTTTTAGGCTTTATAATATGAAAAAGACAAAAAAAATCAAATATTTTAAAAAGAGAAAGGGGGGAGATTTCAAAATTTTGTTATGTTTTTGTAGAGAGTCATGTTATCCTTGAACAAAGCACTAGTATTGGGTCTTCTAAACAAGTGGGTTACTAGTATAGATTCAATATTTGAACCTTGATCCTAGAGTTTGTACTCCTCCAATTGGTTACTCTTCCAATCATATGGAGAATTTGTTAATGTCTCTTGCATTGGAGACTTATATCATTGGTCCATTTGTGTCAAATGCTACCCAAGTCACTATTGTGTCGTGCTCATTGTTCAAGGATCATCCTATCTTGTGTCATCCATTCCTCACTTTCCTTGACCTCTCATGTCGCCCATTCCTTGTTGTCAAGTGGTTCTCACCATGTCTCATCACAACCAGTGTTTGTACTTGTTCTAATATGGAAGGTACCCATTGACTTCTCACTAGTGGGTCGTGTCACATCGACAATGACTCATTTTGTCAGAGATATTGACCTACAGTAGTAGCACCCTGGGCCTATTTTCATCATTGGTAGGTTACCTTGCACTCAACATATGGCATACATCATTGTTCGTTGAATAAGTGGTTTCCCAAATGTTCGACATCAAGACATTTATTCACATTTTGGTAATCATGTTGTACCTAGGATTCTATTCTCATCATTTATGGAATTCCTCACCTTTTTCAATAGTTATCGGTCATTGCTTAATGGGTCTCTTTCATGTGCTATTCACACTTGGTGCATGCAAGAGACATACTCGGTGGTCCTTTCTGCAATGCTTTTTCCAAGTACTTTTTTGAGTCAAATCAGTACCTGATATTTCCTCATGTCAGCTGATGGAGGATGCCTTAATGTCTCTCTTTCAGTGTGTCTCTTCCCATCCACCTCAATACATCTTTCTCTAGGAATGAGATCTAAATTTTCAATAGAACATTGGAGCTTTGGGCTTGTAGTCATCATTGGCAAGTTCCCTCGCTATTAGGTAGTGGGAATACATCAATGTTTCATGCTTGATGGATTATACAAGTGTTCGACTCCAATACATCTATTCACACTTGCTAGAATGTATTAGGAACCTTGGGGACCATTATCATCATTGGTTGGTTTCCTCTCTTTTGTTAATGGTATACATCAATGACTAGTAATCAAACATGTCGTCCATGTTCAACTTCAGCTCATTCATTCACATGGGTAGGATTCATACCTTTAGGTGGTTTGGATGGAATACCTTGGGCCAAACAATATCATTCCCAAATTTTGTTATTGCGCGAGTTGTGCCAAGATTGTACCAATCACCATATTACATTGGTACAACCATGAGAATTAGTTTTTCTCATTTCAGTTACATATTTTCTCATGATATATGTTGAGACATAGATCCATTGTGTATATGTTTGTGGTTATAATAGCTTTATGGACATGGATCCATTGTGTATCATTGTCATGGCCATGATCCGAAATTATACATGCTACATGGATCCAATATGTACTCCTTTCATGACCATGGTTTTATCTTTTCTATATGTCAAGGATCCGCAATGTACTTGATTTGGTGGCCATGTTCCATCACATATGAGCATGGATATGCCCACATCAGGGAAGATAAATTTATGAAATCTTTGTCTCTATTTTAGGTACCTCTTTGGACCAATGATTGGGAACCTAGGCCTTGATATCACCTCACTCCATTCCATTGGAAATTATAATGTATTTCATACATTAGATCCCCTTTTGACCTCACACATTAGGGGGCATCTGTTATAGCTCAAATTGGCACTTCCTTATTTGTGACAACAATACCTCAAAGAAGACACCTAAGCGTCTATGTTTGATCACAATAATGAATTTATCGAAGTGGCAGATCCCATGATTTCACCCTATTTGATGGTCTATGCCCCTCAAAAGATATCCCAGTTCATTTCCCCTTGAATTGACAAAGTTGCAACAAAAAATGAGACACCGCACACCTTTGTAACTAGCAAGGAGCATGACACATGTGTTTATCTTGAGAAGGGTGCATGGGCCTCAAACAATGGATAAAAAAACATAAAAATAAAAATAAAAAGGATAAGTTATGATAATTTTGGTTAGTTGGTCTCGGTTGTAACTCCCAGAACTGACTAGCAACCATAACATCTATCCCAAACATCAAATAAAAAGGGATTAGATGGGCTAACAAAGGGAGACACCCATTCATATTGTTAAGTTGGAGGAATCTCACTTCTTCATTACACTCATTCATCTCCCATTCCATCAATGACCCCTGTCCCTGAATATCATCTCCTTAAGTGTTGGAGACTTCACCTCTATGTGGCCTCCATCTTATACACCTTTGGAATGTTGGATGCAGAATTGTAGGTTTTGCAAGAGAAAAGGAACCTAATATTTGGATTCAAGAGGTGTCAAGCAGAAATGAAGGTAAGTGTTTGTACTATTTTATTGCATTAATGTAAATTTGACATCTTTCCCTCGCCAATAAAAAAGTGTTATATGATCAATTATTGACTAGTTGAAAGTTTCTCTTAGTAACTTTGTAGAACATTGTTAAAGTTAATTTATGTTACATACATGTTATTATGTTATTTGAATCTTTCATTGAAGTCAAAAGCTTTTGATGAAGGGTACTTTGTGTGTTTTGCAGGTCTCATATTGGTGATAAAGAGTGGTAGAAAGGAGCAAAGTTGAAGCAGCAAGGATTAACCATTGGAAAAGGTTCCTCCATTCTATCCCTATCCCTTTCTCTTTCCTTTTTGTTTTCTTGGTTGTTTAATCCTTGAAGAGTGTTGAAACTATCCTTGAATGAGTCCAATCTACTTGTAGAATAATCCATAGGATCAATTTGAATCTATCTTAGTATATTGGTGACCTACCCTAGTGATTACAAAGTTTTTCCCTACAATAGATGTGATCTTCCATACCTCTAGCTATAAAATAGATGTCACTGACCAATTGTCCGTGTTATAAATAAATAAATGAAAAAGAAAAGAGTTTTGAGAATAAAAGAATAAAAATGAAAAACAATAAAATAGTTTTAAAAAATAGTTTTCTTATTATTTGTTACCAAATACTGAGTTATGATGTAAATGTGAAAAGTCATTACTTTTCTGTATTGGACCTTATACAATATATAAAGATGATTTGTTGGATTGGATGGGAATTAGAGGAAGTTTCCATGAGGAAGCGAGTGGGTTTAAGGTATAGGCCATGTACATCAGGGGTTTTTCCATGCGTGGGAACATGAGGGGTTTTACCACGTACTGAGGCCAAGGTAAACTCAAGACCTGACTTTGAGGAGCCACGAGATTTAACTCTCTATCCAATTGCACTAGTGTTCCCTCCAAGAGACCAAACATCTCCTATGTAACAAATAAGTTTCATATCTATAAATGCACATTGTTGTTATGCATATATGTTATATATCTAATTAAATTTCGTGAATTAAATTATGGATTAATTTTTATTTAAATATTTATCTTATGGTATTGAGATTTGATGTTTGTCTCTATGTAGCTGCATTTTTCGTAAGTTTCCATCCAAAAGGATTCAACATCCACGAATTTACAGTTTCGGACAATTATAGTCTCACATGCACTTTTTCTTCTCTGGACGCACATACACAAGCACTTAGCCTTCATTGCAGGCACATATACATGCACCTTCTCCTCTAGGTAAGTGTGTGTATCTTGTTTCCAAAAGCAAAAACTTCTTGCAAGTAATTTTTTTATGTTCTTTTGTTGAGGGTTTGTAGATCTGTCGGTAGGTACTTCAAGGTTTCATCATTGGTGAGTGTTTATCTAAAACTATTGTCATTGGATTGTTGTCTTTATTGCATTATTTTTTAGTTTCTTAGTTTTAATCATCATGTTTGTTGAGTTTTTTTTTGTTACTTAGTTACTTTCCACTAAATTTCTTATTTGGGATATAATTGGAATTTTTAGGAGCACAAATCTCTAGCATTTTGTCATGGTGACAACAAGAAACCAACCGATGTCAAAGATTTATATGTTTGGTGGCAATATTTTTTTATCTATATGTGATATCATTTTTGTTGCATCCATATTTTTGCTCAATATTTATATCCTCTTGCTAGCCCTTGTTTGTGTGATAGCAATTTCATGTTCCTCTATATTTCATGTTTCATATATTGATTTTTCTTTGTCATTGTGGGATTATCATGTTAATTTATTCTTTACTCTTGGAAGTTATTTTGTGGATATTAGCTCTCTGTTTTCTTCAATTTCTCCATAGGGGGTCTTTGTGAAGAGTTGTGGGATAGCTTGGTTTTGAATATTATTCTTATTTTGAGTTTCTTAGCATATTGATGGTCATTTGTAATTGATTATTGACAATAGTAGGTGTCTTATCCTTACACTTTATTGAGGACCTGATTGTAGTTTGTAATGGATTCCTACATTGTTCCACTCTACAACTTAACCTTGACAACATCAAAGTTTGAAACTATTTGCCACTTTATCTAGGATGTTTGAAGTTGTCATTAATGGGGAATATAATGTAATAAAATTCCATATAATTCCACCTTCTTCCAGTTAAAATGTAATGTAATGAAGGTCATCTTCTTCCTGTAAAGTCATGATGATTATCTACTGGACAAATTTTCCAATGTATAGGACATCTATGGTTTTTGTATTCATAATGAAGTCTGCTGTAGAGTTCTTACATCTTTCAGCTTAGTTGTGAAGACTGTCTATTGGACACATTTTACGATGCATAGGCCATCTAAGTTTCTTGTATTTGTAATGAAGTCTATTGCAAAGTTCTTTCGTCATTCAACTTGTTTCAAATGCAATTCCATTATCACTAAGAAGAGGTTGTTATCTTTATCAAATCCATGATAGATGAAAAGTTTGTGCATCTCTGCAAATTATTGGGAATGCGGGAAGTTGTCATCAAGGGAGAATGTTAAAGGAATGTCATCTTCCTCCAATTGTTCTATCTCCATCATCATCATTAAGGGGGAATGTTGGAATGTAATGATAATTTTGGAAGTGTAACGATGTCTAGTGAGATGTCGTGATGTCTAGTGGGCTCATTTATTTTTGTACAATCCTAGCTAAGGAATTTTGTAAACACAATGAGTCCTACCTAGAAAAAGAAGGCACAATACTCTTTGTAACTCTCTAACTCATGAAAAGGAGTTATCCCACATGCATCATGAATTAAAATTATCTTACCATCTTTTATATAAGAGAGGTGGAAAAATATGTATCCCGCATTATTTATGGGATGTGATTTTCCATACCTCTAGCTATATAACGAGGTGAAGGAGACTCATTTGAGACATATGAAACATTGGACTTGACAAGATGTAATGTCATGTGATGCTTATGGTGGATGCTCAAAATTGTAAGAGTGAAATTTTCCTGAAGAATAAGAAGATAAAGCCTTTTGAGGATGTTTCCCCATTTGAGTTTATACCAAGTAAAATCGGTTCTCTCTTTTCCATTTCCTTTCCTTTCTTGCATATGTTATTGATTATTTGATGCTTGTGTTTATAAGAGATTAGACTAGTAATATTTATGTTATTCATATACATGTTAGTAATATATTGTTGTGTGCTAATGCATATTTCTCAATTATCTAACATGGTATCAGAGTTTGTTACTAAGCTCTACCTCCTTCAAAAAAGAAAAATGGTTAATTTTTTTTGCAAGCATTAAATTTCTTCAATTTTTTGTTGGGACCTCATTCTCTTGTAGATATACCATCAAATATGGACAACCATTGAGGTTTTACACCATATCTAGGAATTTTTTCTACATTCATGGGATTTTTTGTAAACCCTAACCTCACCATTATTTTCCATTATTTTTTTGAGAAATTTTCAGTTTTTACTTGATATTTCTTTAAACCCAAAGTTGAAATCCATTGCATCATAATTTGTTATCAATGATCTTTCTCTATTAAAAAAGATATGGTTGTTTGCCTCTGTGTAGCTTTATTTTTCGCAAGTTTTCATCTAGACAGCTTCGGCATCCACGAATTCATAGTTTCAGACAGTTACAATCACACACACGCGCGTGCGCGTGTGCACACACACACATTTTATTCTCTGGAAGCGCGTATGCACACACTTAGCCTTCATTGTAGGTGCATACACACTCACCTTCTCTATGCATGTATCATGTTTCTGAAAGCGAAAACTTGTTGTAAATGAATTTTTTTGTTCTTTTGTTGAGGATTTGTAGATCTGTCGGTAGGTGCTTTAGGGTTTCATTGTTGTTGAGTGTTTATCATAAATTCTTGTCATTAGATTCTTGTATTTATTACCTTAGTTTTTAGTGTCTTAGTTTTAATCATCATGTTTGTAGAGGTTGTTTCTATTCCTAAGTTACTTGCCACTAGCTTTCTTGTTTGGAAGATAATTGACATTTTCAAGAGCACAAATCTCTAACATTTTGTCATGGTCACAAAAAGAAACCAATCAATGCCAAAGACTTGGATGTTTGGTGGAAATATTTTTTTATCTATATGTGATGTCAATTTTTTTTTTGCATCCATAGTTTTGCTCAATATTTATATGCTCTTGCTAACCCTTGTTTGTGTAAAAGCAATTTCATATTCATCTATCTTTCATGTTTGATATCTTGATTTTTATTTTGCATTGTGGTCTTATCATGTTGATTTATGCTTTACTCTTGGAAGTTATTTCGTGCAGATTAGCTCTATGTTTGCTTCTCTTTATCCACAGGTTTCTTTGTGAAGAGTTGCAGGACAGCTTGGTTCTGCAAATTATTCCTATTTTTATTTTCTTAGCAAATTGATGGTCATTCGACATTGATTCTTGACAATAGTAGGTGTCTTATCCTTTCACTTTATTAAGGATCTTATTGCAGTTTGTAATAGATTCCTAAATGGAAACACACCAATGTAGCTTGTTCGCGCAACTAATATGGTGCAGTATAATTCCTATAGAGAATGGATGCTTCATAATAAATGGATCACCAAGGTAGGATAAAATAATTAACATTATAAAAAAAAATACTCTTTAAAACTCACTTATAACTTAAAGTAATGCATGTTAAATACTTAAATGCAACAATGTGCATTATAATTGTAATACCCCAAGTTTTGACCCTTGGAATGTATTAAATCATATTGCGTAAATGATATAAATATGATGGTATGGATTCCTAGCGAGGAGCTCGAGGCCAAGGCCTGACTAGTGAATGGATAGGTATGTATAATGTAAATATTTATATATGGGCCATGTGGTTGGTTGGTCATGATGACCCTAAATCTATGTAAATATTATGTTAAAAAAATAATAAAATGGTACAAGATGGTTGTGTAAAGAGCACTAGAGGGGCTATGACTCCACCAGAGGGAAGAGGAAAGGGATCCTATGGGATATTAAATATTCTATTGCAATGTGTCAACCATAGAACGCATCCATATTTTCCATGTGCTTTAAATGAGCCAATTACTTCCTTTTGACTTATTAAATCCAATCATTGAATGCATGTGTGAGGTTGGTGGGAAAAGTCTTCTCATGTAGTTATGGAAGCATGGGATGGATATAATTTTATGAAAAATGTATGAGTCTATGGTCAAAAGTAATATCAGTTGTCTTTTCACCGTCCTCTCATATCCTTTGGAATCTATCACCCATTTTCCATGCAAAGTTTTACACTACTTAGAGTTTTTTCATGATGTTCTCTCCATTACCAATTAACAGACTGGAAAATTAAGCAAAAATTAGAATTGTGAATGGAAAACTATAGAATTTAGAAGAAAGAGGATGGAAATAGGTGAACATAGAGGCTAGGAAAGATTGGAACCTTTACCCATTGTGTATTTACTACTCTTGAATGCTTGAGAAGCCATGAATTAATGTTATAGGAGTCTCTCCAACAACATATAGCAAGTTGGACTCTTTCTGCACACATCAATAAGCACCATAAGGGTTGCATTTTCTAATGGAACTATGGATCATGAAGGGAAATTCCTTTCTTGTAATGTGTGGGGAAATAGAAGAGAGTTCCATGACTTGGATGGTTGAGTAATATTCGTGTAATTGGTCGACAGTGAACAGTTTGGCTAAGCATTAGAGAAAATCGATTTTAGGCTAAGAGAGATTAGCATGGAGGCGATTCCTTCCCCTTGATGGCTTCATAGCTTAGCTTGGGGTGGTATATGAAATTGATACCTATGATTGGGCGTAAATTCGCTCTTACATATCTAGTTGATTTGATCTTCTCTATTAAAAGATAAGTATTGTCTTTGTTTATGAATGTGAAATGATTTTCTTTACTTCCTATGATAAATGTGGTTGTTTATGCATGATGTGTGTGTGGATAGATTTTTTAATTTTCCATTGTGTTTTGCATTCGCACACTTGCACTTGCATCTGTTAGTTTATAATGGACCATGGGGTGAAATTTGGAGACTTGAAATTCGTATCTACCCCCTCCTATGGTGAGAATGATGGATGGGGATGTTACAAAGTGGTAGTAGATCTCTTGGTAGGATAATTGGAGTTATATGGACCAAAATCTACATTTACTAAAATAAATCTAAGTTTGCACAAGAAGTGTTTAACAAAATTCTTCTATGAAAATCCGTGGTTTTAATTGTTAGATGGTATTTTAACAGAGTCGTGAGTTAGATTCGTGGCCACCAGTAGGAATGGTAGAATATCCTAAGAAAAATTGGGAAAAAAAATTGAAATTGGTAGAGGCGTCAGTGAAAAATTTGTTATGTTATGTAGCAGAGAAATTTTCAATTTGGGTTAAAAGGTGAGGCGTAGTTACATAATTAAGCCCTTATCGCATAATTAAAATTTTACATATTTTTGAAATTTTTGAAAATTTGAAGTGGGCCCCACTAGTGCCACGTGGATGGAGGTGTGACATGGAGTAGCCACATGGATAGGGGTGTGATGTGGATCATCCACATTGGATAAAGTGCACAGGTGTCATAGTCTAGGGATCCAATTCATATCTAGGTGGATCCGATTGGATGTAGGCAAATCATGGTCTGCCGCGAATGGCTAACATTATTCCATGTAGGTTCTAAGGCAAGATCCTCACCATTCATGGGGATAGATCATATCAAAGGATAATACCTAAGGGGGATGTCACAAAAAACCTATATTGATCATGCATGTTTGAGCAACATCGTCCTCACCATTCATGGGGAAAGAGGTGCATGGGGTGTAAAATTGGAGTACCTTCCATGAATGGCTCAAATTTATCAAGTAGATTGATCATAGAAGATCCTCACCATTCCCAGTGTGGGGAGAAGCATGGGGTTTATTTCAGGGAATTTGCAGTAAATAGCCAGGATTTAATCACATAAATTTCACCCTATGATCTAGACCATTTCATCCTATGATCTAGACCATTCACGGGAGGTAAAGTGATCAAAGGTTTCCTAGAGGATAATGCCACAAATGGATGAGATTTAATATGGGCCCAAGATTGGACATATTTGGACCATTCGCAAGGAGGATGGTTCACGTGCATAATGGCATGCGTGAAGGAGAAATATGATGTCAGATAAACCACCTATCATTAAATGGGGAACCATTTATGGTAAAGGAAAAGGATCGCAATGACATGGAAGAGTGGGGGGAGAAAATGACATGGCAGAGGCAGTGGATGACATGGTCGCATAGTGCATGCTTTGAAAATGTGGGGACACTATTTGATGGGTAGAAAATTTGAGCTTAAAACCACTATTATGGTATGAAAATTTTGTTTAACCAACCAACATTAAATGAAAGGCAAGCTAGATGGTTGGAATTTTTATGTGAGTTTGATTTTGAGACCAAACATGCAAAGGGAAAAGAAAATAACATGGTTGATGCACTCAACATAAAAATGCATGCAATGCATGTGGAAGCCATTAGCATTTTCCAATTAGATTTGAGGAAAAATATTGTTGACTCTACTGCTAAAGATGGATGCTATGTTCAAATAAAAGATAAACTACAACATCGAAATTTGGAAAAGAGGTATAAAGGTTATCATTTGGAGGATGATGGAATTCTTACTTTTAAAAATAAAATGTATATTCATAATGTTGTAGATTTGAGGAGAATTATTATAAGTGAAATCCACAAAAGCCATATTATGATCACCTAGTATATATATGAAAACAATCGCTACAACGAGGAAGCAATACTTTTGGTCAGGAATGAAGAAATACATTGTTGAGTATATTTCCAAATGTATGAAATGATAGCAAGTGAAGAATGAACATCGCCCAATATGTTTATTGCAGCCTTTGTTGATTTTGGAATGGAAATGGGAGGTGATAACTATGGATTTTACTACCAAAATGTCAATTACTTCAAGAAAGCACATTTCCATCATGCTTGTGGTGGATAAACTATCTAAGGAAACACATTTATTCCAGTTAAATCTACTTACAAGGATGATGAAATAGCAACATTATTCATGAAATAAATAATCAAATTGCATGGTTTACCCAAGGAAATTGTATCCGACTGAGATACAAAGTTTACATCTAACTTTTGGAGAAGTATTTTTTCACATTTGGGTGCATAGCTAAATTTTAGTACTACCTACTGTTGTTCAATTAATCTACCTATGATTGGGAAGTTCATAGATCATCAGCATACGGTTATTTAAGGTACAGAGTTTGAATGGTAAAACAAGTACAACATGCAATACTTATTTTAATCAAGAAATAACTAGGGTTTAAAGCTAAAACACATACATGGATAACTGAAGTCTGATCCAAGCTTTAAGCTTTATTCCTCTGCTCCACTGTTCCAGATGAAGAACCTGCAATGAACAAGATACCCTTCTCAAATATTTTGGCTAAAAAAAGATGAATAACTTAGCATGAAAATCATATATAAGCAAATATGAAAGATTCAATAAACTAGATTACTAAAATAGACAAATCTAATAGGAAGGAAAATCTCTTGTATTGCTTGCATTAATGGAAACCGGTTATACATGCTCTGTAACCTGCATTGTCGAAACCTGACCTTGGGCTCCTTGCTCCTCTCCCTTCAATGGATATTTCTCCAGCATTTCCTTATCAAAAAATGGTTCTCCCTTTATCAAGTCCCTCTCATTGTATTTATAGAAATCCTGATAGGATAGGCTCAAAAAGTAATTGGTTGGGGAGGTTATGGCAGTTAGGATAACTGCCATAACTAATCCTTAATAAATATTTTAATATTTTTTCATGATTTAGAGATACCCGTGGGTGTATATCTTGACAACAAGCGAGTGACTTGCGAGTTTAGTGTCAAGCAACAAGCGGGTGCAACTTTTTAGGTGTTACCCACGGGTTGTCAGTATAGACTCTCACGGTTGACCCGCGAGTTTACCAATAGGAGAGTCATGGTTATGACTCAAAATAATTCACAAAAAATAGTTATGTTGATAAGAGTATTGTAATATTTGGGTCCAAAGCATATATAGTCAATCAGGCTCTTCCATCCATAAGGTTATTTTGTGTGACCGAAAATGCAATGTGGTCACGGATGAAGAAGTGCCAATATGACTGATAACAAATGCCCCCTAATGTATGAGATCAGAAGGTAGTGATGGTCGAAATTCATTACAAAACAAGAAGTGGAGGAGCATAGAATCCATAGGAACAAAGTCTCAAATAGTACCTAAAACAAAACAAGGTCAGCGAGCAATTACAATCTTGATATCAGGAGATATTCAGAATGATACAACATGATCTCCAATACATAACAAAAAGGATGTATATAGCATGGCCACTGAAATACAAGCGTTGATCCATGTATAAAAGAGATCATATCCATAACAGCAAACTGGATCTATGTCTCATGATGAGCCAATATAAGTAGGGCTCGGTCTTTTGCAGCTTGGGCGATAACAAAGGAGTTGTATCATAAGCCCAAGGTATTCAAACCAACCATCGATCAATAGTACAAACCCTAAGACAAGGAGTTGAATTCAAACATGTAGGATTTCTTTTATTACCGGTCAATGATGAGAACCGTTAACAAACACGAGGACACCCACCAATAATGAAAATGGGGTCCAAGGTACCTAGTACATTCTTGCAAGTGTGAATAAGAGGTATTGAAGTCGAACACTTGAAGAATCTATCGAGTAAGGGACAGTGATGTATTCCCATAACTCAACAGCAAGAGGATCTCCCACTAATGACTGCAAATCTAAAGGTACTAACTGGGAACTCTAAGTGCACTTCCTAGAGAAAAAGGTACCGATGTCGATAGGAAGATACCCATGAGAAGCAAGGAATTAAGGTATCCTTCATCATATCACACGAGGAACATTGAAAGTTTGAGTTGAAACAAGACTGGGATAGAGGATGGCCGACATGGGGATTCAAGATGAACTACAGAGTGGCCGACAAAGGGGTAAACCTTGAACATTGAGCACCAGAGATAAGTAATTTAGGCAACTTTGGACTGACAGGAAACATGATATAAGTTTTTCATGTAGGAGACATAACAAACTCTCCATATGATCGGAAGAGTAACCAATCGGAGGAGTACACAACTCTGGAATTAGGTTAAATCCTAAAGCCAAAACTAAGACCATTGACTCAACGAAAGTATTGTGTTCAAGGATGGATTAGACTTGCTGCCATATAATGAACGAATAGCGGAGATTTTCCTTCCCTTCTCTTTTTAAATGTATTTTCTTTGTTAACGATCATGAAAAGGTTGAAAATAAAGCTCGATAGTGTCTCTCTTGTTAAATTTTAATGAGTCCAAGAAAGTAAACTCAACAATCCTTCTTCATTTTTTAACAAGCTTGAAGAGGAGAGAGAAGAATGCTTGATAAAGGTCCAACCATATGTAATTTAACGAGTCTATGGGAGGGAAACTCAAGACCTTCTTCATGTTTTATTGAGTTTGAAGAAGAGATAGACTAGTACTCGATAGGTTATTGATCTGTGGATTTTAATATCGAGCTCGGATCTGTTGGTGCTTGCCAATGTTTTCATATTTAAGGAGTCTGAAAAACTTAAAAAAGAACTCCATACACCTACTCGTGGATTTTAGTATCGAGCCAGACTTGGTATGTGCTTGTCGGTGTTTTCATATTTAGGGAGTCTAAAAAATTAAACAAGAACTCCATAATGTATTTTTTCGTAAAGTTAGCCTCCTCGCCCAAAAAAGTGTAAAAGTACACGAGAGAGGACTCTTCTAGTTGAAAGAACTAGAGTATACATTTTTCATAAATAATCCACAAATATCCGAAAAAGAGGTAAACTTATATCTAAGTGGATGTTTGTTCAAGTCCTTTAACGAGTCTGAACAAGACAAGTATGCTCGGCAATCTTGTTGATTTTAAGGAGTCTAACAAGAGAATGAAGAAACTCCATAGGGATGGGAAACTTGATATAAATGGAAAAAAATGATGCATAATGAATAAAAGTATCAAATGACGGCATGGACACCAATATGACATAATTTCCTAGCTAGGGTGACCCATGTTGAGGAAGGTCCTATCCATGGAAGGACAACGACAGTGGTGGGTAAAAATGCAGTCCATGGTGAATAAAGGAAATCCTAGTAAGGCATAAAATGACGAAGTATAGATTCAATGCAGTGATCTAATCGACATGTCATAGTAAATCAAACCTTATATAAGACATCGGTATAGACATAATAGTGAGAAAGCACCTTAATATTGTAATTGTACCTAGTCAAAACAACTGAATTAATCGTTAGGATTAAGAAAAATGACAAAAAGAGATTTGAAACTATAGAAAGTGGGTAAAAAAATCAAAAATATTTTTATAAATAGTAACAAAATAAAAAATAACCCAAATTTACCATTTTTACCATTGGAGAAGAGGAAAAAGCCTACGAATTCAGACGTTGTTTACGATCAATCCGAAGGACCAAATCGGAATCTGTCGCTTGGAGGTAACCACTCTCACTCTACATTGCAAGTTTAATGCTTTAAAAAAAATTGATGGTTTTTTTAAGCTTTAATTTAAGGTTTAAAATTTAGGTTTGCGTACCCGCTAGTAGGCCTCCTTTAAATGCGTGGGTAAAAAGAATAGTCGCGAGTTGTACTGAAGTCAACTCACGAGTACTCGCCCTTGTGTGAAAGGAAGACCCGTGGGCGGCGCAAACCAAAATGAAAAACTTCAAAAACTAATGCAAAAATGAATGAATGCAATGCAGGATGGTGCTCACTTGGAGGGAAAGAGAGCATGAGGCTATGGATGGAGTATCCTTTGGGGATCCACTAACATTAAATGCTTTAAGACGGTGTGGACTCCTCAAGTTTTTTCGCACTTCAAACATGAGGACGCAATCCCACTTACTCCAAATGCTTGTGCAATACTGGGATCTTGATAAGGGGATGTTCAATCTCCAAGGGGAGATGATAGATATCATGGTGGATGATATCTAACTGGACTATCCCGTCGAGGTGAGGTTGTAAACCTCAAGGGCACATTCAGAGGCGTTGGAGCCTTGTCGGTACATGATTATATCAATACCTATTGTGTATAAGGGACTGAGAAGAGCGGAAGTCAAGTGTCGGTTGGCAAAATACCGAGATTTCCATTGAAAGTGATCCTGAGTACCATAAACAGGATCGATGGCAATGCAACTCAACATTTAGCATCCCAGAGCGACATGCATATTAGCATGGAATGTCTGCACAATGTCAGATTTGATTGGTGTTCCAGTCTGTTGGTGAACATGAAACACCAACTAACGGAGTGAAAAACTAGGAAGAAGAAGAACTTTGGATACAGCAGCATACTTTTTACCTGAGAGAGAGAGAGAGAGAGAGAGTCCCTGCCCTTAGTCCAGGAATGGTTCTCATGACACTCAACCCCTGCGAGTCACTGATGACTCGATGGGGTGGTATTTTCCTTCATAGGGGAGGGTGTGAGAACGTTGCTTATTATGCTTACAAGTATTATCTTGGGTGGTGGAGGCGTCAGGTTCCATCATTCAAGCAATTCCCATATGTCGGCATGGAATTTCGGGGAGATCCCAAGCTTATGTTTCCTCCAGGAGCAGCCTGGGGAGATATAGGTACCAAAAATTGTTTTTAAAAATTATTTGATTTTTAAGATTTCTGTATTTAACATATACATGTGATTTTTTAATGAGTGTGAGTGCTAAAAACATACATTTTATGCAGATGTGGGGCCATCAAGTCCTGTTGGTCATCCCAAGATATATGTGCGACTGATCGAGCCAGGTGGTATTGATGCCATGCTACGGAGTATTGAGGGAAAGATGGGTCAGTTGACCCATGACATTCCTACATACTGGATTGAGCAGATGCCCATAGAGATGCAGGAACATGTGGTGGGTGTGCCCCCTACATGGATCCGACTGCTTAGGAAAGTAGCCAGGCTGGTGATCAGTTATTGGGAGGCCTTATCAGAGTAGGTTGAGGCTCCTGCCTCTCCTTACACAAAGTGACACTTATTTTAAGGTTGTTATGCCCGCTTTGTATATTGTGATATTTTGACAGAGATTGACTCAGACTCATATATTTTTTGGACCTCTCTCTCTCTCTCTCTCTCTCTCTCTCTCTCTCTCTCTCTCTCTCTATATATATATATATATATATATATATACATATATACACTTTATCAGTTTATATACATGTTTTTTTTATGTGTTTTAATGGTTTATTTTATCGTGTATGATACAAATTCCAATCAAGTACATAATTTGTGTATGCATCAGCTTGTTGGAATATTCACACCATCATTTTTGTATTTTTCATGCTTTGCATGCCACTGCATGCATCCAGTCATCATCATGGTGGTCTCCCCAGCACCTAGAGCTTGCTTCTAGCTCTCTAGACCCTGTCTATAGCCCCCATTTGGCCTCCTACCTACCTGATGCGCCCTTCTTGACTGTTGTGCATGGCAAGTGCGCCTTTCTCACCTACCACTGTTAGTTAGAGCACATTTACTCACCTACCTTTAGTTATCACTCAGTTAGGGTGCCTTATCTCACCTACCACAAGTTATCATTCAATTGGTGCATTGATTGAGTAGTTCTTCCACTGATTGCTCATGTTGACTGCTTGTAGCTTCTAGTTAGCTAGTTCTGGAGTTCCACTTGACAATTTGACAGCCTCATGCACCCCCCTTGGAGTCTCCATTACTTGATTGATGCCTAGATTGTTCTGCTAGACTCAGTTAGACACACTTGACTAACTATTACCATTTATAGCTGATACTACTGACTGGATGATGTCTCCATTGTTATCCAAGCTAGAATTTGAGCTAGACAGCCTCATGCACCCTCCTTAGAGTCTCCATTCCCTGATTTATGGCTAGATGGTTCTGTTAGACTCAGTTAGACACACTTGACTGACTCTTACCATCTATGACTGATACTACCGACTGGATGATGTCTCCATAGCTAGACTTTGAGCTCAGATTCGAATGCCCTAATTGGCTAATTCGAATCATATATGATGCCTCATCATTGATTATTGTAACACATTCTCTACATTCATTATTCATTGTATGATATTGACATTGTCCATTATTCTGTGTTTATGAGTGATTATTGAATGCATGCTTCTTCTTCTTTGCAAATAATCTTGACAATTAGATTGTGAGTTTTCCTACAGTTGCTAGATCCCTGCAGATTATCACATGGTATCAGAGTAGTCAGCAGCTATTTGAATTGCAGCAGTTACAGCAGCAGCAGTTGCAACATTTCTTTGAGCAGCTATCTTTCACTTGAGCACCAGAAGCCTCTAAGTTTCCACAGCAAATCCTGGTGCTAGTACTTGAATTCATTTGAGAAATTCAGTGAGGTCTAGACAGGTGTGAAGGACTTAGTCTATGTGCTCAATGTTCAAAAGGTACTGTTCAGTCGAAGTGTAGCATTCTCCATCAGCAAAAACTCTTCTTGTTTTGCAGGTTTCGAAGTTTTCTACAGTTACAGCAGTAGATTCGAAATTGAACAACATATTCTATGTATCGAGAAGGAGTTCCTTCTCTCACTCCATTCAACTATGATGAGTGGAAACCAAATATGACATCATATCTGAAGAGACTTGGTCTTTTTTATGTGCGTACAAGTATTAAGAGAGATTTTTCTTCGTTTCGAGAGAAAGAAGATTGGCTAGATGATTGTGAAAGAGCCTCAGGAAATATATGTGTTACTTTATTTTCCAATTTGGAATACCTCATTGATTTTGATGAACATCCAAGTGATCTATGGACTAGATTGGATAGATTATTTGGAATTTAGGAGGAAGAGGTTGATGCTAGCCATGCGGAAAGCAAGCCCAGTGATACTTCCTACAGTGCTTTCTCTATTCATGACTCGGCCTCCATCATCTCCCATGATGAACTTGTTCAAGATGAAGTCGAAGTACAACACATGGTTTCATTTGTTCCATCTTCTGATCTGATTTCTGAGCAGAAGATGTCAGTTACTACTCTAGAAGTTGAAGAGATCTTTGAAATATCTACTTTCCATGAGCTTGCTGATGTGCAAGATGATGACCTATTGAGCATCTTGGAAGATTTGGGAGGCAATGCATTTTCCCTCCTTGATCAAAATCTTCCTATGGACTCCTATTTGGTCATTGGCACATGTTTTCAGAACTTCACCGAAGATAGAAGACTGTACCATTCACTTGGATTCAAGTCTCATGCATATCCTTGTGATTTTGGTTTTGATCTCACCATTGTTGGTTCAAAGAAGATCATAATAAACCATCCTCAAAATATTGGATCTGATTTGAATTTCAAGCCATCACCATTATATGGTTCATTTGGTTCTGATCTCACCCCTGCTAGTTCAAAGAAGATATCAAAGAACTACATACACTTTCATGGAGTTGATGCACCTGTTGATGTGCAAGATGATGACCTACTGAGTATTTTGAAGGAAAAATCAGATTTGGAAGGTAATGCATTCGCTCTTCCTCATCATATGCTTTCTTTGGATTCCTATTTGGTCATTGGCACATGTTTTCAGAGTTTCACTGACAATGGAAGACTCTATCATTCGCTTGAGTTCATGACTCATGCACCTTTCTGTGATTTTGGTTTTGATTTCACCCCTATTGGTTCAAAGGAGATCATGAGAAACCATCTTCCAAGTTTTGGATCTGATTTGCTTGCATCCATTGTTGGAGAACTCAAGCACATGTTTTTTGAGCATGATTCATTTCTTCCCAGGAGGAAGATAAGTCTTTTTGAGAGAATGCTAGATCAAGATCCACAAAAACCTGAAGATCTAGCACCTATTAGTTCATGGGCCACCACCACTATTGCATCCACCAGTGATCTTGTTAAAGATTCAACATCATCATGTCATAGTTTCTTTGGTTATGATCTCACCTTTGTTGGTTCAAAGGAGATATCAAGGAACTATCTACACATTCATGGTTTTGATTCTACCTCAGTTGGTTCGAATCACATGCTTCATGATGATCTTCATATTATGTTTTTGCAGCATGACCCACTTCTTCCCAAAGGAATATACCTCCTCCTTTGATTTATGATCATGAGAGAGAAGCATCATCACATGAGATTTCAGATTCAGATATTGGATATGATGATGAGCCAGCATCTGTGACATCCCTCTCCAATAATGAAAAAAAAAAAAAAAAAAACATTATGCCTGATTTATTTTAATATTATTTTATTAATTTGAGATTTATGCAATGAGGGAGCCAGATGAGAAATTGGCTGACTTAAGTCCTAGGAGGACTGATGTAAACAAACAATTTTATTCTATTAATAAAAGAATGAGTGGGAACAGCCAAGTTAAATGAGGAGATCATGCATGGAGAAGTGGGGGACAAGTTAGAGTTAGCCTCTGGGACATCAGAACAAGTGTTAGCAGTGTATTTAAGACACTAGACACACCCTGAAAATCAGGGATTTGATTAGCTGCGAAAATTCCATGAGGAATTGGCTGCTAATGGAAAGACCTAGGCAAAATTATAAAAGGATGGCATATGTGAGGAGGCAGGACGCTGCTGAGTATGCCGGAAGGAATTTCACTTGCTGTGTGAGCACTTTGTGTTAGGCAAGGGATTCAGGAAAAGAATACTGAGTTTGAGGCTAGCTGTCCACATTTCTCCATGCATGTGTCTGGCTCGGGGGTGATTGCGGACGAACTTGGTGTTTGTACCTAATCTATGGTTGGGAGGAACGTGGCTGTTCCTACTGCATTTGGTTTACAAATTCCAGGTTTTGTGATTTCAGACGTCAAGTATTTTCGTTTTTCTTTTATATATCTCCATTTGTTAAAAATAGATATGTTAAGTAATTGCTGTTATTCGACTAATGCTGGATCTGTAGTGTGGATTATAAAACAGCGACGATTACTGTACAGTCTCATTGATTATTATAACGATTTCAGTTTGTTTTATAATTGATCTATAAAACCCTATTACATGTTTTTGTTATAAACTTACCATATACTGTACCGATCTTCTGTTCCAAGTTATCTCTATAAAGCTCCGTGGGATTTACAATGTTTTTCTTTTATATTCTTTATGACTTTGTATTAAATGATTTTTTTTGTACCCTACGATTATTCAAGAGATATATAGATCTGTATTAGTATAGAAACCTCAGTACAGTAAAATACCACGACTCCTTTTTAATAGGTTATCATTATCTCCATCGCAGATGGAAAATGGAGTCTAGCACCGAAATGATGAATTAAACAAAACTACCTGTATATTATGATTTTTTTTTAAGTCTCAGAAGGTTTTTTTTTTCCTCTCGATTCGAATGCCCATAACTCCTGTTGTTCCCTCACGGATTACAACCCTAACTTTAGGAAATAATCTGATATAAATCCTTAACTTTTGTTCACAGAAATTTTTTAAAAGATAGGTCAAAAATGGGAATCGAGTGGTGCAGACGTCTCTACAATGGCAGATAGGGTATTTGGGCATTAGATTTATCAATTGTATGTTTTAAAAGGAAATAAAATACACATATAACAGAATTACGAGCCTACTACACCATTATCATTGTAGACCGGTTCTGTTAGGTAACGTTTCAGGCAAAGGCCCTTACAGCTGTATAAAAATAACACATCGACAGTATGTTTAAAGAGAAAACAATAAAATAGAAATAAGAGAACGGTTATCATGTCATCTCACTGATTTAGCTCGTAATGTTCCAGACAATACCTCTACCGCCATATATGAAAGAAAAACAGTTTCCAGGCTTTAGTGAGAATTTTGAAATCAATTCTAAATAAAAATACCACAGACCCACACCACAACTGGGTTGTTAAAATTCTTGATGGAACGAAGCCATCGGCTAAATTTCATTTCTCATCGTGTGGACGATTCGTTCACAAATAGAGACAAAATCAAAGCTTCAGAGCCTTTTAATTATAGAACCCTAAAAAGAAACTGCCACACGACTGTTGAAAACAGAATTATAATATCATAATTTCCAGTCTCCACATAATCGCTGTTAAACATTATCTACCAGGCGGACATACCCAAAAGGGTTGTATTTTAAATTACAGAGAGTTTGCGCAATACCCATTTTCCACAGCTCTATCTAGATAGGATTTTTAAAAAATACCAAAAGATCAAAATAGCTTTACAGTGCTAAAATATTAAACCCTTCATTTATTATAAAAATGTTCTGGGTTCTGGATAATCTCGACAGGGAATTCGAGTGGGTGAAACAGAAACCCCAATCTTAAATTGAACTAACCATGACACTTTAAAACCCTCGATGTCGTTGAGGAGGACTTCCAAGTTCTTCCTGTCGTCATTGGAAGGTAAGGAGCAATACCACTTACCGATAAGATAGGCTCCCTCTGCAATTTACGCTGTCTCGAGCTGGAGAATGCCTATCACATTGAGACGAATGTAGTATTAACAAAATAGCAATAGAGTGCATTTTAAAAAAACTAATTGCTAAGAAAATACACAGGTCATAGTATCTTAATTACCTCTGAGACAACGCGGTACAGTAACTGTGCCTTCAACCAAGGAGTATACTCTCTGGAGTAACCACTACTGCTCGAATCGATCTTCCTCATTACAGAAGTATGATAGCAAGAGGTTGAGGCATGACAGAATAGCCAGGGTTTGGTGGAATAAACCCTTGAATCACCATTTCGAAGGCCAATAAGAGAATTAGCACAGTAAGCTTCAGGTTTTGCTGAGGAATTACGCACCCCAAATACCGAGACAACCAACCCTGTCCCTTCAAGGCAGATGGCCCCATAACATTCAAGCACATTAATTACCTTCACATGGCCGTCTGGAAGCACAGTGGATGACTTCAGTACGAATACCCTGCGTATTAAATAGTGAATCAGTCGTAAGGGTTATCCTTTTAATATGTGGTTATTAAACTGATCTAGTGATAATATGATGGTGGCAACCAAAACTTTAATATAAAACCTTGCTAATACGAGTTTCGAATATCAGTGATTGGGTAAGACATTGATAGCGCCCAAAACTTTGTTATTACAGGTTCTAAAACATTAATGTTAGGTGATGCATATTTTGGTGTTTCAACTTCGATAGTTCAAGATCCAAATGACTTTAGTGTTCTTATTGTCCTAAGACAAGTTGAGCTTATGCTTGTTAATACTATCACCTTGGTAGTATGAAGTTGTATCCTTCATTTTGGTATTGGTATAGCGAAATTAAATGTTCCTTAAGTTCAAGCTTATGACCTTTGATGGGAATAGAAGTGAATATGTTAGATTATCCATACCCGGTTGCGACATCATGGAGGAGCTCGTGAAAAGGCATCGGAACCTGCACATCTGAAAAGAAGGGAATTAGCCGTAGCTAAGTAAGTGGTATGACCACATAATAACCTTCTAGCTAATAGGAGAACAGGAAAGAACCTCTGTAAATTCAATGTTACGAAGACACTCATAATTTAAATACTGATAAATGCAAAACTGTTATTTTTGTGTACTGTAAAGTGGACTGAAGATTTCAAGTGTAAAGTTTAAAGAAAAGAAATTTTTTTTTTTATGGAGATTTCACAGCATCTTCACATGATATTTCAGATTTAGAATCTAAAGATGGAGATGATGATGATGATGGAATGCTAGATCCAGGTCCACAAGAACCTGAAGGTCTAGCAACCGATGATGAAGATGAGTGAATGGGAGATCCAAATCCACAAGAACCTAAAGATCTCTCACCTGTCTTCCTCTTCCTCGATGGGCAGCCACTACACTCCGATCTACCGGTGATTTGGTTGGTGATCTACATGACCATAGAAGAACCAGATCAGATTTTCAGAATAGAAGGTTTCATCCTTCTCACATTGTTGATCCATTTCAGATCGATCGATCCTTCTTCGTAAAGGAACGACACTTACCTACTTCAAAGGTGGGTGATGATATGCTACTTTAGCATCCTTCAGTCTATTTTGAGGGAGGGATTTCTTCCCACTGGGTTTTCCCTCTTTCCTCACTTAGTTTATTTATATTGATTGTATGGGGTGACCTTTGGTCTTAGTCACCAGGGACCTATTTTTTAGATTTCAATTATTATCTCATAGTATAGCTTGCGAGGGGGTGTTGGAATATTCAGAGCATCATTTTTGTATTTTGCATGCCTACATGCAAATCTGCATGCTTTGCATGCCACTGCATGCATCCAGCCATCATCCTGGTGGTCTTCCCAGCACCTAAAGCTTGCTTCTAGCTCTCCAGAACCTGTCTACGGCCCCCATTTGGGCTCCTACCTACCTGATGTGCCCTTCTTGACTGTTGTGCATGGAAAGTGTGCCTTTCTCACCTACCACTGTCAGTTATAGCACCTTTACTCACCTACCTTTAGTTATCACTCAGTTAGGGCACCTTATCTCATCTACTGGGAGTTATCATTCAGTTGGTGCATTGATTGAGTAGTTTTTCCACTGATTGCTCATGCTGACTACTTGTACCTTCTAGATAGCTAGAACTAGAGTTCCAATTGACTATTTGACAACCTCATGTGCCCCCCTTGGAGTCTCCATTCCTTGATTTATGCCTACATGGTTCTATTAGACTCAATTAGACACACTTGACTGACTATTACCATTTATGACTGATACTACTGACTGGATGATGTCTCCATTGTTATCCAAGCTAGACTTTGAGCTAGACAGCCTCATGCACCCTCCTTAGAGTCTCCATTCCCTGATTTATGGCTAGATGGTTCTGTTAGACTCAGTTAGACACACTTGACTTACTCTTACCATCTATGACTGATACTACCGACTGGATGATGTCTCCATAGCTAGACTTTGAGCTCAGATTCGAATGCCCTACTTGGCTAATTCAAATCCTATATGATGCCTCATCATTGATTATTGTAACACATTATCTACATTCATTATTCATTGTATGATATTGACATTGTCCATTATTCTGTGTTTATGAGTGATTATTGAATGCATGCTTCTTCTTCTTTGCAAATAATCTTGAGAGTTAGATTGTGAGTTTGTTACAGTTGCTAGATCCCTGCAGATTATCACACAGCTAATGTATTGTGATTTCTTGAAATATGTTGATATTAAATGTAATCAAAATGTCTCTCAAGCAATCTAACTCGCAAAAACTGACGTAGCAAAGAAGGATCTCTAACCCGGTACTCACTCGTCAACTGAAGTACAACTAACTATGAATTGAGTCTTACCTCCAAACATGAAATGTCGTCATGAATATCATCTCAAAGTAGCTCAATAACCTCGCTATACTCAGCTATGTTGTTCTTCGTAGGACCCAAACAAGCACCTCCCGAGGAAACAAGTTGGCCTGTGGGTGAATAGATTACTCAAGCAGTCAAAGCCAAGTTACAAGTGTGATGACTAGCGCAATCGGTGAATCCTACAAACCACTCGGTTTTCATATGAAACACAATATAGAAGACACATAAGAAAATCCAAAAAGACTAACTTTACAAAAATGTACAGCTATAATACAAGAAAAAGCGTATATGCCTAGGTGTAATACTTTTCAAGTAGAGCCCATTTCTAGGTTCCGGCAGCTTAAAACCATCATAATCCATCAACTCATATGATCCTTTCTTCAAAACTTTAGAAACAATATAGGGTCTGAGCCACATAGATTTGAACTTGCCTACCCCCAGGGGATCTTTGTCCTGATCGTAAACCAATACAAGGTCTCCTTCGGAGAATACCCTAGCTTTTACAGACTTGTCATATTGATGTTTGACTTGTTTATTATGAGCTTCCTTCGCAGTGACCGCATCTCGACGATGTTCATCCAAATTTTCTAAATGAAGTAATCACTCTTCCAAAGTAGAAGTCTCAAGTAGTAGTTGGGTAGAAAACTTCAATGATGGAATCTCGCATTCAATTAGCGTGACTACCTCCAACCCATGAACAAGTTGAGATGGTGAGAAACCAGTAGCAGTCTTGACATTAGAATGATATGCCCAAAGATCCAGATACAACATGATGTGCCAGTTTGACCTACTGGAATTGACAGTATGTTGAAGAATGGTTTTCAAAGTTTTTTTAACCGCTTCAACTTGACCATTCACCTGTGGATAGTAAGAAGACGAGTGTTCTTGTCTAAACCCAAGCATAGTGGTCATCTCTACCATCATGTGGTTCTGGAAATGTCTGCCATGATCGGTGACTATCTCTTTATGTATGCCGAACCTAGCAATGATTTGATTGAATACGAAATAGGTTGTAGTTTCACCATCCTCTTTCATAGTCGGAATTTCCTCAGTCCACTTTGTGAAGTAGTCGACGGCAACGATAATGTACTGATGCCCCCCAGCTGAAATTAGCCTGCAAGTCATATAATCCACGCCCCATTTGGTGAATGGACCAGCTATGATAACGGGGTGAAGGGAATTCAGGTGTGCTCACATTTTCTTTGTGAATAGATGACAAGGGTGACAACATTTCACGGCTTCCACACAATATTTGAATATGGTGGGCCAAAAATACCCAACACGCAATATTTTCTGGGCTCTTTCCAACCCGAAAAGATGACCTCCACAAGATCAACTATGGGCATCATTCAATACTAACTTGGCTTTGTCCCAAGTTAAACAACGACGTAATATTGAATCTACCCCCTGTCTATATAGCGTATCAAAAATAATGAGATAGTGCCTGGTATGATGCTTAAGATTTCGTCGTTATTCTCTAGAGAAATTTGGTGTACACTTCAAAGTCTAGAGATATATTAAAATGTATCCATACCACGGATCGGAGGTTGCAATGAGGAAGATATGTTCATCGGGGAATGACAGATATTCTTCATCGCACGTTACATCACTAGGAAATTCAGATATCAGTTCTGCGAACACCAAATACTTTTTTGACTTAGTAGATTGAAAGGTAAGATCAAATTCTTGCAGAATGCTAATCCATTTGTTGAATTTACCCCCGATGATGCATTGGGTTAAAACATATTGGAAAGGATTGGCAGTCACTATCATTGTGGTAGTTCACAGTAAAATATAGTGACATAGCCTCTGAATGGCATACAACTAATGCTAATTTCTCGACGTGAGAGTACTTAACTTCAGGAGTTACGAGCGCACGAGAGAGGTAATAAATGGCATGATATTGGAGTTTATCATCCTCCTGAACTAAGACTATGCCAACTGTGGAATCAGATGCGGCCATATATAGAAGAAAATATTGAGTATGTTCCGGCTGGCTCAAAAAGGGGGCTGACAATAGTGTTTTTTTCAAAGCGTCAAAAGAGTTTTGTGTAGCCTTGTCCTAGAAAAATTGGGCATCTTGTTTAAGCAGTCGCATGAAACTTTTGGTGATCTTTGCATAGTCGATGATAAAGTGTCTAATAAAATTGGACATGCCTTTTAAACTTTGAAGTTGTCTGATAGTGCGAGGAGAAGGCAATTTGAAAATGGCCTCGACTTTCAACGGATCGACCATGATCCTTCGATTCGACACAATGAAACCTAGTAGTCATCCAGACTCGACGCAAAATACACATTTATTGGGGTTTAACCCAATCTTGCAATATCTGCATCGTTCAAACATGAGCCATAAGTGTTCAGGATGATATCTTCTCTTTCGAGATCGCGCAGGTAGATCATCCAGGTAAGGTTCAACCATGTGTTTGATATCATGAAAAGCAAATTTCATAGCTCGCCGGAAAGTAGCCCCAGAATTCTTCAATCTGAACAACATTTCACTATAGGCAAAGATACCCCAAGGACATATGAAATTCGTCTTGTGCTTGTCTTCAGGTTTAATTTGAATTTGATTATATCCCAAAAACAAATCCATGCAAGAAAAATTTCATGGAACGCACACGCATCAATGATTTGATCATTAAATGATGTGGGATAGTTGTCTTTTGGACAAGCTTTATTGAGGTCGCTAAAGTCTGTGCACACACGTTTGGTACCTTGATTTTTATCAACCAGGACTGGGTCAGACACCCATTTCATCATGTCGATGGGATAAATTAAGCCAGCCGTGAGGAGCTTTTCAATCTCAGCCTTGAAGGCCGCAGCTTTTCTAGGGTTAACTGGACGAAGCTTTTGCCGAACCGGTTTCGCATTAGGATATGTCATAATGACGTGTTCGACGATGGAAGCGTCGATGCCTAGCATTTCCTCATATGACCAGGCGAAAACATCGTGGAAATCTTCAAATAAGTTGGTGTACAAATTGATCTCTTGCGGACAACAATTCGCGCCAATGAACATATTTTCCATGACATCCGGTTTGGTGTAAATATTGATATAGTTGTTGAAATATTTTCCATATTACCTTAAGCAAAAATCCTACGTTTCGTTAAAATTTTGATGGACAAGTCAACATTTCCACTGGGTCTCACTGAAAACTCTCCATTCTCGATTTTGTTCAGATCTGGAAGGAAATAGAATATGTAATGCATATGTTCCCAAGGATGATCTAGACCCACCATAGCTTCCAGAATAGCTTCATCTAATGGTAAAACAATGTCTAAAAAATCGAAGGAATGAGTAGAGTTTATTTCCCATGCAGGTGCATAATCGATATCTGAATCCATGGAGACTGAAGGAGCTGAGATATAATCTATTGCAAACTTTTGTGATGCTTGATAAGTCACTTCCGCGGCGGATAGGGGCACAATTGGTGCCCCTTGAGTAGGAAGAATCCTAGGATCAATTGTTTGAACAACTATGAAGACCTCCTTAGATAGCATGTTAGTGTTACTCATTGAACCAATATAATTCACGGGAGCAGGTAAATCAAAGGATCCCATCAAATATGAGTACATACCTACTCCTAAGCTCTCACTAGTCAGACGGGCTTGATCAATCCACAGAATATTTGAATCCAAAGGAGTTGTGTTGTTTTTCCAGGAAAAGGATAGTTGGTCAATTGTGACAATCTTTCCTTCATGGGGGAACATAAGTACCCAAAAAACGGACGAAGGAATGGCTTGCATTGCATATGTCCAACTTCTTCCCAACAACAAATTGTAATCGAGAGAAGCATCCACAACTTCCACCTCTACTGACACTACTTTTCCCACTAGTTGGATCTCAAAAGAGGGTAAGATTCCATGCGGATGGAAGGATCTCCCATCAAAAGAGGTAAGTAATGTAATTGAAGGGGCTAACTCTGGAGAGCCTAAGGATTTCCAATAAGAGATAGACATTACGCACGTTGACGCGCCTTCATCCACTACTATTCTTCCAATGGTTTTAGAACCATGGACTACTTCGATTTGGAAGGCCACCTGATAGGGAAACCGGGGTTTGATATTTGACATATCAAATCTAGCCAAAATACTTGACGAATCCATACTTCCTATTGCCACTAAAAGTTCATTTTGATGCGATGGGAAACTTTGGAAAACTTCTAGAGCAGACAAAGCACACGGCGTTTGGGCTAGGTCTTCTACAACTGAGTAGATTGGAGCAGCTCGTACATTAGGGTCGTGTGTTTCCCATTTATAGACACCTTTTGGTATGTTCGGCATAGGATCTGTAGGTCTCTCTATATGAAGAGGAACAGATGACTCGGATATTTCTTTATCTTTCTACAGCACATCTGGGGTATAATTATTGGCTCTCGTTTGCAGTAAAGCATGTGAGTTAACCATATTGATGTAATATTTATCAGCCTGTGTGGCATGATGAGTTCCCCCAGTATTAGAGCTTCCAGAAGATGGGATTTGTCCTTTGGGAAAAGGATCCTTCAGGACAGATGGTTTCTTTCAATTTAACAGCTTTTGGGCTTCATCCATCAGAGGACATTGATGAGTGAGGTGATATTCTTTACAAATTTTGCAAGGAAAATTCACCTTCTTTTTTTCTCATTTTCCCTCCTTGGCATTCTTAGTGGTTTGGGATTTTGTTGGTTTCCTTCCCCTTTCTTGACCTTGTTCTTGTTGTTGGGTTTCCGAGGAACCTTTTTATTTGACTGCGCGTTTTGTATAGTCTTTGTTTTCCAAGGGGAGGATGCAACCGTAGTTGCTTCCGCAGCATAATTCTTTATCAAAAGTGCATGGATTTTCTTAGTCAAAGCTTCTAAAGCAAATGAACCGACTGAACCTACAATGCCATCGGCATGTGGTCCAAGTTTAGGTTTACCAAGATCGATGTTTGACCTAGGCGCATCTGGAATCATTTCATAAAGGATCCTGGATTGAGTGTAAATCAAGTCGAGTTATTGGGTCCTTAAAATGGGTTCCTCTTCAGAGGTAACCCCAGAAGTTGACACATCTTTAAAGATGTAGGGTAATAGTGATTTCATAAACCACTCCAATAGAAACTCTGGGGGAATATTAGCTTTAATGTGTCATTTTCGTCTTCTCCACTCCTGAATATGATTAGATATATGAGTGGATTTGTTCTGTCTAAAAGTATATAGAAGGTATGTGCTGGAACCATACCAGAAGGGAAGCTGGAAATGATTCAAGAAAATTGTCGCTAAATCACAAAATTTGTTATAAGCTACGGTTGGTAACTCGATATACCACTTGGTTGCAACACTAGTCAAGGTTCTTTTAAAGAGCCTCAAATGAATCGAGTCATCATTCAACGAGTTAGAGGAGCACCACAGATGAAATGTCGTGACATGGTCTCATGGGTCCTCACCAGTTTTTCCTTCAAACTTAGGAATGTTTGAAGGGATTGTGGTTGGGACCGGAGGCCAAGCAGGATTATGTCGCACTGAGTCATTGATGAACTTTGAAATATATGGCAGATTCAAAGTTTCCAGAAAAGGTAAGCGAGGTCTTTCCGATGGCATATGAGTTTGAGGAATCTAGTAAGGGGAACCCCCCGAACCATGACTCCCATAAGGTTGGTTGGGGTTTCCCCCAACCATCGGTTGCAATGAAAATGAGTTTTGGAAATTGCTCCAACCATAATCCAGTGGATTTCTCCCTTGTGGCCTAGTCCATTGCGATTGAGTGTAAGTACTTCCAAACGGAGTGTGAGTATAAGTATTACTACCTCCTCCACCAAAAAGTGAAAAAGGAGTACTCCCTACAGGCACATTGGAAGTTTGAAAATTTGAAGAATGTACATTAAATCCTATAAAGGGATTGAAACTCATCATTTGTGCAATAGAAGGGGTAGGAATCGAGCCTATAAATGGTGGAGAAGGAGCAATGTGCCCTCCATGTCAAGGGAATCCTTGAGTAAAAGGAGTTGTGCTAGGATTAACCTAGAACTGTTGGATGAACGGGGAAGATGTAAATGATACCGTAGGTATCCCTGAAAATGAGACATTGGATGAACCAATAGTTGACCCAAAAGGGGAAGATGTTAGTGAAACATGAGTGCTAGACAATCCTGAAGATCTAGTATTGAAACTAAAAGAAGTTCTGGGAGTAGAAGATATCTGCAACGAACTTGGTAATGGGGTATTTATATGTGGGGGAGACAAGCCTCCCGGCCTGATAGCCGATATGGGAGTGTGCGGAACTCCCGATCCATCCCCTATATTTTCCATATTAAGTCCAGATGTAAATCTATATACACTTAACTTGGGTAATCCTAAAGAAACAACTCTTTCTAACAATGGATCACCTGGTCCAGTTAAGGGAGGATTGAAGTATCTTACAAAATATTTTGTTGTGAAATCTTCAACCTCGATGGTCTGTGGGACCGACAAAGTTTGAGAAATGAGTTGAGGTTCCCTAGGGGTTTCAATTGTGCCAGTTGGTTCAAAAGAACCACTTGAATTTGTTATGCGCCGCAGAGGTTGCGGTGGAGGCTCCACAATGAGTAGAGGAAGGTTTCTCAACCTTCTTGACCTACGAGGAGGTTGGTCCTCCACAATTACAACAAAAATATTCTATGTATTGTACCTAGGGCCAACTAGAACAACAATAAACACAACACGCCGCTAAAAAATTTCATATAGTAATCCATACCAAGCAAACGGATAGTCTCCCAAAGGAAATTATGGGATGATTAGGGCCCAGAAAAAACCAGTTGAGTAATGAAGAACAGGTATCTGGGGTCCACGGTACAGTCATGATGGTGCCAAGTGTTGGAATCACCCAACCACCTTCCCAAAGAGCTGCAGAGGATTTTTGCCCAGATATGTCCTCGGTGAAGTGAAAATATCCTTTCACTATCACCTATGTAGAGCCCTAATGGTCAAGATACTAAGGCTACCAACAACGTAGAAAGAGTCTAGGGGGATAGTCACAGGTCAAACTAACAAGCATGGGCAGGGTAACTAAGCCCAAAATCCAAGAGCACACAAGGTACTGGTGGATCCCAGTACGCGTATCAGTCCCGGTAGATGCTCGATTGAAAAGTGGAGGGGTATCCCCAATTAATCAACCTCACACAACCTCGTGCTTGACTCCGGTTTGAGTGGAGCTTCCCGATGCACATTCCACAAAGGTGGATTTACCTAGTGATAGTCAATATGATTTGAGTTTAAATGGTTTTGGATAGTTAAAAGAACCTGGTCCAAAACCCTATCCTAAGCTAGTTGGTGTGTGTTCCCTAAAAAGAAAATTTGTTATTAAATTTTAACTTAAATGTTATTTTTAGGGATTTTAATTACTCAAAAAGGAGTGAGTGTGTATGCAAGATGGTTACAACTGAAAAGTAAATTGTATACATAAAAATGCAAGTTCATTTCACTCTTTTTATTTTCACTTATCTTTCAAAATCGACAATTTTGCAAAGTAAACCCAAAATTAACTTAAAGTGTTTTTTACTTTTTCAAAGAGTTAGCATATACAACTAAAAATTATTTTGAAAAAGAATGCTCTTGCTTAAAAGTACTTTTTTCTTTTTTGTTTTTCCTTTAAATGAAAGAAATAGCAAATAAATATGAACAAGACAAGAACACTAAGAAATGCAAGTATAATATGACTGTACCTAAACCTATAAAACTCAGAAATATACCCTCAAAAGAATCTGAAGATAACAAATCCAAAGAGTTTCTTCAACCAAGTGAGAAGTAACTAACCTTGGTATAGAGATACTATGTAATCAACTGACATAAATAAGAAAGCAAAGAATCAATCAAGATATCAAACTGCCCTTCCACAAAATAGTGACCATAAAGGAAAAATCTAAGCATCTACCAAACAAAAATTGGATTTGAAAGACCTAGTTACCCTTAACAAGCAAAAATGAAAACCAAGCAAAATTATCCTTGAAAGATAGCCAAAGGGACTCAATGAAAATTACCCACAAACGGGTCCAAATGATCTAGAACTAAGCAGAGAAACTCTTTCATCAACAAAGCAAAGATCCAAAGCTTAAGCCCTAGGAGAAAATCAAAACTCACAGGAAAAACCGCGACTGTTATTGCAGCATCACGCGGGTGACCCGCGGGTACAGATATAAACAACTCGCGGGTAAGGGAAAAATCCAAGATTGTAACTAAGTACAACTCGCGGGTATGCTTTGATAAAAAATAATAAAAAATAAAAATCCCAAGCCATACCAAGTTTGAGTCACAAACAGGGGTCTAAACACCCTGTAAACTATCCCAAAGAACTGAAAGACTGATTAAACTGAAGAAAACTACCCCAGGATTCCCAGAGCAACAACAAGAACTCCCCAGCGGAATCAGTTGTTCGGTAAATATACCTATGATTGGGAAGTTCGGAGATCATCAACATACGGTTATTTAAGGTACAGAGTCTGAATAGTAAAACAAGTACAACATGCAATACTTCTTTTAATCAAGAAATAACTAGGGTTTAAAGCTAAAACACATACCTGGATAACTGAAGTTTGATCCAAGCTTTAAGCTTTATTCCTCTTCTTCATTGTTCCATATGAAGAACATGCAATGAACAAGATAACCTTCTCAAATATGTTGGCTAAAAAAAGATGACTAAATTAGCATGAAACTCATATATAAGCAAATATGAAAGATTCAATAAACTAGATTCATAAAATAGACAAATCTCATAGGAAGGAAAATCTCTTGCATTACTTGCATTAATGGCAACTAGCTATACCTGCTCTGTAACCTGCATTGTTGAAACCTGAACCTGGGCTCCTTGATCCTCTCCATTCAATGGATATTTCTCCATCATTTCCTTATCAAAAAATAGTTCTCCCTTTCTCGAGGCCCTATCCTTGTATTTATAGCAAGGCTGAGAGGATAGGCTCGAAAGGTAATTGGTTGGGGAGGTTATGGTAGTTAGGATAACTGCCATAACTAATCCTTAATCAATCTTTTAATATATTGTTTTCATGATTTATAGATACCCGCGGGTGTATCTCTTGACAACAAGCGAGTGAATCACGAGTTTAGTGTCAAGCAACAAGCAGGTGCAACTTTTTAGGTGTTACTCGCGGGTTGTCAGTATAGACTCTCGCTGTTGACCCACGAGTTTACCAATAGGAGAGTCGCGGTTATGACTCAAAATACTTCACAAAAATAGTTATGTTTAGGAGATTATTGTAATATTTGGGTCCAAATCATCTATAGTCAATTAGGCTCTTCCATCAAAAGGTCGTTTTGTGTGATCGACAATGCGGTGTGGTCACGGACGGAGAAGTGCCAATCTGACTGATAACACCTATGATCCACAAACAGATGGCAAAATAAAAATATTAAATCAAGTGATAGAAGATATGCTTTGCATGTATGAGATGGATAAACCATCCAAGTGGGAAGATTAATTACACTTGGTAGAGTTTGCATATTACAATGGGTATCAAACATCATTGAGAATGAGTCCATTTGAAGCTTTGTACAACAAATGGTGTAGGACACTAGTGAGTTGGTACAATCCAGTGAATAGAATTGTGCTTGGGCCAAAAATGATTAAGAAAATGAAACAAGAGGTTGCAAAGATTAGGAAAAAGCTGAAGGTGTCCCAATATAGATAGAAAAGAATAGTGTGCATATGGAATTCAATGTTGAATATCATGTTTACCTACGAGTGAGGCCAAAGAAGAGCTTCTTAAAGCTTGGAAGTTGTGCCAATTTGTCACCAAGATATTGTGAACCATTTGAAGTGCTTGAGAGAATAGATCCAATTGCATATATAATTGCATTTCCTACTAACGCTAGAGATCATAATGTTTTTCATGTTTCTTTACTTAAGAAATATGTACATGATCATAATTGTGTGATTAATTAGGATGTGATCCAGGTGGAACCCGAGGGAGAGTTCCAAAATGAACCATTATGCATCCTCAATAGGAGAGTATCATTTCTTTAGAACTAATCCATCAAACAAGCAAAGGTGCAGTGAAATCACTTTGGTCCCAATGATGCTACCTGGGAACTAGATGATGCCATTAGAAAGGCATATCCATTTTTGTTTTGATTTTGAGGAAACACCAAGGACAATATTATTCCAAGGGGGGGACTATAATACCCTATTTTTTACCCTTGGAATGTATTAAATCATATTATGTAAATGATGTAAATATGCTAGTATGGATTCCTAGTGGGCAATTCAAGGCTAAGGCCCAACTAGTGAATGGTTAGGCATGTATAATGTAAATATTTCTATATGGGCCATGTGGTTGGTTTGTCATGATGACTAAAAATATATGTAAGTATTATGTTAAAAAAATAATAAAATGGTCCAAGATGGTTGTGTAAAGAGCACTAGAGGGGCTATGATTCCACTAGAGGGGAAGAGGAAATGGGGGCTACGTTAGATTAAATCCTCTATTGCTAAGTGTCAACCATAAAATGCATTCATTGCTGGCATGTGCTTTAAATAATCCAATAAATTCTTTGTAATTATTAAATCCAATCATTGAATGCATATGTGAGGTTGGTGGGGAAAATTCTTCTCATGTAGTTATGGAAGCATGGAATGGATATACTTCTATGACAAATGTAATGGTCAATAGTAATGTCAGTTGTATTTTCAACATCCTCTTATTCCCTTTGAATTCTATCACCCATTTTCCACGCATATTTTTACACTACACAGAGTTTTTTCATGTTGTTCTCTCCATTACCAATTACCATATTGGTAAATTAATAGAAATTAGAATTATGAAGGGAAAATTGCAAATATTAGAGGAAAGAGGATGGTTGTAAATGATCATAGAGGTTGGGAAATATAGGAACTTTTACCCATTGTGTATTTTTCCACTCTTGAATGCTTGATAAGCCATCAGTTATTGTTACAGGAGGTTCTACAACATCATACAACATGTTGGGCTCTTTCTACACACACTAAAAAGCATTGTAAGGGTTGGATTTCCTTAGGGATTATGGAGCGGTGAAGAAAACACATTCCTTGTGTTGTGTGGGGAAGTAGAAGAGAGTTCCATGGTTGGTATAATTGAGTGAGATTCCTATAATTGTTCCATGGTGATAATTTGGAAAACATGAGAGCAAATGGGTTTTGGGATAAAAAGGAGAATCATAGAGTCATAGCCTAGCTTGGGGGTGGTATATGCAATTGATACCTACAGTTGGATGAAAAATCACTCTTACACAACCAGTTGCTTGGATACTCTATATTAAAAGATAAATATTATATTCGTCTGTGAATGTGAAATGATTTTATTTTCTTCATATGATCAATATTCTTGTTTATACAGGATGTGTGTGTGGATAGAGTTTTAATTTCTGATTTATTTACATCCATGCACTTGCATTTGCATCTATTAGTTTATAATTTCCCAAGGGTTGAAAATTAGAGACTTGAAATTCGTATCTACCCCCTCCTAAGGTGAGAATGATGTATTGGTACGTTACAATAATATTTGAGAACTGAAATGTTCACATGTGGAATAAAAATATGGTTTGGTATTTTTTAAAACTTCCACAAATTCCCCTATTTGTTTTTTAACATTACATAAATGCGTCAATGGATTTTAAACAATTGTGCATTGCTTCAATTACATAATGTGACATTAAGTTTTGTGCTTACTAGAAACACGTGAACTAGTGTGACATAATGTAAAGCATAACGAGGTAGGCTAAAAAATACAAGCTCATAATTTCATTTTTATATTTGTTTTACTAATTGAGAAGAGAGAGCACTGGTGAAACACATTCTTGTACGATCAATATACCATCTTCAGTGTTACTTAGTTATCACGCTCCCCTGCCTTTTAATTCGCTAGTGGATTGGACATGTTTTCCAACTATGCCAAAAGTTGGAAACCTCATTTATTATGTACATGGAAACCATGTATCGTGAGCCAACAAGACACTACGTAAATTGTTTCTTACCTATTCATTTAAAATTTTAGCAGAATAAAATTAACAATTTAGCAATAATTATGTAGGTAAAGTGTTTCTTACCAATTGCTTGTTTTTCAATTTTATTTTGTTAATGTTGATGTATTTGTAACTTCAGAATATATTCACTTGTATATTGTAATTATACATTATTGTATCCCCAACAGAGATGTATTATTCCTCCAATTGGAAGTGTTGTCACTTGTACTTGCATGTGTCACAAGTTATATTGTAAGAGAAATGTGAGTAAGGAAAAGCAACTCTAAGGCTCACAACAATCAAATCGATGACTTGACCAAGAATTGTCCTACAAATTTTTTTCAAAGGAAAAAGCTTTGGGCTTGGAAACAAAGTGAAAAGAAAACAGGGATAAGAGATGCTTGTAATGGAAAGGAAAACCTCATTGGTTGCTCCAAAGCACAAAAACCCTAAGAAAACACTAAGCCAAGCAAAAGGTAGGCATGTGAACCAAAGATGACCTTACAATCAAAAAGACTCGAAAGAAAGCAAACTAAAGGACTTCAACTTACTTGGACCGAAACTGAAAAAAACAATCAGAAACGTGTCTAGACTCAAAAAGCTTTTGAAAACACCCTAAGGACTCCAACTTGGGGTCAAACCCTAAATCAAAGGCCAAGACACCGTCAAAGTGTGCTTAGTGTTGCCACAAACAACAAATGTTACAAAACAAAGGTTTGTATACCTGCAACAAGCATCTAGAGTACAGGAATGCAGCTATGTCCAACTAGGAACAAAGCACGGTCTTCAAAAAGAGTCACAAACAACAAGACACCTGAAAAGTACTCAAGCAAGCAAAAGATGACCTAAGGGACTTAGGAGAGGCAAACAAGACTCGACAAGGGCCTAAAGACCTCAAGGATCAGTTAAGAAGACAAAGCAAGAGGCTGGAAATCAAACCAAACAAGTGGAAATCAAATCCCAAAATCAAACAAAGACTTACAGGAAAAAACTCTACTGTGCAATGTATAAACCTGTGCACACTGGGAGGTGTACTCTACTGTGCAATACGTAAAGCAGGGTTTTTCAGCAGGTGTACGCTACTGTGTGCAAGGGATACCAGCGATCATGCCAGAGAAGGTTTGAAACAAGCTCTAAAACTTCAAACTGGGATGAGTCAAGCAATGGAAACAGGCTATAGTAACCTGTAGAGCCTCTCAGAGGATCAAAAAGATCAAAAAGTACAGGAAGGAAAGCTAACTAGGTCTCCTAGAGCAGAAAACAACCGGTCCCCAGCGGAGTCGCCAGTCTGTTGTTAGGGATTTTTACCCTATAGCGAGGAGAGGGACACTACCAACTTCTAGGGTGACAGGTAAATACATTAATCATATCACATAGGCTTCTACAAAAGGAAAGAGATCAAGGTTCTTGAAGGCATACCTTATTAACGACGTTCGATCCTAGCTTTCGCTTGCTCCTTCGATCGATCCTCCACTTGATCTTCCGCTTGATGAACCTACAATACAAAAGATACCTTCTTCAGCGTATCTTGACTGATATAACAATGATAAAATTGAAATGCAATTTAAACATCAAATACAATCAAGCATTTAATCCAAACATATATGCAATCCATTAGACATTTGATTGGGATAGGAAGGGTATTTCAACCTTTATTGTCAAAAGCAAATAATCAGTACAATTATACCTGATCATTCAGAGTGCTTGCGCAATCGGATCATGGGCTCCTGCTCTTCACACTAACTTTGGAATTCCTCCAGCATAACAACCCTTAATGCATTGTTTCTCCTCCTAGTTCTCTAATTGAGTCTAACTAGTTTGAGTCTCCTTTTAGTCTAGTCTCTCTCATGCATCCCCCTTGTATTTATGGGACAAGGTAGGCAGTTTGGATCGAGAGGTATTTTAATTGGGAAGTTGGGGAAGTTGCAAAACCAACTTCAACTAATCCCAATTAGTCAAATTGATATATTTTTTATTACATTTTAAGATGTACGCAAGTTTTCTTAAGTGGAGTAGTGCACAATATGCAACTTTCATGCTTACATCCTGCGTTTGCAAGGTTTTTTGAGGGTGTACGTTGGTCTACTGAAGCAGAGTAGCATATTTCAGTAGGTAAACGCTAGTCTACTGAAGCAGAGTTGCATATTTCAGTAGGTAAACGCTAGTCTACTGAAGCAGAGTTGCATATTTCAGTAGGTAAACGCTAGTCTACTAAAGCAGAGTTGCATATTTTATCAGGTGAACGCTACTCTTATGCCTATAGGGTAACGTTCATGTCAAAATGTAGGTAAAAACAATGTTTTGTCAGCTGCAGAGGGGTAAGTCTAGTCGATACATCATCTATGGCAATCTTGCTCTTCAATCCAAGTTGTCCTTTTGTGTGATCGACAGCTAAAGGTGATCATGGACGAAGAAGTGCAAATTTGACCTATAATAGTGATAGTTTGGAAAACATGAGAGCAAATGGGTTTTGGGATAAAAAGGAGAATCATGTAAGTGATTCCTTCGCCCTGGTGAACTCATAGAGTCATAGCCTAGCTTGGGGGTGGTATCTGCAATTGATACCTACAATTGGATGAAAAATCACTCTTACACAACCAGTTGCTTGGATATTCTATATTAAAAGATAAATATTCTCTTCGTCTATGAATGTGAAATTATTTTATTTTCTTCATATGATAAATATGCTTGTTTATACATGATGTGTGTGTGGATAGAGTTTTCATTTCTGATTTATTTACATCCATGCACTTGCATTTGCATCTATTAGTTTATAATTTCCCAAGGGTTGAAAATTAGAGACTTGAAATTCGTATCTACCCCCTCCTAAGGTGAGAATGATGTATTGGTACGTTACAATAATATTTGAGAACTGAAATGTTCACATGTGGAATAAAAATATGGTTTGATATTTTTTAAAACTTCCACAAATTCCCCTGTTTGTTTTTTAACATTACATAAATGCGTCGATGGATTTTAAACAATTGTGCATTGCTTCAATTACATAATGTGACATTAAGTTGTGCGCTTACTGGAAACACGTGAACTAGTGTGACATAATGTAAAGCATAACAAGGTAGGGTAAAAAAAGCAAGCTCATAATTTCATTTTTATATTTGTTTTACTAATTGAGAAGAGAGAGCACTGGTGAAACACATTCTTGTACGATCATACCATCTTCAATGTTGATTAGTTATCATGCCCCCCTGCCCATTAATTCGCTAGTGGATTGGACATGTTTTCCAACTATGCCAAAAGTTGGAAACCTCATTTATTATGTACATGGAAACCATGTATCATGAGCCAGCAAGACACTAGGTAAATTGTTTCTTACCTATTCATTTAAAATTTTAGCAGAATAAAATTATCAATTTAGCAATAATTATGTAGGTAAAGTGTTTCTTACCAATTGCTTGTTTTTCAATTTTATTTTGTTAATGTTGATATATTTGTTGTTGATGTATATGTAACTTCGGAATGTATTTCACATATATGTATATTGTATTCCTATAGAGATGTTATTATTCCTCTATACGGAAGTGTCGTCATTTATATTGTAAGTGTCGTAACTTATACTTGATGGGTTATTAGACCACCTTGTTTGGGGTCGGCCCTGTATAAGTCATGTGGGACAAAGGGTTATTAGACCACCCTATTGGGGGTCGGCCATGTGGGTCAAAGGGTTATTAGACCACCCTATTGGGGGTCGGCCCAGTCAACATTATGTTATGTGGTTAAGTTCGAGCCTACATGAGTTAGGTAAAAAGGCAAGTCAAGTCAAGTATAAATAGAGTGCGGGAGGCACTCTATTTACTCACTCACTTCTCACACATGCACTCAAGGAGGAGTGGCGCACTTATGGAGGAGGAGGATCTGCTGCTAGGTTGTTTCTATCTCTTATGGTTGGTTGTATCATTGCTCTATCTATCTCTGAGGAAGTTATTGGGGTTTTTCACCTTTATGGTTTTTCCCAAGTAAATCTTTGTGTCTCCTGTGTGCTTGCATTATTGTCTCTATGATTGATATGCTGTAGATATGTTGTACATGTTGTTCTCTCAGTTAAGATCCTAGATCATATTGAAGTAAATTCTAAAAATTTAACATGGTATCAGAGCTAGCCTGAAAGAAGGCATGATATGGCATGTATGACACTTGTTGCACTTACGATGCTAGGGCTTGATATAGCAAAAACCAGTCATCGTAGCACTTTCGCTATAAATCCGTTTTGGCGAATTTTTCGGATCTGAAATTGTTACAGGACGAAGATTAAATCTCCAGGTACCTTGTGTCCAAAGGACAACCTCTAATTCGTTGTACTTTGTGATTTATGATCTATACAATATAGGGTTTCTGCCTCTTCCAGATCTGAGTCAAAATCAGGTGACCTTGGGAAAAAGGTCATAACTTGGGCTAGGAAGCTCCAAATGAAATTTCGTGAAACGTGACAGGTAGTAAACAGACTTTAATATCTCAGAAAACTTTTTCAGAGGCCGAAGTTGAACTAGTGACACGTGGCACTCCGTACAAGTGCGCTCTCCTATATTATCCCATAAACAGGTCACGTTGCGACATTTGGCATAACTCTCTCTCAGAGAGTCCAATTGAGGTCATACCTATCAGGATGGAAAGGTAACAGGCCGAGCTATCTCAGGAAACTTTTTCAGAGGCCGAAGTTGAAACAATGACACGTGGCACGCCGTACAAGTTTACTCTCCTGTATTATCCCAAAACAGGTCACGTTGCGACATTTGGCATAACTCTCTCTCAGAGAATCCAATTGAGGTCAGACCTCTCAGGATGGAAAGATAACAGGTCAGGCTATCTCAGAAAACTTTTTCAGACCCTGTGGATCGAAAAGTTTGGAGTTACACCAGAAACAATCAGGTACATATTTCTGTCAAAACAGAATTATTTTTGAGTACCTTCATTCATGGCTTCCGGAATTTAGGGCTTCGTAGAAAGTTGGAATTTTTGTAATCCGAGACCACGGCTGGATGCTACTCATCAAAATAGAAATTTAGAGACCAATATCAGAATTTTTGGTTGGGCAGAAGGCCGGGCTTGATTAGACCCTAGTTCGGGACTTTGATCAGAAAAGTGGAAAATTAGGGCTTCTGTAAAAATGGGAATTTTTGAAATCTGTGACCACGACTGGAAGCTCCTCAGAAAAATAGAAGCTTAGAGCTTTGGATCAAACATTTTGATTGGGAAGAAGAGTGGGATTCATCAAACCCCAGTTCAGGGTCACGTCCAGTGAATCCGGAAGTTTCAAAGGCAAAATTGAGGAGTGAAACTTTGCAGTTTTCAAATTTTGAATATACCAGCTTGATCAGGTCATCAAGACACATATTTCTATCCTGTCAGAAGGTTGAAATTCAAAGTTTGAATTTTTGGGGTTTCTCTGACAAACCCATATCTAGCTCGAAGTCCAGTTCTTGCAAATCAAGTGGATTGGGTTAATCCTAGAAGAAGATGGATTGGTCACCTGCATAAGTGAAGGAGTTCCTGTTTCAGAGGGAGATAAGGCTAAGGCTTTACATAAGAAGATTACAAGCGATCTCGACAGGTATGACTCATCGAGGTATGTTTTGAGATTTGTTCTTGATTAAGTTTATGGTATGTTTGTCTTCATGTTATTACGGTTAGTATAATCTTGATTTTAGATTTGTCGTATCACCTTAACAAAATTATGAATGCATGATAGAAGATATTCATTGGTTAGGGTGTTGACACTTATGATTATACTAATGCATTATGGTGTTGTATGAGGTTTACGTTGTCTGCTAACATGAAAGGTACACCAAGAAAGACAAATCATGTTCTTCTTCAAGAACGTATGATCATGGTGGCATGAAGACAAGGATTCATCCATTGTCATGGATCTCATAGAAGATCCATTTACGAGGTATGTATAACTTGGTTTTGTAATAGTTGACCTATGAGATATACAGGTTACTAGCACAAGTCATTGATGAAGAACAACAAGACATCATGTGAGTATGTTAGACATAAATAGTTAGCATGCTAATCCAGGTATGTTTTTCCTATATCAAGCTAGAATCCTACCTTGTGTTAGGATCTTATACTGTTGTTGATAATGATTATTCCTGAAGAGTCATAGGTTTGAATAATCATGGTTGTATGCATATTATGTTTCTTACCATAATTGATGATATGACTAACCAGAAGAATCATGAAGGTATAGGTTTGAATAATCACAGGTTTTATGCATATTATATCTCTTATCTTGTTTGATGATTCAACTAACCCGAAGAGTCATAGGTTTGAGTAATTATAGGTTTAGACATGTTATGCTTCTTATGATTTGACTAACCATAAGAATCCTACATAAACCTTGAATGATAATGCTTATTATTTCTGTTTGAAATGATCATGACTATACATGCTTGAGATTATTGTGTTTTAATAGCAGACTAATGAATGTATGATTTTATATGAAATCATGATACTAATAATCATGCATAGGGACCAAGGATGAATATGAGTTCAAGAACAGGTAATCCAGGAAGCAAAGATCAAGCAAAGGAGCACACTCCAGTTGTTCCTGCAAGAAAGAAAAAGAGCACACTTCAGTAGTTTCTGCAAGGATGCAGATATTCAGAGGGAGTTGATCATCTTTCTACATTCCACAACAGAAAAGTGTAGAAGAAGCTACTTCAGATTAGGACTCCAACAGCTCCTGCAAGGAAGCAAAGACTCAGAGGGAGTCCACCCAACGAACAAAGAAAGATAAGTATTTTAATCATCATTTCTTGCATATTTGTTTGTTTAAATAATACTGTTCAATAATGTATATACTGATGTTCCTAGAATTAGGTTGTGTATTATGCATATTAGAATAGTTGCATTGATGAATAGTATACTACTAATATACATGGGTAAGTGGCCTATGGCACTGTACAACATTCCATTGCTACTTATCTAGAATGAAACCTCTTTGCTGACATGTTGGGAGTTGTGCACACTCTTAACAATGTTCTGGTAGAGATTGGAAGGCATCTAGAAAGTTATGGGATATGGATAAATGTTGTATTGAATCATTGGCTAAGATAATTGCATGACTGTATGACATATTTCTTTATGTGTAAGAATTTGTTCTGGAAACTATGAGATGTTTTCTAATCATGCAATTTAACTTGTTGTGTAGGAAAGATCGTATGCCATCTCCTACAAAAGAAGAACTACAACATTTGTTCAGCAACAAAATTATCTATTGAAGATATTGAAGTTCCCAGGATCTGGGATGAAGAAATGGAATGCCATGATCCGTCGATCATGAAGAATATTGTTTGGGATGTAGTCCCAAGATGTGAAGGGAATTTTGTTATGATTTGCAAATGGATCTATCAGATCAAGCATGTTGCAGATGGCAGCATTGAGAAATATAAAAGTGATGAAATAGAAGATGCACCAGATGGATTTCAAGACAGCATGGTGTAGTCATATATGTGTGCAGAACTTGGTATGGTAGGATAGACAGCTTTCTATCAAGTTTGGGCTTTACCAAGAGTAAAGCGAATTCCAACCTTGACTACAAGGTTAAGGAAGGGAATCCTGTGATTCTACTTCTGTATGTGGATGACTTATTTGTAACAGGAGATGACAGACTGATTGCAGATACTAAGCGGAAGCTTACTACCGAGTTCAAGATGAAGAACTTGGGGATGATGCACTATTTGTTTTTGGCATGGAGGTGTGGCAAAGTGCAGAAGGAATCTTCCTTGGACAAGGGAAGTATGTAGTAGAGATCCTGAATAGGTTCGGGATGATGGATTGCAAGGCCATGGCCACACCTATGGAATCGAATCTGAAGCTTCTATGTGATGCTTCATCTAAGCGGGTTGATGTCTCTTTATATCGTCAGATGATTGGGTCCTTGATGTGCCTGACGAACACGAGACCAGACATTTGCTTTGTTGTGAACACATTGAGCTAGTTCCTGACGGATCCGAGGAGTGTTCACCTGGTTGCTGTAAAGCATGTTCTGAGGTACCTGAAGGGTACAGTGGATTATGGGCTCAAGTATGAGGCGAATCAAAAGTTTAACCTGCAGGGTTATGTTGATTCAGATTGGGCTGGCAGTGCTACAGATAGGAAGAGCGCATCTGGGTGTTGCTTCAGTATGGGATCAGGTGTGATCTCTTGGTTTAGCAGGAAGCAGTCCTGCGTAGCACTGAGTACAGCTGAGGCAGAGTATGTTGCAGCCTGCTCAGCTAGTTGTGAGGCAGTATGGATACGGAAGCTACTGTCTGAGTTATTTGATCTCCCGTTGGAGGCTACTGGTATCTTCTGTGATAACCAGAGTTGTGTAAAGCTGTCCGAGAACCCAGTGTTTCATGACAGGTTGAAACACATAGAGATCAAATATCACTATATCGGGGATATGGTGCAGAGAGGAGCTGTGAAGCTTCTGTATGTTGCGACGGACGAGCAGATTGCAGATGTGCTGACGAAGCCACTAGCCATAGTGAAGTTCGAGTACTTCAGAGAGAGGCTTGGCGTTCTTCAGATCGAGGACACTTCGAGGAAGAAGTGATGGACACATTTGCTGAAGCCATTCCAAGCATGTTGGAAGGAGGATCCTTCACATGGCTGTGGATGTAAGCGCTGGATAATGGGCATCAGGATGATGTTCTGGTTTCTGCTTGGATATGATCAGTTGGATCATTTATGTATGTATGCATCATGTTGGATGCTGGATATGATCAGTTGGATCATTTATGTATGTATGCATCATGTTGGATGCTGGATATGATCAGTTGGATCATGTGTATGTATTTTGTATATGCATCATGTTGGATGCTTGGACCATGTATCTGTATATGTATCAAGTGGATACATTGTATGATCAGGTGGATCATGTATGGTGATATGTATCATGTATCAGGTGGATACATTGATGATCAGTAGGATCATGTATGATGATATGTATCAGGTAGATACTTGGTATGCATCAGGTAGATGCATTGATGATCAGGTGGATCAGATATGATGACATGCAGCAGGTTGTTGCAGTGATGATCAGGATGATCATAGATGACGAGCTTCAGGATGTTGCTCCAGATGACATGCAACAGGATGTTGCAGTGATGATCAGGATGATCATAGATGACGAGCTTCAGGATGTTGCTCCAGATGACATGCAACAAGATGTTGCAGTGATGATCAGGATGATCATAGATGACGAGCTTCAGGATGTTGCTCCCTATGACATGCAGCAGGATGTTGCAGTGATGATCAGGATGATCATAGATGACGAGCTTCAGGATGTTGCTCCAGATGACATGCAGCAGGACATTGCAGTGATGATGATCAGGATGATCATGGATACATCAGGATGATGTATGGTGAGTATCAGGTTGATACTCTGTGGCCGTGGATCAGGTTGTGCAGATGAGCATGTAATCCAGTGCCCTGGGAGATTTGCAGATGGTCTTTCGAGGTTTTGCCTATGGCATGTAATTCGGTGCCCTGGGACATCTGGCAAATGCTCTTTCGAGGTTTTGCTCTGGGAGGACATGTAATTCAGTGCCCTGGGAGATCTGCAGATAGTCTTTCAAGGTTTTTCCTATGGCATGTAATTCGGTTCCCTGGGATATCTGGCAGATGCTCTTTCGAGGTTTTGTCCTATGGCATGTAATTCGGTTCCCTGGGAGATCCGATAGGTTGGGCTGTGTGCCCGTAATCAGTCCTGGGATGCTCTTGTGAGGTTTTTCCATGACCACATGTAATTCGTTGCCCTGGGAGATCCTATAGGTAGAGCTGTGTGCTCGTAACAGCTTGGGATGCTCTTGTGAGGTTTTGTGGTGAGGTCACATGTAATTCGGTTCCCTGGGAGATCCTATAGGTAGAGCTGTGTGCTCGTAACAGCCTGGGATGCTCTTTCGAGGTTTTGTGACGCACGTAATAAGTCCTGAGGATTCCACAGTATGGCCAGTGATGATGAAGACCTGCAGGTAGTGGGCCTACATCCAGTATGAAAAAGGACTGGCTCTGTAGAACTTCCTGTGACGAGTAGATTTAGAGATTGATTGAGATAGCAGCAGCAGTGACGATGATGATGACTCGATGACGATTATCCAGTGACGATGATCCAGAGAAGATGACTTGTGCTAGAAGAACTGTGCTAAGAAATACCTTCCTAGTTAAGAGGGAGTGTTGATGTATATGTAACTTCGGAATGTATTTCACATATATGTATATTGTATTCCTATAGAGATGTTATTATTCCTCTATACGGAAGTGTCGTCATTTATATTGTAAGTGTCATAACTTATACTTGATGGGTTATTAGACCACCTTGTTTGGGGTCGGCCCTGTATAAGTCATGTGGGACAAAGGGTTATTAGACCACCCTATTGGGGGTCGGCCATGTGGGTCAAAGGGTTATTAGACCACCCTATTGGGGGTCGGCCCAGTCAGCATTATGTTATGTGGTTAAGTTCGATCCTACATGAGTTAGGTAAAAAGGCAAGTCAAGTCAAGTATAAATAGAGTGCGGGAGGCACTCTATTTACTCACTCACTTCTCACACATGCACTCAAGGAGGAGTGGCGCACTTATGGAGGAGGAGGATCTGCTGCTAGGTTGTGTCTATCTCTTATGGTTGGTTGTATCATTGCTCTATCTATCTCTGAGGAAGTTATTGGGGTTTTTCACCTTTATGGTTTTCCCCAAGTAAATCTTTGTGTCTCCTGTGTGCTTGCATTATTGTCTCTATGATTGATATGCTGTTGATATGCTGTACATGTTGTTCTCTCAGTTAAGATCCTAGATCAGATTGAAGTAAATTCTGAAAATTTAACATTTGTAACTTCAGAAGATATTCACTTATATATTGTAATTGTACTTTATTGTATCCCCAACAGAGATGTAGTATTCCTCCGATTGGAAGTGTTGTCAGTTGTACTTGCATGTGTCGCAAGTTATATTGTAAGTGTCGTAACTTATACTTGATGGGTTATTAGACCACCTTGATGGGGTCGGCCCTGTATGAGTCATGTGAATCAAAGGGTTATTAGACCACCCTAGTAGGGTTCGGCCCAGTCAGCATTATGTTAAGTGGTTAAGTTGGGGCCAACCTAGTTGAGTAAAGGTCAAGTGAAAGTTAGTGTATAAATAGAGAGTGTGTCTCTCTCATTTTACACATTGTCTCATTCACTCACTTTGCATTAGTGAGAGAGGGGAGGAGTGCGCACAAGTGGAGGAGGAGCATGCTGCTGAAGATATCTATATCTTGGGTTTCATCATGGTGATCCTTGTATTGATGCTTATTCTATCTCTGAGGAAATTGCAGGTTTTTTCACCTTCTTAGTTTTCCCCGGTGAAATGTTTTGTGTCTCTTGTCTCTTGTCTCTTATGCTTGATATGTTGTACATGTTGTTATTTCAGTTAAGATCCTATATATATTGAATTAAATGATGAAAAACTAACATGGTATCAGAGCTAGCCTGAAGGAAGGAATGCTATGGCATTTATGAGACTTGTTGCACTTGCGAAAAATCGGAAGCTAGGGCTTGATATAGCAAAAACCAGTCATCGTGGCACTTTCGTTATAAATCCATTTTGGCGAAGTTTTAGGTTCTGAAAATTTTACAGGTCGAATATAACATCCCCATGTACCTTGTGTCCGAATCAAAACATCGGATTCGTTGTACTTTGTGATTTATGATCTATACAATCTAGGGTTTCTGCCTCTTCCAGATCTTATTCATAAACAGGTGACCTAGGAAAAAAAGGTCACAACTTAGGCTAGGAATCTCCAAATGAAATTTCATAAAAATTCACAGGTAGGGCACGGACTTTAGTTTCTCAGGTAAGGTTTTCAGAGGCCGAAATTGAACCAGTGACAGGTGGCACGCCGTACAAGTTCGCTCTTTTGTTTTATCCCATAAACAGGTCACGTTGCGACACTTGGCATAACTCTCTCTCGGAGAATCCAATTGAGTTCAAACCTATGGGGTTGGAATGATGACAAGTCAGGCTACCACAAGATGAAGTTTTAGACCCTGTGGATTCGTAATTTTAGAGATGCACTAGAAACAATCAGCTGCATATTTCTATCAAAACAGAATTGGATTCTGAGCACCTTCATTCTTGGCTTGTCACTGTTGCAGGAATTTAGGGCTTCGGAGAAAGTTGGAATTTTTGGAATCAGATTCCATGGCTGAATTCTCCTCATCAAAATCGAAATTTAGAGACCAAGATCAAATTTTTTGGTTGGGCAGAAGGTCGGGCTTAATCAAACCCTTGTTCAGGATTTTGATCGGAAAGATGGAAAATTAGTGCTTATGCAAAAGTTGGAATTTTTGAAGCCTGTGATCACGGCTGGAATCTCCTTAGAAAAATCAAATTTTAGAGATTTGGATCGAACCTTTTAGCTGGGCAGAAGGGTGGGCTTTATCAAACCCTAGTTTGGGGTCCTTTCGAGTGAATCCGAAAGTTTCAAAGGCAATTTTGAGGGTTCAAATTTTGCAGTTTTCAAAATTGAAGTATACCAGCTTGATCAGCTCAGCAAGCCACATCTTTCCATCCATTCAGAAGTTTGAATTTTTAGGGTTTCTCTAACAAACCCTAATCCAGCTCTAGATCTAGTTTCATCAAATCAAATTGGATTGGGTTAATCCTAGAAAAGAATGAATTGGACACCTGCATAAGTAAAGAAGTTCCAATTCCAGAGGGATATGAGGCTGAGGCTTTACATGAGAAGGCTACAAGCAATCCCGACAGGTATGACTTGAAGAGATACAAGTATGTTTTGAAATTTGTTCATGATTGAGTTTATGATATGTTTGTCTTCATATTATTAAGGTTAGTACAATCTTGATTAATCTTAGACTTGTCTCATCACCCTAGTAAAAGTATGAATGCATGTGAATGATAGAAGACATTCATTGATTAGGGTTATGACACTTATGATTTTACTAATGCACCATGATGTTGTATGAGGTTGATGTTGTCCGCTAACATGTAAGGTACATCAAGAAAGACATATCAAGTTCTAGATCAAGAACATATGACCATGGTGACATGAAGACAAAGACTCATCCATAGCCATTATAGAAGCTCTACTTACTAGATATGTATAATTTGGTTCTACAATGGTTAACTTATGAGTTATGCAGGTTACTAAATACAAGTCATTGAAGAGAACAAGAAGACATTGTTTGGGTATGTTAGACATAACTAGCTAACATGATATTCCAGGTATGTTTTTCCTATATCAAGTTAGAATCCTACCTTATGTTAGGATCTTATACTTTTGTATGAATGATTACTCTTGAAGTTAGAAGTCTAAGTAATCAACAGTTTATGCATATTATGTTTCTTACTTTGATTAATGATATGACTAACCAGAAGAGTCCTATGGTCAATAAGAATATGCATGAGTAATAGAAGTCCTCCCTGAAACCTTGAATACTAATGCTTGTGACAAATTACCTGTGTGTGAAATGATCATGACCATACACATTTAATATTATTTAGAATCATAATGTTTTGATAGTATTGAGATTATACTAATGAATGTATGATTATGTATGAGATCTTGAGGATGACACAATCATGACACTAGTGCACACTTAAGAATGCATAGTGGTCCAGGATGAATATAAGTTTAAGGACAGGTAATCCAGGAAGCAAATATCAAGAGGGAGCACACTCCAAAAGTTTCTGCAAGGAAGCAAATATCAAGAGGGAGCACTCCAGGAAGTAAAGATCAAGAGGGAGTTCACCCAACAACTAAACAAAAATAAGTATTTGAATTGATATTTATTATATATATGATTACTTAAATGATGTTGTTCAGTCATGTACATACTTATGTTCCTAGATTTAGGATATGTATTATGCATATTGGAAAAGTTTCATTAATGAACAAGATACTACTAATATGTAAGTAATGGGTAAGTGGCCTATGGTACTGTACAACATTCCATTGCTACTTATCTAGAATGAAACCTCTTTGCTAACATGTTGGGGTTGTGCACACTCTTAACAATGTTCTGGTAGAGATGGAAGGCATCTAGAAGGTTACGGGATATGGATAAATGTTGTATTGAAGCATTGGCTAAGATAATTGCATGACTGTATGACATATGTACTTATGTGTAAGATTTTGTTTTTTGAAAACTATGAGATGTTTCTAATCATGCAATTGAACTTGACTTGTAGGAAAGATTGTGTACAATCACCTACAAAAGAAGGACTACAACATTTGTTCCAGCAACGAAGTTTAAAGAAATCTATCTATTGAAGATATTAAAGAATCTGAAGTTCCCAGGATACAAGATGCAGTAATGGAAGAATGCCATGATCGAGGGGTACCAGTCGATCATGATGAATGATGTTTGGGATGTAGTACCAAGACCTGAAGGTAAGTCTGTTGTGACTTCCAAGTGGATCTATAAGATCAAGCATGCTGCAGATGGTAGCATAGAGAAATACAAAGCAACTGATGAAGTGGAAGATACACCAGATGGATATGGTGTAGTCGAAGAGGAAGTGTATGTGGAACAGCCACTCGGTTTTGAGACACATGACAGGGAGTCATATGTGTGCAGATTGAAGAAAGCCTTATATGGCTTGAAGCAATCTCCAATAACTTGGTATGGTAGGATAGATAGCTTTCTATCTAGTTTGGGCTTTACCAAGAGTAAAGCAGATTCCAACCTTTACTACAAGGTTGAGGAAGGCAATCCAGAGATATTACTATTGTATGTGGATGACCTGTTTGTTACAGGTGAGGATAGGTTGATTGCCGACACGAAAAGGAAGCTTGCTGCCGAGTTCAAGATGAAGGACTTGGAGATGATGCACTATTTTCTAGGTATGGAGGTGTGGCAGAGTGCAGATGGAATATTCCTTGGACAAGAGAAGTATGCAGTAGAGATCCTGAAGCGGTTCGAGATGATGGAATGCAAGGCCATGGCCAGACCTATGGCATCGAACCTAAAGCTTCTGTGTGATGCTTCATTTGATTCAATTGATGCTACAATGTATCATCAGATGATTGAGTCCTTGATGTACCTAACAAATATAAGACCAGATATCTGCTTTGTGGTGAACACCTTGAGCCAGTATCTGACAGATCCGAGACATGTTCACCTGATTGTTGCAAAGCATATTCTGAGGTACCTAAAGGGTACAGTTGATTATTGGCTCAAGTATGATGCGAATCAAAAGTTTAACCTGGAGTGTTATGTTGATTCAGATTGGGCATGCAGTGACATTGATCAGAAGAGCAATTCGGGGTGCTTCTTCAGTATGGGATCCGGTATGATCTCTTGGTTTAGCAGGAAGCAGTCCTATGTGGCACTGAGTACAACCGAAGCAGAGTATGTTGCAGCTTGTTTGGCTAGATGTGAGGCAGTATAGCTTAGGAAGCTACTGTCTGATTTGTTTGATCTCTAGCTGAGTGCTACTTGTATATATTGCAACAACCAGAGTTGTGTGAAGTTGTCGGAGAACCCAATGTTCCATGACAAGTCGAAGCACATTGAGATCAAGGTCCACTATATCAGGGATATGGTGCATAGAGGAGCAGTGAAGCTTCTGTATGTTGCGACGGACGAGCAGATAACTGATGTGTTGACCAAGCCACTGGCCAGAGTGAAGTTTGAGTACGTCAGAGAGAGGCTTGGCGTACTTCAGATCGAGATTCCTTCCAAGGGGAAGTGATGAGTCCGTAGACACAGATGCACATGGTGGTAGGTGTGTCCTCCCATGGTGCATATATAAGGGTTGGGGCCATTCTGACATGGTTTAAGTGTGTCTTCCCATGGTCATTGATGTACGAGCTGTGCCATTCGAGCATGGTTGAAGTGTGTCTTCCCATGGCTGCGATATAAATGTTGTGCCATTCGAGCATGGTTGAAGTGTGTCTTCTCATGGCTGCAATATAAGTGTTGTGCCATTCCTAGCATGGTTGAAGTGTTTATTCCCATAGCTATGGTTATAATTGCGATGCCATTCTCTCATGGCATAGATATAAGTGTTGAGCCTTTCACGGATGGTTGAGGTGTGTCTTCCCATGCCGGTGAGTGTAAGTGTTGTGTGATGTGCATCTGGGTTGTGCTCCGTGGACTATGAGGTGATCTGAAGATGATGAGGTGACAGTGTGGTACACAGGTTTTGCAGAGGCATATAATTGGTCATGAGATGCTCTTGTAGGTTTTGCAGAGGTAGTGTAATCAGTCCTAAGAGATCTTGTAGGTTTTGCAGAGGCAGTATAATCAGTCCTAAGGTGTACCTACTTGATGGCTTGCTCGCAGAGATGATGAAGACCTACAGGAGGCTAGGCCTACATCCAACATGAAAAAGGGTTGGTTCTGTAGAACTTCCTATGACGAGAAGAATTCAGAGATAGCCCAGTGATCGAGATGTTGGGTACAGGAGCAGTGATGATGATGATGCTCTGTGATCCAGTGACGATGATCCAACTTCAGAATTGAAGACTTGTGCTTATTTGTATTGATGACTTGTGTCAAGAGAATACCTTCCTAGTTAAGAGGCAGTTTTTATGTATTTGTAACTTCGGAAGATATTCACTTGTATATTGTAATTGTACTTTATTGTATCCCCAACGGAGATGCATTATTCCTATGATTGGAAGTGTTGTCAGTTGTACTTGCATGTGTCGCAAGTTATATTGTAAGTGTCGTAACTTATACTTGATGGGTTATTAGACCACCTTGATGGGTTCGGCCCTGTATGAGTCATGTGGGTCAAAGGGTTATTAGACCACCCTAGTAGGGGTCGGCCCAGTCAGCATTATGTTAAGTGGTTAAGTTGGGGCTGACCTAGTTGAGTAAAGGTCAAGTGAAAGTTAGCATATAAATAGAGAGTGTGTCTCTCTCATTTTACACATTGTCTCATTCACTCACTTCACATTAGTGAGAGAGAGGAGGAGTGCACACAAGTGGAGGAGGAGCATGTTGCTGAAGATATCTATCTCTTGGTTTTGATCATGGTGATCCTTGTATTGATGCTTCTTCTATCTCTGAGGAAGTTGCGGGGTTTTTCACCTTCTTGGTTTTCCTCAGTGAAATTTTTTGTGTCTCTTGTCTCTTGTCTCTTATGCTTGATATGTTGTACATGTTGTTCTTTCAGTTAAGATCCTAGATCTATTGAATTAAATGATGAAAAACTAACATTTAATTCCTCGGGGTTACTTTCAAGTAGTTCGACCAACACCAGATAAGGTGGTATTCTTTGTTTTCTTATAAATCACATCGTTAATAGTACGTTCAAAAGAGTTGTCTTTCTAATGGTGCATTATTGTACTAGAAGCACACCATTAATGTTGAGAGAAAAAATCGCCATCAAATCATTAGTGCAGTTTTAATAGATAGAAACATCGGTAATGTTGATGCAAGGAATGAACTTTCTAAACCAACAATTTTGAATTTTACCTAGCTGGGGTAAAATGGATGGGATCGTGACCCTGATTTTAAAGCCTACTTACAAAAACTACAATCAGATTGCAAGTCTCGATTACTTGTACTTGATGCACTTTTATAAAATCTAATAAAATGGAAAAACTTGAAAAATTAAACATATAGAATATTTAAAATAGGTTTAAAGCAGCAAAGAGAGTAAATCAAATATTAAATCATATAAACAAGAAAGAAAAATAAGAATCATCCATTTCAAGACTCAATATTGAGGCAAAAAACAGAAAATTATATTGATGATACCTCTGAGTTACAAATCTAAAGACTTTATTTCACACTTCTACAAAAATGAGGACCAAATGAACACTTAGAACTCTAGGATGGCATTAATTCTTCATACAAAGAATTATGTTTTCCAAGAAGAAAATATGACATACAACTGTTGGATTAGATAGAAAATTGGGATGCCAATTATTGATTCTGCAAAATCAATCCTTATTAGTACCTGAAAATTAATTCAAATTCTAAAAGAAATGAACAAACTATTAGATGTGAGACAACCTTCAAACATGAATAATGATTATGCACAAGATCCTCTTATGCCACCTTCAGTGCTCTTTTGCTTCCAACAAGATCATCTTCAACCTTATAGTAAAACTCATAGATAAATGAAAGATTGGAAATCGCAATATGAATCAAGAGCTACCTTTATCAAAATGTTTTCTCTCCATTTCTCTCTTGCCTGAGAAATCCTTGTGCCTCCCTTTTATCCTTTGATTGGGAAGTTGAGGTAGTTTAAAACTGCCTTTTAGTTAAGAGGTAATTATTAATTTAGGCAAGATAGAAATAAATAAAATTATAAAAATAATATTTAAAATAACACTAGATAGGTGGGACCCCTTCCAATCGTTTACATCATCTCCTTTATGCCTTGTCTCTCCAAGCATATAAAAAGTAGTGAGAAATTTAATAATTATCTCATAACACATTGATAACAAAATTATGCATTTAATATACTCTCGATAGGACCACATATATATAGCATCAAAACATAATAACTTACATCCAAAATGTGTCACTAAGTGTTGTATGCCTTCAAATATCCATATGTTCACAAATCTGTCCAAAAGCCAAAATATTTTTCTAGAATCATATCACTATCCAAACGAAATGTGCATGAAACTTAAAATAAACCATATATACCCATCAAGTAAAATAAGTTGAACGTTAAGGACTAGTCCTTCTTTCTTGTTATGTTAATTTGTCTTCCTTTGAAGACCATCCTCCTTGCTTAATTGATTGCATTCCTTGGTTGGTTGATTCAATATCTGCAAGGGTGTCCTTTTTTAAGGACTAAACATGGTAGGAAGTAATGGAGTGGAAAGAGCCCTCTGAAGAAGTTGGACTAACTATTTGTGCAAGCCTTTTACCTTTGGTATCCAATGAAGGGCTTGGGGAAACTTTTGGCACTTCAATATCTGGTGAAGCTTGAGCACGGGAAATATTTGATGGAATTGGATTATTATGATGTTGGTTTAATGGAGGGGGAGGTTCTAGGGGTAATTAATTAGTTGGACATCCCCTAATTCCAAAAGGATGATATGGAATGACCTGATTCCATCCATCATTTGGTTCATGTTGCATTGAGACATACAGAGGAACTACGATCCCAAGAATACCGAGATGAGAATGAGCAGGGGGTGGCTAATCATGGGTTGAACAAGAGGTTGTTGAACTTGGTCACCAAAATTGAGGAAAATTGTTTACAAGATCTAATGAAATTCATTCCAGACAACATCAAAGTGGATGGAAAATATGAGCCTCTTATTTATACCTCCATTTATTTGCTAATCCGATAGATACCCACTATTACAGTTACCTCGGTTACCCCTATTGTTTCTTGCTCCTCCCCTATTGAAAAAGCTCATCTAATGGTCAAAGGAAAATTGATTAGTATGAGCATGAACATTAATAGCCCTTATCAAATTAACTTGTAATATGAAGCAGTCTATAAATGGCTCCTTTTAACAATCATACATGCATACGAAAAATAGATAGGGAAAGGGGAGGGGAAAGAAGCTTCACTTCACAACATTGATTTCTTCTGATACTTCTTTTTTAGCAAGGGGAAAAGGATAAACGTGGGAAATGTAAACTGGAACAAAAACAAATGGAAAGGCACTACAAAAATGAAGGGAAGTGAATGATAGTTGCTCAAATTCCATTTTAAACATTAAATCAACTACCCAACATGATATCCAAACATCACAACAGTCTTGCTCAAATATTGAAGGTCTTCATGCAAGAAGAAAGAGACTACAAAATGATAGCTTCTATTATTATTCATATTGTCAACATTCATTTTTGCAAACTTCATCAATCTTACTGTACTTATATGAAATGAGAAACAAAATAGCCAGATCTTTAAAATTGAAGTTGCCTCGAACAAAACATGAATTCAATCAATGCTTCTGAACACAACTTTCCTTAAAACATGATATTTTTACCATTTGAAACCCATTCCCATTTTAATCTTTCACCTCAAGGTATCAACACAACTGATTTGTTTGAAAGAGAGTAATTGGTTGTTAATTTTATCATGACTCAAAGGGAGCTTCAGAATCCAATTAAAAGAAAATAATTTTGATTATTTTCTAACCATAGTACCATACTCTTTTCCACTTTGAATTTATTGTTCTTATATTTTAAACTCCAAAATTATCAGTCAAAGATCATTTGCAGCGGGGAATTCTCATAGTCTCTATGGTGATTGAAGCTCAACATGAACATAATTATGGGATCATAGTCATTTTACTCTTCATCCTTGTTTGCATATTGTAAAGGGCATAAGAGACTTGGCACATTCGTCATTATTACTTGTGTTTCATGATTCAAATATGATCCCATTTAAATCTTATTATTGTGCCTTATCAAATGACCCCACTTTGAATTTTCACCAAATTCAACAATATATTCAGCTAAAAACCCAGGGATAAGAACATACTTGAATATAAACTGTTGGCATTTCTTGGAAAAGATTGAGACTTCAAATTGAAGTCAACTTTATTTGTCTCAACCAAAACATGATTTCAAAAAAACTAAAAATTATCTTTAAAAGAAGACTAGTGAGCTAGGGTTTAAACATTATATTCGTTTAAAGAGAGCCTTCATTTCATATCTAAGCAGGGTCGGGTCGGTAAAGAAATAATAACATAAATCAAGCCTTCAAATCTATGCCCCCAATGTACCTAGAAAAACCTAGTCTTTTACTCTATATATATGTATATACATATATATATATATATAGAGAGAGAGAGAGAGAGAGAGAGAATCCAAATATTTGCTCATTCATAACTTGCTTCAAACAATAGCCAATGATGTTGCGATGAATGAAAAATAAAGTTCATTTATTGTACCAGACTATTTCTCATAGGAAAGACTGATTAAGCTAACGTAAAATATTCAAACCAGAAATATTTAACCAAGTTGTATCATAATATAGGACTAGCATTTGACTATTTTATTTTTCAAAATATTGATTTCTAATCACAAACTGAGAATAATGCACAGCAATAATCCATTCCAAGAAGTTCAAGCATTGCTTGAACTCTACAAACCATACATTCATCCTTTCATTGGTTTCAAACAAAGAGAAACAAGCAGTTCCTTTGTCATGTAACTATGGGAAGATTATCAACCTTTACAACATCATTCCAGCACAACGATGCTATGAATCATTTTTGTAATACCTCATACAACCAGAAAACATTTCTTTGGGGAACAGGGGAAGGGAAAAGACACGCATGCACACAATAGTTAAACTAAGCCATGTATAAACAACATTACAAGTTCAAAGTTTGATAAGAGTTCTTACTGAAGGATCCCATACCTTTCAATATCCCATTAACCCTAGATTTTTTTCCTCCAAAAGTGTTTACTACCCAGAAAATTCGTCCAGTAATGTTACAATGGTAATTTCTCAAAATTAATACATAGTGAATGAATGATATTTCACAGTGAAAATGCCAAGGAATGTGATGTTTGATGCTATGTATTGGTGCATTAACTATCACCAGTTGTTCTTTTTATGCCCACCACCTTTTTAACCATAAAAACCATCAACCAATAGAATCACAACTTTATTGTGGATTCAGCGTCCACATTGGCTGGAAAACAAACTTTTACATCGTAAACCAGGACTGATAATAATCATTTAAGCTCCATTATTCACATCAATTAAAAGCTTCCACATATTGAGCCTTCGTGGGATGATCCATTGGTAAGCTTTGGACACGTTTACAAAATAGATGGAAATATTAAATACATATACCTTCCCACCATAACCTCGAAATTAATGGCATCCGTTATTAAATCAACAATAGTATGACTATATAATCGCCACTTTGAATATTCTGAATGACCAATTTCTCCATTTATATAATTCATATACCATGTGGAAAATCAAATAACAAGGATTATCCATCATACCAATTATATTCATGTATGTGAATTGGTAAAGCATAATACCTTAGTAGTCTCAACACACCACTTATATCATCTCCCCTTGTGTCTCCCAATAAACCATAACATATACTTTAAAAAAGTAGACAAAGGAGCTATATAAAGATATAAGGGAAGAAGTAGGTCAATGCAGGTTACATTCCTGTTTGAAACAATGATTTTTCACCATAATCATGTGTTGAAGATCACATAAACATAGTATGAACCTTTGTCAATAAATCACATAATTGAATGATGAACCATTGAATTCAATATTTTGATGAAAACCTTGCCATTGGACCAATTGCTGAAACGAAAAATGAATCATAACTAATCAATGAGAGCTTTGTGTATATGACCTAAAGCTACAAATATGCCATGTAATTTGAAACATAATTCTTTCTAGGGGTCCCACCTATTTAGTAATATTATATTTATATATCATAAATATGCTTCGCAATCATTTGCGTGCTTTGAAGGAAGGTGACGAAAAATGAGTCAACATCTGGCGACTCCACAGGAAGTCAACTTTGTTGGTTAGAAATCAGAGTTTTTGGTTTTGCTTATATGCAAGTGCTAATTTTAGTAAGTATGTCAAAATAATCTTTCGATAAGCTCTTGAGAATATATGGAGGCAGAAGGGGATTGCAGGAGCGGGAATAGGCTTTGAAAATCAAGTTTAATCAAAATAACTAAAGACTTTTGGCAACAATATTATTACTCATGCATGCAGAAGAATGAACACTATTTAACAGTCTTTTTCTTGTATAAACTAAAATTAAATTTGCAGAGAGTGATAAGTAAATCTCTAATTGATCTAGCCTTGACTCTAAAAGAGAATATGAAAATCAAAATGAAACTACAATAACTAAAATAACAATACAAAGACAGATAAGTACAAATGGAAATACATACAAAAAATCAGCCAAAACAGATCTAGACTAAACCCGATTCATGATAATGTTTGAGATCCATTGGTAGTATCTAAGAAGAGCCTTTCTTGCATATCCTTTAACGAATAATAATGTTTACCTACAAAAAAGGCTATCATGTAGGGTCCCAACCATTTATCTGAAATTTAGTATGTTTTCCCTTTTTAGCATGTGCAGAATCCCATGACATCACTTTTTCATTGACTTTAAAAGAGACATGCTTTGATTTCTTGTCGAAATTCTTTTTAACGGTTTTTTGTCTTTTTTACAAATTGTCAAAGGAAAATTTCCTTTGGTCATCGAGGGATAGTATGGAATTAAGTCTCTGAGGAATGGTAATGGAATTGAGCTCTTCTTCCTAGATTGCTAATTTGAGGGAAGTTAACTCAAGCTCAGTAGGCATGATAGCTTCTTGATTGTACAACAAATTGAAGGGGGTATGTCCCATGCTAGTTTTGGCGGTAGTTATATCGGGACATAATGAAAAGATGAGTAATGTATGCCATCCACGAGGATTTTCAGTTATAATTTTCTTGATGATCTTGATTAATTTTTTTTTAGTAGACTCAGGTTGTCCATTTCCCCGCGAATAATATGTTGAAGAGGTATAATGTTTCACCCCATACTTATTCAAAAATTGAGTAAATTTCGCAGAGATAAATGTTGGTCCATTATCATAAATAATTTCGATTGGAAGACCAAATCTTGAGAAGATATAGTATTCTAGAATAAATTTACATGTTCATCTTGAGCATTCTTAAGTGGGACGGCTTCAGTCCATTTTGTGAAATACTTAGTTGTTGTCAATATAAAAACAAGCCCAACAGAGGAAGGCGGGTTAATAGGACCAATGAAATCTAAACCCCATTTTGTGAAAGGAAAATTAGGACAAACTGTTTGCAAGGGCATAACTCAAAAATGTTGCCTTCCCACACATTTTTTGGCACTTTTCACAAGATTGAACAAATTTATAAGAATCACTGAAAATGGAAGGCTAGTTAAATTATAGACACAACGCAGAATCATGCCATCAAAATTTCTCTGAAAAAGAGAAGTTCCAAGGATTAAATATTTTGGAGCTTCCAGACGAAGTTTCCTTCGTTGATGAGCTTCTAAACTGATTGGACATTTCTAAAACTGGAGATAGTATATTATATCTTTGTACCATGGATGATCAACTAATGCAATATTTTCATATTCGATGACAAAAGTATCAGATAGAGATTCATTGGAATTTTCAAAAGAAGTTGATGGTTTTGGGTGTTGAGCCAGATGTAGAGATAAATCACGTCCTTTGATAGTGTTTGATGTTGTCATTGACAAATAATGCTCTTAAATTTTGGCAAGCCAATGAGCTAATTTACTTGAAAGATAAGTCTATGAGAGTAAAAATTTCACAGCAGGTAAAGGGACTTTTACCTCTGTTTGCTTACCTAAAATGAAGTGTCTAAATTTCTCAATATCTTTGACTAACGTATATGCATGTTTTTCAGTTAAGGAATACTTTATTTCATCGCTAGATAAGCTTTGACCCATATAAGCTATTGGTTACTCAATCTTCTTATCATCTTTCTGAAGAAGTATAGCAGAAATTGTCTCCTCGGTTGCATTGGTGTAGATTATAAAATCCTTTTCAAAGTATGGTTTTGCTAGTGTAAGGGAATAACTAATTACCTTTTTAATTTGATTAAAATCCCTTTTAGTGTTATCATCCCAAAAAAAATATTGATCATGTTTAACCATGTGATGTATAGGTCTGGACATGATTGCAAAGTCAGGTATAAATCTTCTAACAAAGTTTATTATGCCCATAAATGATTGAATCTCTTTTTTTGAAGTTGGAGATTGAAGATTTTGAATTGCAATAATTCGGTCAGGATCTATGCTAATCCCAGAATCTGAGGCAATATGGTGAAGAAGCTTTCCTTTTGTAACACCAAAAATATACTTAGTTGGATTTAAAGACATCCCAAATTTTCTGCAGCGTAAAAACACTTTCCTAAGATTATCAAAGTGATCTTTTCAATGTTTAGAATAAGCAGTTAGATCATCAAGATAGACTTTAATTATTTTACTGATAAGATCATCAAAGGCTATTTGCATAGCCCTATGAAAGGTGGCACCTATGTTAATCAAGCCAAAAGGAATTCTCTCATAAGCGAACATGCCCCATCCCGTAGTAACAGTGGTTTTGTATTTGTCAGCTCTCTTGAATCTGATTTGATTATATCCAAAAAACCATCAAGGAATTACATCATCTGGGATCCTACTACCTGTTGTAATATTAACTCCATATTAGGAAGTGGAAAATTATCTTTCATACTTGACCTGTTTAGTGCATGGAAATCAACGCACAATCTGATATCGTCGTTCTTTTTTAAGATAGGGACAAGGTTAGATACCCATTCCAAATATTTAATGGGAAAAATTATATGGGCATCAATTAGTTTTTGCACTTCCTTTATGATTGTTGCTTCAAAGGTAGGATTGGCAGGTCTTTGCCTTTGCCTAACTAGTTTTTCATCTTCCTTAATAGGAATTGCATGTTGTATTACATTAGGAATTAAAACCATGTAAATCCTAATAAGACCAGGTAAATACATCTTTGAATTCATGAAATAATTCCATGAATTTCTGTTTTTCAAATTTAGAACATTGGGCTCCATTTTTTAAGTATTTAGGATTTTTTGGAGTCCCTATGTCAACAGAGATTATTTTGCCGATTTTTTTTAGATTCTTCTTGTTTTTTAATTTTTATATAACCTATGTCACTAGAAGAAAAAGAGTTTTCCATAGGAGATAAACCTTTGGGAAATTTATCATCCTCTAGAGAAATAAGTTCTTTTTATTTGAAATATTTATTATGTACAAAAGCGCAAATACTTTTGTCATTAGAAAATACTTTCCAAGACTCATTATTATCTGGGAGATGAGGTCTATACAAAGATAAGAATACACAATATGGTCTTTCAGGAAATAGTTGTCTTGATGGAATAGCGGAAAATACAACCAACCTGTTTTCCATTGAATTTAATTCTCATTTGATATGATTAATATTAAATGAGAGAAAATTCGAAATTAAAGTTTGGGTTGCTTGTGTATATATTTTTAGGATTTTATTATATGGAACATAAATGCCTTTATTCAAATTGATGATTAATTTAGAGTCCCTGAAAACTGTAAGATGGAAGCAACCAAACAACCTAAGTTATAAGCATTCTCCATTCTGAGAATTAAAGCTTCAAATTCAGAAATGTTATTTGTGGATTGAAATTCAAGCCTATAGGAGAAATTATGGATCTTACCAATTGGAGAGAACAAAATTATCCTATCCCTGTTACCCTCATTAGAGATGGAACCATCGAAATGCATGTGCCAGAATCCATCTTTCGGCTCTGTGCTAGGTGTTATGGATTTTTCATCATCCTCAAGAAAAATAGAATATACACCGAGGTCTTCCTCAAAGTAATTAACATGAGGCTGAGGAACACTCTCAATGTAGGCAGATGTTCTATCTTCCCTAAAAACAATAATATTTTTTCCATTTCTTGGAAGAGACATGTGTGTACCATCATTTTAAAAGTATCCACCAATTAAAACCTGCCAATATCTGCCTAAAATGATAGAAAAATTGCTAACTAGAATATCAATGACTTGAAAATTACAGGTAGTTTTGATTTCTGGATGAGCACACAAAGAAAGAGTAAGATCTTTGATTTCACCTACGGTAGCTTGTTTCTAATTGTTATAAGACATGAGGCTTCTAGAATTTTCATTGGTGCAATATAAAATTAATTATTCCATGATTATCCTAGGCATTACATTAGGCCCTGATCCACCATCTACAAGACAACAGTGAGCTATTTTGTCATAAATTTTGACTGAAAGATAAAGAGGAGTTAAGAGTACCTCTTGGATTATATACAGTTAATTTATTTACATTAAGATATTCTTCTCTCTCTTATTCTGATAAATTAGCAACGATAGGAGTTTTTCCTTCCTTAAAATTTCTAAGATGTCTTTGCTTCTCAGGAACTGTAACTATATCAAGCAAAGTTGCATCAGCTTTAATTGCTCCCAATTGCCTAAAAATACTATAATTTGAAGAAGGAGAAGTAGAGTTCATATTTTCATAATTCTGATTATTTACATTGACTTATTGAGTTGGTTGTTTTGCAATAGAATTTTAGGTAGAAGGAGGTTTTGAAGGACCAACTTTACCCTTGTTCTTATCAAATTTGTTCTGGGTATCAACTAGCATGCAATCTTCTTCAGGAATCCAGTCTAGAGTTGCAATAGTTGAATGAGTTTTCTTCCCAAAAAAATTATCTTTTGCTATTATTTTGACCTCACAAGTATCTTCTTCATGATTCTCCTCGCAAACTTTACACCATGCCCTTGACATGATTGCTTTAGGCTGTGAGTTGTTAAAGTTTCTAAAGGTTCCTTGATTTGAAGACTCTACATTAGGAATAGGATTTGTACCTTTCTGCTCATAAGCAATCATTCTATTGTTCATCTCCTGTACTAATTGTAAGACACTGGAAATTTCATTTTTCCTAACATAGTATTCACTAGGCATCCCAACCCTATTTATTTTATCTTCATATTCCAAACAAGTTTGTAATGCTGACCCTAAATTATTTGTATTTTTCTCTTTAATTTTTTGCTTGAAATGAGCAGGTAAGATGTTATAATAATGCATTAATGCAACTTGATTATGAGGTATAATTAGTTTAGGAATTTGATTATATAACTTGATAAAACAAAGATTGAATGATTTAATAGACTCACCCTTGTTATAAATCAAGTTATTGTATTCTTTTAACGTGTATGTGGGACTTTGGGATTGACCATAAGTAGTTTTGAACCAATAAGATAGCTCATCCCAATTTGAAAATATTTAGGTGGCGGGTCAAATAAGTCTGCAACAACCTTCCCTTCAAGATAATTAACAAACAACCTCATACATGTGTTTGCATAATTTTCCCCTATGTTATGGAAGGGATTGGAAAGAGCGATTAAATGCTCATTTATAGAAATTGTGCCATTTCCAAAAATAATAGGTAAATTTTCCCCTATGTTATGGAAGGGATTGGAAAGAGCGATTAAATGCTCATTTATAGAAATTGTGCCATTTCCAAAAATAATAGGTAAATTTTCCTTAAATTTGGGAAGGGGTGTTGTAGCGAGTGTAAGATTTAATGGAGAGGATATGTGCCAAGGAGTATTATCTAGATCCTCTTCAAATTTAAACAAGCCATAATGTTTAATAATATTATTTGGATTAGTATTTGATACCTGAGGGTTATAATGAGTATACATGCTACCAATTTGGGATGAGGAAGAACTAGTACTTGAAAAATTATTGCCACTACCAGATGAAGACATACTTGATTGTGTAAAATAAAGATAGGCATTAAATTTGTTATTGAAGAATGAGTATCAGATACAATTCTCCTAAGTTTCAAATGAAAAAGTTGAAGTACTTCTTTCCTTCTACCAATTTCTGAAAAAAGGATCAAATTTTGGAGACTCGCCTGAATTTTGTCAAGAGTACCTTTGACTATTGGACATGAAATCTATTGACCAGGTTGAGGGTTCCTATTTTGTCTATCATTTATTTCTCTGTTCTTCTCGATCAATATCTTGTTGGATTACTTCCCAAGCAACTTCTAATTCCTTAGCAGATTGAGCACTATCAAGGATAAAATCAAATAAGCAAGAAGTTATGTTGATCCGATCTCTTAAAGAAAGTCTAATGTCGGGATGATTACGCTTAGTCAAAGTCATGAAAATATGAAAACGAAAGAAAACAAAAGAAATAAACATAAAAGAAAAAAGAAAAAACCAAGGGAGAAAATATCACTCCCCAGTATGGTCGCCAAAAAAATGTTGATGCAAGGAATGAACTTACTAAACCAACAATTTCGAATATTACCTAGATGGGGTAAAATAGGTGGGATTATGACCATGATTTTAAATCCTACTTATAGAAACTACAATCACATTGCAAGTATCAATTACTTGTACTTGATTCTCTTTTATAAAATCTAATAAAATAAACAAACTTGAAAAATTAAACATATAAAATATTTTAAACAGGGTTTAAGCAACAAAGAGAGTAAATCAAATATTAAAGCATATAAAAAATAAAGAAAAATAAGAATCATCCATTTCAAGACTCAATATTGAGGCAAAAAATAGAAAATTTTATTGATGATATCTCTAAGTTACAAATCTGAAGAGTTTCTTTTCAAACTTCTACAAAAATGAGGACCAAATGAACACTTAGAACTCTAGGATGGAATTAATTCTTCATACAAATAATTATGTTTGGCAATAATAAAATATGACAGACAACTGTTGGATCAGACGGAAATTTGGGATACCACTTCTTGATTCTGCAAAATCAATCCTTATTGGTACCTGAAAATTAATTCAAATTCTAAAATAAATGAATAGACTATCATATGTGAGTCAACCTTTAAACATGAATAATGATTCTTCACAAGATCCTCTTAGGCCACCTTCAGTGCTCTTTTGCTTCCAACAAGATCATCTTCATCCTTATAGTAGAACTCAAAGTAAAATGAAATATTGAAAATCTCAAGCTGAATCAAGATCTACCTTCATAAAAAAAATTTATGTCCCTTCCTCTCTTGCCTGAGAACTCCTTGTGCCTCCCTTTTATCCTTTGATTGGTACGTTGAGGTAGTTGAAAACTACCATTTAGTTAAGAGGTAATCATTAATTTAGGAAAGATAGAAATAAATAAAATTATAATAATATATTTAAAATAGCACTAAATAGGTGGGACCCCTTCTGATCTTTTACATCATCTCCTTTATCCCTTTTCTCTCCAAGCATATAAAATAAGTAGTGAGAAATGTAATAATTATCTCATAACACATTCATAACAAAATCATACATTTAGTATACTCTCGATAGGACCACATATGTATAGCATCAAAACATTATAACTTAGGTCCAAAATGTGTTGTAAGTGTTGTATGCCTTCAAATATCCGTATGTTCACAATTAATTTGTCCAAAAGCATAATACTTGTCCAGAATCATATCACTATCCAAACGAAATGTGCATGAAACTTAAAATAAACCATATATATCCATTAAGTAAAATAAGTTGAATGTGAAGAACTAGGCCTTCCTTATTGTTATTCTAACTTGGTTTCCTTTGAATGTCGTCCTCCTTGCTTAATTGATTGCATTCCTTGGTTGGATGATTCAATATTTGTAGGGGTGTCCTTTTTTAAAGATTGAACATGGTGGGAAGTAATGAATTGGGAAGAACCCTATGAAGAAGTTGGCCTAACTATTTTTACAAGCCTTTTACCTTTGGTGTCAAATGAAGTGTTTGGGGCAGATTTTGGCACTTCAATATCTGGTGAAGCTTGAGCATGGGACAGATTTAATGGAATTGGATGATCAGGATGTTGATTTAATGGAGGGGGAGGTGGCAAGGGTAATGAATTAGTTTGCCATCCCCTAATTGCAGAAGTATGATTTGGAATGACCTGATTCCATCTATCATTTGGTTCAAGTTTCATTGAGACATGCGGAGGAACTGGGATCCCAAGAATAGCAGGCTGTAAATGAACAAGGGATGGCCTGATTATGGGATAAATGGGAGGCTGTTGAACTTGGTCACCAAAATTGAGGAAACATGTTTGCAAGATCTGATGAAATTCATTCGAGTCAGCATCAAAGTGGATAAAAAATCAGATCATCTTATGTCTACCTCCATTTCTTTTCCAATATGTTGCCTACCCCCTATTCCAGTTACCTATGTTACCCCTATTATTTCTTCCTCCACCCCTGCTGAAAAAGTTCATCTAATGATCAAAGGAAAAATTATTAGTATGAGCAAGAACGATAATAGCCCTTATCAAATTAACTTGCAATCTGAAGCAATCTATAAATGGCTCCTTTTAACAGGCATACATCCATACAAAAAATAGATAGGGAAAGGGGAGGGGAGAGAAACTTCACTTCACAACATTGACTTCTTCTAATACTTCTTTTTGAGAAAGGGAAAAGGATAAATTGTGGGAAATGTAAATTGGAGTAAAAATAAATGGAAATGCACTAGAAAAATGAAGAGAAGTGAACGATACTTACTCAAATTCCATTTTAAACATAAAATCAACTACCCAACATGATATCCAAACAGCGCAATAGTCTTGTTCAAATATTGAAGGTCTTCATACAAGAAGAAAGAGACTACAAAATGATAGCTTCTATTATTCTTCATATTGTCAACATTCATTTTTGCAAACTTCATCAATTTGATTGTACTTATATGAAATGAGCAGCAAAACAACCAAATATTTAAAATTGAAGCCGCCCTGAACAAAACATGAATTCAATCAATGCTCATGAACGTAACTTTCCTTAAAACATGATATTTTTATTGTTCTCATTCCAATCTTAATATTTCACCTCAAGGTATCAACATAACTAATTTGTTTGAAAGAGAGTAATTGGTTGTTAATTTTATCATGATTGAAAGGGAGCTTCAAAATCCAGTTCAAGGAAAATAATTTTCTTCTTTTCTAACCATAATACCATATTATTTTCAACTTTGACTTTATTGTTCTTATCTTTTAAACTCTAAAATTATCAGTCAAAGATCATTTGCAGAGGGGAATTCTCATAGTCTCTATGGTGATTGAAGCTCAACACAAATAGAGTTATGGGATCATAGGCATTTTACTCTTCATCCTTGTATGCATACTATAAAGGGAATAAGAGGGTTGGCACATTCGTCATTATTACCTGTGTTTCATGATTCAAATATGATCCCATTCAAATCTTATTATTTTTCCTAATCAAATGACCCCGCTCTAAATTTTCGCTAAATTCAACATTATGTTCAGCTAAAAACCCAGGGCTAAGAACATACTCGAACTGAAACTGTTGTCATTTCTTGGAAAAGGTTGAGACTTCAAATTGAAGCCGACTTTATTTGTCTCAACCAAAACATGATTTCAAAACAACTGAAAATTCTCTTTAAAAGAAGACTTTTGAGCTAGGGTTTAAACATTATATTCGTTTAAAGTGAGCCTTCATTTCATATATAAGTAGAGTCAGGTCGGTAAAGCAATAATAACATAAATCAAGCCTTCAAATACACACTCCCAATGTACCCAGAAAACCCTATCCTTTTACTCTGTGTGTGTGTGTGTGTGTGTGTGTTTATATATATATATATATATATATATATATATATATATATATATATATATATATATATATATATATATATATATATATATATATTCCAAATCTCTGCTAATTCATAACTTGATCAAACAATAGCCAGTGATGTTGGAAATGAATGAAAAATAAATTTCCTTCGTTGTACTAGATTGTTTCTCCTGGGAAATTGCTGACTAAGCTAAGGTAAAATCTTCAAACAAGAAATATTTAACCAATTCCTATCATAAGACAGGACTAGCATTTGACTGTTTTCTTTTTCAAAATATTGATTTCTAAGCACAAACTAAGAATAATGCACAACAGTAATCCATTCCAAGAAGGTCGAGCATTGCTTGAACTCCACAAACCATACATCCATCCTTTCATCGGTTTCAAACAAAGAGAAACACGCAGATGCAACTAGAAGAATATTATCAACCTAAAACATCATTCTAGCACAAAGATGCTATGACTCCTTTTTGTAATATGTCAGACAACCAAAAACATTTCTTTGGGGAACAAGGGAAGGGAAAAGACGTGCATGCACACAATAGTTCAACTGAGCCATGTATAAACAACATTAAAAGTTCAAAGTTTGATAAGAGTTCTTACTGAAGGATCCCATACCTTTCAAGATCCCATGAACCCTAGATTGTTTGCCTCTGGAAGTAGTTACTGCCCAGAAAATTCATCCAGCAGTGTTACAATGGTAATTTCTCAAAATGCATAGTGAATGAATGATCTTTCATAGTGAAAAGGCCAAGGAATGCGATGTTTAATACTACATATTGGTGCATTAAATATCATCGCTCGTGCTTTTTATGCCCGCCTATTTTTAACCATAACAACCATCAACCAATAGAATCACAAGTTTCTTGTGGAGTCAGCATCCACATTGGATGGAAAACAAAATTTTAAATCGTAAACCTAGACCGATAATCATCATTTAAGCTCCATTATTCATATCAATTCAAATCTTCCACATATTGAGCCTTCGTGGGATGAGGCATTTGTAAGCTTTGGAAACGTTTACAAAACAGATGGCAGTATTAAATACATATACCTTCCCACCACAACCTCGAAATTAATGGCATTAGTTATTAAATAAACAATAGTAGACTATATAATCACCACTTTTAATCTCATGAATGACCAATTCCTCCATTTATATAATTCATATACCATGTGAAAAATCAAATAACAATGATTACCCATCATAGCAATTATATTCATGTATTTGAATTGGTAAAGCATAATACCTTGGTGGTCTCAACACAATACTTATATCATATCCCCTTGTGTCTCCCATAAACCATAACATATAATTTTAAAAGTAGACAGAGGAGCTATATAAAGATATAAGTGAAGAAGTAGGTCAATGTAGGTTACATTCCTATCTCAAATGATGATTTTTCACTATAATCATGTGTTGAAGATCGCATAAACATAGTATGAACCTTTGTCAATAAAGCACATAATTGAATGATGAACCATTGAATTCAATATTTTAATGAAAACCTTGCCATTGGACCAATTACTGAAACGAAAATGAATCATAACCAATCAATGAGAGCTTTGTGCATATGACCTGAAGTTGCAAATCTGCCACGTAATTTGAAACATAATTATTTCCAAGGGCCCCACCTATTTAGTAATATTATATTTATATATCATAAATATACCTCACAATCATTTGCAGGATTTGAAGGAAGGTGACGAAAAATGAGTCAACGGGTAACAGTGATTCTAATGTTTTTTTCCAAAATCACAGTATTAATGTCGAGAGAAAATTTCACCGTTAAATAACCGATGCACTTGAAAAACATTAGAAGCACTGGTAATGGTGCTTCTATGTATTAAAACCACACCAATAAAGAATGATTACTAGTTTATGGCATAGTTTATTGATGCATTTTATATTAAAAATAAGCACCATAATAGTGCTTATTAGAAGAAAAAAAACAATAAATTTTTTTAAAAGTTAAAAGAACACGGACCAGTCAAGGCACTTTGTAATAAACTAAAGCACCGGTAATGATGCTTCTTAATGTTACAAAGGCATCAGAAAATTTTTAAAAAAGGCATGTATTTTTTTTATACCCTTTGTAATAGTAAAAATTACCGATGACGAAAAGTTGGTTATCCCTTTGGGACAAAACAATTTCAGAGCTGATGGAAAAACCCTAGAACCAGGCGTTGGCGGTCATGGTTGGCAACTAGGTCTGTTGTGACGGAGGGGCTTAATGTGTAGCCCTCTACAAGCGGCAGTGATGCCGTCATCCCTATCAGAGGGGCTACACGATCACCGAGGTGGCTCTCTCTTCTAAACTGTTAAAGGTTATCTTTAATCTGTGGGTAATTTTTTATTACAGTTTTTGTTTATCCTTAATCCTTCATCGAGAAGGTTCTTTGTTTACCAAGCATGGATCCACTAGACGAGGTGGATTATGAGAGTGACAGTTTGCATCATAGGGACATTTGGCATTCGGCACCTAGCGCCTTCAAGGATTTCTCAGGCGACGGGAGTTTTGGGGCACTTATTGATGGAAGCTGCCAGCCGGCTGATTATTTTCTTGTTTTAGAACTAAAGCCAGTTCTGGATACTGTTTTCTCACTAGTCCTTTCGAATCCGGTGCTCTCCCCGCATTGGAATGGTCTAGACGAGGTTCTGGTGCAGGCGGAGGCATGTGATAGCATTTGGGGTGTCAAAGGCTACAACACTCCCACCTTTTCGTCTGGTTCTTTATGTTCGGAGCTTGGGAATATCCAGGGTTTTCTAAACTTGTCGGCCGGCTCGGGATCTCCAGTGCGGAATCTTTGGTGAGGTTTGAAAAGGTGGAAGGGACTTCTCATTTTTCTTCTTTGGATGGATATGTAGCTGCAAACCTGGGCACTTCCGAACAACGCGGCTTCTCTAGCCCGTCTATGGATTCAGTTCAGAGGGGTTTTGTTCGGGAGGAGGATTCTGCGAGATCGTCACCACCTTGTTCACGTTCAAAAGGTAGGAGAAAATGGCTCAAAAATTTCGGTAAGGCCCCGAACTATGCTTTAGGGGAAGATATTGGTTTCTAGCAGATAGTCGGCATGGTTAAATATGTATTAGTTGGTAGGGTTTATGGTAGGGCGGTGAGCCTTAAGACGGTCATACAATGGGCATCTGGGGCCTGGTATGGTCATTGTGGGTATGTTCCTCATGTGGTGTCCCTTTCGGGGGGATGGTTTGCCTTTCATTTCTCCTCGGACGCTCATGCACAATGGGCCTTAAGTATGAACTGGTCGATTCTCAAAGTACCTCTCCTGCTCAAGCCATGGAACCCATTATTTGATGCAAGCCGTGAACGGATGGACACCATCCCGCTTTGGGTCCGCCTACCTGGGCTACCTTTACACTATTGGGCTGACGAGCATTTCCGGAGGATAGGTAATCTGTTGGGAACCTAGCTGGATGCGGATTTTTCCTTTGTGGCAACATCAATTCAAAAGGTTGCACTCATTCTAGTTAGTATAAATGTTAGAGATGGGTTATTTGATGGCATGGATCTGAAATGGGGGCCTTATACCTACGCCCAAACCCTTGATTATGAAAATGTGTCGTTCCGTTGTAGACACTATCATGAGTATGGCCATCTGGCCATTGATTGTACTTTGCCGATTCGAATGAAGTTTGGAAACTCCTTGAAGCATAGGATGGTGGAGAAGGTGGAAAATGTGGATTCTGGAGATGATGTCTTAGGTCAACCTGAGATTATACAGCTGGTGGCGCCTTCTGGAACTTTGGAGGAAGAAGGTTTGGTGGGAGAGGATGGATTAGTGCTGGAAACTGATTTGGTCGCAGTCTCAGCTGAAGTTGATCATACTCCTCCAGTGCTCACTGCTCCAGTGGGTCCTCTGTAGAATATTGTTTGGTCTCTGGATCTGGCAGCTGGTACTTCCTCTGCTCCCTACTCTAACCCTTCCTTTAATTTTATTTTTTTAAACTTGTCATTTTCGGGTATTGATTGGGTGGATGGGTTTAAAAATTTACATATCTCCTCTCATATGTTGGCATCACTCACTGTTCCTCCGATTTCTCCCAGCTCACCCCCTATTGAGAAAACCCTCTTACTGGATTGCCCCCTTGAGAATAACCCTGATGACTCCCTAGTATTACAACAAGTTGTTCCTGTGCCCGCTTCCCCCTCGGGCTCTGCTAAGTCTGGTTATTTCCTCTGTTCTATGAACAAACCTTCTGCTGGTTGGATAGGGAAAGATAAGCCTAGAATCTCTAAGCTTAGAGGACGTAAATCTTTCATTTCGCATGCAAAGTCACGAGCATGCTCGGATCTTAGGAATGGCAAGCAACTTTCAATTTAAAGGGCACTTAGAGCAGTGAATGCCCATAAGGAAGGGTTCCGATGAAGATTATGTCCTTTAATTGTAGGGGTCTTGCTGGTCCCTCAAAAAGACCAGCGCTGCGGAGGATGTTGGAGCTCGAACATCCTGATATTTTGTTGTTACAAGAAACTATGTGTGGAGGTGATGAAGCTATTGGAAGATTAAAATCCTGGTTCTTGGGGTGGGGCTTTGAGGCCTCTGATGCAAGGGGACGCTCTAGAGGACTAGTGATCGGTTGGAAAGAAGCTAAGGTATGTGTTTCCTCTCTCTGGGGAATGCATTCGGTCTTAGGAATGTCCTGCAAGTTTTTGGGTTTGGAGAAAGACTTTATTATTATAAACATCTATGGACCCTATTGTGACCGGGAACCCTTTTGGAACTCTTTGCTGGCAAGGGATATGATCAAAGGAGATTCTGTCATCTTGGGGGGGGATCTCAACTTTTCTCTGGGTCAAGCTGAAGTTTGGGGGCCCCATGCTCATGTATATCCACTCACCAATTTTTTTATCAGGAAGTTCATTGAAGGAAGTTGGGTTGATGTTGATCCTATGTGTTTAAAACTGTATTGGAGGAATAGGAGGGTTGGCTTGGAAAGGGTGGCGAAGAGATTGGATCATTTTTTTCTCTCTGAGTTGTTAGTTGAGTCTTTTTTCTATGTGAGGCAATGGATTGGGTCTGGAGGATGCTCAGACCATGAACCTATCTTCCTGGAGATGAAGGCTGGCCCTGAAAAGCCTCCAGCTCCCTTAAAATTTAACAAGATCTGGCTTAAGGATCCTACCTTTGTTGAGATTTTTCATCAGTATTGGACTCCTTACCACCCTGGGCTGATACATTCGGCAGCGTTTCACTTTGTTGAGAACATAAAAACCCTGAAGGATCCAATCAAAACTTGGGCGGCTAAAAAGAGAATTAGGGATGAAAGGACTCTAAAGATTATCGAGGAAGAAATATCTTCCATCTCAGGAGGGTTTGGAAGTGGTTTTGGTTCTCAAGCTTCAAAGGATTATCTTGTACAGTTGGAGGATCAACGTAACAGGATTTTGCTGCAATCTAAAGAGACTTGGAGATTGAAGAGCAGGGCCATCTGGTTCGAAAGTGGGATGAAAACTCGAAATTTTTTCATGCATATGCAAAAGGTAGAAGATCAGCTTACACAATTTGGAATCTTGAAGATGCAGAAGGTATTTCTCATGCTACTTTTGATGGGTTGGTTGGAGTAGGGGTTAATCATTTCTAGAACCTCTTCAAAGTTATTGAGAGAGTGAACATTGAGGAGGTTATAAGGGTAGCATAGCTATTCCCTTGTTTTGTTGAGGATGAAGACAACAGGAAGCTGATGAACCCCATTACGGCTGATGAATTAAAAGAGGTTTTGAATAGCTTTCAGAAGGATAAGAGTTCGGGGCCGGATGGCTGGACCATTGAATTTTTCATTACTCTTTTTTATGTTATTGGAGAGGATCTATTACAACTTGTTGAAGATACTAGGAGGGCCGGCAGGATATCAGCCAGCATTAATTCCACTTTCATAGCTCTAATCCCAAAAGTGGATTCTCCTTCAAATCTGAATGATTTTAGACCTATATCTCTCTGCAATTATGTGTATAAGATAGTTACCAAAGTTATTGCCAGCAGACTCAAACCTATCTTATCTGCTCATATCTTAGAAGAACAGTTTGGGTTTCTTGAAGGCTGTTAGATCCATGAAGCTATTGGGATTGCCCAGGAAGGATTGCATAGCATCAAAACCAGAAAATTGAAAGGAGCAGTCCTTAATATTGATCTTTCAAAAGCTTATGACAAGGTTAGTTGGCTTTATATCCGTCTTATGCTTACTCATTTGGGTTTTGAGATTGGTTTCATTCGCTGGATCATGAGTTGCAGCTCCACTGTATCTTTCTCTATCTTAATGAATGGAGCGGCGACTCCCTTTTTTCATGCTGGTCGGGGCCTTTGCCAAGGGTTCCCTTTATCTCCACTGTTATTTTTGATGGTGGCTGAAAGTCTAAGTTGGGCAATTAAAGATGCAAGGCGATTGGGACATTTTGAGGGTATCTTGGTGGTTCCCGGAATTTCTCTCACTCATCTGCTTTTTGTGGATGATATTTTGATATTTTGTTCGGGTTCCAGAAGGGATTCTTTTAAACTCAAGGAAATTTTGGATCTTTTTTCAATAGCAACAGGGATGGAAATAAATGCTGGGAAATCCTCTCTTACTGTTTCCTTATTAAGAGACAAGGAACTCCGGACTTATTCTGATCTGTTCCCCTTCACTCTTCTTACCCTTTTGGAAGGGTTCAAGTATCTTGGATTCAACCTAAAGCCAAATGACTATCAAAATCAGGATTGGGTTTGGTTATTGGAAAAATTGGAAAAACGTTTAAAAAGTTCGAGATTCAGGTGGCTATCAAGAGCTGGGAGATTAGCTCTGGTTAAGTCACTGGCTTGGATTCCACTGGCTTGGATTCCGAAGGGCATTTTGGATTCAACGAGAAAAATTTGTTTCAGATTTCTCTGGAATGGCAATGAGGATGCTCATGTTACTCCTTGGGTCAAATGGGATCGAATTGCAGTACCAAAAGCTTTGGGTGGATGGGGACTCAAGAACATCTTTCACTTTTCCAAAGCATTGGCTGCGAAATGTGGTTGGCGTTTAATAAAGTCTAAGGGATTCTGGGCAAGGGTTATGGTTCATAAATATGTTGAGCCGGTCTATGTTGAATCATGGATTCGGTCCCCACATAAATCTCATAAAGGTGGGTCCTGCATTTGGAAAGTTGGTGTATCCTCTTTTCATGTTATTGAACAGAATCTGATTTGGGATGTAGGTAATGGGCACAGAGTGAGAATAGGTTGTGATCCCTGGGTGGGTTGTGAAGCTCAACATTTGTTGTTAGCTGAGCTGATTGAGGAGTTGGGTCATAGAGGGTATCACTATCTTAATCAATTGGCAGACTTGGAGCATGAATGGATGGGAAGCCCTGTTTGGAGGAGGGTTGATTCTTTTGGTTTGGAAGGTGAGTTGGAGGATGAGCTAAGGCAGTATTTGAGGGCTCTCAGCAGGGATCAGATTTACTTGAATGAATAAGAAGACACACTTGTTTGGGATGGGAATCCCTCAGGCAACTATACCCCAAAAAAAGGATATCTATGGATCAGCGAGAATTTAATGGACAGAGATCAGGTCTGGTGGTGGAAAAAGTTATGGAAGCTACAGTGCCCTCATAAGGTAAGATTATTCATGTGGTGTGTTTTGGTTAATAGAGTACCGACTTGGGACTTTTTGCAAAGAAGAAGCCTACATGGACCAAGCAAATGCTACCTGTGTAATCAGGCGGAGGAGAATGTGATGCACCTTTTCTTACAGTGTAGTTTTATCTCTGAGGTTTGGAATATTGCTTCTAGAATCTTAAAAGTAATGTTCCAATGGACACGAAACACTTTGGAAGATGCTTGGAGACGATGGTCACATAATCCTGCCTTTTCTTCTTTTAAAGCTCTTCCACTCATTATAATCTGGGGGATTTGGTTATCTAGAAACAAATGTTTGTTTTCGGATATTGTTGGGCTACCTGTTCTATCGGCTATTAATAGCTGCGGGATCTTCCTTGCATGCAAACGTCTCAAACCTTCTACTTCTATCACATGTATTCAACCTATGGATATAGATTGCTCTCAGCCTTGGGGATTCTTTGATGGGGCTTGCTAGAATGATCAGTGTGGGGGAGGGGCCCTACTCTACTTGTCTCCTGCCCATTTCTTTGTGATGTCATTTGGGTTTGGGAGAGGAACCAACAATTGGGATGAGATTCTCAGTCTGAAACTACTTATCTCCTTCGCCTTGGAACGTACAGTGAGGAACATTACTATTTATGGGGACTCTTTAAATGTGATCCAGTGGGTGTCAGGCTCATTTCATTGTAACAATCGTCGGATTGCTGCTGTGTTGGAACATATTCAAAATGTCGCTCACACTTTTGAAACTTTTAATTGCAGGCATATCTACCGCGAAAACAACTCAGAGGCAGATAAGGCCTCGAAAGATGGGTTGCTGTTGGGGGTCGGTATATGGAAAATTATAGAATTTGAGGATGGGGTGAGAAGAGACTATTATCATCGGTCGTTCATAGAGTGATGCCCTATTTTTATATTTCAGATGGATACTTCGAACTTTTTTGATACTTTGCAGTTTTCTATATTCTACAGTTATTGTACAGGATGGACTCAAAAGTTTTGTAAAAATGATATGACAGGATCACGGTGAACAAGTATTTTCTACTTTTTGTAACAGATGTTAATGCTCACGTGGTGAGAACATCATAGCTTATATTAGTCATATGCAGGATGTTTCATTAAAAAAGACCTATATTCCACTCTTTATGAGTGAAGACGACAAAATGTAATTTCGTACTCTTAAGGATGAAATGAAATTACGCTTTTTTTTTCAGGAAAAAAAAAATTACCGATGACGGTGTGTTTGTAATATAGAGAAGCACCATTAATAGTGATGATTGGTCTTACAAATGCACCATTTAAACATATAAATTTGCAATCACCTGTAAATATTCTTCCTTATATTATGAAGACACTTTAAAAACTTTACGCAAAATGTGCCACGATATCACGATGCTCTTTTTAATACCTATAAGCATAGGAAATTGTGCATATGAATATTGAAAATGCACTGGTTAAACGAAGAATATGATGGAATATTTGTCAATACTGAGAGGGGGGGGTGAATCAGTATTGTTAACTTTTACCTTTTAACCACTTATTAAACTTTAATCAAAACATGGAATCAACAAGATACACAAAAACACAGAATTTATCGTGGAACCCCAATTGGGTAAACCACCAACACTTTCTATACTGCAAAATTATGTTTACAATAAGTTTTGAAAGCCACAACTTGCTGAAGACACCAATCCACAAGTTTCTCAGCCACCACTGAAGGATGCACCCACACCCTAGTTTCTGCTTGCACCTACAGACAATGATACACCAATACCCTGATTTTCTAGCCACTACTGGAAGGAGGCCAAGACCCTCCTTGCAGGCATGTAGCCTGCCCTAGCACCACCCTACCTCCCTTGCTTGATATTATTAATACTTCTCTGGTCTTCTTCAACTTCTGTCTCTTTCTATCTTGACTTGGTCTCTGCCTTGCTACTACAAGGATCTTCACTGTCTTTTTACTTTGCTGGTCTCTGTCTTTTATTCTGCTCTCTTCTTCTGCTTGACTGTGCACTCCCTGGTCTCTGCCTCTTCTTACTGTAGCTTCTACAAAAGTCTTCACTGGTTTCTTGCTGGTCTCTATCTTTTGTTTTACTCTTGCTCTGCTTCAGATCTTCATCATTCCCCAGACACAGTTTTTCTGATCTTCATACTGCTTTAGATCAGCATCATTATTTAACCATAGAGACCCTCTTTAATACTGGATCTTCATTATTTTTGTCTTCTTCAGCAAACTCGACTACAGAGCCAGCTTCCTGCTTCTTAAAATATTCATTATCCATCCACAAAAGAGACACACAATTCGAATGACTTTGTTTTCTCAATATATATACCTCTCCAATAGTCATGTGTATTCTTTGGAAATAACACAACTCTTCAAAACAATGTGACCCTTTTAAAAACATGAGTCTTCATTTAAAATGAATTTTTAATTATATATTTTTATTTAACCTTTTACTCCAACAAAAAGGTTAAATATTTCTTTATTTCTTTTCAGCAACAAGTTTTCCCCCTTTTTTTTAATTTTCAATTTTTATCTCTTATATCTTTTTATTTAACTTTTTACTTCCAACAAAAAGGTTAAATACTTATTTCTTTCCAGCAACAAATTTTCCCCCTTTTTAATTTTCAATTTACATCTCTTATATATTTTTATTTAACTTTTCACTCCAACAAAAGGTTAAATATTTCTTTATTTCTTTCCAGCAACAAGTTTTCCCCATTTTTTTAATTTTCAATTTACATCTCTTATATCATTTTTATTTAACTATTTACTCCAAAAAAAAGGTTAAATATTTCTTTACTCTCACGTGCTTTAACATATATTTTAATTATATCTTTAACATATAGAAAACCTGTCCAAAATTTGAAGGTCGTGTCTCTTCATTAAGAATTTAACTAACATCACATGCTTATCTTTTATAAAACATCATGACTTTTCACAAGATGTGCCTCTTTATGTTTTATAACATATCACTTAATTCTTATATTTATTCTTAACAACATGCAACTTAATAACGTATTACTCATCATAAAACTTCGTTGACTTCATAGTTGTGAAACTTAGCAAGGGATTCTAAACCATCGATCACTTCATATGTTTTATAACATATCACTTAATTCTTATATAGTTATTCTTAACAACATGCAAACTCAACATTTTTCTTGGTTTTGGCAAGTTAATAACTTGCACGTGTGAACACTAGGAGAGGATCTGATCTCATGGATGAATAGCCAGTTCATCAAAGAACATGATCATGCCATCTTTGGATTTTACTGATACACACACACTCTTTGGAATGCATTTGAAAATAGCCTTCCAACTTGTTTAGTTTCAACACTTGGACAAAATTGTCAAACCCTAGTCATTACTATGCCAGGAGGCATTTTGGAAGACTCATATCTTTGTCATCTGACCATCACTAAGCAAACTGAAGGTATGGATGGATATCCAGTCCACTAGGCAACAAAACCATGTCACCTTTAGAATTTACTAAGACACCCTGAGCTTATGGCGGGCATTTCAAATCAGCTTCTCAACCTCTTTTTAACATCAAAACACATTTCTTCCTATTTTGGCATACTCATATTTCACACGTGTGAACACCCATAGGAAAAATGTCTCATTGGATGGATAGCCAGTTCATCAATGAACATGTTCTATACTTTCTGATGAATTTGTCATCACTCAGACAGGCTTGGGCGGGCATTTAAAAATTCCTTTTCAATCTTGTGAATTTTACACTTGGTCAATTTTAGGACTTCCTCCAAAACTTATTCTGAGACCCCTTTTTGGTAGATCCGTAACTTTGTCTCCAGACATGTTCAAGGAGAACTAAGGCCATGGTTAGATATACAATCAAACATACTACAAGACCCCCATGTGCTGCGGGAATTTACTCTAACCCATAAATTAGGGTGGGCATCTTTCTGAGGTGATTTAGTTATTTTTTCTTGCTAAACCCCTGTTTTGGCAGGTCCATAACTTCTCCCTCAGGCACGTTCTGGACAAAATGAAGACATGTTCAGGTAGGAAAAACAACAATCTACAAGACCCCCCTATGGTGCAGGAATTTATATTCTCCTATAAATTATGGCATGCATTTCCTTAAGACAGTTTTTACTAAATTTCCAATACTTAGTCATTTTCTTGTTTTTCACCAAATTGCCATATTTTTCCAAAATGATGTCAGATTGCTATAATGACTTCCTGGTAACTCCAGAACACCATCATGTGTTTTTACAACCTCATCACACATGCCACATCACCATACATGCCATGTCATCACTACCAACCATGCCACATCATCATACATGCCATCCTTTGACTTTCACTGAGTTGACTCTTGCCATCATGTCCTTGGTTATTCCTTTGTTATCACTGAACTCCTTTTGACATCAATGAAAACCATATTCCATATTGCCAACAAAATATCCAACCTAGCATATAGGTATGCGTTGTTTCTTAGAATACTTGAGCACAGATGGAGGTGCATCATTATGTCATAAACACATTGTTCATCATTTTCAACTAGTGAATAACTAAGCAAGTTAGTGCTATTTGAATTTTGCGGAAGCATCGTTCCAATGTGTATGTTTATGTTAAGTGCATTGGTCATAGTGCCTCATGTTTCTAGTGGAGAACCAATGTTAATAGTGTGTCTTAAAATAGGAGAACCGACGAACACTACCAAATTCCATAATGCATTAATGGTTTCAAATAGTTATTTATGTCACACAATTAGCAGTGCGCTACATAAATTGGAGCATCACAAATGGTGTGTTCTATTTTTTAAGGCACATTGGTAATTTTAAGTTGTTTTCAATCATTAACAAATAAAAATGGGTTCTTAATAGAATTTTCGTATATATATATATATATATATAACATACGAAAATTCTATTAAGAACCCATTTTTATTTGTTAATGATTGAAATATGTGTGTGTGTCTGTGTGTATGCACACACGCGCGTGCGTTGTGCGTGTGTGTGTGTGTGTGCGTGCCTAATGAATGTTGCATGTGATTGGGAAACAACACTGATGATAGTGGTAGCAGTAGGTCAACATGTACAACTTTGTATGGGAGACATGGGAGGCCTGGGAGAGGGAGAGGTATTTGTACCCTAGACCTATAATAACAGAGACTCGTGCCCTCTTGAGGAATGTTGGCCTCCTCAATTTTTTTGTGGAGGCTACATCCTTTTTGGGAACTTGCATTTATTGGTGCAGTTGATCCATCGATGGGATCACATGAGGCATTCATTTAAGGTCGGTTTCTATCTGTGGTACCGACCCATAGAGGAGGACATATAATTTATTATAGGTTTGTCTAAGAGAGGGGAATATTTTTCCCATTTCCTTGATCTCCCACTTGGCATTGCAGGAGAGAGAGAGATTTCATATGTTCAGTCACATGTTACTCAGGACATATCTACCCCTAGTGACCTCCAAGTTGTTGGCGGCTAGATGCATGTTGTTATATTTGATGAATAGGAGGTCAGATGCCTCTCTCTTATGGCCATGAAAGTGTCCCACTACACCTTAGATGGGCAGTGCATCAGTGTCTATGTAGATTCATTGGTGAAGAGATCTAGATTGATTAGGTGGCCTACCATTTTGTTGCAATAGTTTTGTTTATATTTGGATCACATCCATTATGTGTTTGATGGGAGGATGGACTTCCCTTTTGGATCAAAGATATTTTATTTAACTTTTGAGAATTTTTTGGAAACTAGGTCATCATTTGACTACCACCCTATTTGGTCGAGGACCAAGGCACATATGCACATGTGGGGAAATATTATGCCCAAGAGGGGCTAGGAAATGTTCCCTGCTAGGGTCATTCCAGAGCTATTAGAGATGCTTGTTAATGAGGATGATTATTACATGGATATTATGCAATACCCATATGCACAGATGGACTAACAAGGATGTACAAACATCCTTTTCACCAAAGATGAGACGCCAAATGATAGAGATAATATTAGCATTATATTTTAATTAATTATCTAGTTTCATTTTTTACTTTTTTTTGTAAAATCTATTCACATTATATTATCATATCAAAAATATATTACAGCAAACAACCATCAGTTTTCCAAGTGGATACCATGCACACAACTAGAAAACTAAGAGCAAGAGTTCCAGGGCTTGATAGGCTATCCCAATGGGAAACCCAACCTTCCCAACCTCGATGAGGTCATACCATAATAACTCATGTCTCTAAAATTGAACAGAACAATCACAATTTTGAATCAAATTCTAGATAAGACAAAATAGGACTGAAAATATTGATTGAAACTAAAGGAAAAGATGACCAAAAGACACCATAGGACAAGGACAAAGCCATTCTAGAGACTAGGCATCATCATAAATGGTTACCACTTGTTCGGCAGGCGACTGCTTGGAAGTAATGGGTTGTTGATTATTTGTCTTGGGCACAAAAACCTTGCTTGTGGTGGATTTTTCCAAAATGTTGATGTGTCGAGCTAATTCCTTGATATATTCAATAATGCTACCCAAGGTGGAGTGAATGCGCAGAATTTGGATCCTCTTCTAGGCTAACTCAACCGCAGATTGATCTCTAGACCTGGCCGCAGTCTCTGTATTCTCCGCCAAGGCCAGACCCATCAACATTTTCTTCTTCCAATGTAGAACTGTTGTCTTTCCATGCTTGGTATCCCTTGATCGGGGCAAGCTAATGTCCAATATTTTTACCGCCCACTCCAAATGGGAATTCTAAGCATATGGATCATCTTTAGTCTTATCAATCTCATGTTCCATTCTAGCTAGCTGCCTGCGAACCTCTTTAGGAATGTCACAAAAGAATTCTTGTTTGGCCTCACCAAATTCCTTTTCCACTTTGGGCAAGTGGGAAGTCTTATTCCTTGCTTTCTTCCCCCCCTTCATCATTTCCATCACATGCATAGTCAGGTTAAGAATCCCTCCCCCCTTCCAAGTCTAGAAAAGCATATATTCCCCCTTCTCTGAATTTTTTCGACCCAAGTTCAGACCACTGCAGATACATAGATTAATCATTGTTGCATAGAAGGAAAGAAGCATGGTAGCACAAGGGAGATGACCGGGGTTATCATTCCCAGAACATGGCTTTCCCATTAGCGGATTAGCAATAATAGTCAAATCGTGAAACATAATCCTGCAAAAGAAATTTCCTCACTCGGTAATAATGTTCACTAGCAGGCTCCAATTTTGATTTGACTTCCAACTTAAGAACGTACCAGAATACAAGGTGGAAGAATTAACCATTATCGTCCTTTCCATTGAGATGGGATGATGTGCCATGAAATAAATTGAATGTAGGGGAAATACAGATGTTCAATTGAACCTCTACCTGTCCTTGCCTCTTGTGTCACTTGCATCCAGGGTAGTTTCATTTTTGACTTTGGATCATAGATTTTGTGAGAAAGTGGCCAATCGATTATCTAGATTGTTGGCTCGACAAGGAGTGCATCCCCTATGAGTTAACCAAATCATAGGTCCATGATATCACACATATATGGGAGATCCTTCCCTATTATATGATGGTGTTTATGTGCCATGTTGTTTATGTTTAATGTTTGTAAATCATTAAAAAAAATCCAGCCAATATGAAACTAAAATTTTGAAATTCCAATTCATCCTTTGTAGAAATGAATAACATAGTTCATTAGTTTTTGGGCTTAGGAAACGTGCAACCTTAACAACCTTGTTGAATACAAATACGCACAATGTGCAATGAGAAACCATATGGCATTTTATAAAATATGAAGGATTTCTATGTACCTATAGTTCATCCTCTAAATTTGTTTTGTTGCTCTTAGGCATCACAAAATTTCCAAGAGGCCCTTCCCTATAAATAAATTTTATCATTTCAATAGGTGGCTATACACGATATTCCCCTACTTTTTCCATGTCCTTTCTACTTAGGCAGCATTGGGAAATGAAAAAAAGTTACCAATCAATCTATTATATGTTAACACACTCCAAATTGTGTGGCTATTTCAACAACAAATGACCTTGCTTGCCTTGCCGAAGATTAGCAAGACCAAATGCACCAAATATGGTAAGCAAAATTAGTGGAAAAATAAATCATATAAATGGATTTTTTCATCCCCATCTCTTGTAATTTGCAGCTTTTGATGCATGTTTATTTGTAGTAGATGTAGACATCCATACTAACATGAATTAAGAACCTAATTTTACTCCCCATCACTTTTTTTTTTCCTTTTATGCATATTGAATGGACAATTTTCTCAAAGTGCAAGGTCTATTTCCTGATCTTATCCATGGATGAGTCTTTTGTCTCTTTTTGTACGAAGGAGGCCTTTTCCATTGGGGTTTATGGGATTGGACTTTGGATTTTAAGAATTTGGTGAGCTCTCCATGAATAGTTTTATTGAAATTTGAGGTTTGTTGGAGGAACTGAAAGTTTCTTCTAAAGAAAAATGGAGTATGTGCCTAAGCGAAATGACGATAGTGGCTATGCCTACTTTTTTAAGGAATTACATTGTTCAAAATTGAGCTCCAAGAAACAACAAGTTTTGATCAAGACTTCTAGATCATCCAAACCTCACTACTTGCCCATAGAGGGTCATAGTCCAAAGTACAAGGAATTATATTGGGCTTAAAGCTCCATCACTAATTTCTTGAGTCAAAGTTTCATAACTCTAATGGGTATCCTACTAGAACCCATCCTTGTTGTTCTCAAGTAAAACATGGAGAATTTTGTCATTAACTACAATAAGAGTCAAAAATAAAAATGGTATCTAGGTTGTTAGAAGCTATCATGGAAAATCAGACAATTAAGTTAAGAGATTAAGATTACAAGTCAATAAGCCTAGAATCATCATGAGGTTGTGGAGACTTGTTATCATGTTTACTTGGGAAACAAAACATGGTTAATAAAACAACTACTAAAGCCTCTCTACAAAAATGTGTCATAGTGTTTCACTATGTGGAGGTCGATTCATCGATCGTCTTTGATACCCATTATTGTAGCTAACCTCATGGAGACAGATTTGAAATATATTAGGGATTCACCTGTGATCAGGTTTGAACTCTAATGTATATGGTTGGTTCCTTTTCCCTTAATCTCTATAATTTAAAAAACCAACTATTTTTCCAACAAAGAAATCCAAATGGATTGAATTTACAATTTCCACCTTTCTCATTGAAACAAACATCCAACAAAGGCATCGATTCAACTAAATTTGGTTTCTCTACTTTCATTCCTAAACGAGAGTTCCTTGTATTCATTTATGATATTTTGGTTGTGTATTTTCACCCCTCTTGCGGAAACATATTTCCTCTTTCCAAGACTATTGATTAGTTATGTCTAAAAAAGAAGCAATTGGTAATGAAAAAACTTGCACACTCATAACCTAATTAAAGAACTTATTTATGCTTTGGGATGGGGTGGGACTTGGTATCTTTCACAAAATATCAACAAAAATGGTGTAAGCATTCATTTAAATTCCAATGGTTTCAATGTCGAGACTTGGGCTCTAATACCATATGTAAATTCCATAGTAGATAATAAATTTGCTTAAATAAAAAAAAATAAACAATACAAAATACAACTCTTAATGAACTACTGAATCAATAAACAAAGTATAGGACAAGCAGTTAACTATTCTTTCATCACCACAGTATTGGATTAATTCAAAATATAGCACATTACATGTTCATTTCTTTCTTGCTACTTGTATTTTTTAGTTTAGTTATGTGGGTTGCATTGCATTTAATTATGTATTTTAGTAAGTTATGTTTATATTTATGGGAGATTGGTATGGATACTTACGTGAGAATCATTGTACTCGTTGTACATTTTAGACTCTATAGCTGGGTCCATCATCAAGAGAAGGGTATATCGACGGAATAAGAGGGGACCAATGACTTATAAATAATAACAAGATAGCATTACCCAAGCTAAGGTCAACTCTGAATTAGCTAATTTTTTAACCTTGAGAATCTGCAGATGACAACAAGGGATAGCTATGAGTTCAAGGTCATTTATTTATTCCTTTATTAAGGACATGAATAAATGGTTTCCCAGAGTCACTTAAGATTAATCCTTCACTGGGGTGGCAGGTGCGGGTGGGATTCTTTTTGATCCCGGCGGAAATAAAATCGCAGACTTTGCTTGGGGACTAGGCAGGAAAACTAATAATGAGGCTGAATGGTTAGCTCTTTTCTTCTCCTTAGAAATGGCCTCCAACTACAGCATAGCCAATCTCAAAATCTATGGAGATTCAAGGCACGTCATCCAAATCATGCGAAGAGGATATGCCTCGCCAGGCTCAAAAGCAGATAGATATTTGCAAAGAATTAAGACCATTTCTTTATCTACAAAGGCCACCTTCTTCCATATCCTCCGAGAGAACAACAGGGTGGCGAACTTAGCTGCAAATAAAGGAATCGCGCTCACAATTGGGCAAACTAAGGACCACAAAGGAGATTTAGGATTTCATTATATCCCCTAACTTATCAATGTCTTGGTCCCTTGAATTTGTGTTGTGGATTTTGGTTAGGGATATGGCCACAAGGGTCCATCCACACCCTTTGCCAAACTTTGGCCTTCCCCTCTCCTCGTTTTCATACCCGAGCTCGTCCTCCACGTACCTTTTCACTCGCTCCCCCATCTGCCCTCCCGTCCTTCCCTCCACCTGTCCCCTTGATCTTCCCCCCGGTGTCAGCTCCCACGGGGCTTCCTTAACTCCCCCATCCGCCCTCTTTACTCCTCCTTTCGCAATGGTTCTTCCTCCCCATCTCCCCGACTCTCTGAGCCGTATGTCTCTCGAGGAGTTTGCCCCTTCTGCTCCTCGTCTTTCGCAGGTGGAAATTTGGGACAGGGAGCTTGCCCCTTCTGCTCCTCGTCTTTCGCAGGTGGTTAATTGGGATACAATGCCGTCTATCAGGGCGGCCATTGCTGCTTTAAGCAGAACCCTGATAGACATCAAATTTGCAGTCAGAAGAACTTACAAGACGGTATGCTCCAGTGTGAACCAGAACTCTGATATGGCGTCGGTCATTAAGCACGTCTGCACCCAGTTGTCCTGCCAGGATTCCAGGATTGATGATCTGGAACGAAATATCATAGAATTAATGGGAAAAGTTGATAGAATTCAGGAAGATTTGGCTGTTTATTTCAAAGCGACGCAGGGTAGCTGGATTCATGAGAATACAACGGTGAACCAGGAAATTAATCAGTTAAGCGCGGACGATTCGTCTGTCAAGCTCAGGAAGAATGGCTAGCCTAGCCCAGGTTTCATAAAATTTTTGTTATGGTTAATGTATTTTTGTAAACTTCTCTGCAATCAGTTTGTTAAGGTGTATGCCAGCTCTATGCTGGACATTTTCAGAAAGACTAAACTCAGAGACTACAATGTAATGCAGATAGTTTTGGTTGTGTTAGCTGGGCCTATCATCCCAGCTCTGTTAAAAACTCTGTTTGCAAGCCTGTAATGAATAGCTGTGCACAGCTTTATAAATATTATCTTTTCCCTGTTACTGTTAAAAAAAAAGATTAATCCTTCATCTCCGTTGAAATTTTGAGGATGTTTTTTCAATTTCCACTCCTTCCCGAATACGTCTCTCGTTGAAATTCTCTTCCATCACAATCATCTTCAAATCTTCTATGCATATATGGTGGTTTGATTTCTAAGAATGTTCAACCACAGTTGATTTTTTTGCTATGTCATACATTATTCCCATGCAATGCTCCTTCAATATAACCTTCGTTGAGCGTCTAGTATCTCCAATATACACTTGACCATAAGCGAGAGGAATTGAATATACACCTTTTTTCATCCTAGGATCAATGGATCTTTAGCTTTATCTAGCATGTTCTCTAAGGAGTTTGGAGGGGAGAAAGCAGTCTTAATTTGTTTGCTTCTCAGTACTTTTGCGATTTTTTCAATTGTCCCCTAAATGTAGGGGAGCACCACCTTTCTTATGATTTCTTTTTCTGTAACATGGTTCTTAATCACTAGACCTTGTGCTCTTCTAAAATCCTTATGAATATCCCTCCTCTTGTAACCATTTCTTTGGAGCACCTTTGAGAGATGTTTCAGTTCGTCATTAAGATGCTCTGAATTAGTGATTCTGACTACTCTGATGGCTAGTGTGTTTAAGTTGCCAAGGTCCTGATACAAATGATGATGAGAGGTAGCAAGTAAGTATTTATCTGTGTGGGTTTTCTTCCAATATACCTGGTGTGCAAGGACGGCATCTACATTTTTCGTGATGAGGACATCAAGGAATGGTAGGAAGTTGCTCTCTTGGATTTCCATAGTGAACTTGATATGGCTAGATTGGTTGTTCAGATGTGCATGGAATTTGTCCAAATTCTCTTTTCCATGAAGCCAAATAATATTCATGTCATCACTGAATCTCTTCCATTATTTTGGTTTCAAGGGAAAGGAATCAATAGCCTTCTTCTCGAAGTACTCCATATAAATATTGGCAACCACAAGAGATAGTGGATATCCCATTGCAACATCGTCTGTCTACTCATATATATCGCCCTGAAAGATGAAATAAGTAGATTTCAAGCATATCTTCACTAGGATAGCTATTTCTCCACTTATGTTTTCTCTTATAATATTATTTGTTATGTTTATGTTGAAGAAGTTAAGGTATTTAAATGATGCACCTAAATGATCGAGATGATGCAGAAATGGATTTATGTTTCTAGCAAAAATTGGTTTTGGACAACATCTCAAATATTTACTATTTTCATTAAACATCAAGCAAATGCTCGGGCTAGGCTTGAATTATTTTTTAAGATAATCTCCCTCTATTTATGGTTCCCCCCAAAAAAATTAGGGGACACCCTCTATTTGTCTCTATTCAAATTTTCTAAACCTTGGCCTCTTGTTCTACTTTCATTTATCAATTGTCTTGTCTTTTTTCTTGTTTATTGTATATTATCCTCTCACGTTTCGTTTGGCCTATGTTAACAAACTTATATGCACTACAATTTTTTCTTGCTTGCTTACCACATATTGGATAATCTTTTGACTCCCGGTTTGTCATGTCCCCCATTTCATTACTTTTGTGTTGCACTTTCATAGACTCGTTGTTACCTCCATCACTGCGTAATAGTGAAAAATGTTTTTTGCTCACCCCTTCTATCATCATTTGATTGACATGAATAATGGTTTTATACCTTATTTTCTCCCTTTCTTTTCATTGCTTATAAGCACACTGGCTCACGTGGTACATGTGCAATTTCATTTTTGACCTATATAAGGGTGAGTCAAGTTGTTTTTGTTGTATCAAAAACCTAGCTCTATTGCATGAAAATTTGTAACGTTCCCTGACCTCCCTAGTGGACTTCAGAGGCCATGGGAGACCCTTTTGTTTCTTTTTTATTCTTCCAAATTCATCCATTTTTCACACACCCGCAATGGGCTTGGCTTCGCAATCCACCTTTCTAAGTTCCATAGTCTGCATGTGGAACTCGGAATTCGGATTGCCAAATCCAACTTTCCATCGAAATTGTGCTTCTGACTTATGCAATCCGCATGCGGAAGTCGGAAGTCGGAAATCAAATTCGGCCTTTACAATTGTTAGTCCAACTTCCGCAGTTCTGCAATCTGCATGCGGAACTCGGAATTCGGGTTCCTCCATTGCTCTACCGAAAGTTACCTCAGGAAATCTACGATCCGCAACCCACTTGCGGATGCGGAATTGCGGAAATCCATTTTTTACTCCAGGGAAATTTTACTTCCTGCAATCCGCATTCCGCATTGCGGATGCGGAAATGCGGATTCCCATAATCCAATTCCTGAGAGATTTTACATCCTGCAATCCGCATTCTGCATTGCGGATGTGGAAATGCGGAATTCCATACACCCCAATGGTTGTTCCACAACCTTCGCAATCCCTGATCCGCATTGCGGATGCAGAAAGGTCCTTGTGGATGTTGAAGGGTTAGGACCAAAGACCCCTACTCCGGCAAGCTTCCAGAGCAAACTTCCAAGGGTCATAACTCCCTCATCCTTGGTCCAAATGGGACAAGGTTGGTACCGTTGGAAATATCTTGGTGAGATATATCCAGTGGTACGATCCCCACCCCATCTGAGCACTCCAACCATGCCAACATCCCAACTGAATTTATGTTCATAACCCCACCTAAGTGACTTATCCTTCTGTCAGGGATTCTGCCTCCTTCCTGCCATGACTTCTCCCTTCACTTGACCCACAGAGGGAGTCTGAAACACATCAGGGACTATCCCCTCCCTTCTCTAAGACTAGGTGAATTCAAGCCATCCCTTTTAAGGGTGAATACAATGTATAAACAACATATATAATGAAACTGAGCTAGTTATATATCACATCCTATAGGGTTAGCAACACATATCATTCTTGTAAATGATAAAGAATTCCAACATACATTCAATCATGCATTCAACCTCATTCCCATACCTATATCCCTAATGAGCAAGTTCATGAAATCATCCATTCATTAATCTAGATCATTACAGGCATAACAATACATGAGGTGTATGAAACTAGGTCTAACCCACACATCTACCACCTGCAATATTTATAATGCATTAAACTCATGCAAATGAATGAGGCATCCAACATGAACTCAACCTTCTACTGAGGATTATACATAGTATACCTATTGCTCACATTCATACAACATTCATTCAACAACTTGAACAAAACAAGCATCATATAACACATTAAATATCAACATTCACTCCACAGAAACACTTATCTTTGGGTCTTGAAGTTTCCCTAGCAATTGACTAAGTGAGAGCAATGTTCCACCCAACCTTAGGTCTTTGTCCAGCCTATACTCTTTCAGCTGAGAGACCACCCCCGATCTGGGTTGTGTATCCACTAAGGATGGCTAAATAGGCTCTCTAACAATCAAGGTCCACTTCAATGCTAAGCCAACCTACAGTTGGGTTTATCAAGCATACAGGGGCAACATGGAGGATATTGCTAAGCCAGTTAGCTCAACCATAGAGCTATAGGCATCTCAACACTCAGCATGCATGGCACTCACATTACCTACCTCACCCAACACAAGGAAGGCCCTCTTCTCTATTGCACAGTCCCTCAAGGCTCCTTCCCTTCCAGTGCTATTTAGGGTGGGCATAGAAAGGTCCAACTGCTAGTTCTATGATATTACAGCCTTCATTGGGTTTATCAAGCATTCCAACCCTAAATCTGACCTTCTACCTCTGTTAAACAAGTTGGGCTCTTCACAGGGTTGCAGACTAAGCTCTGTCTCACAACTCGACTCTCTGCACGCAGATTCCAATCATCCCACGACTTCCTCAAGCTGCTAACGCTTTGTAATTCACCTTAGGGTTTGATTTCAAAGATTTTATCAACAGATAATGCATTCACTCAGGGTTTCTATGGAATTCGGCTCTGCAATTTTGGCTCACACAGAAATCGCGTTTTCCTTCTCTGTTTCACGGTTGGGCTCTGCATTTCGTAATGAGTATGAATTTCTGGTTCACCATGGCATAGCCAAACATGTTTCTCGGATTCCTAGGTGATCAAATGCTTCAAGGGAGAATAGGCAGAACCCCACTTTCGGATCTCAAGGTCATTTTTATCCCCCATCCCCTTTGCACTGACCTTCCTTCCCCACCTTCTATAACCGAATTCCATGTCAGTATGGGGAATCAAATTGGTTTCTCCTGTACAAGTGGTAGCATGTGTTCCCATCCCATAACCCCCTCACCTCTCCCTAGTGGATACCATAGCCCCTTCTGATTATCTATCTCACTTAGCTAGTGTCCTTAGTATTTCATTGCAATATTAAACATTTACATCAATTACAATATCTCATGGCTTAGTAGCACATGAATAGTTCAAATGTCAAATACTTTCCTATGCAACAAACCTTAAGCAACCACTAGTGGGGCCTTGGCCTTGAGATCCACACTAGGGAAAACACACATTGCATATGCATAATATTTACATTGAAGCCAATAAAAACTAAGGTAAGGTAGGGGTATTACAACTCCCTCCCCCTTAGAACAACACCGTCCTCGATTTTCTCAAAACTGAACAAAAATGGGAATGCCTCTCTCACGGCATCCTCCAACTCCCATGTGGGCTCCTCTAGAATAAGGTGTTTCCATTGCACCTTTATCTGTCTAATGGCTCGCTTCCGGAGCAATGTAACCTTCTTGTCGAGAATGTGCACAGGCTCCACTTGGAACTCTCCTTCGGGTTCCACCTGTATCACATGCCAATCAATGATGTGATTAGGATCGTGTACATATTTCTTAAGTAAAGAAACATGGAAAACATTATGAGCTTTCATGTTAGGAGGCAATGCAATCCTATATGCAACCGGTCCTATCCTATCAAGGACTTCAAATGGCCCATAATATCTGGGTGCCAACTTGGCACAACTCCCCAAATTCATGGAACTCTTCCTTGGTTTCTATTGGGCCCTGGAATCACCCCTTTTTTACCACACTTATTACGTCATTTTTCCCTGTTACACCCTATTTCCATGAACCATATATATGCCTTTCTTCCAGATCAATCCAGAATCCTGAAAAGGTATAATTCATTATTGCTTCATTTATTTAATGCCTAAGATTGTTATGGTTATGAATTCTAGTCTTTGATTTATGCTAACTTGTGTTGATTTCATTAAGTCAAGATCAAAGCACAGGTGTATCAGCCGCAATGCCTTGGGGAAGAATCACACGTGGTACCAGTTGTTACTCTTTAGATTTAGTTCCTCACATTAATAGGAACAGCGCACCTTCCCACGTGGAGCTGTAACGGGACTTCGTTGAAACAGAGCGTTGTTGTAACAGACAGGATGCCTCCCAATTGGTCAATCCGTTGATCCATTGACTGCCAGAGTAACAACATCCTTCATGTCCAGCGGACTCATTCAATACGGCCATAACAGTTCAAGTGTAACTCCGCAGCATGAAGATCGGAGATCTTCATTGCTGCGCGAAATTAGTGGATCATGAATTGTATTTTGCATGTATAAATATGGGAAGGATTTCAGAGTCTGGGGTTGGTTAATTATCATTTTTGTATGGGCTGTAACAAAGAGATGAGACTGTCGATTACCATCTTTAATATAAAGAGCAGAGTTCTTCATATTTATGTGTCTTAATTTGTGGTAGTTCACGGCGTCTCTGTTAGAAGGCCAGGGTCTGTCTTCTCATAGAGATTGCCGAGTTAAATAGGTAGTTTAGTTCCTTTATTGTTTTGTGGTGTGGAATTGCATTAGGCGTGATTATTGTTAGCTGCAACAGAGGGTTTATAATCGCATTCTTCTTTGGTAGTTTATAATTGCATCCTAAAAAACTGCAACTGTGTGGTGTGATAGTCAATTGTGTAGGTTTAATTGATGCATGGTGTGTTAGAATTAGTTGTTACAGCCAAGCTCAGCTTCAATTCCTTTCAGTCATATATGCTTTCTAGGATTTCCAATATTAAGCAAATTAGAATTCAAGCTTATTTTTAGTTTCTGGTTGTTGTTGTATCTTTCTTGAATTCATTAGATTAGACAGATTGTGATTGAGTTACAGTAGCTGCTAGATGAATCAGTTTGGTAGAGATTGAATACTATAGTTTGATAATTATAGGATTTAACTTCTTGCAAAAATAATCTAGTTCATCTTCATTCTTAAATCAGTAACTGTTGGGTTGATATATGTAGGAAGGTGATTGTATTTTGAATTCCTAGATGTATAAGTTAGATTAGTTTTATCTATGGAATGAGTTTGGTAGAGCAGATAGGTAGGATAGTTTATCTCCATTTTATTCAATCAACTACTTGAAATGTTTATGCATAGACTGTGCGTATTTCCATTGAAATAAAAGACTTCCCTGGGTTGACAATTTATATTGAGCATCCTGTGTGTTGGTTGTATTTAATTAGTATATAGGGTGACCAACATTTTGGTGCCGTTGCTAGGGATGGTAATTTATAGGCATAGATAGTAGTTGATTTCTTTCATTTCATTTTGGTTTAATTATTTATAGCATGCATGAATACAAGAAAAATAAATCAGGAACCCCCTTTCAATACTAACATTGCAGGTGGAAGAGGTCGAGGTCGTAACACAGGTCTGGGGAGACAAACATTTATCGACGATATAATTGCTAAAGTTGATTCTTCTACCAGACCACCGCAGACATCTACAGGAAGAGGAAATTATGTTCCTCCCAATCTTGAGAATTCAGCATCAACTGTGGAGAACACAACGGGACCATCTACTCCCATTGCAGAAAAGAAACCTCCTGAAGACAAGAAAGTGTTGTGGGTGCACTGGATAGAGAGGAGATTTATCATATTAACGGGACCAGAGTTATTAAAGAAGTGTGGTTGGAGACTCGCCGAGAAGCAGAGGAAGAGAGAAGGCCAAAAGAAAAGAGGAGGGAAGTAGAAGAAGCAAAAGCAGAGGAAGAACGAATAAAGAAATCCATTAAATTTTGGAACAACATGGCTAATCGAGAACAAGAAGGAGAGAATTAACACCAGGAGAACCGTGAAGAGGAAGTGGAAGATAATCAGCCTGGTGACACTGTGGTCACACATGAATTCCCTATGCTCCAGACACCTGGGGCAGCTCCTGTGAAAAATATCTCGCCATCAGTTCTCCCAAATTTCCATGGTAAGTCTTCTGAAGATCCTGATGAATTTCTTTTTGAGTTTGACATCCTCTGTCGCAGTTATGACTATACCTCCAGTGCTCAGAAGCTGAAATTATTCCCAACCACCTTGAAAAGAAATGCTCTGAGTTGGTTCATCAGTATAGGTCGTGAGACCATTACTACTTGGGATAAAATGAAACAAACCTTTCTTTCTAAATGTCAAGAATATTGTAGAACGAGAGATAGAAAGGAAGAGTTGTTTAAAATGGTTCAGAAGGAAGAGGAGAGCTTGGAAGATGTTGTGGAAAGATTGTTGTATAATTTACAAAGGTCTGGCCACACTACGATTGGAAAAGATGTACTCAAGATTATCTTGCTATGAGGGATTAGAGAAGATTGCCTTGATATGTTGAATTCATTGGAGAAAGGGGATATATCAAAGGAACCTTTTGATAAGATCATTGAATTATGTCAACTGTATTCAAGGGGATCCTCTAGAACTAACAAAAGAGATAAAGATCAACATCAGGATGTCTTCACTGGGACACAGAAGTCAGCTAGTGGAAGAGCCACTCGAGCAGAAATAGGTAACTTACTGGAGAATTTTAAAACTGATATGATGAGCTCCATTTCCTCAAAGCTAGATGTTTTGAGAGCAAAACAGAGGCAAGCAGTAGAAGATCTTACACTCGGTGTATTCTGTCCTAAATGTAGAAAAAAACACTTACTGAAAGAATGCCCGTTGGACAAGGCAGAGATATGTAGGATATGTGAATTGGAGCATGATACCAAGGAATGTCCTTCATTACGCAAAGTCAAAGAAGTCATGCAGGCATCCACTTCAGATGTGGAACATGCTTACTTTATTGCACAGAAGAAACCTTGGCAGCTTCGCAATCAAGGTATGAATCCAGATCCATCAAGTTTCTTGAATAATATGAATACACAATTCCCTTCACATTATTCTAATAACCAGTGGCATCCATCTCAGAACCCAATGCAAAATCCTAACTCTTGGACACCATGGTCACAACAGTCGAACCATCAAGCTCCCTGGAATCCCAACCGGAGAAATTCTTACCAAGGAAATAACTTTCCTCATCACCAAACTCAGTATCAACAGTACCCTCCCCAACAGTATCCTCACCAACAATATTAGCAGCCACAGCTACAATTCCAAAACAATGTCGCACCTATGAATGCACCACTTCGACCACAACTACCTGCACAACCTAACCCAAACCCGAATAATAAAGCAGTTCGTCAATTTGAGACTGCCAACATGCCTACGTATTCCATCTCCCAAATTCCTTGCAATGACATACAATTACGATCAGGGAGGGTAGTGGAAACCATCATCACTGAGGATGTTCCATCCCCAATGACTGAAACTGGAGTGAATCAGCACTTTGAGAATATAGTTAACCCAGCAATCGCCATCATTAAGGATGTTGACATTCCAACTGAAACAGTAGCTGGAACTCAGGAAGTAACACACGATGAAGCATAGCCTACACAATCGATGAGAGAACCGCCATATCCTGAACGATTGGCCCTGCAGAAAATAGTGGAACAACCTTGATTCAATCTCTTAGGAGAATTGAAGAATTTGTATGTCAAAATCCCACTGTTACAAGCCCTCCATGACGTGCACATTTATGCTAAGACTGTTAGAGATTTATGTGTCAAGAAACCAAGAAGAAAGCCTAGGGATCCTCCCACTGTCCATGTATTGGGAAAAAATTTTGAATTAATAATGGGGAAGACTCCTGTGGCAAAATATGATGACCCTGGAAATCCTACTGTTACAGTTCACATAGGAAACACACAAATCCCCAACGTATTGGTAGACTTAGCCGCGGCTATCAATGTTATGACCATAGAAACTGTGAAGAAACTTGGACTCACTAATCTTCGACCAACCCCTACCATTTTAGAACTTATTGACAGATCAACAATCAAGCCCGAGGGGATCCTGGATGACCTAGTAATCTCTGTTGACTTGTGGGAATACCCTGCAGACTTCTTGGTGTTACAGCCGAAGTCTTAGTTGGGGGGACACCCGCTGATCCTAGGGAGACCTTGGTTGGCCACAGCGGATGCCTGTATCAGCTATCGGTCAGGATCCATGACTATCTCAAACGAAACTGAAATCAAAAGTCCGACTTTATACCCTCCAACCCGACCAAGCATAGAAGCTTAAACTCCACTTTGGGTAGATTTGGAGGAGTAGGAAGGCATTCAACCATTATTAACGATAGGGAGAGCCATAACTTTTAAGGATGAAACTTAGGACTATACCATTAATAGTTTCATCAGTGAGCCCACATCCGTCAATAAACATGTTTACTAGATTCTTGACAGTACATTAGATGAGAAAGAACAAGAAAATCTTACGGAAGAAACTCTAGTTAGTGATGCCAGTATAATTCCAGTACTTAAAAATTTGGAAAGTGTTCCAGTAGAAATTGAGCCAAGGAAAACACTGAACATCAATCCAAACCTTACACCCAATAAGCTGGAACAGCTGATCACTCTGCTAAAAAAACACAAAGGAGCTTTCGCTTGGGAATACACGGATATGAAGGGTATTCCTTCTAATCTGTGTACCCATCACATTTATATTAAAAGCGACTCCAGGCCAGTGTGTCAACCACAACGAAGGATGAACCCAAACCTAAGGGATGTAGTGAAAGAGGAAATCCAAAAAAATTTGGAAGCAAGGTTTATATACCCAATTTTAGACAGCGAGTGGGTTTCTCCACTCGTGATTGTGCCAAAAAAGAATGGGAAATGGAGGGTCTGTGTGGATTACAGAGAATTGAACAAAGCAACGCAGAAAGACCACTTTCCCCTACCTTTTATTGATCAGGTCCTTGATACCTTGTCTGGGAAGAAGTATTTTTCTTTTCTGGATGGCTTTAGTGGCTATAACCAAATCTAGATTGCTCCAGAAGACCAAGACAAAACTACTTTCACCTGTCCCTGGGGCACCTTTGCATACAGGGTACTTCCTTTTGGGTTGTGCAACGCACCAGCCACATTTCAAAGAGCAGTGATTGGAATCTTTTCAGAGATGGTAAATGACTACATGGAAATTTTTATGGATGACTTCACTCCATACGGTAGTAGTTACGAAGAAGCATTGAAAATTTTAGAAAAGGTCTTGAAACGTTGTGAACAAAGCTAACTATCTTTAAGCACTAAAAAGTGCCATATGATGATGAGCGAGGGCATAGTTCTGGGGCACTTCATCTCTTCTGATGGTATCCAAGTAGACCCATCCAAAATTAAGGTAATTGAAAATATACCAACTCCTGGAACACAAAAAGATGTATGTAGCTTCTTAGGGCATGTTGGCTATTACAGAAGGTTCATAGAAAATTTTTCCAAACTAGCTTCTCCTTTGTACACTTTGTTGATGAAGGATGCACAGTTTGTTTGGAATGATGCATCAAACAGCGTTTACTGAAATTAAGAAAAGGCTGTCTACAACACCCATCTTACGAGGGCCCAACTGGGCCCTACCTTTTCATATCTCTTCAGATGCTTCAGACACTACCATTGGAGCAGTTTTAGGACAACGGGAAGGTCATGCCCCATATGCAATTTATTACGTTAGCAAGAACTTATCCCCTGCTGAACTAAACTATATTGTCACAGAGAAAGAATTCCTTGCCATAGTTTATGCCATCAACAAATTTAGACACTACATTACTGGATACTCCACTTTTGTGCACACTGATCATTCTGCCATCAAATATTTAATGAATAAACCAATCACGAATGCTAGAGTCACTAGATGGCTACTACTGATACAGGAATTTGACATCACAATTATTGATAGACCAGGGAAGGAAAACATTGTTGCAGACTTTTTATCTCGACTTATTAACAGTGATGACAATTTACCAGTCGAAGATTCCTTCCCTGATGAACATTTGTTCGCAGTATTAGCTCATTCCCCATGGTATGCGGATATTGCTAACTTTTTGGCTGTAGGTAAGCTTCCAGCACATCTGTCAAAGAGAGAAAAAAGAAAGATCATACAACAGAGTGATAGGTATTGTTGGATCGATGGACATCTTTTCTACACGGGGCTTGACTTAGAAATCAGAAGATGTGTAAGAAAAGATGAAATCTTTAGTATCCTGAAATCTTGTCATGATGAGCCCTATGGAGGACACTTTGCTGACAAAAGGACAGGTCATAAGGTTTTAAGGATGGGTTATTTTTGGCCTACATTGTTCAGGGATGCAAAGAAGTATGTTCAAGTGTGTGATAGCTGCCAGAGGATGGGCCAGCCCAACAGATTAGATGAAATGCCTCTTCAGCCACAGCTCGTGGTTGAACCTTTTGATAGATGGGCTATGGATTTCGTAGGGACTATCAACCCTCCCTCAAAACAGAAATTTCACATCTTGGTTTGCATAGATTACATGACCAAATGGGTTGAAGCTGTAGCCTTGGTCAAAGCTAATGATCAGGCTGTAATTGATTTCCTGTATGAAGAGATTTTTACTCAGTTTGGAGTACCCAAGGAAATCGTTACAGATGGTGGACCACAATTCGTGTCTCACAAATTGGAAGCCCTTTTACAGAAGTTTCACATTCAGCACAAAATAACCTCGCCATATCATCCACAGGCCAATGGCCAAGTGGAAAGTACAAACAAGGTCATTGAGGCTATTTTAACAAAAACAGTGAAAAGTCACCGTAAAGATTGGGATGAGAGACTTCCAGAGGCACTGTGGGCCTATCGCACTACATGGCGCAACACCATTGGTTTTTCCCCATATGAATTGGTGTATGGCAAGAATGTTGTTTTCCCAATTGAATTTGAAATCAGGAATTTGAAGACAACTATAGAAGCAAACCTTGATTTATCAGAAGCTCAGAGGAACCGACTGAATCAACTTAATGAATTGGATGAGAAGCGCACAGCTGTAGTGCATCATACAGCTTTAATCCAACAGCAGTGCTCTAAATGGCATGTAGATTTATAAAGAAGAAAGTCTTCCGAGAAGGAGACTAGGATCTGTTGTATGATTCACGGTTTAAGAGGGATTTCAAAGGCAAATTGCGTACCCATTGGTTGGGACCTTATCAGATAGATCGAGTATTTGATAATGGAACAGTTCGGTTGATCACCATTGATGAAAACAAGACACCATTATTTGCCAATGGTCATCGGCTGCAACTGTATCACAAACCGATCTCGAAGAATGCCTTCATTTCACATGTTGCAGCTAATCCAGACTATCAATTAACACCAAGGCAGGGAATTTTCTCAACCCCTGTGAATTTAAAAAAAAAAACGGCAATTTCCACGCATAATTTGTACATGAATAATTTGTTTTATTTCTGTTATTTTATTTATTTTTCCTTTACGCTTGATCGGGTTTGTTTTGAAGAACTATGTACAAGAATCGATTTGAGGAGTAGCGATCGTGACTGGTCCAGACGATTGCAGGCACCTTATCTTGCTTTCCTGATCAAATAAGCTCTTTGAAGAAGATGGATGATTCGTCAGCCTTCAGCAGCCAGCTGAAAATTTGCCTATTACTCCATTCTGCCCAGCTGCGACTCCATACCTTGCTCATTTTTTTTTTCTCTTTTTCACGCAGCTGCGACTCCGCTACTTTTGCCCATTCTTCCAATTTTCGCAGTTGTAACTCCGCTATTTCCATTCATTTCACATTTTTCATCCTGCCAATTTTCGCAGCTATAACTCCGTTATTTTTCGTTCATTTCACCTTTTTCCAGCAGCTGCGACTCCGCTATTTTCATCCATTCTGCCAATTTTTGCAGCTGTGACTCCGCCATATTTTGCCGGACTCTGCTAGTTCCTACAACTGCGACTTATCTTCCCCATCTCATGTTAAGCTTTCTCTATAATCACCATGCACTCTTATTGATTGACATCAACTATTCAATCGACGATAGCCAACTGATGGAGGCACATGCGTATTTTACCAGTGATGCGACTGTGAAATATAATACTATGGCAGAATGACGGCTTGAGCAGTAATCTTGAAGGTACGGGTTCTAACTATAATCATGATTAGGCATCTATTGACGTCGCAAGCAATAATGGTTATATTTGTCATTCATCCATGTCATCTATCTGCAGCCAATCAACTAAACCAAAACCACGTTTAAGCTATTACCCGTACTTATGATTATGACCGTCATTCTACCCGACTTGTGCGATAATCCTGCCACATATTTTATTCCAAAACTAATTGAGCCACCTTTCCAAAAATGCTCAATTCAAACTTCAACTATCCATCAACCTTGTCTGCATGCAATCAGCTCGACGTTTGAAACTGTAACTGGTGCATTCGCTAAAATATTTCGTAGAAGTTCAGCGGTATGGGTATCCCTGTGAGATATGAGCCTCTAACAATAGAATCTTTGTATAAGAACAGAGAAGTTTTTGTTATCTTTCAAGAAGCAGGGTGGACAGATTATTTTCAACGCCTGAATGGTTTTCACGAAGAAACAACCCTTGAATTTGCTCAAAATCTGACGAGCACCCATTCAGAGGTTCGAGGTATATGGATAGATGTTTCAGAGGAAATCCTGGCGGAGGTAACGGGATTTCCCAGAACCGGGCAGCGTTGGTTTAGTCGAAAGCACCATCATCCGACTGCAACTGAAGATTTTCTGGCAACCGGAGAAAGTGTTCGACCACGGGGTAGAGGAACAGCGTTGGATACCCTTCCAAGTCCTTGGGACCAAGTTGTGCTCTTTCTGAAGATATACATCACATGTGAGGGGAGGTACAATGTTGTTTACATTTATGAATTTTTCCTCCTATCACTTTTACGTCATCGTCGGTTGTTAAATATGCCATATTATCTTTTTAAATCTCTGCAACACATGGCCTACTATGCTAGAGGTGCTCAACACTCCTTATCATCCCTCACAAATCATGGGCTAATTAAACTATTAGTCTTACGGGCCCTTGCACAACACAATTTGACATGGGAACAATTTCTAGTTCGTCCAGGGGTACCTCGTGAATTTTCTTTAAAAATAGTGGATGAGGACTGGAGTTCCTCAGACTCGGTTGGGGGGAGGGTTGGAAAACCAAAAGTTCGATTGGAGGATGGAGAGGAGAGAGATATAGAAGAGGCTGAAACTAGAGCAGCTAAAACTAAAATAGAAGAAGAAGAACATCAAGCAAAAGCAGTGGCAGGAAGTGGCGTAACAGTTATGAATGTTGAATCCTCCCCTAAAATAAGAAGAACTTTAAATCAAGAGGAGGGATTCGGCCTTGTTTCTGAAGTGATAAGAGTTTCCCTATTTCAAAGGAGAAAGGAAGGGCTAATGAGCAAGGGCCAGACGTCCAGCCCAGCGAAAAAGAGAAGAATCAAAACTGTTACTGCAACAGAAGCGGGTCACTCGATCGGGGTAAATATTGGAATTCCTATTTTAAAACCCCGACCACCTGCTGATACACAAGAACCTGCTGTAGAAGAACCCCAAATAGAGAATCTTCTTTTTGAAAATGAGCTGCTAAAGGAGGAGGTGCAAATGCTTCGCAAAGAATTAGAAAGATGGAAGGAATCATGCAGGAAGTAGACAAATAAGTATGTGAATACAATGGTAGAGGCTGCAGACCAGGTGAAGAATTTATCTTCCGTTCTGAGGAATGAAGGAAAGAAAGAAATGATATGCCCGGAATGTGGAGACATATTTAATTCGGCAGGGAATAAGGTTACAATGTTGGACTTAGCGGTACAGAAATTTGTATGAGTAAAACAATCAAAGGAACCATTTCTGGGATCAGCCTCATTTTTTTTAGGACAGGGAATCAACTTCAGCAGGATAAAAAGAAGTGAGAAATAGGACGTTGTTACACAAGAACCAGCGTCCCTAAAAAGTTGATTAGAAATGCAACTCATCTAGAAGTTGCTAAGATTGAGATACAAAGGAGAGATGTTGTTACATAAGAACCAACATGAGATTGAGATACAAAGGAGAGATGTTGTTACATAAGAACCAACACTATTGAAAAATTTGTTGAATTTTGACATAGGCTGAAGCTGCTGAGGATAGGGGGATGCTGTTACACAAGAACCAGCATTTCCAACGATTAATTGCCAAAGCTGAAAGATAGACAGAGGCTACTACAATATTGATGGAATGAGAAATTGTTACGATGAATTCACTGGTATAGAGACTCGAGTTCAATTCCTTCTCATTGGATGGCCAGCAGAACAATAAAGGGATAATTACAACTGGCTAAGCAGAGGAGGAAACAGTGATAGGGATGTTGGTTTGTTCTTAATGAAATCTGGGGTGTAGGTTAGGAACCTATTATCCCCTTCAATTCGTCTACATGATATGAACGAGGATCAGATTTAGATTCGGACCAGACGGCTGTTGCATGAGGACATGCAATTGGATAGTTGGGGGGAGATGTTGGGCCCTGGAATTGCCCCTTTTTTACCACACTTATTACATCATTTTTCCCTGTTACACCCTATTTCCATGAACCATATATATGTCTTTCTTCCAAATCAATCCAGAATCCTGATAAGGTATAATTCATTATTGCTTCATTTATTTAATGCCCAATATTCTTATGGTTATGAATTCTAACCTTTGGTTTATGCTAACTTGTGTTGATTTCATTAAGTCAAGATCAAAGCACAGGTGTATCAGCCACAATGCCTTGGGGAAGAATCACACGTGGTGCCAGCTGTTACTCTTCAGATTTAGTTCCTCACATTAATAGGAACAACGCACCTTCCCACGTGGAGCTGTAACAAGACTTCGCTGAAACAGAGCATTGCTGCAATAGACAGGATGCCTCCCAATTGGTCAATCCATTGATCCATTGACTACCAGAGTAACAACATCCTTCATGTCCAACGGCCTCATTCAATACAGTTGTAACAGCTTAGTTGTAACTCCGCAACATGAAGATCAGAGATATTCATTGCTGAGCGAAATTAGTGGATCATGAATTGTATTTTACATGTATAAATATGGGAAGGCTTTTAGAGTCCTGGGTTGGTTAATTATCATTTTTGTACGGGCTGTAACAGAGAGCTGAGACTGTGGATTACCATCTTTAATATAAAGAGCAGAGTTCTTCATATTTCTGTGTCTTAATTTGTGGTAGTTCATGGCATCTCTGTTAGAAGGCCAGGGCCCGCCTTCTCACAGAGATTGCCGAGTTAAATATGTAGTTTAGTTCCTTTCCTGTTGTGTGGTGTGGAATTGCATTAGGCGTGATTATTGTTAGCTGCAACAGAGGGTTTATAATCGCATTCTTCTTTGGTAGTTTATAATTGCATCCTGAATAACTGCAACTGTGTGGTGTGACAGTTGACTGTGTAGGTTTAATTGATGCATGGTGTGTTAGAATTAGCTGTTACAGCCAAGCTCAGCTTTAATTCCTTTCAGTCATCTATGCTTTCTAGGATTTCCAATATTAATCAAATTAGAATTCAAGCTTATTTTTAGTTTTTGGTTGTTGTTGTATCTTTCCTGAATTCATTAGATTAGACAGATTATGATTGAGTTACAGTAGCTGCTAGATGAATCAATCTCGTAGAGATTGAATACTGTAGTTTGATAATTATAGGATTTAACTCCTTGCAAAAGTAATATAGTTCATCTTCATTCTTAAATCAATAACTGTTGGGTTGATATCTATAGGAAGGTAATTGTATTTTGAATTCCTAGATGTATAAGTTAGATTAGTTTTATTTATGGAATGAGTTTGGATGAGCAGATAGGTAGGATAGTTTATCTCCATTTTACTCAATCATCTACTTGAAATGTTTATGCATAGACTGTGTGTAGTGCCATTGAAATAAAAGAATTCCCTAGGTTGACAATTTATATTGAGCATCCTGTGTGTTGGTTGTAATTAATTAGCATATAGGGTGACCAACAATGTCACTCTTAAGTAAACATGATCTCCAGTATGAAATTCCTTGTGGACTCTCATCAAATCAGCATAACTCTTCTGCATGTCCTAAGTTTCCTTCAAATTCTGCATGATTTTCACAACTTCCTGCTCCATCTCCTCAATCATTTCTCGTCCAAGCACTACCTTGTTTACTAGGTTGTCCCAACTCACTGGATTTATGCATCCTCTTCCATACAAGACTTCAAAAGGGCTCATCTTCAATGATGCATGTATCCATTTTTGCAGGCAAATTCTACCAATTGTAGGTAGTATTCCCACTTGGATGGCTTATCCATCACATACATCCTTAACATGTCTTCAAGAATCTAATTTACTCTCTCAGTATGACCATCTGTTTGAGGATGATAGGTTGTACTGAAATTGAATCTAGTTCCCAATTCCTAAAATAATCCTTTCCAAAAGTTGGAAGCGAATTTTGTATCTCGGTCTAAAATTATGGCCTTGGGCAATCCATGCAACCTGAATATCTCTTTAATGAAGATATTTTCAATATCATTTGTCTTGTGAGTAGACTTAACTGGTATAAAGTGAGATGATTTTGATATCTATTCCACCACAACCATAATGGAATCATGCTTCCTTACAGTCATGGGCAAACCTGTTATAAAATCCACAGAGATCACTTCCCACTTCCACTCTGGAATGGGCAATGGCTGCAATAATCCTGTTGGATGTTGGTGCTCTTCATTGAGCTGCTGGAACTTTTGACACCTAGCAATATACTCTGCTATGTCCTTCTTCATTCCATGCCAAAAGTATTGCTTCCTTGCTATTGTTATAGTTTTATGATATCCTGGGTGGCCAGAATATGGCTTTTGGTGTATCTCACCCAACACAAGCTCCTTCAATTCTGCACAATTTGGAATGTATAGTCCGGTATCTTGATACATAAGAACATCATCTTCTTTAGCTTGAACTTCAAGGATCCTTGACTTCAAATATGATTTACAAACACTCACTGCTGCAATATGAAATTTTTTGCTGAGTGCATCAACAACCTTATTCTCTTTAACTTTGACATGCTTAATCTCCAAATCAAACTCACAAAGAAACTCCATCCATCTAGTTTGTCTAGCATTTAGATTTGGCTGGTCAAATAAATATTTTAAACTCATGTGATCAGTCCTGAGTTCAAATATTCTCCCCAAAAGGTAATTCCTCCATCTCTTGAGAGCATGCACTATGTTTGCTAGCTCTAAGTCACGCATGGCATAGTTCCTTTCATGTTCTTTCAACTTCCTTGACTCATAGCCAATTACAAACCCTTCTTGCATGAGTACTCCACCTAGCCCTTCCATGCAAGTATCTGTGCACACCACAAAGTCTTTACTTGGATCTACAATCTTTAAAATAGGAGCACGGGTAAGTAATTCTTTTAACTGCTGAAAGCTATCTTGGAGAATCCTTCAATGAAACTCTTGTAGTAACCTGCAAGACCCATAAAACATCTAACATCTACAACATTTTTTGGAGTAGGCCAATCCATTATGGCATCAATCTTCTTTGGATCTACTGCAATACCTTATGTTGAAATAATATGACCCAAATAATGTACTTTCTGCTGATAGAAGTCACATTTACTCAGCTTTGCATACAACTGGTGTTCTCTAAGGACTTGCAACACCATTCTTAAATTCTCATTATGTTCTTCTTCATTCTTTGAATACATAAGTATGTCATCCAAGAACACAATTACAAACTTATCCAGATATTTGTTGAAGACATTATTCATGAGGCACATGAATGTGGCAGGTGCATTGGTAAGACCAAATGGTAGCCAGACCTCAAGTCAATCTTGGAAAATACCTTATCTTCCTTCATCTGATCAAACAAGTCATCAATTCTTCGAAATGGATACTTGTTCTTGATTGTTACCTTGTTTAGATGCATGTAGTCTATACATGGTCTCAAATTTCCATCCTTCTTCTTAACAAATAACACAGGTGTACCCCAAGGAGATACACTCGGTTTGATATATTCATTGTCCATTAATTCTTGTAGTTGCATATTCAATTCTATCAGCTCGGGTGTGCTCATTCTATAAGGAGCTTTGGAACTTGGTGTTGCCCCTGGAACAATATTAATGGAGAAATCAATGTCTCTCTTGGGTGGCAGTCCTGGCACTTCATCTAGGAATACATCCTGGAACTCCTGTAACAGTTGAAAGTCTTCTAACTTTGGTCCTTTATCTTCTGTTGAATTTGATATATGCACAGCATATAATTGACAACCCTTTTTATAGAACTTTCTCAGTTGTAAGGCTGAAATCTGCCTTACTGAAACTTGCTTTGGAATTCCTTTCACCAACCTTGGCCTTCCTTCATCATCAATGCACTCAAGTACCTTCTTATAGCATTCAAGCTTGGTTCTATGTCTTTCCAACCAGTCCATACCTATCAAAGCATCATAATATCCTAATGGTAGGACATTCAAGTTCACCTTGATGAGAAGTCCATTCATCTCTATGGGGCACTCCCCCACTACTTCACTCACCTTTCTCTTAGTTCCAGTGGCTAATTGAACTAACCAAGACTTACTATGCTTCACTTTACTAAGAGAATAACTTTCAAACACATTAGGAGACACATAACTATGAGTATATCCTGGGTCAATTAAAACAGAAATAGATTGCTTAGCAATCTTACCTTCAACTTCTACAACTGCTGATTGGTGGTTTGCTTGGTGACCATCCAGTGTTGCATAGATTCAAGGTGTTGCTCTGGCCATATCTTCTACTGTGGTTGCTTCTCCTAGGTTGTGCAAGCTTCGCGAATTCTCCCTTCGATTTGGACAATCTCTAAGCATGTGTTTGTCTCCACATCCCCAACACTGAAGTGGCCCTTTTGATGTTTTCTCTGCTACTACAGCTGGATTGAATCCACTTATTGCTTGTTGTCCCTGTGGAAAGGTTCTGGATTGATTTATGAATGGTGGCTTGAAGCCACTTTTCCTTGGTTCAAACTTTCCTTTGGGCTTTCCTTTCCATGTTGGTTGAGTTTCTGAATTTCCTTTATTCTACTCATAACAATGCATGGCCATTCTAATGGCTTCATCCAAACTTGGTGGATTGACAAACTCAATCCTTTCTCCGAAATTATGTGGTAGGATTCCAAGGAAGCATTAAATCTTCACTCTTTCATCCTTGTTATAGCCTACATACCTCAACAATTCCAAGAATTTATGAACATGCTCCTCCATGGAATTCTGCCCCAACCTGAGTTCATTGAACTCCTTTCTCTTGCTTTCATAATGCCTAGTTGATAGGTATTTTTCCTTGAAGTATATTTTAAACCAATCCCAGCTAATCCTTCTTTCACTGGTTCTCTTCACTTTCATGAGATGTTCCCACCAAATGGAAGCTTTTCCATTCAGATTGTAAATGGAAACCTTGGCTTTTTCACTTTCTGAATAATCATGCATTTTGAAGTACTTTTTCATTCCAAGTAGCCATGCCTCTGCCTCTTGAATTGTCTTGCTTTCTCCATCAAAGGTAGGAGGTCTTGCCTTCCTAAATTCTCCTTGTGGGATCCCTACGGACTTCCTTCTTCTCTCAGTCTTATTGTAAGTGTTCCTTGGACTCCTTTGAGAGTCTCTGGAATGTCCTGACTTGCTGGAAAGGGATCCTGAAGAGGGTGTTCTATGCCTTCTGTTCACAAAACCCCTTATATGGATTGGAGTCCTCTACCTAGAACGGCCTCTAGAGTGACTATTTGCATTCCTTTCTTCTCTGCCCATATTATTTGGATTGTACCCCAGATTTACCCTCTGATGCATATCAGTAAGGCTCTGCAAAATGGCTGCATTGAGTTGGTGCTGCTCTTCCTGAGCTTTTATCAGCCTCCCGTTAAAACTCACCATTGTCTCAACCAAGTTCTGGGGAGTTACTTGCTCCCTTCTTCCATTATACGTTGTTTCAGTGTGCTCTTCCTGCACATTTTCCCCTAGCACATCTTCTTCAGGCTCGTAGGGATCTAGTGCGTCATTAACGGTCACCGTTCTCAATTTCCAGCACACAGGCTTGCTGTACGATTCAACTATAACTTGTTGCAATCATTGCACGTGATATAAATGTTTATTAGACAACGTAGGTATGCATAGAACTTGAAACATCCATACAATCTGGAAATCATTCATTAAACAAATAATAAATAATAATTCTCTTAGGTTAAAACAACGCCATGGGCAATTCTCTGCTTGCAATTTCTTCCACGGTTTGGCCCAAGCTGCCCCAGTGCTGCAACTGAAGCTCTCATACCACTTTGTAACATTCCCTGACCTCCCTGGTGGCCTTTAGAGGCCATGGGAGACCCTTTTATTTCTTTTTTTTTCTTCCAAATTCATCCATTTTTCACACAACCGCAATGGGGTCGGATCCGTAATCCACCATTGCAATCAACAACCCACCTTTCCAAGTTCCGCAGTCCACATGCAGAACTCGGAATTCGAATTACCAAATCCAAATTTCCATCGAAATTGCACTTCTGACTTCTGCAATTCGCATGCGGAAGTCAGAAGTCAGAAGCCAAATTCAACCTTGACAATTGTCCGTACGACTTCTGCAATTCCGCAATCCGCATTCGGAACTCGAAAGTCGGGTTCCTCCATTTCTCTCCCGAAAGTTACCTCCCGCGATCCGAAACCCACTTGCGGATGCGGAATTGCAAAAATCCATTTTCGACTCTGGGGAAAGTTTACCTCCCGCAATCCGCATTGCGGATGCGAAAATGCGGATTCCCATAATCTAATTCCCAAGAGATTTTACATCCTGCAATCTGCATTCAACATTGCGGATGTGGAAATGTGGAATTCCATATGCCTCAATGGTTGGTCCCCGACCTCCGCATTACGCATGCGGAAAGGTCCTTGTGGATGCGGAAGGGTCATGACCAAAGACCCCTACTCCAGCAAGCTTCCAGAGCAAACTTCCAAGGGTCATAACTCCCTCATCCTTGGTCCAAATGGGACAAGGTTAGTACCGTTGGAAATATCTTGGAGAGCTATATCTAATGGTGCAATCCCCACCCCATCTTAGCACTCCAACCATGCCAATTTTCCAACTGAATTTATATTCATAACCCCACCTAAGTGACTTATCATTATGCCAGGGATTCTACCTCCTTCCTACCATGACTTCTCCCTTCACTTGACCCATAGAGGGGGTCCAAAACACATCATGGCCTATCCCCTCCCTTCTCCAAGACTAGGTGAATTCAATCCATCCCTTTTAAGGGTGAATACAATGTATAAACAACATATATAATGAAACTGAGCTAGTTACATATCACAGCCTGCAAGGTTAGCAACACATATCATTCTTGTAAATGGTAAAGTATTCCAACATACATTCAATCATGTAGTTAACCTCATACCCATACATATCTCCCTAATGAGAAATTTCATGAAATCATCCATTCATTAATCTAGAGCATGACAAGCATAACAATACATGAGGTGTATGAAACTAGGTCTAACCCATACATCTGCCACCTGCAAGATTTATAATGCATTAAACTCATGCAAATGAATGAGGCATCCAACATGAACTCAGGCTTATACATAATATACCTATTGCTCACATTCATATAACATTCATTCAACAACTTGAACAAAACAAGCATAATATAACACATGAAATACCAACATTCACTCCACATAAACACTTATCTTTGGGTCTTGAAATTACCCGAGCAACTGGCTAAGTGAGAGAAACGTTCCACCCAACCTTAGGTCTCTGTCCAACCTATACTCTTTCAGCTGAGAGACCACCCCCGAGCTGGGTTGTATATCCACTAAGCAGGGCTAACTAGGCTCTCTAACAATCAAGGTCCACTTCAATTCTAATCCAACCTACAGTTGGGTTTATTAAGCATACAGGAGCAACAAGGAGGATATTGCTAAGCCAATGAGCTCAACCACAGAGCTACATGCATCTCAACACTCATCATACATGGCACCCACATTACCTACCTCAACCAACATAAGGAAGGCCCTCTTCTCTGCTGCACAGTCCCTCAAGGCTCCTTCCCTACCAGTTCTATTAAGGGTGGGCATAGAAAGGTCCAACTACTAATTCTATGATATTACAACCTTCACTGGGTTTATCAAGCATTCCAACCCTAAATTTGACCTTCTACCTATGTTAAACAAGCTGGGCTCTTCACAGGGTTGTAGACTAAGCTCTGTCCCGCAAGTCGACTCTTTGCACGCAGATTCCAATCATCCCATGGCTTCCTCAAGATGCTAACACTCTGTAATTCGCATTAGGGTTTGCTTTCAAATATCTTATCAACATATAATGCATTCACACAGCGTTTCTATGGCATTCGGCTCTGCAATTTCGGCTCACACAGAAATCACATTTCCTTCTTTCTTTCATGGCTGGGCTCTGCATTTTTGTGATGAGTGTGAAGTTATGGTTCACCATGGCATATCCAAATAGGGTTCTCGGATTCCTAGGTGATCGAATGATTCAAGGGCGAATAGGAAGAACCCCACTTTCGAATCTCAGGGTCATTTTTATCGCCCATCCCCTTTGCACCGAACTTCCTTCCCCACCTTTTGTAACCGAATTCCATGTCAGTATGGGTAATCAAATCGGTTTCTCATGTACAAGTGGCATCATGGGTTCCCATCCCATAACCCCCTCACCTCTCCCTAGTGGATACCATAGCCCCTTCTCATTAGTTGTCTCACTTAGCCATTTTCCTTAGTATTTCATTGCAATATTAAACATTTACATCAATTACAATATCTCATGGCTTAGTAGCACATGCATAGTTCAAATGTCAAATACTTGCCTATGCAAACAAACCTTAAGCAGCCACTAGTGGTGCCTTGGCCTGTGCTTGGCCTTGAGCTCCACACTAGGGAAAACACACATTGCATATACACAATATTTACATTGAAGCCAATAAATACTAAGGCAAGGTAGGGGTATTACACAATTCCATACCCATGTCGAGGTACCTTCATGCTTCTACCTTTTCCACATGAGCACCCCCTATTTTTGCGTACAAAATTGTGAAATATTCCTATTATCTATTGGTGGAAAAATTGACAAGACCATGGTTCTTGTGCATGTGCCAACAAAGGGGGCCACTGTAGTCTAGTGTGTTGGCATATTCAATCCCCCGAAGGAGATGGTATCACCTGAAGCACTACCTAGACCTGTTTGAGATTAGAATGGTTAACTGTGAGGATAAACTAGAAGAGAATCCATTCACTATACCATTCTGCGACATGCATTCATCATATACCCATTAGCATTCATAATAGACAAACATCATAAAAAAAGGGCAGGAATAATAGATAACATTCATAAGATAAATATAAAATTTAAGGGATCCCAATAAGTCTTCATATTTATTTATTCAATAGCCATCATTGATCAATCTACGGAATGACATGTTGCAAAACTTATTACATCAACAAAACCCATAGCCCAAGTATAAAAGCAAGAGATAAAACTCAAAAATTGTTTGTTGGTGCTCGATCACTAGCTCTTGATTGCTCACTACATGCTAGAGGTCTCTCTCTCGAGGATTAGATGACTTATCTTTGAGTTGCACTATGATTTCATGGGGATGGACCCAATATGGTTTCAATATTCAACAACTTTCGCCTTTTTCTTCGTGCAGTCTCCTGCGACTATGGACCATCAAAAACATAGGATCAATAGGCCCCGGCCACAAGCATTGACTCACCCCTGAGTCAACTTTGTTGTGTGCCTGATCCTTGTGCATCTTCTAGCCCTAATCCCTCAAACAAAGGAGACAACTCAGTTACTTCTACTATGGAACAGCTTCTAAAGGATTCAAATTCCTCAAGCTTGGATTTCCACTTCCCCATCAAAATGTTAGCACCAACCATGAAAATCTAGGCTTTCTCACTATTGGGCTCAATGGGATTTTATTTCTCCAACTGTGTCCATTCTACATCTACAAACAAGTTCAATCACTACAATTTGAGGTAGGTGTTCTGAGCTTCTGGATTGAGTTCATGGAGAGTCTTCTTAGTGGCGACCATTTTTTCATGCAATTGATCTAAGTCGTCATCAATTTGTTGGGATCCTCATACTTCTGCTATCGGTCTAGAGGATTCGTGAGAGTCTTGGCCTCTTCATTAAGTTGCCTAATTTTTTTGCTCAAGACTTCCATTGGTATTTGTTTATTTTCTAGAACACCAACCCAATCATTAAGAGTAGATAAAAATGTCTTCATTATGTTTCATTGTCTATTGTAAGTGGTCGTGAGTGCTGGAGACTTCCTATATCAACGAAGGAATTTGGGCCATCAACTATTCTTGTTGTGCATCTCCCTGACTTTTGGTGATCGCAACTTCTTTCTTTAATTCATTTGTCTCAGCTTCCAATTGTTGCCAATACTTATAGAGGATTTGAAGGCTATCCTTTAGGCATGTGAGTGAAATATCTTCGAGCGCAACAAGGTCATGTTGGAAAACTCAATGCCACATCTGCTTCATCTGGTCACAAAGGGCTGTCACTTTTTGTTCCATAGCTAGGCGATCCTGATGTTCCTAGTTCCTCTCTTCGATAACATCCGCCATTTGGATCATGGCCTCAATTATGCTTGTTGTAGGGTTGTATGTTCATTCTCTTCCTAGACAAGTCTTTGTCCTACCTCTGTAGTCATGTTCTTGATATGCTCAAACAGTTGTGTCATGGAGTAACCTGGCAAATCTGGTATTACAACACCTAGAAGTAGTGTGCGCAGGGGTAGTCCACTTGTAATAGAATGTGCTAATTACTATGGTGTCGAGGTATCTGATTCCTATTGTCAACGATGGATGATTCGGTGTTGGGTTGCTTCACTCAAATATGGAACAATTTCAGTCTGTTCCTGGCATATATGGAGTAGGATGCGACATTGTTTGCGATTATGCACAAGTTGTTGTAGTTGTGTATTGTCCATTGAAAAGGATGAATGCAAAGGGGTTGGTTCAATTTGTTCCTTGTGTTCCCCCCCCCCCTCCTCCATTAGGTAATCTTCTAGTGGTGGCATTTCTTCTCCTCCTTTTGACTGCTATGGTTGGTCTTCTTGTTTTCCGCCATCGGCACCTGTACTTCTAGGCAGTTGCTCTGCTTTCTGAACCAAAGTGTCATCTATAATTTCTCCCAAGCCCATCATCGAATAGGGGGTTGTATGTTCTCAGGATTCAGTTATTCTACTAATATGTCATGTATGAATTTTATGTCAGACTAGAATTATGGGGATATCGTGGATGGAGCAAATGGGGTCATCGAGGATACCAATGACAGGGCCCTTCCTAGTGTCATGCTCAAGACCCAAGAAATATTCTAGGGTTTCTTTAACAGAGGCGAGGGCATGCTATGTGGTAAGGGGAAGGGAGGAAGATGAGGGAGTCGACTACATCTGTGTAGTAGGGGCGGAAGCTCAAGAAGGGGATGGTAACACTAGGAGGCTTGGTTGTGAGGGGTTTAATAACACAAAGGCGTTTTGGGGAACTCAAGATGGTGAGGGTTTCTTTTAGCACCTTCCTGGGGATCAATGTGGTGTCGGAGATATGGTGTGGAGACAAACATTGACAATTTCTTTCAAGAGGAGGTTGGGTTTTCAAGAGTTTGGATGATAGATTTTCATGCTACCTTTAATCTTAAATCATTGTCTGGGTTAATGTTGTTCTTAACTTCCTCAATCTCTAATGCTTCTCTTACTTTTATTTGTAGTAATGCAGGATTGTTGCTATCACTTTTGAATCATCCAGGCATATATGGTAATTGGACGTGCACAAGTGTTCAACAATGATAGATTTCTTAATTCTTCCATACTATATATCTACACAATATGTTATTTTAACCTAATCATGCTGTAAGGCATTTTTCATTTGGGGGCTTTTGTCCTCCAATGGGAGCTCCATTGAGTCATTGATGGACATTAGATGATGATCGGTCCCACGTCCACCATCATATCGAATCCCCTTGACTACTAACCTATTCACCTTCTACGAACTACTATCCTATGTAACTGACTAATCGGCCCATATCAAATCCCCTCAGTTGCTATCCTCTATGCCTTTTGTTACCAGCTACTATCCAAAACTGCTTGACGTTGTAGTTGCATTGCTTTATTATAATAATTTTTTATGTAGAAGCTACATCAGAGATAAATATGGGTATTATTTATGCTTTTAGTCAATTATTCATAGTTCCTATGCACCCAAGTTCTATAAATCAATATAATCATGTTGATGTTGTAATAAGAAGTTTAATTGTGTATGCATTATTTTGTTAGCAAATTTAAGTATTATTGTTTACATAATTCACTATTTTATTGAATGCTCTATTTATTACTAAAATATTTGTTTGCTATTATATTTAATTTATATTCTACATTAATTTTCAATAACCTTTAAAAAAATGTAAATTTGAGAAAGCAGTGATGACTTGTATGATAACAATGGTGAGGATAAAAATTTGTTCGAATCCAAGGATAGACTCATATTCTTACCATTGGAGGCAAGTTTTATACAAGATTAGACGGTGCCCTCCAAGGATAGACTCTAGCGGAAGGGGAGGGCCTTGTAGACAAGAGGTGGGATTTGTCCATGAATTAACTTACTCCATATATTATGGAGTAACTTGATAAGTGGTGAACATCTTAAGTTCTTCCCTTAATCCTAGCAAAATTTGCTAAAAGTTTTAGTTCTCCTTAATTAATAGAAACTTTGACCATGAAACTTCTTAAAGATTTTGACCGGTTTTAAGATGACTTAAACCAAAAGTATAGATCATGATAAAAATTTACTTCATCTTAAAAATGACTTCCAAGAAGAAAAACAAATTCCCACTTATTAAGGTCGTAGTCCAAACAGTCTAAATCAATCATATTGTTGGAATTGTAATATCAATCATATTGAAAAATTAAGTTGCAATAAGAGTATTAAATGCTTAGATTCATATCACATGGAAATGCCATTAGATTTTAAAAAAGTTCCCGATTCTTTCATTCCCCTCTTTTGGCAAAAGATCTCTTCTCTGGATGAACCATAACAAATAAATGCCTCATATGGATTTAATCTTAAAACATAGGATGCTTTAATGAGTCCACAACCTTCAACTAAATTAATTTTATTTTTGTGGGTGTTTCTTGTGTGTATCAAAAGAAAGAGAACCATTGAATGGAAGATGTGAACAAAGCTTACCATGTCTAGTAGGCTTGTAAGTTGAGTCACAGTGATTCTTTGTACTACATTTATGACACGTACTAAATTAATATATGACAATAGATCACTTGATGCCACGACATATAATACCACAAGTTCTTGACCTATTTTCACGACTAAGAATTCTTTCCTGGAAATCTCTCCAACCTTGGAGTCTCCTTATGTCCCATGTTTGAATTCCCCCCTCAAATGACATGCCTCCTTTGATGTTCTAAAAAAATATTCTCATGAATATATTCTGCTCAAATCCACCTCATACAAATTGCATTCAAACAAATTATGTTTTTTGCAACGTTCCTTTGCACCCAACGGAGAAATTTTTAGTTATAATTATGCATATTGACACGTCAATATAGCATAGAATATTAACTCCAACTTCTCATTAAATGAATAATGATTTGTACAGTGATAATGTAAACAACATGAATATCTATAACAACTAACAAATATCAACCAACTATAACTAAAATATACACCAATACAAACTTGATTACAATCTTCGGGAGGGCTTACATAAATGATACAACCTCAAGGACTACAAAGCATTTTGGGAGGGTGAGGAGATATAGATAAATAAGATGTTGATTAATTAACATTTTGTATGCTTGCAAGTAATAGTGGGTTAAGATGTCATCCATGTCAAGTCATGTGTGTATCTATATCTATCATTAAGTGCCAAGATAGTGTGATAAGATTGAGTGCAACCAAAATTTAGGATATTGCCACTAAATTGCAACATTAGACAATGTGGCTAGGATATGACTCCCTCTGTGACATAGGGCAATGTTGCCACTCCGCGACTAAAGTTATGTGATCATACTTAAACAATAAATCATGTAATGAACTCTCATCAATGCAATTCCTCTAGTCATATACTTGGTTAATTTCCTACTCTGTTTTGGATCACAGGTGAATATACACATTGCACATTATTTATTTGTGTCCATCATAATAAAAAACAAAATATTATTGAGAATATGAATGCTTTAGTGCAATTGGTTAAAGACCCAAACTCCTATGCTACAAACTAGAGCTCCTTTCCTTCTTACATGTTGTGCTTGTGTGGGTTACTTGCTATGCCTCACTGCATCACTTTTACAGTGTTAGCAGTGGCAAGTCTTTCTTACATAATGTGTTCACATGGGTAACTTACCACACTCCATCACATCATTTTCAAAATTATATAATGGTGTAGTTGATCAAGAACCCACACCAATGTGCTATAGTGCAATGGCAGGTTGATCAAGAACCCATACTAACATTTTTTTTTAGGCAGTAAAAACTTGCAATGCTTAGGGTTACTAGCCTAGCCTCTATTGGTACAATCTCAAGACCCCAACTAAACTTGGGTCCACAACAAAACAAACTTCCACTCCTACCTAGTGCCTCTGGATCGTAAGCCATTAATTATTTCCTTACGTCTAAGGAAGACGAGCTCTTAGCCAATAAGAAGAAGTGTGAGGTCATACTCCAAGACCAAAAAACAGTTTTAGCCTAGATAGTATTTGCAAGAAGGCCAATATCTCTTATAGTCATCGTCGAGGTTACAATAGTGGGATCAAGTGCTTTCAATTAACATCCAATATTAGTCCTGTACATGAGACTAGATATTACCTTCGGTTGTAGTTTAGCCTCATTCCTGGGAGGAATAACCCATACTAACAATTTTTTTTCCAAAGTAGGATAAAGCTTATGAAACTTAGGGATATTGGCCTAGCCTCTATTGATACAATCTCAAGTTGTTAAAATGTAACTACATCATACTGTGCAGATAACCCTCGACCACTTGAAATAACTTTCCTGTAATTTGTAAGGGGGTAGACTTCCACTTATGCCAAATACCTCTAGGTCTTGGGTTGTTAACTTGTTTCCTTAAGTTAAAGGAAGACAAGTTCTTAGCCAATTAGAAGCAATTTCAGGTCATACTCCAAGACAAAAAAGTGGTTTAAGCTAGTCACTAGCAACTACTAGATACCTATTATCCCATTTAATCATCTCTGAGGCTACCAAAAAGGGATCATGTGATATCTAGAAATGCCTAATGTTTAATCCTATACATAAAGCATAAATACTAAAACCTATTACAATTTAAATTCATACCCATGGCAAGAACACACCCTAACATGCTACATAGGCAAGTTAAATATATGTAATTTTGTTGCAATGAAATAGATAGGTTTTATTTACCAAAAAATGCTCCTCTATGTTCTCCAATATTCTTTTAGAACCTTTATATTTGCTATTTCAAGTATGAAATCAAAATATACGTCTTCAAGCCTCATAGCTCATAGTTATATAATGTCTTATCCAACTCTTCTTCGGTCTTGATCAAAACACCATTATTTTATTTAGTACACTAATAAGAACAAGTAATATATATACTACCTTTAATCACCAATAACAATAACTCTAGTAGATACAAAAGAGGTTCAAACAGAATGGCTAGAACATTAGAAAATAGATACGACCACCTCAGGGAACCTTTCTTCACCCCAACTTTCCTGGACTACCAATAGACCTTACAGAAAATCTATTGCCACTTTAGAGAGTGCAACTGCCTTATGGTTAAATTCTTTATAGATGTGTTCAATAGTCAAGGTCTTGAGATCTAATTTGGCATCTCCAGTTCTTTAAGTATGGGAGCAAGACTTTGATTTGTGATTTGAATAATTCCATTGCATCAATCCACTAATAGTTTAAAGTCTTCTAGCACTTGGAGATTTTTAGCACCTTTGTCCACCGCCACCTTTAATAGAATTCAGAGAGCGAACATTGCTGCTATGTTATTAGATCCATACCCACCCCTTACTTAATAGAGAAATGATGTTTATTAGTCATGTACAGGATGGCTCCAACTCCACACCAACCAAGTATCCCTTGGCGTGCACCATCGAAAAATCCCTAAGTCGTATTTTGATCAATTACTAATGCTTTTAGAGCTTCCTTGAATCCCAATCTTATTTTGTGAGCCATGAGGGAGGGATACTAATACTTACCCTCAAATAATGCTTTGTTTTTTCCCAACCAAAAGCCCCACAACACATAGCATGGAAGATCTACGAAATTATTTACTATTGGATCATCATACCAACTTTGAAAACAATTGATTAGAGTACCCATATTCTAACGACCTAGACATATCAATGCTTGAAGAGCATCCTTCCAGACCACCGATGAGAATGAACAAAGAAAAACATATGGTCAACAAACTCACCTTCCAATTTGCATAGGATACATTGATTTTTGCCCTATATCCTATGTCAATAACTTATTAGCCAATGCTAACCATGCAAATATATGAATTTTTAGTGGGCAAGAGAGCTTCCAAATATAGTACCACCACAATAATCTTCCCCCCCTGGGAATTATCATGTGAAAAGGTTTCATATCCCATTTGGATGAAAGAACACCTGTCACCTTAATCCACCTCCACGAAAGTTCATCATCTATATCCTATAGACACATGGCATTATGTAACAACAATTTAATGCATTGAGATGCCAAAGCTCCTTGCAAGTTTAAGACATCCATTGACTTCCGATTTTGAAGCCATCTTCCAGGAACACCAATATCGCTTGTATCTGCCAAACAAACCATACTTTTATCTAAGAAAAACTTTTAACTCTGCAAATAATTGATAATTTCTTGAGACCCCAACCCATGGGTCCTCACCAAGTTTGATCTTGTCTCCTTGTCCCACTTTCCAAGCAACCTATCATCCAAGGGCTGGAAACAAACTCACCATTGCGTTCCACATATTAGATGTGCCTTTGATTAATTTGTTTTTCGACCCAATCCAGACTTTGTTTATAGTTCATTAAAATATTTAATTTTGATAATTTTATCCCAAACACCATCATTGAAAAGAAGCCTCCGCAAACTTTTAACTATCAATGCCTGCCTAAATAAATAAATGTTTTTAATTCCCCAACCACCATTTGCCTTCATTCTAGCTGGATTTGACCATTTTACTAGGGGGTACTCTCTTTCTATTTCTTCCCAGTCCATAGAAAACTGAAAACCTTTTTCCTAATCCTGTCTAATATGCTTTTAGAGACGTGCAATGGAAAGCTAGTATATAGGGATACTCTCTAAGTATGACTTCACTAAAACTAAGCGTCCTCCACTAAATAACCACCTATAACACCAACATTAAAACCTAACTTCGATCTTCTTTTAAAGCCACATTTACTCTACAACTTTGTAATCATTTAGGTTGAAGTAAAAGCCAAGGTATTCTATACCTTTTCAAGGGGATTAGATACAAAATGATAAAGTCACGTAGCTAAAATTCAACCTTTGGATTAAGAGCATTAGAAACAAAGAATTATCAATATTCACCTCCATGCCAGGTAGAAGGTATCAATACTTCCTTTAAAGGATTGTCATTCTCTCATCGAACCTTCTCCAAAAAGGAGGATATAATTGACAAATAGTAAGTGAGAGAACACTATGTCCCCTGCCACTCTTATACCTTTAACTTAGCCCCCATTCCTTGCAACTGCTATTGATCTACTCAACCCTTCGACAATTGATAAGAAAAGGAAGGGAGATATGGGGAAACTTTGCATAATGCCCCTTGTTGCCTTAAAAAACTCAGATGGGGATCCATTTATGAGAACAACAAAGTTTGTCAATGAAACACACCCCAATATCCAGTCAACAGTTTGAAGATCCATACCCATTTTGCAACAAAACCAATTTGATATCAGTCCAATTGACCTTGTCATACGCCTTTGGCAAATCAATCTTCACAATTGCTGGAGTTTTGTTCATTTTGATTGAGTGTAACCCTTATTGTGCGGATTCAACTACATCATGAATCTGTCTACTAAATAAGAACCTGATTTTCTCCTCTTGGATGATTCTTGATAGCATCCCTTTAATTATGCTTACAATGATCTTCGAGATAATTCTATATATAAGATTACATAGTGAGATAGCTTCGTAATCCTCAAATTAGGAGGGATAATTTTTCTTTGGAATCAATGCAATGAATGTCGCATTGACAACCCACACAAATCTAGTTAACCTAGATTCTTTAACCACACTTAATATCTATTCCTCCATAAAGTCTTAAAAGCCAAGTTAGAACTCCACCATCCACTCATCGAACCCTGGGATTTTCACCTTCTTAAACACATCCAACACCCCCTTCAACTCTTCTTTGAAAACCACAACTTCCAAACTATCAATCATGTCTTGGTCGATTAGACTAGGGAATAGTCTAATGATCCTCAATTGTTCAATGACGTTAGCTTCATCAAGTTCCTTAAATAGGGATTGAAAATGATGTTTCCCTGCTACTGCTATGTCTCTGAATGAGATTACCCTCGAACTGTCGAGACAATCCATTTCCCATATTGTGTTAATATATTTTCTATGCTAAGCATATTTATATATATTTTTTGTATTACTATCACCTTCTTCCAACCAAATAACTCGGATTTAGAGCCTCAAGACAATTTTCTCTAAGACCAACATCTACCTCCTTTGATCCTTAAGTGTTTTTAGATGTTGCATTTCCGCCTAAAAAAATCCCCAACTGAATTTTGCTCAAATAGGTCAACTATCTCCAATTCCACTCTCTGTAAATCAAGCTACCTTACTTACTATTTCTTTTTGTCCCACATGACGGCCAACTTCTTAAAATGCTTTAGATTATTGGCAAATTGCAGCATAACATATTCTCCTAGAAATGGGTTGTTGAATTGCTAGTTTCAAGTGACAAACACTTTGAATTCATCCTCCTCCAACTAAAGAACGATTGAACTTAAAAGGAATAGGTGGTTTCTCATCAACCTTCACAATTTACGACAGAATGGGATCCTGATCATATGATCCATCCAATCCCACCTAAGATCTATAATCCTCAACTTCCTCCACCAATTGTCCCACCATAAAAAACCTGTTTAGTCATTTAGAAATGCCATGACTACCACTCCTCATGTTCCTCCAATTTAGAACAAGTTGAGTTGGTTCTATATCAATGAGATTAACAACCTCAAAGTACTCATTGAAATAGGCCAACAAGGGGACTCGTCTAGCCGAATCACCCCAAACCTCACTAGGTGACATAGGTAGATTGAGGTCACCACCAAGAATTAGATTATCATTAATCAAAGACCCACGAGAAATGATAGATTCCAAAAAAAGCTTATGATCTACGTATGATACATAACAATGAATGATCTTGAACACTTTACCCAGGTTCTTAGCTTCCCCTTCCAGAAGAATACCTGTAAGAGAGAGACCAGAGGAAACAACCATGAAACTAGTATTCCATGTTGTCAATAATCCACTTGACATTCCACTAGCATTAGGAGTACAAAAATTACAGTTTTTTAATAAGGGAGAAAACACTTCAATAGTCTTGAACCCGAACACATTATTTCTTGTAACTATCAATAAACTAAGAACAATCTTCCAAGGGCTTGATGTTTCTAGGCATCCTCACCCCCCTAGCATTAAGAGAGAGAACTATCATGGAGGAACCTGTGAAGGGTGTTTTATAGCTCCAAGCACCCTATTCATGGTGAGTTGTTTACTCTCTTGGACTTCCTTGGAGGCTTTAGATTTTTCTTTGGAAATATAGGACTTTTGACCAACATGTGAAGGTTTAATAGTTTTTGGACCCAAGCTCCCTTCTCCTTGACAACTTGAGGTTTCCTCGACCTAAGGTGATATGAGGACACAAACAACTCCTTCGACAACAATTTGAGGATAACATGGTTCACAGATCTATTCGTTGAGGCATGATTGGAATGATCATAGATATGAAGCAGAGGATCATCCTGAGGGACACTTGCATCTTTATCCTTAACCGAAAAGGAGCCTTTGACAAATCACTCCCGTTCTGAAGGGACAAACCACTACCATTCTCAAGGGACAAACAACTACAATTCGTCATTTCCTTAGTCAAGCAGATCGTCATAAATGATGATTTCATCTTCCAATCGTGCGAACAATCTTGTGAACACAATTACCTAAGGGCCTATAAAACCTAGAAACACAGACAAAAGCCCTCACCTCCCTCCATCCTCACAATTACACAAAGCACTAGTTCTTCAAACTCGAACCAATAGAAGTTGCATTGCTCAAGCCAAAATGACATCACCAAAAATTCTTAATAACTTCCATCATTTTAGATATTCTTTTAGATATAGCATGTATGTTGTCACAAGAACATGATGTAATCTCCATCAATTAAGACGGCTAGAAGTTTTAGCTGTATGAAAATAAAACACGATTAGCTGATCAGGAGTGTCCCGTGTCTGTCAAAAAGGTCGAATTCTGAAAGCACACGGACAAGCCAGAGAGTGAGCGGTGACCGGGAGACGAGAGTTTTGTTATCTTTCACCTAGGTGCCGTTTTTGAGGAAGCAGGCGAAGAATGAAGCCTAAGAAGCGAAGTGCAAGTGCAGTTAAAGGCTCAGGGAAAAAGGATCCCAAGGATTTAAAATCTGTTCAGAAGTAAGTATTTTCTTGCTAGGAGTGGCAGTATACACGGTAAATATATCAATTTCTATATTCAACTCGTATATATATGTATGTGGGGTTCAATTTGCAGGAACAGAGTACTAAGAGTGAAGAAAAAGGAAGATGAGCAGACAGGCAAAGGCAAAGGGAAAGGTAAAGGCAGGCAGAAGAAGCAGCAGCAGAAACCGAAAGAGAAGAAACCCAAAATGGAAAAGGACCCCAACCTACCCAAGAAGCCAGCCACTGCCTTCTTCTATTATATGTGTGTACTCATTGCTTCTTTCACTGCCGTCTAACAGGTTTCTATTTTCTTTGAATTCTTACTTTATGTTAGCCTCAATTGCATGAATTCATATTGGGGTGCTAAAGGCTGATGATGCTTCTAACTGGGACATGCAAACCAATTCTGTTGCTACTAGCTTATTGAACCGAGGCTGACATAGAGCCACTAGATTCATCATCTAATATGTAGTGTAATAAGCCTACATTGTTCTGCATATACAGTAGAAAATACGAGTTAGGGCCATTCGTAGTCACTAGAAAGTTGAAGTAATGTAAGCTTCGACGGGGCTCTGCCTTCCATTAGTTAATGTTTTTGCTCAGAATAAATTTACCCAATTTATCAGGAGCCCTATCATTGATGTTTTTCTCTAATATCGTGAAGTGGTATGTACTGCAATGCACCCGCATTAGTGATTTCCTATAATTACAGCTGTCGGATTGCTCGAATCGTTATGTCTGTTCATTGGACAAGAGGCATGTGCAACCAAAATATAAGCATCTAGAAAAACTTAGCAATTAACCATCTATGCCCCTCCTTAGAAACTATATTAGGCACCGTGTCCACCATGAAACAATAATACAACGACATGATCTGGCATTTCTGAAAATTATTGCATTGAAATAAGCGATGTGCATCTACGGCTCAGTATGAAGAGATTGTATTGTCCATCCCATGTAATGTCGGCCAAATATCATATGTTATACACGATTAAAATTATCGTAATAATAATCTTATGTGAATTAAATATTAACCACTCACAAATCTTTACATGTATAAATATAACATTATAAAATGAAATCATATCAACTATTAGAAGAGAAATCTGAGGCAGTTCTGTTTGGCATCATTCCTAGCTGTTTTTTTATCAACCCACATTATCAACTCATGGAGAGATTTTGATCTCAATTATTTGTTGGATCCCTCCTGGTACTTAATCGATCCAGAGTTAAAACTTAAGATGGATCTATGGAGATCCAACAAACAGCTTTCTATCAGCAGAAATGCCTGCCTATTAGATGCTGTTAACCAGTCACATCATCAATGCCATCCATGCACTGTTGAAAGTGTTCTTTTGAAGATATTGTGGCAATTTTCTACAACTTCATCCCATTCTTCCTTGCACTGGCCAAGCACCACGGTCCACAAGCTTTTTCCAGACTGATTTAACCTCAGCATCCCTTTCTCTTTGAGTAAATTTATTTTGTTGGTGGTGTTTCAGTCATTGTTCTGCCACTTTATGTATTTTACAACTTAATAACCCTCATAATTTGTATCACCATCAGAAGCAGAAAATGCACACCTACATACACATACCCTCTGAAGGTATATAGGATTAGACTTGTGTTGTCTGACTTAATAATAATTACATTTGAGTAGGCTTTGTAATATTTAAGCCAACAAAACAATCTACTTCTATTTTTGGTCCCACACATGTATGATGTGTTTGACATATTTAATTGAATGATTCCTATGTATGCTATTGCTTATACAATTATAATAATTTTGACATGTTTACTTGAGTAGTTTTTGGGATTTGTTTTATTGATATTTTATATTTTTGGAGCTTTTTAATATTTAGTTCTTGCCCGTCCCCCCTTCCCCTGGAACTTTGGGGTATCTTCCAGACATTCTCGAAGCCCATTCCCCATCCCCTGAAAATTTGGGGGTACCTTCCAATCCATTAGTCCCCGAAACCCATCACCAATACACCCGTACCCCCATCCCCAAAACTGGGTGAGACATAGAGGATCCATATGAATCTTTTGTTTTCAGGGATTTCCTATATCCAGCTTCCACTTCCTTGGCCTTAGTTGGTGCTTGACTTCCCTCTTGTGTGAGCCTATTTGGATGATCTAACTTGAGATTCAATGCAAAAGCCAATATATGCAATGGATTTCTCATTTTTGTTCCACCTTTTGGCGACTAGTTCCTTGATTTGATTATAGAATGTTTCCTTTGGGTCTTTCTCTTTTGCAAGGATAACATCCCTCATCTTCTTTAGCATGGTATTTATTCCATCACACACTTCTACCAAGCAAGGTGCATTTGTGTCAAAGTAATTTTGTTAAGAGCCCAATTCATTAGGGTCCCCACTATTATGAGCCCAAAATTGTTATGCACACAAGGACTGCACTAGCAGATAGCAGGATTAGCATAATAAACAACTACAGAGTTTCTGCGATAACAGCAGTAGATTCAGCAATAACAGCAATAATTTTAGTACTAACAACAGTAAAATAAGGAAAACAGATTTTGAAATTTTAATTAGCATTGGGTCCAACACTCAGAACAATGCCTAAATATAGATAGATAAGATAATATAATTTTATTAATGTCCAACTAATGAACACAAAAGTAGGTCAATGGGACTGCTGAGTACAATGATGTCATTAAAAAGCAGGAGTACCGAACGGTCTCCTATAAAAGGCAAAAGGCAGTAAATGAAAGTAAAGTAGAATGGAGCGTAAAGTCTATGCTAGGTCATGAAAGACATGAAAAGCCCTCAACCCCGAGCAGAAGAGATTGTACACGAGTGGAGATGTACAAGAGTAAACAACTAGGAGCAAGAAGATTTAGAAGTAATGAGGTAGGTCTATCATGGAATAGACCCATCTCCCCTAACATTTGAGGCCAAATGAAGGAAACTCAAAATAGTATGTTGTCCAGTCTCCATAGGAAGAACTTGTGGAAGACTTGGGATGCTCACTGCGTTGCTATTGAGAGGAGGTAGCCCGTCGTTGAGGCTTGGGGGGTCTTGTTTGCCAAAAGGGAGCGATGTGGTCCTATCATGTGTTAGTTTTCTGAGCCCAGATCCGGTTAATAGTCACGAATAATTTACTGCAATTATTAACTGAAAACACACTAAGATCCTAACTAAATATGCAGCGGAAAAACACAAGAAATCACATTCACATTTGACACAGATTTACCTTGAAAAACCCCATCTGGGGAAAAACCAACAACAAATTGATTTTTACTAACCATAAAAATCCTAGGCTCCCGTCCTGGGATAATGGCCCACTGAGGAATACAATGACAGAATGCTAGCTTTCAAACCTTAAGATCAGTCCTTCGATCTTGTTGGTTGCTAACCCATGGTTGCCCCTTGCTCTCATTTTCTTTGACCTTGGCCCTATACCTGCACACTTGGCTGAAAGTCCGTCTCCAACCAATCATTGAGATCTCACTCACTCTGTGTGACTGTTGTGTGTCTCCTCTCACCTAGGCTGGCTTTTATATAACATTACAATATGCAAATACCTTGGGCCAATACCATGGGCCCTCTAGATCACTTTACATAAAGTAATTACAAAGGTACATTTACTTTACTAAAGTGAATCTCCTAAGTCTGAGAGTCAATAATGACGCCTTCCACCTATTTGACATTGTCTATGTGGAAGTACCTGTCCGATACTACAAAAATCAACACTCCCTCTTAGTGAGGAAGGTACTTCTTTGAGAGCCACCTGTAACTGGTTCTCCCTTTGACCCTTGCACATTGTTGCTCACATCATCCTGCACACTAGAAATCCTTCAACCCTACTGGTTAGCTGCTCCCTGTTTACCGAAAGACACGGAATCGATGACTCTACACACGCTACACATTAGTGCCAAGAAGTTTGAAAACTTTGTCAAAGGTCTGCTCTCCTTCAATGTGCCCCTAGAAGCCTGTTCTTGCTCCCGAGCATCCATCAATGTCATCTCATACCAACTCGGTCTCATGGAAGAACTAGAAGGGGCCAACTCCCTCTTCCCCTTTGATGGTTTACACCCCATACTGGAAGTCTATGAACTTTGCTCACCCTTCGAAGTCTTCTGCTCCTTGACCTCTACCACTGACATCGATCCATGATCCAAGATCCCCTTGGATCCAACTACATGCTTTGCCTGTAACCTATAAAATTTTCCCACTCTGACACCAAGAACTCATGCTGAGTCTATGCTAGATCCCATTGATCAAATGAGAACCCATCCCCTCTTTAAAAAGATGGCGTATCCACTATCCTCCAATGTCGATACTGAGGCCAAGTTCATCTTGAGCTCCAGTACATACAACACGTCTGTCACCTCCAGAGACCCTCTTGACTCTAGCTGAAACCCGACTGTTCCAACTCCCTTCACAGCACACTTGGCATGAGTGCCAAGCTCCACATGCAAATTTGGGTCCGTCCTTGACAACCTAGTGAACAACTCACGTGTCCTCGTCATGTGACGAGAAGCCCCACTATCCACGAACCAGGCACAGCTAAAAACCGTGCCAGAAATACAAGAGACTAACGAGAACTCTTTCTTGAACTTCTCAACAAACTCATTAACCTAAGCTTCTACAGTTGCTGCTGTTAATTTTTAGTGCAGCTGCAAGACCCATTCTCAGAGAGAATGGTACCCTAGTCAGTTAATTGGGGTTCCTGGTCATGTTAACCAGGCAGAGTAGCAAGTAAGACCCTAGAAGGTACCCTAGGGCCCCCAGTTGTCTCCTGGGGTTCTTGGTCGGGGACCAAGCAGGTTGATGCCATGGCAAAGTCTCTAGCATGTGGCTAGGGCCCCTATTTGTCTCTAGCGTATTCTAGTCTGGGACCAAACAGTTTCTTGGTCACGAGGACCAAGTAGATCCTGCAGGTTGAGACAGAGACATCTTGGTCTAGGGCTAGGCAGATTCTTGGTCACAAGGACCAAGTAGGTCCTGCAGGTGGTTTCAGTCTAGGACTGAAAGCTCAGCCTGGGGTTGAGAGCCATTCCTTGAGAATGGAGGTTCTTGGTCAGTTACCAAGATGATGATGTGTGATGTCCTATTCTCCTAGGTCTTCAAGATGGTTGAGTTAGATGGTCTTCTCAAGGGAATGGCCACCCCCTGATGAAGCCACTAACATTTGACCTTAGGAGTAGTCTAGAGGACCACATGATCACATCATCCATGTGGACCCTTCCTTATACAATGATGATGAACTTTCAGGTTATATGGAACATTTGTACATTTGAGAGAGAGATGATTGGTTGTACCCCACCTTGGTTGATTGACATTTGGTCCTTACACCTTGTTGATTATTGGTCTTGTGGCACCTTGTCTTTGATTTGTGGTTAATAGGGTCTTTTACCCACCTTGAGTTATCTTTTGATTTGTACCACCTTTGATGTTTTTGGTCTTATGGGTACTATGGTTGTTTGATCACGTTTTGTGGTTTACCCTTGGTCCTAGGGTTCATGGGTTATGTACCCATTCATATCTTATGTTGGACCATGTGTTGGTCCTAGTACCCACCTAACGTTATTCTAAATATAATTGGTACCCACTCCTTTTTTTAATGGTACCATTCTGATGGGTCATTGTACCCTCACTTATTTATATGACCCTTGTTTATTTTTATTCTTTTATTTTTATTTTTTTAATTTTAATTTTTAATTTTTAATTTTTTAATTTTTTATTCTTTTATTTTTTATGATTTTATTTTTAAGTGTTACCTCCCTAAATTGATGGAACTCTAACCAATTTAAAGTTTTTATTTTTTATTTTATTTTATCCTTCTAGAAGTCTTTAGGTTCCTATATATTGAAGACTTCTCCTTAGCATTTTACAAGCATCTCAACTCTGCTCCTTACTGTGCTTGACGTTAAGGGTTTTTACAGCTGCTCCGTCTAATTTTTTGATTGCCGCCCACCTGCTGATTCAAGTTCAGATCTAATGTTTTGATGTTAGTAAGCATTCAGGGTTGTTCTATGTTAAGACTTTATCTATTTCTGTTGACTGGTAACATGACTGAAGAAGGCCGTGGCAATTAACTTCTTCTTTGCTCACATGGGATTTTGTGGAAGTCCGATCTAGCTTGATCTACCTGTGTAAAGACCTGTTCTATTTCTGTGAGGACCCGATCTGCTAGTTGTTGGTTTGATCTTTTGATGTTTGAGCTTGGATCTTCTTTACTTTTGCTAGTCTGTAAGCCCATGACCCTAAGACTTAATTATAAGTCCTAGATCTAACTACTGGTTGTGTATTGGTGAAGACTGTAAGGCCTTAAGGACTGTTCTTAGTCTGCTGGTTGCAATTTTTGATGGAGGCCGTGAGACCTAAAATTCTGATCTAGTTGATGTTGAAATATTGTAACTTCGAAGAATATTCTATTGTATTTTATTATTGTAATTTATTCGGAGATGTTTTATTCTTCCATCGGGATGTTATTATTGTATTTGGTCATCATAGAGTCATGAGGTAAAACCTCCTTTGTAAGTTGAGTCGATAGAACCCTCCAGAAAGTAATATTATATTGTTTTGAGTCTTCCTAGGTAAGTCGGCCGAGTTAAGTTTGTTGGGGCTGACCTAGTTAGTGAAAAAGTCAAGTGGAAGATAAAGTATAAATAGGAGTGATGTGCTCCTCATTTGGACACACACACTCACTTGTGTAATTCGCATAGGAGAGAAAGAGAGAGATATATCTGCAAGGAGAATGAGCACTTGTTTGGGGTTTTGTCTTTATATTTTTGATCATCTATATTGAGGAAGTTTTGCTGGGTTTTCTTCCCCTAGATGGTTTCCTAGGATAAATCCGTGTCTATCTTGTGATTGTGTTTCTTTCAGTGATCCTGTATATGCTATTGTTGTGAAATTGAATTAAATACTGATGTTGTCTATCTTAGCATTATTGAATCTTAACATGGTATCAGAGCTAGCCTGAATAGGACAACTTTCACAAGGTGAAATTCTCTCTCTCTCTCCGGAAGTGAAAAATTAGGGTTTTTCACAGAAGTGGAATTTTTGAGTGTTATCAGCATAGAAAGGTGCGCCTCTCCAAGAGCGAAATTTTGAGACCAAGATTGATATTTTTGAGTGGGTGAAACTTCGAGAAAGTCAAACCCTAGTTTGACTCTAGACCGAAAAACTAGAAAACCAAAAAAAGCCGAAACTGCAGATCCAAAATTCGCAAGTCAATTTTGAAGGGTGAAAATTTGGAATCTCCAGAAACCAAGTGTACCAGTCAATTTGCCTCAGTCAAGTGCATCTCCTGGTAAGGTCAGTTTTGCATTTGGAAAAATTTCATTTTTTGTGACCTCCTGGATAAGATGGCCCCAAGCACTAAGCTTGAGGATAAGCTGAAAGGCATAGAGAATTTCCGAGCATGGAAATATAGGATTGCCTCATTCTTGAAGAGAATGATCTTGCCAAATTCATCAAGGAAGAAGTTGCAGAACCTAAAGAGGATGAAGCTAAGGAGAAGCACAAGAAGGACCTGATTAGGGCAAAGAGGATCATTGCTGATTCTATCAAAGACCACTTGATTCCTCAAGTGTCATCCAAGAAGACCCCGAAGGAGATGTATGATGCCCTAGCCAGAATGTATGAAGGAAATAACATCAATAGGAAGATGAATTTGAGAATTCAATTGGAGAGTACCAAGATGTGCCAAGGAGAATCCATCCAAGACTACTTCACAAGGGTCTCCTAGTTCAAGGAGCAACTAGAAGCCATTGGAGACTCCCTTGATGAAGATGAGCTAGTTATGACTGCTCTCAATGGTCTCACTAGACCTTGGGATTCATTCATCCAGACTATGTGTGCCAGAAAGGAGAGCATGAAATTCGACATTGTATGGGAAGATTGCATCCAAGAGGAGGCTAGAGTAGCCAATAGAGAAGCTCTACTTAAAGAAGATGATCAAGCCCTAGCCACCCATACTAAGAGAGGAAGAAGTTAATCTAACTTCAAGAAGGAAAGCCACAAGGAGTCTCAACCTCCCAAGAAGTTCCAAAGGACAAGAGGAAACAATCCAAGAAGAAACTACTCCAACTTTCAATGTTACTATTGTGATAAGATGGGACATATTGCCAGAGATTGTCCATTGAAGAAAGAAGAATACAAGAAGAGGAAGAAAAACAAAAGACATCATGCTCACCTTGCCGAAGAATATGTCTTGTGATAGTGGTGCTTCAAAGCACATGACAGGTCAAAACAAGACTCTCTCTAGTTTAGAAGAAAAGGACTCCCCTCAAAAAGGATCACTAGGAGAATAGGAGAAACAAAATACAAGCTTGATGATGGAGTAGAGTTCACCATCAGACATTCCAATAATACCTACAAGGAGACTAGGATCAAAAGAGATCCTACCAAACAAACAAAGATAAGTATTTGAATTGTCATTTCTATCACATTGTTTAAATGATAGTATCTAGTTGTATACACATTTATTTAGGATGTGTGTTAGGATGTTTGCAGTGTCATGCATGTGATGGGTAAGTAGCCTATGGTGCTATACAACATTCCATTGCTACTTATCTAGAGTGAAACCTCTTTGATGACATATTGGGAGTAGTGCACACTCTTAATAATGTCCTGGTAGAGATGGAAGGCATCTAGAAAGTTACATATGAATATGGGATATGGATGAATGTTGTAGCATTGGCTAAGATAATGTGACTTATGTTTTTATGCATATATTTGGAAACTGTGAGATGTTTCTAACCATGCTATTGAATTTGACTTGTAGGAAGTATCGTACAACGATCATCTACAAATGAAGAATGATGAGACTTGTTCCATAGAAAAAGTGACAATGGTTCAACTATAAAAGACTTATGAAATCAAGTAGAGGAAGTCGGCTATGACGAGATGCCAGAATCATGGTGTGATCAAGATATTGAGCAACCAGCTTGGGCAAGAGAAATTATACAAGAAGTAGAGAAGTATGGAGCTCCAGAAGGCTCCACAAGAGTAAGCAAGAAGCCAGAGCCATTTTCCAGTTATGTGGCTTTGATGTGTGATCTTGTAGATCAAGAACCTACCAATTATGAAGAAGCTATACAAAAGAAAGAATGGGTAGAAGCAATGATAGAAGAATACCAATCAATAATGAAGAATGATGTTTGGGATATAGTTCCCAAACCAGAAGGCAAAAGTATGGTATCTTCCAAGTGGATCTACAAGATAAAGCATGCAGCTAATGGAAGTATTGAGAAATACAAGGCAAGGTTTGTGGCTAGAGGATTCTCTCAGAAAGAGGGAATTGATTATGAAGAGACATTTGCGCCAGTAGCAAGGTACACTTCCATTAGAACCATCATGGCACTTACATCCATGATGAAGTGGAGTTTACAAGACAACCTTCCTGAATGGTGTGATCGAGGAAGAAGTGTACATAGAACAACCGCATGGATTTGAAGTTGAAGACAGACGGACTCACGTATGCAAGTTGAAGAAGGCTTTGTATGGATTGAAGCAAGCTCCTAGAGCTTGGTATGAAAGGATAGATAGCCTTTTGATGAGCTTGGGCTTTACCAAAAGTAAAGCTGACCCTAACCTTTACTTTAAGGTTATGGATGATGAACTTGTCATATTATTGCTGTATTTGGATGATATATTTCTGACATGAAATGAGAAACATATTGTAGAGTGCAAGAAGAAGTTCGCTGAAGAATTTGAGATGAAAGACCTTGGATTGATGCACTATTTTCTAGGTCTGGAAGTATGGCAGAGCCCAGAAGGAATCTTTCTCAACCAGGGAAAGTATGTTGTGGAAATCCTAAAACGATTTGATATGTTGGAATGTAAAGCCATGGCCACACCCATGGATACCAACCTGAAGTTGTTAGCTGATGAATCGTCAGAGTTAGTGGATGTGACTCAGTACAGATAGATTGTTGGGTCGTTGATGTATTTGACGAATACCAGGCCAAATATATGCTTTGCTGTGAACACCCCGAGTCAGTATCTAGTTGAGCCTAGACGTGTTCACCTGGTAGCTGCAAAGCATGTGTTGAGGTCCCTGAAAGGTACGATAGACTTTGGTCTATACTATGTTGGAGATCATGACTACAGATTGTATGGTTATACAGATGCAGATTGGGCTGGAAGTGTCTTAGACAGGAAGAGCACCTTAGGTGGATGTTATTTTCTGGGATCCGCCATGATCTCATGGTTTAGCAGGAAGCAATCCAGTGTTGCTCTCAGCACAGCTGAGGCAAAGTATATGGTAGCTTGTTCTGCTAGTTGTGAAGCCATATGGCTTCGAAAGTTGATGTCAGGTCTATTTGACCTGGAGTTGGATACCATGATGATTCTATGTGACAACTAGAGTTATATAAAGATGACGGACAACCCAGTGTTCCATGACAAGTCAAAGCACATAGATCTGGTATTTTTTCATACGGGATATGGTACAGAAGGGAGCTATAAAGCTCCAGTATGTGAGCACTGATGAGCAAGTTGCTGATGTGTTGACTAAGCCTCTGTCTTGAGTGAAGTTTGAGTACTTCCGTGACAAGCTTGGTGTGGTTCAAAAGGACCTTCCTCGAAAGGGGGAGTAGTGATGATGATGTTCCAGTGGGATTGTATCATCCTTGGACATTAGTCCTAAAGTGATCCGCAGACTTTTGTCTCTGTGATGTAGTTGCAGTGATGATGATGTTGCAGTGGGATTGTATCATCCCTGGACATTAGTCCTAAAGTGATCCGCATAATTTTGTCTCCGTGATGTAGTTGCAGTGATGATGATGTTGCAGTGGGATTGTATCATCCCTGGACATTAGTCCTAAAGTGATCCGCAGAATTTTGTCTCCGTGATGTGGTTGGGATTGTATCATCCCTGGACATTAGTCCTAAAGTGATCCGCAGACTTTTGTCTCCGTGATGTCGTTGGGATTGTATCATATCCCTGGACATTAGTCCTAAAGTGATCCGCAGACTTTTGTCTCCGTGATGTGGTTGGGATTGTATCATCCTTGGACATTAGTCCTAAAGTGATCCACAGACTTTTGTCTTTGTGATGTGGTTGGGATTGTATCCTCCCTGGACATTAGTCCTAAAGTGATCCGTAGAATTTTGTCTCCGTGATATGGTTGGGATTGTATCATCCTTGGACACTAGTCCTAAAGTGATCCGCAGGCTTTTGTCTCTGTGATGTGGTTGGGATTATATCATCCCCGGTGATCCACAAACTTTTGTCTCCGTGATGTGGTTGGGATTGTATCATCCCTGGACATTAGTCCTAAAGTGATCTGCAGACTTTTGTCTCCGTGATGTGGTTGGGATTGTATCATCCTTGGACATTAGTCCTACAGTGATCCTCAGACTTTTGTCTTAGTGATGTGGTTAGGATTGCATCATCCTTGGACTTATGTCCTAAAGCGAGAGGGATTGATCATCCCGTAATTGGATTATGTGTGTTGCAGGATATGTTGTTGCAAATGATGTTGTTGCTGATCGAAAGATCAAGAGTTGTTGCTGATCGAAAGATCAAGTGTTGCTGTAGACGATCGAGAGATCGAGTGCTGCAGAAGATGGAGATCAAAGATGAAGACTCAGTGCTGTAGAAGATGATGCTCCAGTACTGAAGATGTTGAAGATGTTCCAGTAACTGATATTGTTGAAGAAAACTTCCGATGATTTATATATGTATCACCTTGATGTTGTTGATGATGCTCTCTCTCCTTGCTCCTACAGTGGATGTCGCTGTTGTCAGTAGAATACCCTTCTCGTTAAGGGGGAGTGTTCAAATATTGCAACTTTGAAGAATATTCTATTGTATTTTATTATTGTAATTTATTTGGAGATGTTTTATTCCTCCGTTGGGATGTTATTATTGTATTTGGTCATCATAGAGTCAGGAGGTAAAACCTCCTTTGTAAGTCGAGTCGATAGAACCCTCCAGAAAGTAAATATTATATTGTTTTGAGTCTTCCTAGGTAAGTCGGCCCAGTTAAGTTTGTTGGTGCCGACCTAGTTAGTGAAAAAGTCAAGTGGAGATAAAGTATAAATATGAGTGATGTGCTCCTCATTTGGACACACACACTCACTTGTGTAATTCGCATAGGAGAGAAAGAGAGAGATATCTGCAAGGAGAAGGAGCACTTGTTTGGGGTTTTGTCTTTGTATTTTTGATCATCTATATTAAGGAAGTTTTGTTGGGTTTTCTTCCCTTAGAGGGTTTCCCATGATAAATCCGTGTCTATCTTGTGATTGTGTTTCTTTCAGTGATCCTGTACATGCTATCGTTGTGAAATTGAATTGAATACTGATGTTATCTATCTTAGCATATTGACTCTTAACAGTTGAGGCCATGCGGCTTGGGATCTGATCTGACTTTTAGAGTGATCAACCAACCTGTTCTTAGGACTAATCTGAGCATTTCTTTGAAGGTCATAGCCATTGAGGTTTGCTCTATGTTTTTATGAAGCACCCTAAACCTGATCCAGTTTGCTGAGACTTGTTTTGACTTTGTACTAAGACCTTATTGAGGTCTGTTCCTTTGTATTAAGACTTATCGGATTTTTTTGTGTTTTTTGCTTGATTACATCTTGTACTGAGTTTCTTGACCAGACCTCTTGTATTGAGTCTTGGTACTGCCAGTATGTTTTTTGACTGTCTTTGACCACTCCTGATTGATTGTACCTCAGCCCAGTCATCTCTCTTTCTCAGGTTTGTACTAACCCTTTAATAGGGTCACTTGGTTCCTAGTGTTGATTGGCCTTTGAGAGGCACAGTCTTTTCTGAAAGTAACATTTCTGAGTATATAATAGGAAAGGTTCCACACCCAGGTAAGTATCTTCACCTATCTCTTTTATTGCTAATTAAACAAGTTGATTATTTTATTTTTGATTACATGTTACCGAAGATTACTTTAACACAGTGATCCATTTGGTAGTGTTAAAGTGGAAAAGTTGAAAGAGATGAAAATTATGTTTTGTTACTGTTTTACTATTTAGTTTCAGTAATTGTTTAATAAATGTAATTTTTGCATTAAAGTATATCGATTTGTATTCTTCTACATAAAACCCTAACTCTACCAAAAAATTAACATGGTATTAGAGCTTAGGTCTTGTAGCTAACTCTGTTTTGCAGGCTAACAGAATCTACATAGGTCCTAAGGTAAGGATTTGTGTCCTAATCAACTTGGCTACAGGTTTACAGGTGTACTTGGCAAGTTGACTGTAAGGGTTTGAGATGGCTTCTAACTCAATGAAGGTAGAAGATAGGCTTGAAGGGGCCTCAAACTTTAATGCATGGAAGGCTAGGGTCTTGAATATTTTGGAGGAGAGTGACTTGGATGAATTGGTCACTACGGTTGTGGAAGAGCCCACAACAACTCAAGGAAGAGCAGCATTTAAGAAGAAGCAAGCTAAAGCAAAGAGGGTCATCTTTGACTAGTTAAAGATAATTTGATGCCTGTAATAGCTCCTTTAAGGAAAGCTAAGGAATTCTTTGATGCCCTAGCAAATCTCTATGAGAAGAAGGCACCTACTTAGAAGAGGGTCTTGAAGAAGCAACTTCGTTCATTGAAGATGGAAGAGAAGGAATCAGTTGCCTCCTCCTTCTCAAAGATTGCTCAGATAAAAGATCAACTCATGGCAATTGGAGTTGAAGTAGATGATGATGATCTTGTGCAAACAACAGTAGATGGTCTTCCTACATCTTGGGAGACATTTCTTTCAGTAGTAAATGGAAGAGAAATACAACCAAGCTTTGACAGGTTGTGGCATGATTGCCTAGAAGAAGAAGGAAGAATCCAGAGTAGATCTGGGCCTCCAGCTGAAAAGAGTCATGCTCTTGCTACCAAGACAAAGAAAGGAAGAAGTTTCCCTCGGCACCGGAACAAAGGTAAGGGACCTCAAGGTAAGCACTTGTATAAGTCAAAAGTAAGATGTTTTAAATGTAGCAAGCTTGGTCATTATGCAAATGATTGTAGAAATCCTCCTAACAGGAATTGGCATAAAGGGAAGCATCATGCTTCAACTTCTACAGAAGAAGAAGAGCCTCAACTAAAGAAATCTAAAGCTAAGACTAAATAAAAAGATCAAAGAGAGTTCTTCTTGATTTCAGCACTCTCAGGATCCATCTCCAACTCATCAGAATCATGGTGGATTGACAGTGGGGCCACCAAGCATATGACTGGATACAAAAGGGCTCTTGTGCGATACAAGGCCAAGAAGTTTAATGAGAAAGTGGAGATGGGAAATAGAAGTACCTTTGAAATCAAAGGAATTGGTTCAACTGCCTTAAAGCTTGATTCAGGTACGTTAATTCATGTTGAGGAAATTTTATATGTTCTTGGTTTAAAGAAGAATGTTCTTTTAGTGGCAATTTTAGAAGACAAGGGGTTCTCTATAGCTTTCTTAGAAGGAAAGGCACTAGTATGGTACTATGGACTAAAGGTGGAAATATGAGCTCAACTATTGAGATTGGTGTCCATGAGGGGGACCTTTACAAGGTCTCAAGACATGTTGTTAAAGCTCTAATGAATAACCCCTGTCAAGTTTCAGAGATCAAGAGGGAGTCTTTCAGTAACTCAGATATGGAAGCCTTTGAGAATTCTCGTTTAGAGAAGCAGAGGGAGAAGGCCAAGAAGCCTTAAGTTGATCTCATTAAGGAGCCTATTGAGAGGTTCCAAGGATGCTCCAGTGGGAGCCATGTCACTGATTCAGGATCAACCACTGATATGAAGACAACCAAACTTCAGGTTTGGAAAGATACTATGACAAAAAGTATCTAATTAATAATGGATAATGATATGTGGAAAGTGATTCTTAGACAACAAGGGAAGTCAGTTGTAACTTGCAAGTGGATCTATAAGATCAAGGTATTTGCTGACATTCAGAGCTCTTTAAAGCTCTCAGAAAATCTTGTATTCAATGACAGGTTGTTTCACCATGACAAGGACATGGTACAGTTGTTAGATGTTTTGACTAAGCCTCTGTCTTTGACAATCTTAGTGTTGTTGAGAATGCCTCTCTTGCTGAGAGTGAGTGTTAATTTTTAGTGCAGCTGCGAGACCCATTCTCATAGAGGATGGTACCCTAGTCAGTTAACTAGGGTTCCTGGTCATGTTAACTAGGTAGAGTAGGGAGTAGGACCCTAGAAGGTACCCTAGGGCCCCCAGCTGTCTCTTGGGGTTCTTGGTCGGGGACCAAGCAGGTTGATGCCATGGCAAAATCCCTAGCATGTGGCTAGGGCCCCTATTTGTCTCTAGGGTATTCTGGTTTGGGACCAGACAGTTTCTTGGTCATAAGGACCAAGTAGATCCTGCAGGTTGAGACAGAGAGATCCTGGTCTAGGACCAGGCAGATTCTTGGTCACAAGAACCAAGTAGGTCCTGTAGGTGGTTTCAGTCTAGGACTGAAAGCTCAGCCTGGGGTTGAGAGCCATTCCTTTAGAATGGATGTTTTTGGTCAGTTACCAAGATGATGATGTGTGATGTCCTCTTCTCCTAGGTCTTCGAGATGGTTGAGTTAGATGGTCTTCTCAAGGGATTGGCTACCCCTTGATGAAGCCACTAACATTTGACCTTAGAAGCAGTATAGAGGACCACATGATCACATCATCCGTGTGGACCCTTCCTTATACAATGATGATGAACTCTTAGGTTATATGGAACATTTGTACATTTGAGAGAGAGATGATTGGTTGTACCCCACCTTGGTTGATTGACATTTGGTCCTTACACCTTGTTGATTATTGGTCTTGTGGTACCTTGTCTTTGACTTGTGGTTAATAGGGTCTTTTACCCACCTTGAGTTATCTTTTGATTTGTGCCACCTTTGATGTTTTTGGTCTTATGGGTACTATGGTTGTTTGAACACGTTTTGTGGTTTACCCTTGGTCCTAGGGTTCATGGGTTATGTACCCATTCATATCTTATGTAAGACCATGTGTTGGTCCTAGTACCCACCTAACGTTATTCTAAATATAATTGGTACCCACTCCTTTTTTTAATGGTACCATTCTGATGGGTCATTGTACCCTCACTTATTTATATGACCCTTGTTTATTTTTATTCTTTTATTTTTTATGATTTTATTTTTAAGTGGTATCTCCCTAAATTGATGGAACTCTAACCAATTTAAATTTTTTATTTTTTATTTTCTTTATCCTTCTAGAAGTCTTTAGGTTCCTATATATTAAAGACTTCTCCTTAGCATTTTATAAGCATCTCAGCTCTGCTCCTTGCTGTGCTTGACGTCAAGGGTTTTTACAGCTGCTCCTTCTGATTTTTTGATTGCCGCCCACCTGCTGATTCAAGTTCAGATCTAATGTTTTGATGTTAGTAAGCATTCAGGGTTGTCCTATGTTAAGACTTGATCTATTTCTGTTGACTGGTAACATGACTGAAGGAGGCCTTGACAGTTAACTTCTTCTTTGCTCACATGGGATTTTGTGGAAGTCCGATCTAGCTTGATCTACTTGTGTAAAGACTTGTTCTATTTATGTGAGGACCCGATCTGCTAGTTGTTGGTTCGATCTTTTGATGTTTGAGCTCAGATATTCTTTACTTCTGCTAGTTTGTAAGCCCGTGACCCTAAGACTCAGTTCTAACTCCTATATCTAACTGCTGGTTGCGTATTGGTGAAGACCGTAAGGCCTTGAGGATTGTTCTCAGTCTGCTGGTTGCAATTTTTGGTGGAGGTCGTGAGGCCTAAAAGTCTCATCTAGTTGAGGTCGTGAGGCTTGGGATCCGATCTGACTTTTAAAGTGATCAACCAACCTGTTCTTAGGATTGATCTGAGCATTTCTTTGAAGGTCATAGCTGTTGAGGTCTGCTCTATGTTTTTATGAAGCACCCTAAACCTGATCCAGTTTGCTGAGACTTGTTTTGACTTTGTACTGAGACCTTATTGAGGTCTGTTCCTTTGTATTAAGACTTATCAGATTTTTCTGTGTTTTTTGTTTGATTGCATCTTGTACTGAGTTTCTTGACCAAACCTCTTGTATTGAGTCTTGGTATTGCCAGTATGTTTTTTGATTGTCTTTGACCACTCCTGATTGACTGTACCTCAGCCCAGTCATCTCTCTTTCTCAGGTTTGTACTAACCCTTTAATAGGGTCACTTGGTTCCTAGTGTTGAATGGCCTCTGAGAGGCACAGTCTTTTATGAAAGTAACATTTCTGAGTATATAACAGGAAAGGTTCCACACCCAGGTAAGTATCTTCACCTATCTCTTTTATTGCTAATTAAACAAGTTGATTATTTTATTTTTGATTACATGTTACCGAAGATTACCTTAACATAGTGACCCAACTGGTAGTGTTAAAGTGGAAAAGTTGAAAGAGATGAAAATTATGTTTTGTTACTGTTTTACTATTTAGTTTCAGTAATTGTTTAATAAATGTAATTTTTGCATTAAAGTATATCGATTTGTATTCTTCTGCATAAAACCCTAACTCTACCAAAAAATTAACAGTTGCTACCTGTTGAGACTTGCTCTTCTCTTTCTTTCGTTCTGGACATTGTGAAGCATAGTGGCCACACCTGTGGCATGCAAAGCACTTGACTTTGCTCATGTCCTTCTTCTTCACCCCTTGTGAAGTTGACTCTCTACTTGTACTGTTCTTGCTTCTCTTTTCCTAACTGGCAAGAGCAACATTCTTCTTATCCTATTCCTATTGGTCTCCAGATAGAGACTCCTCCCGAATCTCCTCTTGGATGAAGTCATCTCATAACCTCTCCCAGTCAGGAAGTTTCTCTCGTGCAACGATCCCTTTGACGAAGGGTGCCCATGGCTTAGTGAAGCCATTCAGGGCAATTCTCACCAACTCTGGATCTGACACTGTCTCCCTAGCTGCTGCCAACTTATCACGAATTTGTGTGATCTTGGCGAGATAAGAAGCTACAGTATTAGTATTGGACATCTTGGTGCTTTTGAGCTTCTCCTTCAACACCATCTTGTTGTTTTGTTATTACTTTGATATAAGCTTGTCAAAGCATCCCACATCTCCTTGGATGACTTCTTCTCAGCTACGTGAGGGATCAAATGATCCTTCACTACGTCCAAGATAATCCTCCTGGCCTTCACATCTTTCAGGTTGTGATCTGCCAGGTCCTTAGGATCTATCGGTGCAGTCACCCCTGTGCTTGCAAACTCCCACAGTTTGTTCTCCATGAGAACCAACTTGACCCTCGCCTTCCAAAGTATGTAGTTGGAGGCACCCTCCAACCTGTCTTCATATTGAATTCCTGCTGCAATCATCTTTACTACTGCCCGAAATGCTAGCTGCTCGAACTTATGTTGCAACTCGCCTGGATCTGCAACCTATTACTGCACAAGCCTATTTTTGTTGCCCAAATTCCTTTCTAGGTTGTGCAAGCTTGCAGCTCGGTCCTTTTCAGGATTGCTTGAAATCAGTCCTGGGCTTCTTGACTTTTTTGGACGCTGCCCAAAATTTTCTGGGCTGCCTGGTGGCCTGCTCGATAGTTTGTCCGTGTCTACCTTGGGCCTTGGCGGTTGCCTATCTTCCGGCAGCTAACTAAGGGCTATTGGCCCATGCCCTGGCGGTTGTGTTGGCGGCAACCCCTTTCCTTTTTGTTGTCATACCTCCTGTCGCCGTGTTTGTCGTCCCTCTGGATGCTCGACCCTACGGTTGCGCAGCTCACACTTTCGCTAGGTCAGCCATTCGCATGTCCTCCCAGTTGTCTGCCATCTCAAACCAACCCTCCGCCTATTATTCTTCTCTTCCCATAGTCTGCACCGCTCCGCACGACTTTCTGCCTGGCGTCGACCTGCTATCACTCCACGTCCTCCTGCCACTGTTTTCCTTTCTACGGTGGCTCGTCTCCCAATCCACGCGGCTTTCGACTAACCTCCCATTAGCTCCATCCCAAGCCTAAGCTACTGCTACTTCGTGCTGTTGCACCTTTGCTGTGGCTCCTTAGCCTTGTCGTTGGCTGACACGCGCTCTCCTCTGCTGTCCCAGATCATGGCCCAATCCTTCGTCACAACGACCACTCCTCTTGTACGTTTACTCCCTGGTTGTTAGACCTCTTGCTGCGTGGATCTTCCACACCCGCGTCAGCTCTGACTTCCCTACACTGTGTCCACCTCCACCATGCAATTTGCTGCATGCAGCCGTCTCTGCACCCAAGCCACGAGCCCACCTACACTCCACGCTTCTCCACTGGCCAATCCGCAGCCACGCAGTCACCTTCAGCCCAGTTAGATCCTTTGCCTGTTGCAGTCTCTCATGCGGTCTCCCTACTCGGCCATGGCTCCAGCTACTCCTCAGTCGTCACGTAGCCGTACGGTCCATACAACGCACGACAACTACTGTACAACAGTTGTCGTACATTTAAAAAAAAATTTCCTTTGTAAGCCCGTCAAACATGATTTTCCACTCATAGTGAAATCCTCTGCTCTGATACCATTTTAGTTTTATGAGCCCAGATCCGGTTAATAATCATGAATAATTTACTGCAATTATTAATTGAAAACACACTGAGATCCTAACTAATTATGCAACGGAAAAACACAGGAATCACATTCACATTTGACACAGATTTACCCTAGAAAACCCCGATCTGGGAAAAACTAGCAACATATTGATTTTTATTAACCGATAAAAATATTGGGCTTCTGTCCTAGGATAATGGCCCACTGAGCAATACAATGACAAAATGCTAGCTTTTAAACCTCAAGATCAGTCTTTTGATCTTGCTGGTTGCTAACCCTCGGCTGCCCCTTGCTCTCATTTCCTTTGACCCTGCCCTTGCCCCTGCACGCTTGGCTGAAAGTCCGTCTCCAACCAATCAATGAGATCTCACTCACTATGTTTGACTGTTGTGTGTCTCCTCCTCTCACCTAGGCTGCCTTTTATAACATTACAATATGCAAATACCTTGGGCCAATACCATGGGCCCTCTAGATCACTTTACATAAAATAATTTCAAAAGTACATTCACTTTAATAGCTTACTTTACTAAAGTGAATCTCCTAAGTTTGAGAGTCAATAATGATGCCTTCCACCTGTTAAACACTGTCCACGTGGAAGTACCTGTTTGATGCTACAAAAATCAACATCATGTCGCTGAGATCCCAGTGGATGGGGAGGGTCTCACGAGTCCGCACTGATCTAGAGTTCATGGTTGTGTTGCTATTGGACTGTCCATTAGTGCCCCTTCCTGATGATAGCACTTGAAATAGGAAACCTAAAACAGATGAGGCAGACTGGTGACCATAAGTAAATAGTCTGAACTGTAACTGCAGATCTGATATGAATCTGCTATCAATTGGGATTCCACTGATGTGAACCAACTCAGAATTCTGCTATTATAACTGAACTCTGAAAATTCTGAAACTAGATCTGTAACCTGAAAACTATAGCAGACCCAAAATTTGAAACTGTTAACTTCCAGACCTGCACTTAAAGATATTCAAAATCCCAAACCTAGATGCAACGCTAGAGGAGCTAGGAAGTGGTTTACCACTTTGTAGGTCCTGGGGGGCTTAGATAGCTTGCTAGAACCTGCAACAATTAACACAGATCAGAGAAGTAATCGTCCAATCTGCCAATTAATCCTAAGAACCTGTATGAGAAAGAAATCAAGCATATATTGTCCGAAGTTTTAAACCACTGTTACAAACATTGCCGATATATCAGCAACATCGCGATGCTAACCCTTTGGCGATATATCGGCCGATTTCCCCCCTGATTTTTTGGCAATTTTTTCCTGATTTTATTGCAATTTTTTCGAATATATTGCGATTTTTTGCCCTTGTTTTCCTCAGTTGCCATGTTTCGAAAAGAAATTTGCTGTGCTCATAAAAAATGTCGCCTTGTTCATTAATAATTGGTCATATTAAATGGTAATATTAAATTCCTAAAATTAAAAGTGGCATTCTCCTTATCTTTCATTTTCTATCCTTTAAAAGTGGCATTCTCCTTATCTTTCATTTTCTATCCTTTTACTTAAATTTTTAACATTACCATTAATTGTTTCAGGATGTTTGAGAGTGCTTCCAACCTCATTGTCCTTCATATGCAAAAAGTAGAATTTTAGATCCCATTCATAATTCAACAGACTTAATAGTTTTTTCAGGATTTTAGGATTGCAAAGTTTCCACAGGATTTTATCATGTATGAGGGCATGGGATTGGCAGTTAATCAAGCACATTAACCCCTCTATGTACCTTGATGTTGTTTATGTTGATTGTTGAACTCCTCTATCACGTCCTTAATAAAAATATACTCTTCACTCAAGCAAAATCACTTATTAAGCATGGAAAGTTTTTTCTACCTTATTTTAACGATTGGATTAGGAAGTTTCATCAAAATTGTAAGGTTTTGAGTCGTTGACTAATGTCCTTGGAGGATCAACTTTGAGATTTGAGATAGAGGCAAGGAGCAGAGCCTAGAGGAGGGAGGCATAGGGTGCTATTGATGAATAGGATCCCAATATAGGCAATGATTCTTTGACATATTTAATATTTTATTTATGATTTATGTTTCACATTCATTTTTTTAAATGTCCTTGCTCGTCTATTAATTTAAAACATACAGAATCCAGATACATACATAGCAATTTAAAATATATATAGAGTCCACTACAAGCCCCGTGACTGCCAGGGCCTTCTAGCTCTAGAGGTAGAGCCATTATTAGAGCGATTACCTTTGCCCATAAAAGGGGTAGAGGGAATAAATAGTTTATTTATTTGATTTCATTGTATATGAGATACATTGATTGTGTTTTTTTGGTAATTTATGAGTCAGGGACTCTTGATCCAGGACACGATTCATTTTTTATGTGTGATCCACCACTAGACATCTTATACATCTTATATATCGGTTTTCTTTCCATATTCATGTGGCAATGTGTTTATTTGATGTTCTTGTTGCTTTAGATGTTTAGAAAATTGAAAAAAAATGAATATTTTTGTATTTTTTAAAGTTTGCCGATATATTGCCGATGTTTGCCGATATATTGCCGATGTTTGCCGACACTTTTGCCGATAAATCCGATAATTTCTTTTTGGACCCTCGGCGATATATTTGCCGACATGATATTTGTAACACTGATTTAAATGCACATGAAAGCACGAACATAACTGAGGATCAAAGAAATAGCTTTATTAACTGTCAATCTGGAATTACAATAGGTGATCACTGATCTCTGAGATTCCAACCCTTTACAATGAAGATCTAACATTATTTTATAGGCATTAATTGACCTAGGTCAATGCACTTTAGCTACTTCTGATCCCTAACATGCACATCGGAATTAACCCCCGGTGGTATGCACCTTTAGACTACTGTTTCCTGCAGTAAACTATGGTTCACATGGTATTCTTCTACTGCTGTTTGGATGCTTTTCTGAGCATGAACATGCTAGAGGAGATGACACTGAGCCCAACTAAGCAATTAAGGCTCACTTTTGCTGGGTTCCGATCACTATAATAGCTCCACTTTTCACCTTTTCACCTTTTCACCTTTTGCCTGCACAACAGGCTGTGGCAACTTTCCTTTAGAGCACTTGTTTACTAGCTGTAGCTTCAAACCTCCATGTAATTAATAATTATTCCCCAGAAGAGGTCGCATGTATGCCAAGCACAAATTGGAATTCAAACTCGGGTTTTAGCCTTGGTAAAGTCAGCAGTATGCCAACTCCTAACTGTTTGTTAACAGCAATTAATCCAAATGGACGTAGCTGTAAGATTCATGCACTCATGTATTCAAACTGCCACATGCACAGAGTTTTGTACCCCCTAGAAGGAGTTTTTAAAGAATAAACCTCAGATTCATGTATGCATGCATAGTTAAGTGTTGTTTGTTTTGGCCATGAACTCTACGTGTGTAGGAAACCAAATGTTCGACTCATGAAACTATTAGTTCATTGCCACCACTTGTGCTCTTTGCCTCCTTTGATATGCTTTGGGCCTATCACCAAGTTACAGAAGTTGGTCGACCTGATTAATATGCCCATGGCCCCATGGATTTGCTTCAATCCAGTCAAATGCAACAGGACTAAGATATGGCTGAGGAAAACTAAAGGAATCAACCAGAGACAGCATATGGTCGCAGTTCATTACACAACCTTGCAATTTATTTCCGGATCATTTACTGCACAACTCATAGCATATGTTTTGGCAAGCAACAGAAACAAACGACGCCAATGGGCTGGGTAGTCAAGCAACAGTACTTCTGGCTCATCAGGATAGAGATGAAGAGCATGTCTTGTCAATGAATATCAGATTGCAGTTGCTAATCTAATCTTGGATTGATATACAGCATCAACAGCAATGATCACATGGCCAGATGTTAAAGGGGCCATGAAAGTTGCAAACCTCTACAGAAATGCCCAACTTTGTAATTTCATTTTCTTCACTTGCAGGTTCTGAACTTAAAAAGATCAAGCTCCTTTCATAGTTTATGTCCTTGAATAACCATGTCTCGACATTCTATTACATCTGAGCCAGATTCTACCAATTGAAAAGCAGTGCCTGAAACATCTAAGGATTTTTGGGAGCCAGAGAAATCTTTATTATAAACATGCTGCATGTAAGATGCAAAATCCAATGTATTTGATTTATCTAAAGAGCCTACAGAGTTTGTTTTAAGATCATCAATGGTTGAAGAACCTGGGGAATATGGAAAAATAACTTTTCTGCAAGAATGTTTCTCCTCAGTATCCTGAGATAAGGTTAGAGGGGATCCCAAAGCCTACAGATTCACTGATTGACCAGTCAGTGCAGTGCTGTTAATCCCAGAGAGTATTTCCTGCATCTTTTTCTTCATCTCTTGGGAATGAGCTTTATAATGGAAAAAATCTGGTGTTACACTTCCATAATATTCACTACTCGATTTCCTTCTTTTTGTTGATTTGGACTCTTTCTGAACGATAATGACCATCGCACTGATCTTGTGCTGCTGATATATTCTTCTGACAATTAAGCCTCCATGTACAGTAGTTTTTGTCTTCCTTTATGCCTCAAAGATTTCAAAGATGCTGGGTGTACTTCCTTCTATCCTACATATGCTAGCCATACAGGAAGAATCAGATTTGAAACTTGTTGGAAAGGGCGACCAGATCTACTGCTGTGTGAAGAACAATCTTCCAGTGATATTGCTTGACAGAAAACTTTAGAATCGAATGCTCTTTCCTCCATATCTTCCTTCCTAGTTTGTTGTTTATTTGATAGCGATTTTGCCGAAGGAGTAGTAAACCTTATTACACTAAGTGCCATTATATTTCAGATCATTGTAATAACTCCAGGCCAACTTCCAGAAAAATAATCGAAGTTTAGGCAGGCTGCAAATTAGACAATGAGTTATCCTTTAAGTTTGAGATTAATCTTCAGAAAATGCCAAAGTTCACCCATGCTGCAAATCCAAATGCCTCTATAACAGGGCTGTCCTTGATTTGTGTTATTGTTCTAGCTGAAACTGAGTCATGCTCATGCCCAGTATTTACTTTCATCATAAAGGTGTCTAGAATATCCCTTTTTACAACTTCAATCATTTCCTCAGTTATCATCTTCTGCACAAATATCGTTGTAGTACTCTGTGTTTATTGTCTTTTTAATGGCATGTTTACTCTCTTACTCCTTGAAGCATTCCTGCTATTTTCTTGAATTTGATCATGCATATATTGAGACTGGCTGGATGTTGAACTGAACTTGCATGTGCTACCCTTTTCCTAAACTTGGGCTGATTCAAATCCCTGCTATCAAATATCTATTAGGGCAAATTTACTGTTAACAGGCACCTAGGAAGGTTGCCCACTGTTACCAAGCAACTCTTCTTCTCGTTTTAGGTCAGCTCTCCTCTGAGACAAGTGAGGAAACCTTAACAAACGGTGTTTATGATATTCTTTAGGATTTAGGGGATGGTGGATTTCCAAGACTAGTGCCATTCTAATGGGTGATGGAGTCAGGATCAACGATCAAGAGCGTTCAAACTTGTATGAAAGAAGGCATAGCTAGGCTGTTACAAACATGTCTAATCAACCACATGGATTCACTTCAATATGCAGAAAGTTAAAGGAGGGTTTTCAAAGATGCTCCTCACAGCCACATATGAAGTAGAGAAGAGTAAGAGTCCTTCTTTATAGAATGGACAACCAACAATACATCATTCTTTGTAGATTCCACAATAAGATCAATAGAGCCTAAATGTGCCACACTTAACCTTCAGACCCTAGCTAGGACAGTCCTTGAAATAGAGTGAACAGCCCTAACCAAGATATTACAGTAGTAAATATCCTTCAAGAAATCCAATGATTACAGCAAGGCAAAGGTAGGGTTTCACTTCAACCCTAATGTCCTCTTATGGAGCAAAACTGCCCCTTTACAAAGATTATTTTAGCTGATGTGTACTAGTAATTTCCAGACATCAAAACAATCCAAGAAAATAAAGAAGGATGAAGAACCTCCCATTAAATTGTCCCTTAACTTCTTCCTCACAATAGATTTTCAACTAAGCTTGGAGGGAATCTTCCACACTTCCAACCATGCCTCTAGCAAATGAATCCTCTCCTCTATTTATATCTTTCAAATCAACTCCTAACTCATTATTATTTATTTTAGAAGGCTTTAGGATCCTCTTTCAGTGTAGCACTCCTTTTTTCCTTTTGAATGAATAAAATGGGTCCATATTGCCATTTGTCATTTTTCTATTTCACGAGATCCTTTTAAGGCATGTATTTATTACTCTTTTTGAGGGACAGCATATCTACATGGCGTCTCCTTATGCATAGATTATTCCTCCAAATATGTAGAAAATGCCTCGAATAAAGTGTTATCACCCTAAAGACCCTCTCAAAGGTGAAATATGCCTCCAAATATGTAGAAAAGGCCTCTAACAATGTGTAATGCCTGATAAACTAAGTTGCACGAAACAGGGAAACAGAGACGAAACGGGGAAACGAGGAAATGTTGGAAACGCGAGCCCCCCAAATTTTGGAAACAGGGAAACACAATATATATATATAAGCAAGGACAAATTTATTATAAAACCATAAACCATAAATTATTAATTACATTTAGCTGCAAGCAACATTGCCAGGTGATAAACGAAAAATGAACAGATAAAATTTAAATCATACATGTAACATCACATTTTACTCATGAACCCAAGTTTATATAATATCATTCATGCAAGTAGTAATATCCAAAAATAGCCTTTATAAACGAGGTTATATAGTATATATCTAGCCTTTATGTATGAGGCTACAAGTACAATGTATCAAACTATGAACAATGAACATATTAACATAGAAATAAAAGTAAAACATGATCTCAGACTAGTAGTCATCCTTATATTCATAGTCTTCCTCCTAAAAAATAGAACAAGAAGCACACTCAGTAGCAGAATGTAGAGTGGAAGAAGTATTTCCAATTCCACTTCTAATTGACAAGCCGATTTTTTAAGTGAAGGGCTTTTATTTGAGGGGAAATGTGCTGTACAGGAGAGAAAACGTGGTGGAAACGTGTTTTCGTCCTTACGAAACGCGTTTCCCGTACAGGAAACGTGTTTGTACGGACGGAAACGCGTTTCCGTCAAGTACCAAACCCATTTCAAAGTTTCAGCGAGTTTCCGAGGATGAAACGGGTGCCAGATTTGAGTTTCCTACAGCTTAGCCGATAAAGTCACTTTATCATGCTTTTAAAGCTCTTTTTGCGCCAAATGTCTCTCTTGCAAGGGGGAAATCCATGATCAAGCCGCCACAATGCTCCCTTGAAGTGGAATGTTCGTCATCAATTGATCTCCTTTGACCAAAACAGTGCTCCAAGCTAGGACATTCCTCCACTAGATCTTTTCTTTGTTACATACCCACATGTCATGCCCCAGGCCTCCTCCAAGCTAGGGTGTTTGCTCTTCTTCATGTTCTTGACCTCCTATGAATAGGGCATTCTAGTTATAGGTTGTTTTTGATTCATCAACATGCCATAGATCATGTTTTGGACATCTCTTGAAGTAGGGTGTTAGGGCTTCCTTCCTCAACTATGCCATCTGCCAAGTGGAATATCTTGGTGCAATGTGCCTCCATCAACCTGTAATTGTCCTTGAACTCCAAGGGTCTTTTACTATGTTTAGTGGGAGAAGAAAGGTCCATGAAAAAGCAAAATTAAATAGTTTATTTTCAAGGGGTAACACAAGGAAATAACTGCTATAAAATGTTCAACATATTTAAGAGTTGTTGGCAGGCGGTTTGATAAGGTAGCATTGCAGCATCGCGGATGCTGCGACAAGTCAGAAGATATCGCGGAAGGCGGAGAGTTGGGCATAAAGGAGATCATTTTATGTATGTTTGGGTCAATTGTACCGCAGTATGCGGGTTTTTGGGTCATTAGGACCGCGTCAGTTAGATTTTGGGTCATTTGCTCAAAATGTCGGTTAGGAAGTTGTTAGTAAGTGGACAAGCAATTTAAAGGCGGAAGCCTATTTATAGTCATAGAGTCATATGTGTTTGAGATCCCCGAACAGACAGAGCGTAACCGAATCCGAATGTAACTGGAGATCTGATTTCGATATGTGTTTGAGTTATCTGTGAGATATGTGTTTTGCGGAGATGTTGTATCTGGGTTTTGCTGAGCTAATATGACATGACGGAGCTGTTTTGCAAAATCCCTGTGTATCTTCTGTTCACTTATGGTAATGCATGTTGCGATATATGAATGATGCTATGTTTCCTTGCTGCAATTAATGCTTTACTGTTATACTTGCTGCGATGAATGTTTTTGTTGAATGATACAATGAATACAATGATGTCGAAGTTAAATGTATAGATCTATTTCTGACCGTCGCAATAAGTTTAAGTGATTGTTGCCGCAAACATCCTCCTTCATTCGACGGAAACATGGTTCCATCGACTCTCCCTTGAACATCTCGGGTGAGACCTCATCTGCTCCGCAGGTGTTGCTGGATGGGGTAAAACTTGTTTGGGCCGGTGCTTAGGGAGATCGCGGTGGGTTGGTGTCGACAGTGATGGGAACCCCTGTCGACTGGGTTTGAGTCAACAAGAGTATTGACAACAATTTTTTTGTTTGTTTGTAAGTACCCATGGGGATTTGAACTTGTGACCTTCCATTTACAACTTCTCATCTTAATTACTCATTACCAATTGCTCTACTCTCTGTGAGCGTTATTGACAACAAATAGATTACCAATAGTAGTGGCAATGAAATACCAGGAATTTCAGCCAAAATTGAAGATAGAATTTGAAGAATAGAAGTAAATCTTAGTAGGAAATAGTAAATCTTAGCTTGATTGGAGAAGTGCTCTTGCAAGGTTGGCTGCATGTTGATGTATATGTAACTTCGGAATGTATTTCACATATATTTATATTGTATTCCTATAGAGATGGTATTATTCCTCTATACGGAAGTGTCGTCATTTATATTGTAAGTGTCGTAACTTATACTTGATGGGTTATTAGACCACCTTGTTTGGGGTCGGCCCTGTATAAGTCATGTGGGTCAAAGGGTTATTAGACCACCCTATTGGGGGTCGGCCATGTGGGTCAAAGGGTTATTAGACCACCCTATTGGGGGTCGGCCTAGTCAGCATTATGTTATGTGGTTAAGTTCGAGTCTACATGAGTTAGGTAAAAAGGCAAGTCAATTCAAGTATAAATAGAGTGCGGGAGGCACTCTATTTGCTCACTCACTTCTCACACATGCACTCAAGGAGGAGTAGCGCACTTATGGAGGAGGAGGATCTGCTGCTAGGTTATGGCTATCTCTCTTGGTTGGTTGTATCATTGCTCTATCTATCTCTGAGGAAGTTATTGGGGTTTTTCACCTTTATGGTTTTCCCCAAGTAAATCTTTGTGTCTCTTGTATGCTTGCATTATTGTCTCCATGATTGATATGCTGTAGATATGCTGTACATGTTGTTCTCTCAGTTAAGATCCTAGATCAGATTGAAGTAAATTCTGAAAATTTAACATGGTATCAGAGCTAGCCTGAAAGAAGGCATGATATGGCATGTATGACACTTGTTGCACTTACGATGCTAGGGCTTGATATAGCAAAAACCAGTCATCGTAGCACTTTCGCTATAAATCCGTTTTGGCGAAGTTTTCGGATCTGAAATTGTTACAGGCCGAAGCTAAGATCTCCAGGTATCTTGTGTCCAAAGGACAACCTCTAATTCGTTGTACTTTGTGATTTATGATCTGTACAATATAGGGTTTCTGCCTCTTCCAGATCCGAGTCAAAATCAGGTGACCTTGGGAAAAAGGTCATATCTTGGGCTAGGAAGCTCCAAATGAAATTTCGTAAAAAGTGACAGGTAGTACACAGTCTGCACTATCTCAGAAAACTTTTTCAGAGGCCGAAGTTGAACCAGTGACACGTGGCACGCCGTACAAGTTCGCTCTCCTGTATTATCCCATAAACAGGTCACGTTGCGACATTTGGCATAACTCTCTCTCAGAGAGTCCAATTGAGGTCAGACCTGTCAGGATGGAAAGGTAACAGGCCGAGCTATCTCAGAAAACTTTTTCAGAGGCCGAAGTTAAAACAGTGACACGTGGCACGCCGTACAAGTTCGCTCTCCTGTTTTATCCCAAAACAGGTCACGTTGCGACATTTGGCATAACTCTCTCTCAGAGAATCCAATTGAGGTCAGACCTGTCAGGATGGAAATATAACAGGTCAGGCTATCTCAGGAAACGTTTTCAGACCCTGTGGATCAAAAATTTTGGAGTTACACCAGAAACAATCAGGTACATATTTCTGTCAAAACAGAATTATTTTTTGGTACCTTCATTCATGGCTTCCGGAATTTAGGGCTTTGGAGAAAGTTGGAATTTTTGTAATCGGAGACCACGGCTGGATGCTACTCATCAAAATAGAAATTTAGAGACCAAGATCAGAATTTTTGGTTGGGCAGAAGGCCGGGCTTGATTAGACCCTAGTTCGGGACTTTGATCAGAAAAGTGGAAAATTAGGGCTTTTGTAAAAATGGGAATTTTTGAAATCTGTGACCACGGCTGGAAGCTCCTCAGAAAAATAGAAGCTTAGAGCTTTGGATCAAACATTTTGATGGGGAAAAAGAGTGGGCTTCATCAAACCCCAGTTCAGGGTCACGTCCAGTGAATCCGGAAGTTTCAAAGGCAAAATTGAGGAGTGAAACTTTGCAGTTTTCAAATTCTGAATATACCAGTTTGATCAGTTCATCAAGGCGCATATTCGTATCCTATCGGAAGGTTGAAATTCAAAGTTTGAATTTTTGGGGTTTCTCTGACAAACCCATATCCAGCTCAAGGTCCAGTTCTTGCAAATCAAGTGGATTGGGTTAATCCTAGAAGAAGATGGATTGATCACCTGCATAAGTGAAAGAAGTTCCTGTCTCAGAGGGAGATGAGGATAAGGCCTTACATAAGAAGATTACAAGCGATCTCGACAGGTATGACTCATCGAGGTATGTTTCGATATTTGTCCATGATTAAGTTTATGGTATGTTTGTCTTCATGTTATTACGGTTAGTACAATTTTGATTTTAGATTTGTTGTATCACCTTAACAAAATTATGAATGCATGATAGAAGATATTCATTGGTTAGGGTGTTGACACTTATGATTGTACTAATGCATTATGGTGTTGTATGAGGTTTATGTTGTCTACTAACATGAAAGGTACACCAAGAAAGACAGATCATGTTCTGGTCCAATAACATATGATCATGATAACATGAGGACAAAGATTCATCCATTGTCATGGATCTCATACAAGATCCATTCACGAGGTATGTATAACTTGGTTTTATAATGGTTAACTTATGAGACATGCAGGTTACTAGCACAAGTCACTGAAGAGAACCAAAAGACATTATACGGGTATGTTAGACATAACTAGCTAACATGATAATCCAGGTATGTTTTTCCTATATCAAGCTAGATTCCTACCTTGGGTTAGGATCTTATACTATCGTGTTGTTGATAATGATTATTCATGATGGTATAGGTTTGAATAATAACAGGTTTTATGCACATTATATCTCTTATCTTAATTGATGATTCAACTAACGTGAAGAGTCATAGGTTTGAGTAATTATAGGTTTAGACATGTTATGCTTCTTATGATTTGACTAACCATAAGAATCCTACATAAACCTTGAATGCTAATGCTTATTATTTCTGATTGAAATGATCATGAGTATACATGCTTGAGATTATTGTGTTTTAATAGTATACTAATGAATGTATGATTTTATATGAATCATGATACTAATAAGCATGCATAGGGACCAAGGATGAATATGAGTTCAAGAACAGGTAATTCAGGAAGCAAAGATCAAGAGGGAGCACACTCCAGTTGCTCCTACCAGAAAGCAAAGGAGCACACTCCAGTTGTTCCTGCAATAAAGAAAAGGAGCACACTTCAGTAGTTTATGCAAGGATGCAGATATTCAGAGGGAGTTGTCCATCTCTCTACATTCCACAACAGAAAGGTATAGAAGAAGCTACTTCAGATTAGGACTCCAGCAGCTCCTGCAAGGAAGCAAAGACTCAGAGGGAGTCCACCCAACGAACAAAGAAAGATAAGTATTTTAATCATCATTTCTTGCATATTTGTTTGTTTAAATAAAATTGTTCAATGATGTATATGCTCATGTTCCTAGACTTAGGATATGTATTGTGCATATTAGAATAGTTGCATTAATGAACAGTATACTACTAATACACATGGGTAAGTGGCCTATGGCACTGTACAACATTCCATTGCTACTTATCTAGAATGAAACCTCTTTGCTGACATGTTGGGAGTTGTGCACACTCTTAACAATGTTCTGGTAGAGATTGGAAGGCATCTAGAAAGTTACGGGATATGGATAAATGTTGTATTGAAGCATTGGATAAGATAATTGCATGACTGTATGGCATATTTCTTTATGTGTAAGAATTTGTTCTGAAAACTATGAGATGTTTTCTAATCATGCAATTTAACTTGTTGTGTAGGAAAGATCGTATGCCATCTCCTACAAAAGAAGAACTACAACATTTGTTCCAGCAACAAAGATATCTATTGAAGATATTGAAGATATTGAAGTTCCCAGGATCTGGGATGAAGAAATGAAATGCCATGATCCGTCGATCATGAAGAATGATGTTTGGGATGTAATCCCAAGACATGAAGGGAAGTTTGCTATGACTTCCAAATGGAACTATCAGATCAAGCATGTTGCAGATGGCAGCATAGAGAAATATAAAAGTGATGAAATAGAAGATACACCAGATGGATTCAAGACAGCTTCCTTGAATGGTGTAGTTGAAGAAGAAGTGTATGTGGAGCAGCCACTTGGTTCTAAGACACATGATAGGAAATCATATATGTGCAGAACTTGGTATGGTGAAGATAGATTGATTGCCGACACGCAGTGGAAGCTTACTACCGAGTTCGAGACGAAGAACTTGGGGATGATGCACTATTTGTTTTTGGCATGGAGGTGTGGCAGAGTGCAGAAGGAATCTTCCTTGGACAAGGGAAGTATGCAGTAGAGATCCTGAAGAGGTTCGGGATGATGGACTACAAGGCTATGGCCACACCTATGGCATCAAACCTGAAGCGCCTGTGTGATGCTTCATCTGAGCCGATTGATATCACTATGTATCGTCAGATGATTGGGTCCTTGATGTACCTGACGAATATGAGACCAGATATTTGCTTTGCTGTGAGCACATTGAGCCAGTTCCTGACGGATCCGAGGAGTGTTCACCTGGTTGCTGTAAAGCATATTCTGAGGTACCTGAAGGGTACAGTGGATTATGGGCTCAGGTATGAGGCGAATCAAAAGTTTAACCTACAGGGTTATGTTGATTCAGATTGGGCTGGTAGTGCTGCAGATAGGAAGAGCACATCTGGGTGCTGCTTTAGTATGGGATCAGGTGTGATCTCTTGGTTTAGCAGGAAGCAGTCCTGCGTAGCACTGAGTACAGCTGAGGCAGAGTATGTTGTAGCCTGTTCAGCTAGTTGTGAGGCAGTATGGCTATGGAAGCTACTGTCTGAGTTATTTGATCTCCCGTTGGAGGCTACTTGTTATCACACCATAGTAGCAGGGCTACTATTCTTGTACAGCAGATATCTGCACATTCCAGAGCTTCCATTATTCCAGAGCATGGCTATATATTTTGGATCACTCATGATCAGAGCAGTACATTATTCAGATTTGTATATGACCTTGTGTCAAGGCTGAGCCTTGAGAGTTCAGATTTGATGACTGATGTGACCACTTATCCCATTTACAGTTTCAGATCAGTGCCTAGAGATGTATTTCAGCAGTGTTTCAGATGATGCATGATGATTATTATTATGATGATGTTATATGATCTATGGATATGTTCTCACTGACTGTGGATTATTATCTTGTTGATTTAGTCATGATCATAGCATGTGCTTGGTATATTATTCCTGATGTGGCAAACTATTTAAAATGAACTGTAAATCATAAAATGGACAATTGCTTGCACTTTTAGGTCATTTAACAAAACTTACTGGTTTTTCACCTTACATAGACATGGTCTTTCCCCCGACACCAGTTGTCTGCTAGTGTAGGCTCCATATTCACTTGTCTCCATCCATACATGACCTTCCTGTTTGACTTTAAACCCTGACTTGTCTCATTTGACTTTCTGATACTGAGGACTTCCCCATTTTTCTACCTCTGTGTTTGGACCGCATCCCTGTTTGTTCAGTGTCTCGGCTCTGAGTTGGTGACAGAACTTGCCTTTGGTGAGTTGGATTGTAGGCCTAAATCATTCTGGTCCGTTGTCCCGATGTTTGGCATTGGCTCGAACTCCCCCTAGTCGCTTGAGATGTTGTTGGCTAAAACTGAAAGCTCATGTTCTACCTGTGGAAACTTAATAAATTCGCCCATGGAAACAAAAAAGGGCAAGAGCGATGAAAAGCTAAAAATACTCCTCGAAGAGTAAAAGAAAGGTCCAAAAAGCAATGGTTCTTAAAAGCTATATCTAAACAATTGCTGACCTTGTATAAATATATGAAAAACATGCCCTGGATGCAAGCTGCAACTAGTTGTGCTTCTCAGCACATTTGAAATCCGAAGGGTTATGTAGGCCAAAAAGGCCATGATATAAAATTGAATGATCCTAATGAACCTGGATCAACTTGATGTAGACATGATGCCTAAGTTGAATAAGCACTCTCTAAACAACTTATCCATCTGTGAGGCACAGCCATTCCCTGTGTTCTTTTGTCTAGCACAGAGTTTGTAGCTTCCCCCCTTCTCCCAGTCCAAAGTATTTTTGAGTTAAGTTAGACAAGTCAAACCCTTGGCCCAACCTTGCTCCTAGCCTTCATCCTTCACTAGCAGTTTGACCATGTACAATGGGTAAGTTTGTCATTTGAACTATTGTGCAAGTAATTTTGTATAACAATGGAATATGTTTAACTGATTAATGCCACTGAATGGAATTTATACTTTGAGCTTAGCTGTGAGAATGATTAGAGAAGCATTGTCTTAGTCTACTGATGTGATTTATCCTTGATTATATATTCTTGGGATCCGTGATGATGTGGACCATGTATGGATGATTATTGATGATGATTTATGGGCCCACATGTTTGATGATGATATCATATGATGGACATATGATGCAGATGATGTTTGATCCAGTTCAGCAGGTTTATTATTACTTCAGATCAGCAGATTATACATTGTCCATATATGGTGGACCCTACAGCTGGCCCATTAGGGCAACCCAGGGTGTATGAGTACTCATTCCTAGTGGATTTGGGTCTTCTGGATCCATTGAGACACTTATCTTTCAGTTCCGGGCACTTCTGACAGTGATTGATGCAGTTTTACACTTGTTGACCAGATTGGGGGCTGATTTCCCAGCCTGAGCAGCAGGGGCCCCGAGAGGCCAGTTCACCTAGGGCGCTGATGATGGAGGGGGTGGTCCAGCCACTTGTTATTACCATTTATCCCCCCTTCCGGAGAGCCTGGTGGGCTCAGATGGACAGCGCTAGCACCCTAGGAGGCAGTTTTGGCACTTTCACAGTTCCCGAGGCAGTTAAAAAATGGGATAAAGTGGTCACTGAGGAAATCGATTTGGGCAATTGAGGCAAGGTTTTGGCATTTGGTCTTCACAGAGGTCTTCCAGGATGGCATCACTATCTTCCAGTCAGTTTTCACCATGTGGGTATGCCCGGATTGATCACAGGAGGACATTTACTGCTTGACTGTCATGGATTCTGAGGACAGTTTTGGTCATTTTTATTATATTGGACATATTTTATTATTTTATTGTGCCTTGGGGATGAGCTAGTAAGGATTGATGCCTCCTAGCCCCACCATGTGCTTATTTTATCATGTCCTAGTCATCATGAGGTGGATTATTGTACTTTTTACCCCTCTAGTGGGATGACGTCACCCTCCATTGTACCATTTAGTGAGGGCGCTTTTGTTATTTTGAGTGACCCATGTGATATATTGTTATGGGTCATCTTAGCCATTGATTGTATGATGAGATCTTATAATCTCAACCACTCATTTGATGTAGTATTGTAGAGTGGTATAGGGTTTTGGTCTTTATTATCCTATATAAGGAGGAGACCCCCCATTGTAAAGCTCACCTTTGGAGCTCTGGAATATTGGAATAGAAGATTTTTTGTGGAGCACATCTCTCTTGCATTGTGGATTCTCTTGCATATTGAATATACAGTATCTCTTCTATGTATCATTGTGGATTTTGGTGTTTTTGCTAACCTTTTGACAGGAAAGTCGAATTGGAGAGAGGAGGGCGACTTTTTGAGGGTTATTGTTGGAGGGATCCACATATTCTCTCTTGGGTTGATCTTGTGACAGGGAGTATCATTATTGTATCTTCGTGACATAGTTGATGCTTTCTATTACATCTTTCTACCATTTTCATAATCATCTTGCTTGACTTGTTTCTTTGATCTTGTCTTGTAGGAGGAGGACGATTTGGCTATCTTGGAGAAGGGCGATTTGGTTGGAGCACTTGGATCTCACTCTTGAATATAAACATAGGAGAATGCTATCAACTTGCAAGGTGGCCATAAGCAATTGAGGTAAGATCTACAAGGTATGTGCCTCTTTCATCCATTCTATCTTCATTGGTCATAAAACCCTAATTAAATCAAAACCCCAAATTTGGTATTTCGTAGATCTACTTAGATCTAGCCTTGCAATTGAAAATATATTAAAAACCCACCTCTATAGGATCCACCCCTAGTTGGATCTATAGTTTGGTGGTGATTGGCTAAAAATTGACACACTTTTCAATGCAAAAAGCCTTCTTGAACCTAAATCGATTTTCCTAAGAGAAGCTTGTTGGGTTAGATCTAGCACATGGGTAGGTGAGATCCCACTTGATTTGACATCTAGACATTTGATAACCTATACCCATATCTTTACTTTGGTGAAAACTACCTTGTGGACATCTCTCCATGTTTTAAGGGGTTGAAACCCCCTTTTGACCTTCTTGGCATCTTAAAACTTAGATCTATTAAGATCTAGCCACTGGATTCACTTGAAACTTTGAAGGAACATAGATCGGGGTACTAACATCCCGGATCTACATTTTGGTGGCCATTGGACTTGATTTGGTCCACCAAAACCCATTTTTGGACCCTCCTTGAGCAAGTCGCACCCCCTTGATTTTTTGAGTTGGTCCACTTCTAGGAAGTGGGTGTTGGAGATTTTTGTGGATTTGGAATGCCCATGCCTTGAAACCTAGGTCTATACTGTCCTTTTGTCAAGATCCGCCTTGGGGATTGCATTCCTTGTTTTAAGGGATTGTGGTCCACTTTTGGTTATCTTTTAAAAAAACTTAGATCTAGTAAGATCCAACCATTGGATCTCACCCAATCCACTTGACTTGGCTTCTAGGTGTCCCGATCTACACTTTGACATCCTTCTTGACTCCATTAGCCCATCCAACAAGGCACTAGTCCTTCTCCAAGCAAGGCGCACTCCTTGGGATTAGTGTCAAACCCTAGATCTAGTACATGGGTAATCCTAGAACCATCTCCAACTTATAGATCTAGCCTAGATCTAACTTATAGTACCACCCTCACACCTAATTTCACCTTGTGGGTCCACCTAGAACCATTTCACACTTCCCAAGACAACAAGACCCACTTGTGTAAACACATGGTACTACACCTAGTAATCATACCCCATCATGTGGCCTAAACCATACATAGGTTGAAGTACTTATTATCCATTACACCACCTTCAACCATTCCTTAACCCTTAGGTCCACTTAGCCTTGCATTGGTTTCCATAACTCATCATTTATATATATCCTTTGAAACCTTTGTTTGGATCCAATCAACTGTGATTGGGGTATAGGGTCTCCCCCTTGGTCTAGTTACACCTTGACCTAAAGCGAAGAGTGCCTCGGTTGACGTGACTCCCACCTGCATTGGGAACCGTGGCATCTCTTGGGTCACCTCTTTAGTTGCCTAGCTCCTCTACCGTCCCGGATGGGATACCACTAGGGGCAACTACAAGTTGTGTGATAACACTATTGGTATCTTCTGTGATAACCAGAGTTGTGTGAAGCTGTCCGAGAACCCAGTGTTTCATGACAGGTCAAAACACATAGAGATCAAATATCACTATATCAGGGATATGGTGCAGAGAGGAGCTGTGAAGCTTCTGTATGTTGCGACGGACGAGCAAATTGCAGATGTGCTGACGAAGCCACTAGCCAGAGTGAAGTTCGAGTACTTCAGAGAGAGGCTTGGCGTTCTACAGATTGAGGACACTTCGAGGAAGAAGTGATGGACACATTTGCTGAAGCCATTCCAAGCATGTTGGAAGGAGGATCCTTCACATGGCTGTGGATGTAAGCGCTGGATAATGGGCATCACGATGATGTTCTGGTTTCTGCTTGGATATGATCAGTTGGATCATTTATGTATGGATGCATCATGTTGGATGCTGGATATGATCAGTTGGATCATGTGTATGTATTTTTGTATATGCATCATGTTGGATGCTTGGACCATGTATCTGTATATGTATCAGGTGGATACATTGTATGATCAGGTGGATCATGTATGGTGATATGTATCATGTATCAGGTGGATACATTGTATGATCAGGAGGATCATGTATGATGATATGTATCAGGTAGATACTTGGTATGCATCAGGTGGATGCATTGATGATCAGGTGGATCATGCAGCAGAATGTTGCAGTGATGATCAGGATGATCATGGATGATGAGCTTCAGGATGTTGCTCCAGATGACATGCAGCAGGACGTTGCAGTGATGATGATCAGGATGATCATGGATGGTGAACTTCAGGATGTTGCTCCAGATGACATGCAGCAGGACGTTGCAGTGATGATGATCAGGACGATCATGAGTACATCAGGATGATGTATGGTGAGTATCAGGTTGATACTCTGTGGCCGTGGATCAGGTTGTGCAGATGAGCATGTCTGGGAGATCCTATAGGTCGGAGTTGTGTACCCGTAACAGCCTGGGATGCTCTTTCGAGACATTGCTCTGGGAGGACATGTAATTTGTGCCCTGGGAGATCTCAGGTCGAAGTTGTGTACCCGTAACATCCTGAGATGCTCTTGCGAGGTTTTGTCCTATGGCATGTAATTTGGGCCCTGGGAGATTTCAGGTCGGAGTTGTGTACCCGTAACATCCTGAGATGCTCTTTCGAGGTTTTGCCATGACCACATGTAATAGCGCCCTGGGAGATTTCAGGTCGGAGTTGTGTACCCGTAACATCCTGAGATGCTCTTGCGAGGTTTTGTGGTAGACCACATGTAATTTGTGCCCTGGGAGATTTCAGGTCGGAGTTGTGTACCCGTAACATCCTGAGATGCTCTTTCGAGGTTTTGTGGTGGGGTCACATGTAATAGCGCCCTGGGAGATCCTACAGGTCGGAGTTGTGTACCCGTAACATCCTGGGATGCTCTTTCGAGGTTTTGAGACGCACGTAATAAGTCCTGAGGATTCCACAGTATGGCCAGTGATGACGAAGACCTGCAGGTGGTGGGCCTACATCCAGTATGAAAAAGGACTGGCTCTGTAGAACTTCCTATGACGAGTAGATTCAGAAATTGATTGAGATAGCAGCAGCAGTGGCGATGATGATGATGACTCGATGACGATTATCCAGTGACGATGATCCAGTGAAGATGACTTGTGCTAGAAGAACTGTGCTGAGAAATACCTTCCTAGTTAAGAGGGAGTGTTGATGTATATGTAACTTCGGAATGTATTTCACATATATTTATATTGTATTCCTATAGAGATGGTATTATTCCTCTATACGGAAGTGTCGTCATTTATATTGTAAGTGTCGTAACTTATACTTGATGGGTTATTAGACCACCTTGTTTGGGGTCGGCCCTGTATAAGTCATGTGGGTCAAAGGGTTATTAGACCACCCTATTGGGGGTCGGCCATGTGGGTCAAAGGGTTATTAGACCACCCTATTGGGGGTCGGCCCAGTCAGCATTATGTTATGTGGTTAAGTTCGAGCCTACATGAGTTAGGTAAAAAGGCAAGTCAATTCAAGTATAAATAGAGTGCGGGAGGCACTCTATTTGCTCACTCACTTCTCACACATGCACTCAAGGAGGAGTAGCGCACTTATGGAGGAGGAGGATCTGCTGCTAGGTTATGGCTATCTCTCTTGGTTGGTTGTATCATTGCTCTATCTATCTCTGAGGAAGTTATTGGGGTTTTTCACCTTTATGGTTTTCCCCAAGTAAATCTTTGTGTCTCTTGTATGCTTGCATTATTGTCTCCATGATTGATATGCTGTAGATATGCTGTACATGTTGTTCTCTCAGTTAAGATCCTAGATCAGATTGAAGTAAATTCTGAAAATTTAACACTGCATTCCCTGAGTGACCTTTGCTTGAGCTAACCACGCAACCAACCACCGATTCCATTATCCCATTGTGTACCACCTCATAATAGAGCACAATTGATGTTGTTGGCGATGCATTAACAATATAGCATGTGGGAGTACACTGGATGTGATACCAATTGAAGCTTTCCCACGATTATAGATTTCACCCTGCCAATTGAAGTGATACATGGTGGACATGCCATGGCTTGTATTGATTCTCATAAATTGATTAGGGAATGGGGCAGAATGGGACCCCCTCTTTTAACCTTTAAAATTCCATACTCCAAACTAGAGGCTTTGTTGGCTAAATTGTTAGCTTGTCAATTGTGCTCCCTTCGAACATGAAAATATTCCATGGATTCAAAGCGATGGTATTTTTTGTGCATTCTTAGGATGAGCTTGGAGAGTTTGCCATCAAATGGAGTAGTCGATTTGTTCATAAGCCTTATAATAATGGTAGAATCCTTGATGATTAAAACATTCCTAATTCACCTCAGATCCAAGATTTTTAGCCCTTGATATAGTTCTAGGGATTCAACTTGGTTGTTTGTTGCCTCTCCCAACTCACATTCTTAACTTGTTTCTTGGTTTTCCATTAGGATTAAGGACGATCCCCGTCGCACCTACCACCCCTAAGTACATACTCTATCTAGGAGGGAGAGATTAGTGAATTTTATTTGGTATAATCTATGCTAAGAGATGAGTTGTTTCCTATATTTGGGAAGAGGAACATCCACTTGAAGGTCTTTGATAGCTGGGCACTAGATGCAGTGGATAATTTAGCGCTCAAGGAACAAATGAGTGACTTTTTCTTTCACTTCATTGCACATGGCAACACCTAGATGGATCTAAGATGCATTTCTTGCAAGATATTCAACTGTGAGGAGTTTGCTACGGGCCACAAGTCAACATAAGAATTTTATTTTAGGGTTCTCCCCAAAGTTTTTCATATCATTTAGAGGTTGCCAAGTTATATTACTATGATATGAGATATTTTTCTCCTTGTTTGACACTGTATACTCCACTTGAAGTTCCCCAGATTTTTTCATCATCCATTGATAAATGGAGGGGGGCTACTCCTTTTAGAAGCTTGAGTAAGATGGAAGTCATCTCTTGTAGCTTTGGGCAAGAAGGGTGAAGGAGGATCCATGTGTTCCAATTTCCTTTCTTAGAATGGTCCCACATGGGTAGATCGACTAAAGATCCTAGCAAGATCTAGGTTGCTGTTGAGTGGAAGCTTGCAACAGAAAAACTAGGACACGAAATCCATATTGAATAAAAAGATATATTATTGAATTGATAAGATGCTTAACGCTTTACAAGAGCTCGCCTTTTATAAGGTTTGAGCATTCTTAAAAAGGGTTACGTCCCTTCAATTAAACTAATTAATAATTTAATGATTAATTTAATACAATATTTAATATTCATAGCATTTCCACTCCCTTTTAAAGAGCTTTGTCCTCAAAGCAATGGTAAAGAGGGATGTAACTGTCGAAATTCATCTGATTCCCATGTTGCATCTTCTTCGGGAAGATTTTTCCATTTAATGAGGTATTCTTTAATGACTCGCGTTCTTAATCTCTTTTCTCTAGTAGCAATGATAGATTCTGGCTCGAATATGATTCTTCCTTCTTCATCTAACAAGGGAAGTACTGTTTGTGCCTTTTGGTGTTGACCTATCATCTTTTTCAAACATGAAACATGAAAAACATTGTGGATGCGACTTGTAGTTGGCACTTCCAACGCATATGCCACCTGACTAATCTTCTTATTGATTTGATATGGGCCATAAAAACGTGGAGCCAATTTATTTTTTCCACCTTGTTTAAGTGATAATTGTTTATAGGGTTGTAGTCTTACAAATACGTGTTCATGTTTTTGGAGAAAATTTTGGATTTCCTTTTTGAACTCATTTGGTTCCTCCTCTTTTCCTTCTAGTTGATGACATTGTATTATGTATGCTGATGCCCCTTTTCGAATGAGTTTTTCCATATGCTGAGATGAAACTACTTGTGTGTTTGGTGGATGAAAACCATATAGCTTAAAATTTTGCCCTTGCCACTTAAACTTGATGAAATGTTTTTGATGATTGGCAGAATATGTTCCCAATGTTTGTAACCATTGGACTCCCAAAACGATGTCTACTCCTCCCAACGGTAAGGTGTAGAGTTCTGATTCTAGTTCGAAGTCTTGTATTTGAAGTCTCACCTTGTGACACTTTCCAACTTTTTCGATCTTCTTGCCATCTGCAACCATCACCTTCATGTCTGGAACTGGATGTACGAACAACTTGAGTTTTCGTGCCACTCTTATATCAAGAAAGTTGTGAGTGCTTCCAGTGTCTACTAGCACTGTAACATTCTCATTTTTTATATGCCCTTTTAACTTGAGAGTCTGTGGTTGACTAATGCCTGTCATGGCTGCTAGGGAGATTTTGGGGGTCTTGTCGTTCCCGGCTGCCATATTTGCGGTTTCCTCTTCATCTTCTGGCTCTTCTTCTTCTGATTCACTATTCTCCTCTGCTTCACAAGTATATAATTTCTTTGAGCTGTCCTCGGGGCGACACCTATGTTTAGGATTCCATTTGTCTCCACATCGTCGACATTTTCCTTCCCTCATACGTTGATTCTCGAGGCTCTTCCTATCGTCCCTTCTAGGCGGAGGGATGTATTTGTTTGTATCATCCTCTGGAGTCGACTGGATGTTTCTTTGTGAGTACGACTTCCCTTTATTTGATTGGAAACTGTCAAATTTGGCCTCGGCTGCTTTTGCTTTTCGTCTTGCTGCCTTGACATTCGTTATGTCATGCATTTTTAACTCTTTTTGTATGTATGGTTTTAGTCCTCCCAAGTAGGTTTCCAACCGTTGTTTGTCGGATAGCCCAAATACTCTGGTAGCAAGGGATTCCCATTGATGCGTGAATTCTTCGACGCTTCCCCTTTGTTGTAATCTAGTAAGTTTTGAGAAGAATTCATCTTCTGTGATTCCTTGAAACCTTTTTAAGAAATCATTCTTGAATAAGTTCCAAGTGTATGCGAAGTTGTCTCCCTTCCACCACATATACCAGTTGTAGGCATATCTTTCAAGGTGCATTGAAGCATACTTGACCTTTTCTTCGTCCATTGTAATGTTATATATGTCAAAATACTCTTTTGCTTTATTCAACCAAGCGACGCATTGGTCTTCTCCTCCGTTATATTTCGTCATTTCTATTTTTGCTCTTGGCGGGTACATTACGAATGGTTGGTATTGAGTACCTTTCGTCCTGTTGCGTTCTGGTGACTCAGAATTGGAAGATGGGGTAACCGACATATCCGAGCCATGTTGTTTATGATTTTTTTCCTTATCATTCATTTTTTGTAATATCGCCTTGATACCTTTCTGGCTCTCAGTCACTTTTTGATCTAATATTTTTTGTTCCTTGCTCATAATGTCGAACTTGTCGTCTATTTTCAGCTCCATTACCTGAATGACTTCATCCTTAATTTCTTTCTTAAGTGCTTCCTGGCTCTTGGTGATCATTTCCTTGAAAGTTTGGAAATCCTTCTCTATTTTCGCCATTTGAGCTTTTAACTCCGTTGTCATGCTTCTTAAGTGTGGTGGTGAATAATTGGACCCAATTTTGGTAGGATTTAAATTAATTAATAAGAATTATTGTAAATACAATAATTATTATATTGGGTAAAATAATTAAATATAATAATTATTATATTTAAATTTTTTTTTTATAACTTGGGATTGTAACTTTTAATAAAATTAAATATTAATATAATATTTAATTTTGATTAAAAATTAGGTTTACAACGATGGTGTGTGGATGAAGGTCGTCCGGTTGACGTGGAGGGAGCGCGAGAGGAGTCGAATTTGCGGTGGAAGGATGCAGCAGGGAGTGGTGGAACCGCGGTGATGGAGGGAGATGTGAATTGCGGATGGGAGATGTGAGCAGAGGGGGCGAGGAGGAGAGACGAGGCAGAGGGAGATGGAGGAGGGAACGGTAGGGGGTGCGCGTGGAGGGGAAGGTGAACGTAGGGAGGGATGGGGGAGTGTGCAGCGTTGAGGCTGAGCTGCTGCGCGGGAAGAAGGTTGGGCGACGGTGGAGTGGTGCTTGGTGGGAGGGATGAGGCTGTGAGGGATTGCGTCGAGGCGTGAGGGGATGAGGGGAGAGCTGCAGCCTGCGAAGGAGAAGCAACGTGGAGCTAGTGTGAAGGGAAGGAGGGACGTAGGGTTACTGTACGCGATGGAGAGCATGGCTGGAGCGGAACGAATGCAGAAGAGTGAACGTCCTGGCGTGGAGATTGGGGAGGAGGGAAACGAAGGATGGAGGATGGTCGCAGGTGTAGAAAAAAGGAGATAGGTGTGGAGTAGGAGCAGCCAGATGGAAGCGTGACTTGAGTGACTTGAGAATGGACGAATGGGCGAGGATCCCAGCTGGAGCCTGGAGTGCAGAAGCTGATGCCGAATGCAGCTCTGATACCAAATGCAGCTCTGATACCAAATGCAACAGAAAAACTAGGACACGAAATCCATATTGAATAAAAGATATATTATTGAATTGATAAGATGCTTAACGCTTTACAAGAGCTCGCCTTTTATAAGGTTTGAGCATTCTTAAGAAGGGTTACGTCCCTTCAATTAAACTAATTAATAATTTAATGATTAATTTAATACAATATTTAATATTCATAGCAAGGCTACCCCATGTTGATGCCTTCCCAGAGTCATATGCTTTCTCCATTACCTGACTTCCATTGTAAGAGTGATTGGATGAGAGGGGTTGAAGCTTTTTGGAGTCACCAAATTGAGGAATCTCTTGTCTCAGGCAGTGGATGATCAAGGCAACACTTTCTAGGATATAATCCCAATTTTTTTTTATGGAGGACCTCTTTTCTTCTTTATCTTTTGTTTTCTATCCTCCTTAAATTTTTAACATTACCGTTAATTGTTTCAAGATGTTTGAGAGTGGTTCCAACCTCATCGAACTTTGTATGGAGAATGTAGATTTTCATATCCCTTTCATAATCTAGTGGACTTAACAATTTTTAGGATTTTAGGATTGGTGAGATTGCAATGTTTCCACTAGATTCTATAATGCATGAGGGCAGGGGTTGGCATTTAATTAAGAGCACCAAACCCTCTATGTACCCTGATGTTGGTGATGTTGGTGATGTTGACCGTTAAACTCCTCTATCACGACCTTAGTAAAAGTGAACTCTACGCTTGAGAAAAATCACTTATTAGGCATGTTAAGCTTTTTCTACCTTATTTTAATGCTTGGGTTAGGTAGTGTCATCAAAATTAGAGGGTGTTGATTGATGTCCCTGGAGGAAATAGTTATAGGCAAAGGGTAGAGTAGGCAAAGGGTGCTACTGATGATGAGGATCCCAATATAGGCAATGATTTTGATGATATGTATTTATTTGTTGTAGCATGATGTCTTTTGTAATTTAGAGGCCATTTAGAGCCTTCATTCCTATGTTTTTTTGTTTTCGATATGTATCAGAATTCGCATTTGGTGCCATTTTCTATATTCACCCTTTAGTTCTTACATGCTATATACATGAACAAACTTTGAATATTTGTTGTCTAATGGTTTGGATTTACATTGATGTACACACTATATATATATATATATATATATATATATATATATAGTAAATTAAGTAGATGGTTCACATGCTAGTTTTGGTCCAATTCCAGTTTTGTATCGGTTGGACCTCGATTGGTTCTAGTTCTAATAACTTTGGTCATAGGGTGTTGAGACAGTTTTCCAATTCACTAGATTGAATTTTTTCTTATTGTTTTTTCCTCCTTGACACAAAAAATCCCAAACCTCTCATCCAATGTTATACAAGACACCCAAGGGAGCGAGAAAGGTAGAGCACATGAAAATGAGAGAAGGGATTTGATAAGTACTAATCTTCCTCGGGGTTTTAGCCATTGTGAGCCCCAACTTGCCATTTTCGACTTGATCTTAAGGAGGATGGGTTTCCAATTTGAAGCTTTGGAGGATTTTAAAATGATAGGGATGAGAAAGTACTTGAAGGATGTCTAGTGTGTTTTAGTGGAAATTCTAGTTGCTTAGCAATTCTAGCAAGGATCCCTACCGATGTGTTCCATCTGTATAATTTGCTTTTGGTTTTATTAACTAGTCTCCCAAGATGCTTCCTAAAGGTTGTCCAGAATCCTCTTAAATTGTCGTGCAATTATAAGGAAGGGTTCACCTATCAAAAGAGTTTCATCCACAAATTGTGAGTGATTAATCGATTTGATTACTTTTGTTATGATGATTCCAAACATGAGCCTAGAGGATCTTGCCACCTCAAGGGCTTGACTAAGAGATTCTGCTGTGATTATGTACAAGGAAGGTGAGAGGGGACAACCCTATCTTAATCTTCTTGTTTCTTGAAAGTACTTTGTCGACCAACCATTAATCAGGGGGCAATCCATGATCCTTCCATACATGATGCTATCCAGTCAATGAAATTTTAGGAGAACCCAAACTTTTCACAGGACTGTAAACAAAAAGCTATGTCTTACTCTATCAAAAGCATAACACATATCTTGCTTGATTATCATTCCCTGCTCACTTACTCGGTTACCTAAGTTGATGGCCTCTTGGACAAGAATAATGTCGTCATTGATCCGCTTGACTAACACAAATCCCCTTGTTTTGTTGAGATGATTTGGTGTAGGAACCTTCTTGGGTTGCAATGATTTTGGATAGGAGCTTCTAACTTTCTAAGAGATGTGACAAAGGAATATGTGGAGATATCTATGAAAGGTGGGTTCTTTTTCTTTTGGGATGAGGGCTAAGAACGAGTAATTGATTCCTCCTCCCAAGTCTCAACATTTTCCTCGATATTTCTTTCATTAGACATAGATCTATTTTGATAATGTGCCAACAAACTTAATAGAAATAGGTAGTGAAGCTGTGTAGCCCAGGGGCTTTGTTTGGTTCCATATTCCACAATGTTTCTTCAATCTCTACTTCTGTGATTACCTTAAATAGCTTGTTGCTGTCCTCTATAGTAATAATATGGGGAATATTGCTTAGCATGTTATTCCACATGCTAGGGGAGAAGGTTGTGGACCTTCAGATTAAAGGGATTTGAAATGGTGGTGTGCTGCCACACGAAGTTAATAAAATGATGTCACTTGAGTGTTACTGGGGAGGTTCATCTTAGAGATGTGATTATGGATACGCCGTGTGTTGGCCTCTTTGTTAACAAACTTGGTCTTTTTGTCACCCATTTTGAGCTAGAGGCCGTGCGAAACACAAGTCTCCAATAGTGCTATTCTCATTGAACTTTGGAGAGAGGTTGAGCCACCTTTGCTTCCCTGTCCTATAATTCTTTAGTGATGCTTATGTATTTCATTGAGTTGGATGGTTGGGAGGGGTTCAAGGTATTCTTCCCTTTCTTTTTGCGAAGAGGGGAGGGAGTTCCAAGCCCACATCTTAAGCACATATTTGACCACTCTGAATTTTTCTCCTTCCAAACATAGGAGGGGGACCCACAAATATAGGAGGACTAGGCTTGTGAAATGATATCTTAGGTAGTTTGATGATGCACTTGGGCATTGTTCAACTTAAAGGGGTTGGGTTCATAGTCAATTTTTTCTTCCATGACCAGGAAGATTGGTTTTTGGTCAAATTTCATGGAGGGTAGGAATGAGGAGTATGTTTGGGCTTTATCCATTAGGAGGGAGTTGTGGACCAAGAAGTGATCTAACCTCTCAAAAATATGTCTTGGCCCCAATCGTCTATTGTAATAGATAAATTTACCTCTTATGGGCTTGAGGTCCACTAGATCCCATTATGCTATGAGGTCATCTACATTCTCTCTAAAGGAGTCCTAGATGTAAATACCTTCTCTCTTTTTCATCGGGTTGAGAACTAGATTTAAGTCTCTAGCTATAATGCCATAAAGATGGGAGGAACTATTTCCAAAGGATTTGAGAGATTCCCAACAACGTTGTTTACCTTAGGAGGTATTAGGTGCACATGTATTGAAAATATGTACTTGGTTCCTAGAATATTTCTCCCTCAGGGTTGTGCTTATCTAGTGGGGGGCTTTCTTTGTTGATAATAGCTCCATTCCCTTTGAGTCCCAAATGGTGGCAATTCCTCCTCTAAGGCCTTGTGGGATTCTATGTATGTTCCATCGCTATTCTTCCATATTGTATTGAGGATCGAGAGAAGATGACCTTCAACTTTGTTTTTTTGGAGAAGAATTATCACCGATTTTTCATTCCTTGCAAGTTTGTGTCTTGCTTCTTGTTTCTTCTTGCGATCTAAACCCCTACAATTCCAAGATAGATATTTCATTTCTTGCATTGGGAGGGTTGTCTACCACTGCTAAAAACTCCTTGGAAGGTTGCTTGTGCCCCTGGAGCCTTTTCCTTGTTTGCTTCTTCCTACCTTTTTTCTTTATTGGATTTCTAGCCCAATTTTTTTTTGGGATTTTGGGTATGCCGGGTTTTCTTATTCTTGAAGTTGTTGTGCCTTCTTGTGAGTGAGAATGATAGTTATAGATGAGGGAAAAAGGTTCTTGGATGTTGTCTCTATAGCTTGAACTTCTTGTGTCTCCGGGATCAAAGTAATTAGAGGGATCCTAGGGGATGGTTAGATGGGGAGGGGTGGACTTTTGGAGGAGGATGGGGTATGACAGGGTTTTCCACTTGTGTTGGAGGAAGTTGGTGGCCATCCACTAATGAAGCTGATGTTGGAATCAAAGGCTATGCAGGTTCATCACACCTCTGGATCTTTTGGAGACAGTCAGCCAAGAGACAACAACCAACTAGTAGAGCAGCCGACTGGAGTCTCGATTGAATGGTCAATTAATCGGTCGAATGAATGGTCGATGAGGCAGCGATCGGATCGACTAAAGCAACTGACTAGTCAATGGGATGTTGTAGATTTCTTTGAAACAGTTAGAACTAACGACCCTTATTTGTGGACTAGATCATCCTCACTTCAAGGGAGTTCGTTAGATCTGGAGACTATAAAAGAACGACCCTATGTGTTATTTCAAGGGAGTTTATTAGATCTGGAGACTATAAAAGAACGACCTTGTGTTGTATTGATATTGACTTATGATGGTGACTTCTTATGAGATAATGCATTGTGATGTTCTAATCATAATGCACTGTGCTATTTATCCCTTCCGCTATTTTCTTTTTTGTCCATTTGTTCAAAGGGGTTTCCCAACATGGTATCAGAGCTTTTGGTTTTGACCTAGCCTATTGTTTGCGAATCATACTGAGTCAGATCTAGGATTGATTGACTTTGAGATGAAGATTTGTTGACGGGTACCTATCTTTGAACTTGGATCAGATCTATTTTTATATCAGAAGGATGGCTTCCAAGAGAGAACCTGTTATTCTGAATGGCAATAACTATGCAATTTGGGCGCCAGATATGGAAACATTGTTGAAGAGCAAGGGATTATGGCAATATATTAAGATCGCTATTCTAGATCCGACTGATGACTAGGCTAAATTTATCATCAATAGAAAGAAGGATGAGGTTGTTGGGGTCATTACGACCTACATTTCAAGGGAGATTTGGTTTCATACAAGTGGGATTGACTGTCCTCATGTTGTTCTGATTAAGTTGAATTCGTTGTTCGATAAGGTTAATGAAAGTCAAGTAATGCGATAGAGAAAGAGTTGATCTCTCTAAAACCCCATTTGAAAGTATTAAGGATTATTTGGCTCCCATCAAAGAGCTACAGTTGAAATTGGGTGAATGTGGCAAGAGTTTTCCAAAGAAGGATGGACAACTCATAGAATTAGTCCTGATGAATCTAAGGACACCTTTTGATAGATTTTGCTCCTCATTTCGCGCCAATTGGATGTCACGCAAAGAATATGGTAAGGACTTCACCTTTGATACCTTCTGTGATTTATTGATCAAGGATCAACAAAAGCTGCTTGATGAAGGGAAGCTTGTTAGCAGACACTAGGTTCACTTGCTCAAAGGCAAGGTCAACCAAAACGACCGGTGTGTGTCAACCAACCTACGAAAGGAAAGATCGGCAAGTCGACATTGACCAAGAAGAATCGAAAGAAGAAAATTTGTCACTACAGTGGAAAAGTGGGACATGTGGAGAAAACTTGCTGGAAGAAGACAAAGGATTTGGAAGAAAAGGTCAAGCATCTTGAAGAAGGCATGTCGACCAGTCCCTCGATCAATCGACCTATAGATAACTTCACTTTTTTCTGTAAGCACTTCCCAGTCATTACATGCTCACACCACTTAGGTTGAGTGGATAGTCGATTATGGCTGCACTCATCATATAGCTAAGGATGCTTCAATGTTCTCTTCCTTAAATAGAGCTCTATAATAGAAGATTTGTGTAGCTGACGGTCGTTGGAAACAGAGATGTTGAATGTCGACATGGTCGAATCTCCAATGCCTATCATGTGCCTAGCTTGAGTGCAAACTTGCTGTTGGTTGCTCAACTTACATAGACTAGTAAGACTGTTGAGTTTTGGTCAGATTGCTTTATTGTAAAGGATTTGAGGCTTGGGGGGACGTCTGTTGCTTCAGGATATTTTGATCCCAAAGATGGACTATACAAGTTTTGTGACTCTCTTAGGAATGATTTCTGACCGATCGGACCGACTGCACTCATTGTTTAGGTCGACGATGTAAGTCAAATTTGGCATGAACGACTTGGACATTTGAAATTTCGAAGTTTGAAGATGATGGCAACAAAGAAAAGTTTGAAGATGATGGTAACAAAGAATATGGTTATTGGTCTCCCAAAGACCGTTCCACCTGATGGAGTTTGTACAGGATCTGTGCTTGGAAAGCATCACCAGGCACCCTTTGATTCTGGGAAAGCATGGCGAGCACATGACCGACTAGAACTTGTTCATAGTGATCTTTGTTGCATGAACAAACCCTCATTAGTAGGTGTGAAGTATATTTTAACCTTCATTGATGATTTCTCCATATTTATATGGGTCAATTTCTTGAAAAATAAGTCATGTCTTTGAAAGATTCAAGGAATTTAGGGCATTGGCTAAAAAGTAATGTGACCGACCTATCAAGTGCTTGAGATCAGGCAATGGTGGAGAATATGTGAGTCGACAATTTGAAGAATATCTCTTGCATAATGGTATTTCTTGGTAGAGATCTGTCCCTCACACCCCTCATCAGAATGGGGTGGTAGAAAGGAAGAACAAGACTTTGGTAGAAATGGCTCGATGCCTGCTGCAGGCCAAAGACCTTTCGACTAAATTTTTGGCAGAAGTTGTTTACTGCTCAAACTATCTCTTGAATCTTATTTTGACTAGAGCTATCAGTGACATGACTCCAATCTGGAAGTGGCGAGGAAGAAAACCTTCTGTTGGACACCTTAGAACCTTTGGATGTGTTGCTTGGGTGCATATCAGTGATAATTGTAGGGAGAAATTGGATGCAAAGAGTTATGCTTGCATCGTGATGGGCTATTCTGATGAATCAAAATCCTATCGACTGTTTGACCCTGTTAAACAACAGATCATCTTGAGTAGAAATGTGATCTTTGACGAGAAGATTTCAGGTACTAAGTTGTTGAACTCTTCCTCTAGTCTATTGCATAGTGATCCTTTTGATATTTCTAAAGAAACTGGATCAACTGTATCTTCCTTTGAAGTTTCAACCAGATAATCGATATTTGTTCTCAAGTCAATTGGTAGTCTATCTACATCGACTGAAAACATCAACACACCTTCTCATCCGACTAACAATCACTGACTTGACTCACCGTCGACTTGTCAACCTCGGTGGGCTGTTAAAACTATTGAGGCTACTGGACCTGACGTTGGTGATGCCAATATTGGTCGACAGACCCGTAGTCAAAAACAACATGGTAGTGTTGCATTGATGGCACGTGTTCTTGAAACTTGTGATCCTGACTGCTCAGGGGTTACCTGAATGAGAAAATGCTGTCTATCGAAATTGATTCTTTGATGAAGATTCACACTTGGGAATTGGTTCCCTGATCGCAAGGAAAGAATGTTGTGAAGTGTTGATGGGTCTGCAAGACTAAATTTACCTTCGATGGTGTTGTTGAACATCACAAGGCTCGCCTGGAAGCCAAGGGCTTCTCTCAGCAAGAAGGCATTGACTACACTGAAACCTTTGCCCCTGTTGCAAAGATGATCTCAATTCGACTAATTCTTCCGCTTGCTGCTCGATTTGGATGGGAACTTCATCTAATGGATGTAAAAGTGCCTTTCTTCATGGATACTTGTCTGAAGAAATATATATGGAGCAACCTCTTGGTGTTGTGACAGATTCTGGTCTTGTTTGTCGACTAAGAAAGTCTTTGTATGGTTTGAAACAAGCCCCATGTGCATGGTATGGAAATATTGATTGTTTCTTTCTTAACCTTGGCTTCAAACGCTGTGAATCTGATCACAATATTTATGTATTACATGTTCATGGCGATACTTTAATTCTGGCATTGTATGTTGATGATTTAGTCATATTGGAAATAATGTTGACCTGATTTTGAGCTTGAAGAAACAACTTGTAGATACTTTTGAAATGACTAATCTTGGTTTGTTGCATTTCTTTCTGGGATTTGAATGATGGTATCTTAGTTTCTCAACCAAAATATGCTTTGGATCTTTTGAAACTATTCAAAATGGACGACTGTAAGTCTTGTGCTATACCTTATCAGTCGGGCGTTAAGTTGTCTAAGGACTATGACACTCCCCGAGTCAACGCCACCCTTTATCGACAGTTGGTCGGTAGCTTAATTTACCTCACTCATAGTCGGTTGGATCTTTCTTTTGCTGTTATTATGGTTTCTTGGTTCATGTAGGATCCTAGAGAAAGCTACTGGAAAGAGTGTTATCAGAACTGGTGCGGTTTTGTCAAAACCGACCGGTCCGACCGGTTTGGGAACCTAGTCGTTTCGAGTCGCCATTTTGAACTGGAAATGGCCGATTTTGTACCGAACCAGCCGGTTTGGTATGTAACCGACGTTTTTTCACTTGACTGACCGGTTCTGTACTCGAACGTACAATTGTGGCTCTGGGCCCTAAAAATTCAATTTTTTTTTATAACAAAAATGGCTTACACTAATAGCAAAAAAACTAACCTAAGTAATCATCAATAACATTAAATGGTAATATTAAATTCTTAAAGTAAAAGTGGTATTCTCCTTATCTTTCATTTTCAATCCTTTTACCTAAATCTTTAACATTACCATTAATTGTTTCAGGATGTTTGAGAGTGGTTCCAACCTCATCGGACTTCCTATGCAAAAAGTAGAATTTTAGACCCCATTCAAAATTCAATAGACTTAACAATATTCAAGGTTTCAGGATTGCAACGTTTCCACTGGATTCTATCATGTATGAGGGTAGGGGATTGACATTTACTTAAGTGCATCAACCCCTCTATGTACCTCGATGTTGGTGGTGTCGATTGTTTAACTCCTTTGTCATGACCTTAGTAAAAGTGTAGCCTTCACTCAAGCAAAATTACTTATTAGGCACGTGAAATTTTTCTACCTTTTTTTACTGCTTGGATTAGGAGGTTTCATCAAAATTGTAGGGTGTCTACTATGCACAATTATAGTCTAAACTAGTAGTATGATATGATCAGATTGTAGACACTAGACTGTTATTGATTAGTACTATGCTTATTTTTGGACTCTAGGAGCCATTTAGAGCCTCTTTGTTGATGTATTTTGGTCCAAAGATGAATTGCACTTGGTTTTATTTTGTCTATATGTACTCATACTTGATATATACATGAGAAACTTTGCATATTTGTGTATAATGGTTTGGATTAATATGGATGCACATGAATATATATGTTTTTCTACAAAATTTGAGTATTTCATGTAGTTTTTGGTCAATCGGTTTTTTGGTCCGGTTTTTTTCTAGTTCCGATCTGGTTCAGATTTTTGGGCTCTGTCGGTTCGATGACTGGTCCGGTCCTGATAACATTGACTGGAAAGCTATGAGGAGGATTGTTCGCTATCTTAAGGGAACTTATCAGTATTGTATAAAATATTGTCGCAGTTTAGAATCACTGGTTTTTACTGATTCCAATTGGGGAGGTGACATTGACAACCGAAAATCGACTTCTGGCTATGTGTTTCGACTTAGTTGTGGATATTTGGTTTGGTCGTGTAAGAAACATAAGGTAGTCTCCCTTTCGACTATAGAAGCAGAATATCGTGGAGCTATTAATGCAGGTACAAAGGCAGTGTGGATCCGTTAGCTTTTAGAAGAGCTTGGTTTTCCTGTTCAGGCCTCGATTGTTATTCATTGTGACAACCAAAGTGCGATACTGGTTATTGATAACCTTGTTGCACACTACAAAATTGTTGATTTTTGTAGCATCAGACAGGTACTTTTGCATAAGCCAAGTGTCTGGCATGCAAGAGTCGTCCAGCAGACCTCTAGACTTAGGGATTTCACTTTAATCAAGTGAACTATTAAAGTGAATGTACTTTTGTAATTACTATTGTAAAGTCATTGGGCCCATGGTATTTGGCAGTCCATGGTATTGGCCCTAGGTATTTGCATATTGTAATAGTATAAAATTCAGCCTAGGTGAGAGGAGGAGACACATTAGTCACACAGAGTGAGTGGGATCTCATTGAATTGGTCGACGAAGGACTGTCAGCCAAGTGTGCAGGTGTAGGGGGTAGAGGTTAGAGGAAAGGTGCAAGGGTCAACAAAGGAGTAGCAGCCGGGTGATAGGCTAGGCTATTTTGCTATATTGTATTCCTTAATGGGCCATTATCCCGGGACGGGAGCCTAGTGTTTTTCTCTTTGTATTTCTAGCACAAGTAGTGCTTGGTTCGTGGATATAAGTGGGCTTCTCGTCACATGACGGGGAGACAAGAGTTGTTCACTAGGTTGATAGGGACAAACCCAAATTTGTAGGTGGAGCTTGGCACTCATGCCAAGTGTGCTGTGAAGGGAGTTGGAATCATCAGGTTTCAACTAGATTCAGGAGGATCTCTAGAGGTGATAGACGTGTTATATCTACTGGAGCTCAGGATGAACTTGGCCCCCGTATCGGCATTGGAGGACAGTGGATATGCATTCTCTTTTGAAAGGGGATGAGTTCTCATTTGACCGATAGGATCTGGCATAGACTCATCACGAGTTCTTTGTGTCAGAGAGGGCAAGGCGTACAGGTTACAGGGAAAGCTTGTAAATGGATTGGTGTCATTGTTAGAAGTCAAGAAGCATAAGACTTTGAAGGGTGAGAAAAGTTCATAGACTTCCAGTATGGGGAGTGGACCTTTGGAGGGGAGGAGGGAGTTAGCCCCTTCCAGTTCTGACAGGAGACTTGGTACGAGATGACATTGATGGATGCTCAGGAGTAGGAGACAACTCCTAGGAGCCCTGTGACAGAGAGCAGGCCTTTGACGGAGTTTTCGAACTTCTTGGCATTGATGTGTATCCATTCAGAATTGAACATTTCTTGTCTTCATTATCTCACTAACAGGGTTGGAGGAATGCTTATGTGTAGGATGATTTGAGTGATAGGGTGCCAGGGTCAGAGGGAGAACCAGTTTCAGGTGGCTCTCGAAGAAGTACCTTCCTTGCTAAGAGGGAGTGTTGATTTTTGTAGCATTGAATAGGTACTTCTGCATAGCCAAGTGTCTGGCATGCAGGATTTGTCCAGGAGACCTCTTAGACTTAGGAGTTTCACTGTAATTAAGTGAACTATTAAAGTGAATGCATTTTTGTAATTACTCTTTGTAAAGTGATTGGGCCCATGATATTTGACAGTCCATGGTTTTGGCCCTAGGTATTTGCATATTGTAATAGTATAAAAGTTAGCCTAGGTGAGAGGATGAGACACATCAGTCACATAGAGTGAGTGGGATCTCATTGAATTGGTTGATGAATGACTGCCAAGCAAGTGTGCAGGTGCAGGGGGTATACGTTAGAGGAAAGGTGCAAGGGTCAACAAAAAAGTAGTAGCTAGGTGATAGGTTAGGTTGTTTTGCTGTATTGTATTCTTTAGTGGACCATTATCCAAGGACGAGAGCCTAGGGTTTTATCATTAATAAAAATCAATTTGTTGCTGGTTTTTCTCCAGTTGGGGTTTTCCAGGGTAAATCTGTGTCAAATGTGTTTGATTTCCTATTTCATTTCGCTATGTAATTTGTTGTGAACTTAGTGTATTTTATGTTAACAATTTCCATGAATTGTTCAAGACATTAAATCTGATCTAGGTTCTATAAAAATGAAATCTTAGTTCTGGACCTTTGGTCTAGCTATGTAAGAAACACAAGGTAGTTTGTATTTTGACTATAGAAGCAAAATATCGTGGAGTTGTTAGTGCAGGTACAAAGGCAGTGTGGATCCATCAGCTTTTAGAAGAGCTTGGTTTTCCTGTTCAGGCCTTGATTGTTATTCATTTTGACAACTAGAGTGCGATACTGGTTGTTGATAACCCTGTTGAACACAACAAAATGAAGCATGCTAAACTTTATGTCCACTACTTGAGACAGTTGATACGGGACCATGTTGTAACTCTTGTTTAATGCAGGATAGATGATCAAATTGCTTATATATTTACGGAGTCTCTACCAGAAGCTATGTTTGTGAAACTTCAGGCTATGCTTGGGCTTCAGGAAACTGCAATTATGGGGGGGTGTTCAGAGAACATAATTCCACCTCCTAAATCTCCAGAGTGTTGTGCTGATAGGGGGTGTTGGAACCAAAGGCTATGCAGGACCGCAGGTTCATCACACCTCTGGATCTTCTGGAGACATTCAGCTAGTAGAGTAGTCGACTTGAGTCTCGACTAAATGGTCAATTGATCGGTTAATTGAATGGTCGACTATAATATCCTCGATACAATTATAGGCCAAAATTGTGTAATTTCATCAAACAATTTGCATAACAAGCTTTCTACAAATAGATTGCACTCATTCCAATAACAACATCCATCAACTATATCCAAGTACACATAAGACATAAAAGCCACCATGGCATTTTATTATGGATGGAACTCAATCACAAGAACTAATGGCTGCTATAGCAGCTACAGAGTATTGATAACACTCAACAAATAAACCTAGAAGTGATGTTGAACCAAAAGATGAAGCTCAAGTGAAGACCTTGGATGGATCCTCCTCCTTGTCTAGCTAGGGTGGATATCTCACCACCGAAACTAAACCACAATGGATGAATGGAGTTTTTCAACCCCAAACGAAAAGCTCTAGATAAACCCCCAGATGGTCACAAGAAATCAATATCAAATCAACATGTCCCCCAAATGAGGTGTTTCCCCTCTTTTAAACTTTATCTAGACTCCAGTACTATGGTTAATACCATGGAACACCCAATACCATCCACCATGCTATTAGTCACTTTTCTAGAGATAAACAGTACCATGGTCAATACCATAGAACACCCAATACCATCCACCACGCTATTAGCGATTTTCTAGAGATAAACAACTTTTCTAGGCTAAGTGACATCAATAGTGACTCCCTTTCTTCACTAACTATAGCCTCGGAAGCTATCCCAACTACATAATAGGTAACCCTAAAATTTGGGATATTACAGTCCTCCCTTCCCAAAGAATGTTTGTCCTCAAGCAATGCCACCATAACCTGACGCTCCATTGAATGAACCAGACTAAACCTAGAATGAGAGTGAAAACTAGCTGTTGCCTCTTGAAGAAATTTGGACAAAATCAAAAAATTCTCTTTTATGTGTTTTGTCAATCACTTAGCAACTTTTATAGGTTTTAAACTTAAAACTACTTTCAGATTTTAAAGAATTTTAGTCTGGGATATTACAGTCCTCCCTTCCCAAAGAATGTTTGTCCTCAAGCAATGCCACCATAACCTGCCACTCCATTGAATGAACCAGACTAAACCTAGAATGAGAGCGAAAACTAGCTGTTGCCTCTATGTTGAAGAAATTTGGACAAAATCAAAAAATTCTCTTTTATGTGTTTTGTCAATCACTTAGCAACTTTTATAGGTTTTAAACTTAAAACTACTTTCAGATTTTAAAGAATTAAAACACCCATGCCAAGTACTTCAAATGCATAGATTCTAAGAATCTGAACATTAATCCTTATACACAACGTTTAGATCAAACTGACCAGGGCAAACCCAAACTAGGAAAACCCTTGAGAGAGAAATTTTATTAAGGCAATCTGAAAACTTCTTACAACTCAATTTTATTTCTCAAAAAACAAATACAAACTGATCTCTTGCATCTGCTGTACTTTTCTTGAAGTTCGTGCCAATAGAAGAAATCTGCCCAAACTGCTCCACACGTGCTAGAACTAGAACAACAACCTGTTGTCTAGAAAATTGTGCCACAATACGACCTACCGTACTGCCTGTAAAAAATTTACAGCAGCAGATTTGAACCCTTTCTGCCTTGGAAAACGTGCCAGTAACTATACGGACTGGTACAAAATTCTATGCAAAATTTTTCTCTATAATACTGCCTTGAGATTCATGCCAATACTCAGCAACTGCCTAGGAATTTGTGCCCATGTTGGACTGTCAAATTTGGCTGTAGCTGTCTTGGGAATCGTGCCCTTGTCTCTCCTTGAGAACTGCGCCCTTTCTCTATCTCTCTCTCAACCTTTTGATGTGTGACCCTTTATCTCACTAACTCTTTTTTATACTTCACTTTTCTCCAACTAACCCTAACTATCATTAACTACCTCATTAATGGATAGGATTAATTCTTTTGATCAATGGCTCACATTAAATGCACACTTATTAAAAATATTAATAATAAGTGCACATTACATCATGGGACCAACAACTTAAATGAAGTACAAACTTTATCTATTTACATAAGTCACTTTACATAAATAAATACACTAGAGATAATGACTTAGTCCCCCCATGCTACACACATCAAAAACCACAAAGGAGACCTCCAGAGTTATAATTTTTTAACACTCCCTCCTAACGAGGGAGGTCCTCCTAACACCATTTGTATCTCCTCCACCTGGGTCCTTGTTCCCTGATGCAGCTCCCTCCTGCTCTGGAATTTGGCTCGGAGACAAGTGCCTAAAGAGCACTTTGAACTCTGAAATCTGAGAATCTGCTCTTGATTCCTGTACTTGCTCATCAACTCTGTACTGGATGAGTCTCCTGCTAGTACTATGAAGAGGCCCACTCTCGTCATCTGGAAGCATCAACTGGCCACTTGCAGCTTCTGCTCCATCCTCAGACTCTGTCTTAGACAACCAACCACTAGATCTTGGAAATACAACATCGCCCCGCAGCACATAGAGCCTGTCCCTCTTGTCTCCGAGAAGAATAGTAGTGTCAATTGGATTTCCCACTTGATAGAGAAATATGTGCCTAGATCTAACAAACAACCCATATCCATCCTCCTCTAGGGATGAAACTGAGAGTCTGTTGATTCTAATCCCTGGGACAAACAAAACCTCATCTACCTCCAGAGACTCTCCAAGCTCCAGTTGGAACCGCACTGTTCCAACTCCCCGCACTGCTGCCTGAGGACTACCTATGTCAGTCTCCACAAAGTGTCTAGGACCTAACTCAGTGATACTCTGAAAGACACCATACACACCGGTCATGTGCCTAGTTGACCCACTGTTAACTATCCATGAATCATAAAAGCTCGAACTGCCCACGTTGGAATCGAAGGATGCCAATGAGAACTTCTGCTCAAACTGAGCAACATATTCCTCTGCTGCAGATGCTACTGTATCCCTCTCTTCTTCTCTTTCTTTTCGAGAGAGTTAGATGCATTGTGTCCAAACTGGTTGCATGAGAAACACATGACTTTACTCAAGTCCTTCTTCTTGTTCTTGGCCTTGGTGGTGAGTGCAACGTTCTCCTCTGTGTCAACACTGGTCTAACCATATCGAGATCCCTCCCGGATCTCCTCCTGGGTAAAGTCATCCTAGAACCAACTCCAACTGGGCAACTTCTCCCTTCCAACAATGCACTTGACAAAGACATCCCAGGTTTTAGTGAATCCCTTCAGGGCTATACTCACCAACTCTGAATCTGGGACTATCTCTCCTACAACAACTAACTCGTCTTTCACTTGAGCAACACGAGTTATATAAGAAGTCACATTTTCATCTTTTGCCATTTTAACATTATGTAACTTGTCTCTGAGTGCCATGTTGCGGTTTTCATTCGTGGCTTCAAACAACTGGTTTAAGGTGTCCCACATATCTTTGGCTATCTTCTTCTTAGCCAAATGAGGGATCAAATGATCTTTAACCCCATCTAATATAACCCTTTGAGCCCTAGCTTCGAGCAGCTCATGCTCTTCAAGCTCATCTGTGTTAGTGGGTTTGGTCACAGTGGTGTTGGCAAATTTCTAAATCTTCCATTCTTTGAGGACAACAGTTATCCTTACCTTCCATGGCAAGTAGTTGGACACCTTGTCCAACCTGTCCTCATACCTGATGCTCATCATGTCAATCACACCCTACTCACAACCAACAAGAACTCCAACTAAAGGACTTTCACAAACTTTCTGCTCTACTTTGAAATCACTAGGTAACAACTCTACTTACAACCATGTTCTGATAGGCTCTGATACCATGAAGAAATTTTGTCAAAATCACAAAATTCTCTTTTATGTGTTTTGTCAAACACTTAGCAACTTATAGGTTTTAAACTTAAAACTACTTTCAGATTTTAAAGACTTAAAACACCCATTCCAAGTACTTCAAATGCATAAATTCTAAACATTAATCATTATACACAGCGTTTAGGTCAAACTGACCAGGGAAAAACCCAAACTGGGAAAACCCTTGAGAGAGAAATTTTATTAAGGCAATTTGAAAACTTCTTACAACTCAGAAATTTTATTTCTCAAAAAAAATACAAACTTATCTCTCCCATCTGCTGTACTTTTCTTGAAGTTTGTGCCGATAGAAGAAATCTGCCCAAACTGCCCCACACGAGCTAGAAACAGAACAACCTGTTGTCTAGAAAATTGTGCCACAGTACGACCTATTGTATAGCCTATCAAAAATTTACAGCAACAGATTTGAACCCTTTCTGCCTTGGAAAATGTGCCTATAACTGTATGGGTTGGTATGGAATTCTATGCAGATAATTTCTCTGTCAAACTGCCTTGGGATTTGTGCTAATACTCAACAACTGCCTCGAAATTTGTGCCCCTGCTGGACTGTCAAATTTGGTTGTAGTTGTCTTGGGAATCATGCCCTTGTCTCTCCTTGAGAACTGCGCCCTTTCTCTCTCTCTCTCAACCTTTTGATGTGTGTCCCTTTGTCTCACTAACTTTTTTTAATACTTCACTTTTCTCCAACTAACCCTAACTACCATTAACTATCTCATTAATAGCTAGGATTAATTCTTTTGATTAATGGCTCACATTAAATGCACATTAATTAAAAATAATTATAATAAAGTGCACATTACATCATGGGACCCACAACTTAAATGAAGTACAAACTTTATTTATTTACATAAGTCACTTTGCATAAATAAATACACTAGAGACAATGACTTAGTCCCCCCCATGATACACATCAAAAACCACAAAGGAGACCTCTAGAGTTATAGTTTTTTAACATATGTCAGCTACTGAACTGCCTGATATCCCATGGTCCCAAGCTAATCTCATAAAGGGACCACCATGCTGACGTTGCACCACTCTGATCATCTTCCGACTGTCATACCTCGTCTGCATCCTCTTCTCCTGGAACTCCGAGCTGAAATAACTGTAAGGGCTATTTTGAATCTGCCCATAAGTGGTAAAATCACCAGGGTCCCACACTAGCTTGTAAGTTGTGAAACACCCTCTACCCATAGTGCTGCTTTGCCAGGTGTTAACACAAGAATCTGTCTGACTGCCCCTAATGAGCCGGGCAATCATAAGCTGCACAAACTCCTCAAATGACCACTCCATGCATCCTCGCCTAAGCATCCCAAGAACAAACTTTGGAGAATGAAGACTGGCTGTCTCATCTGTATCGAATCCACCATCAGACTTGATCCAGGATACCAGAAAAGAAGGTCTGCCTTGCCATAAAGAAGGAGTCTCAATCTCTCCTCCACTGACATCCCAAAAATATAGCAGACCGATCACCGTCACAACTCTATTGATCATCTCTACAACCTAAAGCAATCCATCGCTCGGATGAATGCCCAGATCCCACCACCAAATAGGGAGTCCACCAAACCCAACTCCTATTGACTGTTGTCGTGCCATGCCGATAACCATCGGAGTCCTAATGAACCATGCCCTTGATCTGATATCCATTGGTGGAAACCAAGTACCAAGAACTGACTCTAATCCTACTAATCTAATTAGCTCCCGGCCGAATGCACCTAGACATCTACTAACCCAAATACCGTAAATGTGCTCAAGTAACCCATGGGATCTAAGCACTTCCCTAGAGAATAGCTCTGCTACCTACGGTGCCTCATACTCATGCAAATACCAAGAATAGTCTGCCAACGCGAATCCTGCATAGCCCTCATGATCCTCTCCCTAGGTGAGGACTCAGGGTCTAAACATGGGCAATCTCTATAAGAGATGATGTCATCCCTTACTCTACCAGCTGCGATCCCTGCAAACCAATCCAATCTGTCATGTGCACTCTGTGCACCAATGCCATGATCCAAATGCAGGACCTCTGTTGTGGCCAAGATGCCACCCGCCTCATCCAACTGTCTCAGGCGAACCTCCCAAGCCTTGCTGTGTAACAACAATGGATATCTCCACCATTGCATGTGCAGCTGGGAAGTAGCTAGTGTGTTGGTCAACCCCAAAGGCATGACCTAGAACTCATACTGAAGTAGGGAAGCAGACCTGTGAGGATCTTGCTCCCTATCCCACCTCCGGTGATATCTTAGATGAAGATTGATCGTCGAGAGATATGCTGCATCTTGAGGCTCACCCATCCACTCCTCGATCCTAGGTAACCTCAAGTCAATGGTATGCGTAATGACTCTGTCAGGAGGTCTCCTTGGAGGAAACACCTCGAAGCTCCATTGTACACCATCGTGTGTCCATGTAGCCCCCTGTATACTGCTGCATACAACCGTGACCTCCTGTGCCATCTGATATCTTGTATGTGCTACTACATCCAACACTCTACTGATGTAAGTTGAATCTGTATCCCTGTGCGTCCCCAAATCCATCATATATCTGTCCACTCAATCCATGGATGCATATACACCCACGTTGGCTAGTCCACACGAAATGTGCTCAACTACCTCCTCTGTGGTTACGCCTCTATCCCACAAAGGCGGCTCATGATCCTCATAATGCAAAACAAGCGCTTGGCCAAAACCCACCATGTCAAATCTCTCCTCAGGTACCTGCAACTTCGAATGCTCCTTGTGTGAAAACGTCAAGAGAGGCTCCTCCCTCAAGCCATGAGTGCCACTCATGCCCTCACGTGTCACTGATGTCAAGGATGGTGGAGTTTCTGCTGCTGTCAATGGTGAAGAGTGTGTCAAACTCAACTGATAACTAAGCTCCTCAACTTGCCTTGCCTTGTCTTCAACAAACTTAAGAGCAAGGTCCCTATCCATGAACAACTGCAAGTAATCAGACTTCAACTGCTCTAGTGCTTCTTTGATGATGCGCAATTTGGTACCAGTGACCCTTTTTGTAACTCCCTTGTGCCTCTGCTCCAACTGGGACTTCGGACATAAGGTCTTCAATAAACTTATGAGCACCATCTGTTCTTGTCAGTACCTGCACAATCTTCTTCTCTGTGACCAATAGTTGGCTCTCCAAATCATGGAATGTCATCTCATTAGCATGGTGTGGGCTGTCACACAAAGGATCAACTGACTCATGTGGATTATTATCCCCATACATGCTTTCATTCGACACTTCAGCCCCTTAATTGTCTTCCTCTTGAGAAATGAAATCATCCTCCAAAGGTAGCTCATCCCGTGCTAAGTTCTCATCCTACTCAAGTGCACCCACTCCTAGCTCGTCATATCCGGATACAATCATGCGTGCATCATCATACGTGTCATAAATGGAATGAGATGTGGAACCCATGTCTTCATCAACATCATACATAGGGAAAGGTGTTGGCTCCTCCACATCCCTATAGTCATCATAAGTAGGACAAGCTGCTGCATCTTCATCTTCTGCTCATTTTGGAGCTGTATGATATGTATACTCATCCATTATACTGATGTCATCATCCTCGTCTGCTGCTGTTTGGTCTTTTTCTATGCACAATTCCTCAGTATGACTAGATGCCTGCTTCTCCTCATGCTCATCTTTCTTCAATTTCTGCCCTATACTTTTAGGATAATCCCCGTCCCATTGCTTTGGCCAACTTTTGTACTTGGCTATGTGATATTCTTGAAAAGGTATGACTGCACATGTCTCCCCAACAATTGCTAGATATTCCTGATATCGAAGCATGTATAGTTTTTTCCAGAGCTCAGCAAGGATTTCCTCCCGTCTTTGATTTGCATGCTCTTATCCCTCGACTAAGTTACACAATTTCCTGAGCATACTCTCCTTCGAAAGATTTCGCCTGTCTCCCATATCCATCAATGTCTCATGCAATCATAGGCTGGCAATTGTAATGTCCCTGTCTGGTTATGATTCTTAGTGCACATATATATATTTCAAATATATCCTTTGTTGGATGTGAACTAAAGTGTCTCATCCTTGTACAACTGAGTTTCTATCGAAGATCCTTACTACTATTCTGACATATTTCATTCATATACTTGGGTTTAATAGTGAACACAGTTAAAGAAAATGATTTACTTTATTAGCACGCAGTGAGCTACAGGAAACTATGTTTCAGTATAGATTCAGAACAAATGTCCTCCCCCACTCAGAACAACAGACCCCCAAACTATGCTGTAGAAGCTAATATTTATCAGCAGCAATTAAACTATAGATTCATAAATTACATTCGACTTCACACCTGGAATACATCAGCAGAATTGATGGCAGATTTGTAGTGGCTGCACCCAGTGATTTGAATGCTTGAAAGTGAAGAATAGATGGTAATGATAACAGTGACTATAGGATGCTATGGAAGCTACCCAACATAGTACAAGAAACATGGAATATGTGATGATGCCAATGTCTGAAATGCTGCTGAAGATGAACGTGGTCTCCACAGGGACGACCTCTCCACTAGCAATCCGATCCTATATATTCTGCCCAGTTGGTCAATACAAGTTGATTGGATCTTCTCCAAGAAATTTCGATCTCCTCTAAATTGCTGGCGGCTTCCCTCAAATGGATTTGTCACCCCCTTTAATCAAGAGATGTGACCTTTGCTTGATGTCTTCATCCTCCTCAAATCCCTTCTCGGTCTGCTTACTTCTCACAGCTAGAGGGTTGCGGCCTCTCCACAGGCTATTGGCCTTTGCTGCTATGCTGTCGGCCTCTTTACTATTGCCATGGGTCAACAATTAAAGGGGACGACCCTTGGTCTCTACACGTTCCTCCTCCACGAGTCTACAAAGGGAGACTCAGGCTCCAGCCAATCTCCACAAGCTGCAATGGCGACGCGGTCTCTATCCACTCCACCCAGTGGCAACGAAAGAGGGGTTGGCCCCTTTCTCTCAACCTCATGCTATTTCCTTGTGCTTGATTTCTGTAAATGCCCCACAATCTCTCCCAAAATCGCGACCTTGCTCAAAGCTTACGGCTATTGATGTTAGCCACTTTTACGACCCTTCCCTAATACTTACGATATATATATTTTTTCCAATCAATTCAACCTTCAAGAATTCGTCCACAAGCCGAAACGTCCACAAGAGTTGATGCCCAATTCGGCCCTCATAAAATCGGCTTCCTCAAGTGATAATGAATTCGTCTTCCTTCTATGATGAGATTGGCTTCAAGATTCGGCCCCTTCATAAGCAAGAATGCCCAGCATTGAATTCACCCTGAAGTAACGACCTCCACAGTGATGATGTCCAGACTCCAAACACTGAATTCGATCCTCAAGAAGAGGATGCAGCACGTAGAAAGAGAATTGCTACCAAGCAACAGGTAAAGCTAAAACTCCCTCTTTGTGAGGAAGGTGTTCTCCACCAAAACAATTTATTCCCTTTTCATCTTAAATATTTAGAATCTTTAAGGTGTACTTCACTACTTCCCTTGTTCAAGGAAGACTTCATTAGCAATTGCATGCATGAAATCAATCACTAATTCCACAACGGGTTTTGGATTTGTCTGCCGGACATCATAATCCTCCATCATAGTATCCCTCCATACTTGTGCTTCAGCTGCTACCTCACTGCTAGAAGGCTTTGTATCAATGATAGAAGACATTGCTGCATCATAAGTAGGAAACATCTTAGGAGGATGACTCACCCAGAAAGAAGATTTTGGCGCTTCTATTTGGTCCTGTGCCTCTTGCAAATTCTGGGTAAGCCATCTTGGCTCCTTGGCTGAATTAGATGGTAATGAGGTCTCTGTTCATTCATTGGACCTTTGCAGATCTGAATCTGATTTCTCTTCTTATTTCTTATCAGCTTTTGGTACAACAAGCTTTTCTCCTCAACCTCTGTTGGAGGCTCCTGAGACTTAAGAGGACCATTCATCCTCAACAGATTTAACATCTCAACTTACCACTGTCTTTTACTGTGCTGCAATATAGATTCGACAAGCCTTGGAGGTCTCACTTTAACCAACAAATATAACTTGATGCTAGAGGGTTCAAATTGTTTCATTCATTATTTCACAAGAGGCATATAGATTATTTCGCAAGAGGTATATAGAATCTGCTATCAATTTTTAGTATCCAGCGTCTTGGGCTTTTTTATGAAAAGCCTATTATCAGTGACCACCAACTATCAAGTCTCATGGCCTGATGGAGAGCAATGGGGTGTGGGATCCGCAAACCAAATAAATATATATGGATTTTTAAATGCAGTTTTGGTTTAATTGTCATGTAGTTAAGGATATAGGGATAAGAAATTCATAAATCCTACTACACAAAAATTATGTAACCAGAGGAACACTTGAGATTTTATCTTTTGAATGGTGGGTCTCTATGTGTTACGAAGTTTCCCTTTATCATCCCTTTATCATCCCTTTATCATCCCTGTTCAAGGTATTGTTGAGTTTTTCAATTTCTATAGCCTCTCTTTTACGGCACTTGGTGAAATGATAATTTTGGCCACAACTTTTGCATCCTCCATACGAATGGTGCATTGTGTTTGAAAGTGCTCTACAAGGGTTGACCTTTTGACATGATTATGAGTGATATCTGCACAGTGTTCTTTTAGTCTGGCTTGCACTGAACATCCAGTTTCACCAAAATATGTTCTTTCACAAGAGCACAGGATAGAGTAGACCCCTTTTTTTTCTTATGATCAACTGTATCTTTTGCAGTATCCAACAACCCCCTTAGGGTGTTAGGTGGGGCAAAAGCAACCTTTATGTGCCTCTTCCTTAATATCTTAGCAACTTTTTATGTTGTGCATTTTATAAATGAAAGAGTGGTTCTTGGGTTCACTGCATAATCATTGCTTCTTCTACTATGTTGGACGAGTTTCCAAATCACAGGTATGTTGGATACGTGGGTACAACGACAAGTATCTGGTACTGCTAGAAGCTTCTGCCAAATTTACAGGAAATGGCAGGTTGGAAGTGGCAATAATATATATTAAAAAATATAAAAAATAAAATAACTAAAATTCAAAATATTTATCAAGTTTCAAAATATTTTAAATATATACTGCTAATGGCTAGATATGGGCATTGTAAGTTGCAATGACTCTGTTCAGTCCAGCATCTTTAGTTTATCCTTATCATAATTAAGTTCAAATATTATACAATGCTATGCACCTATCCTAGTCCCATTATTAATTTAAAACACTGAGCAGTGAACTTAAATGCTAACTTCTAGTTCTAAGTTGCCTTAGACCAGTACAATGTCATTGGTCATAGCCTTTAGGCTTTCATATATTCCCCTGATAACCAGGCTTCCCATTTTGTGCATGCCCACATCCATCAAATGCAAATTAAATAACATTTAGATTCTAAATAGTAAAACTAAAATCTAAGATATGTAACAGAAAAACAGTATATACATTCAACATGAATGCGAATTTCAGATTTCTAATTTCAATATGGAAGCTGGGTTGAAATTGTTACTTGTACCTTCCTTTCATCATTCATGTCCACAATTATTAATCCCTTATAGCATATTAATGAGGAAATATTAATAAACTATTAAACATGCATATAATTCTGTTAACAATTCTTCAAATCATCACATACTAGTATACTACATAGCATAATGATAAGAGTCCAAGAATGTTTGTAACTTAGGTTTTAATCGGAGAAATTTATTAAACTGTAGAACCTAACAAGCAATAATGAGGCAGAGGGTTCAGGAACGAATATTGATTGTTCAACACTTATGCTGCTTACAAAACCGATATCTGGGTTTTGCTCAAGCTGCCTCTCTCACACCTCAATGTGCCTGCTTAAGTTGCCTCTCTCACAATGATGCTCACTCACATAGCATTGCTCACTCGCACAGTGATCTGACTCAGCTTCAGCAAACCCATGCAAAAGGCAAATGAAAATTGGTTTGTGTATAATGCATGAGAGGGGGCGCTCCTTGATAAGGAGGGAGCTTGTACAAGCTCCCAGTGATGGAAACTTGCAAAAATACGTTCCCAAGCTCCCGGTTCCACTTTCTAAATCCTCCCAGAAAGTTCCCATGTTCCTGGAACCGTTCCCATCTTATCTGGAATGTTTTGTACCCATTCCCAAGCTCCCTGGAATGCTGGAATGGAGGAAACTAGCTCGGAGATGCCGGATTAGGTCCCGTGCAACTAGTTTCTTCTGTTATTACGATTACACTGAGCTTTGTGGAAGGATTTTATTATTTGGTTCTTATGGTAGCCATGGTTTTTGATTACCACAGAGAGATGTTGCATTTCTTGACCCAGGTGTTCTTCATCAGAGACCTTAACCATTCGAGTTGCAAAAGTACTAATAACACCACATTTCTGTGCAGGATGGTATTGAGATTTTGCATGCAGATATCTCTCAGTCTTTGTCTTCTTTCGGTAGACCTGGTGGGACAATGAAATGTCCTCTTTCTTAGTGACCAAGACATCCAGAAATGGCAGGTCGCCATTTTTGTCAACCTCCCTAGTGAATTTTGTTGAATTTTAATCTTAGCAGTACAATTTTCAGATCTTTCAAGCATTCATTTCATTCCACAGTTACACTTGAAAGAAATATCACCATTCATTTGCAGCAGAAATAAGACAAGGATCACTGAAAGATAACCATGCACAAGAGACACAATTTTATCCCGGGAAAACCAACAGGGAGAAAACTCAGCCAACTTTTCTTAGAAGAAATTAATCCAATTCAAGTACAATACCATTCATGAAAATGAAACCCTATCACAAGAGTGTGCCTTTTTTGCACAAGAAACCCTAGTGAAACTCTAGGGAAGAATAGCGAACCAAAAGAGATGGTAAGAACCCAGAAAATATTTGCTACTTGCCTTTGCTAGGCCTTCCTTGAAAAGTGTGCACAAGTGGAGAGAGAAGAGAGAGTGTTGTGTTGATGAAAATGAAGTGTGAGAGCACTCTATTTATATTCCTCTGTTCACTAGACTTTTTTTCCTCAATAGGGCCGACTTGTCTTCTTTCATTGGGGCCGACTTGTTCTTTTGTCTTCAACTTTCATTTATCTTCAGGCCGACTTGTCTTCTAGTCTTTATTTTTTCTTTTGGTACTTCTTCAATGGTTGACTTGACTTCTTGGTTATTTTTTCATCATAGAAAAGTTGTCTTTGTTGATGTTCATTTCCTCACATGCAGATCAAATTCATCCATAGAGCTCTAATGTTGATTTGACCCCACTCTAAGAAGTCCCGAACACTTCTTGGAGCCCATGTCAAATTCGACATTAGATTAGACTTTGTATATTTCATAAGGAGATAGAATCCCTATCAAAATAAACAAGTCAACTCACTCTAATATAGAATAGATCACTCCTTCTTGGAGGAGTACTTCTCGGAGAATGCAGTGTGACCTTTAGCTTCCTTCTTGGAGCACTCTTTCTTAGAGTAAGGATCTCGAGCCTTGTTTACCCTTATTAGTCACTTCTGATGACTAATCAAGGCTATTCCAGGGGCCATCCTCTACTAACCATTGGTCACTTCTCACGACCTCTCTGGGTGAGTGTCTACAGAATGTTGCTCGATGCTGTAACCATGGAGAAACATCAACAAATTTTACATGCTTGGACTGGCTATTGCAATGACCAAGGAATTCATTTAACCATTCTCTTCCATGTGGCCATATTGCGCTAGCATCATCAAGGGATCTCTTTCAAACTTTTGGTTTGAAGGGGGCAGTGTTGATAGCAATGCTTTCAAAGTGCTTTATGTATAAGTTGGACACCACGGGGGATAAGGGGGAGCCCATAGCCACACCTTCAGTTTGTTGATTAATTTCACCACAGAAACTAAAAGTATGTGGAGTTTAATCAAATTCTCTCTAGGTCTGCTTAGTTAGTTACAAGGTCTGAAGAATTTCAGGTGATCATCGTGCCTAACCAAGGCCTAAGGGGGATATAATCATTCTTTAGAATCCTTATCCTGAATGACTCTTGTGATTAGATGAAGTCTACAATAGAGCTACACTTGTTAGAGATTATGGTATCTTGGGATGTCCTCCATGATTCAGATGCCTTGCATGGAGGTACATCAGCAGTATAGGCATCAGGATGGAGTAGAGGGTGAGATGCACTCTACTTAGTGGCATGAATCTATTGGCGGATGCATGCAGACCTTCCGGGGTGTTTTGCCTCATGCATGCATGAGATTTGCATGTACAGTTGTTAATTAAAAGATGCATGCAAAAGTGACTTTTTGCATGCACAGATATTAGGTTTTTGGTAAACCTAATTGATCAGTGAGATGATATAAGGAGGCAGGAGGTCCTCGGATGAGGTTACTCAGTTGGCTTATCAGAGAGAGATCAGTTAGAGTGAGGAGGGCGCATTGTGCATGCAGAGGGTGACTTTCTGAGAGAGAGAGGAGCTTCTGCAGTAGGGAGAGTGGGGTGATCTGAGTTGGATCAGACACCACTTGATTAGAGGCACTTGGCACCTAGTTCTGTGGACAAAGAGAGTTCATTAGAGTGGTTTCTGCAGAAATTGAGGAGGACGACTTCTAGAGAGAGAGAGGGGCACATTACCAGAGGAGAGAGGAGCTCGTTCTGGATCCGATTGACCGATTGAGCAGCTGAGACTTTCGGAGTATCCTTGCCTCAGTGTTTGATGAAGGACTGTGATGATCAGAGCTCATATTTGTTAAGATTTGATTCCGTACGAGCATCTGACATCTTGAGGGAGGGCACACTTTTCTATGTAGAGGAAGGGCGCATTCATTAGATCTAGCAGTAGGCCTTCTTCCTTGGCTGAGCAGATCAGAGTTGTGCTGTGAGAGAGACACTATCGACAGAGTTACCTGCAGACAGATCCAACGCCTATTGACAGCTTAGGGCACATTTCCTCTGTGCATGCATCAGTTGTTGCGTGCAGATTTAGGGTTTTGACCCTGCCAGGTTCGGTTGTTCCTTCTGAGGTATTTTTGTATGTACTTGTGTTCTACTTACTTTGCTCCGGGCTCAAGATAGAAGAAGGCCCCATAGTTAGTTGGTTTTCCCCGTTTGGGGTTTCTAGGGTAAATACTGAGTTGTGTGATTCCTGTGTTTTTCATTGTGGAAGTGTTAAGAGATCTATAGTGTTTGTATCTTAAGTCATTATTGTATTTCTGATTTATAGAGACTCAAACCGCTTGAGATCTCAAGGCATCTAGAGGGAGTAGTGATCTCTGGATAATTAACAACACTAAGGATTTGATTTGTGAGTACATAAGGATGCTGGTTAGAGATTCAACATAAACAAAAGAAAGAAGGAAACATAATGGTGGAAGACAACAAGAACATTAAAGAACAGTTAATCATAAATGCCTTGCATGGAACTCCTTTTACAGAGAAAGGCTCTCTCACTTCTAAAGACTAAATTTAGACTCTTTGATAAATAGCAAAAAGCATGCAATTTCTCTCTCTAACTGACTGCTAAATAAGGCACACACAGCCTCCTCATGCAGGGCACCCTCCTAGTTGCAAAAATCAGGTACATAAGCACCCTAAAAATATCATCGTGCATGTTGATTGCTCGCTGAATTGGCACACAAAAGTAGTTCTAATTTTGGGTTTAAAAAGCAACATCCATAGTCTGTAAAAATAACAGCAAATAAGAGCATGCATGCATCTCCCCTCTTAGCTAAACTTAGCCTCTCAAAAGCTAATTAAATAATGTCACAAGACACCTCATGCACTACCCAATAGCAATACCTCGATTTAATTATGCAAATAGCATCAAATTGATCTAAAAAACAATGGTCTTTTTCTTCAAAGAAGTTGTTCCTTCGTCATAAAAATAGCATAAACATCCTTGCAAGTAACACCAAGAAAACACCTTCATGCTCTTGACTGGATGCTGATATCAGGCAAAAAACAAGAGTGTATGGATCAGTGTTTTAAAAACCGGTGACTTGGACTTGGACTCGACCGAGTTGACCAAGTTGATTGGCAAGGGTTTTAAACCGGCTCGGCTTACTGGTTTGGTACTGAACCGATCGAGTCAAGGTCTGACTCAGCCGGTTCGGTATCAAATTGGGGTGCACACGTGGAGGGTAAAATACCATTTTTTTTAAATTGAATTTTTTTCTTAAACCGAGGACCCTAAACCCTAACTCAAGCCTATAAGGCTAAGTTACCAGGTTGTGGATACATATATGGATTTGGATCTAGATTCGGATACGGATTTGTAAAACTTTTGAAAAGCCAGGATTCAGAAATGACAAGTACAAATGATATAAATAAATATTTATATATTTTTAAATAAAACTTGTATAAATTTTTTAAAAAATATAAATTTTTTAATATATAACTTATGTATAAATATTAAAGTTATATAAAAAATGAGAAAAAAAAGTTAATATATAATTTATAATACTTAATACTTATAAATACTTACAAGTAATAACTTGTATGTGTTAAAGATAATGCAGTCGCGAGAGCCATTTTTTGGGAGGATGGCACCCTAGTCAGTTAACTAGGGTTCCTGGTCAGTTAACTAGGAAGTGTAAGTCCTTAGCAGGTATCTAGGGTCCCCAGCAGTCTACTGGGGTTCTTGGCTTGGGACCGAGCAGGTCAGAGCCATGGCAAAGTCCCTAGCATGTGGCTAGGGCCCCTGTCTGTCTCTAGGGCATTCTGGTCAGGGACCAGACAGTTTCTTGGTCATGAGGACCAAGCAGATATTGTAGGTAGAGATAGAGACATCTTGGTCTGGGATCAGGCAGATTCTTGGTTTGGGACCAAGTAGGTCCTGCAGGTATATTCCTGGTCAGTTAACCAGGTGGATCTTGGTCAGTTAACCAAGATGATGATTATGTGTGATGTCCTTCTCCCCTAGGTCTTCGAGATGGTTGAGCTAAGTTGTTTCCTCAAGGGAATGGCCACCCCTTGATGGAGTCACCGACATCTGACCTTAGGAGTAGTCAGGAGGACCAGAGGATCACATCATCCAGTGTGAACCTTGCTTATACAGTGATGATGAACTTCCAGTTATTGTATGGAACACTTGTGGACCACATACCTTGAGAAAGAGAGATAAAAGGTTGTTTTCCCCTCCTTGTGGTTAGCCCTTTTGTTGATGTGGGGTTAGAAGGGTTGTCTTCCCACCTTGTTGTTATGCCTTTTTTCTTGTGGTTAGAAGGGTTGTTTTCCCACCTTGTTGTGACACCTCTTGTTGACTTATAGCTAGCCTTGTGTTGACCCCTCTTAGTTGATCCTATGTGCTAGCGCCCCCTCTTAGGTGTGTCTCTCTACCCTTCGTTTACCCTCTCCTAAGACGTCCTTATAATAAATTATATCTTTTGTGTGGGGAACCTCCCTAAAAGATAGGACGCTTTGATCTTGTTTGAGTAACCCTAAAGTCAATAAAGAAATAGAAGGAAGATCCTTCTAGAAGTCATTAAAGGTTATAAATATAAGATCAAGACCTCGTTGTGAAGTATCTTGAAGATGAAATCTGAGATCTGATTGCTTGTGACTGTTCAAGGGTTTTGTTGCTGCTGGTTGAAGGTGACTTCAAGGGTTTCAAAGTTTGTCTAGGGCTTCCGTTTCCTTGTCAAGGGTTGTTATCTCTTTGTCTATGGTTGCCGTCCACTGCTTGAAGGCTGTCACAACCTGCTGAAGTCTATTTGAAGGTGCGATTGTCTTGTCTGAGCCTGCCAAGGACTGGTTGAGGGTGTCGCTGCCTTGTCTGAGGGTGTCAAGGTCTGGTTAAGGCTGCTGCTGCTTGTTTAAAGGCTGCCGCTACTTGTTGAGGTCTGTTCAGGCCTGTTGGAGGCTTCCATTACCCTGTTGAGGCCTGCTTGAGGGTGCTGCTGCCACTTGTGAGGGTGCCGCTGGCTGATAGAGTCTGTGTGAGGGTGCTGCTGCCATTTGTGAGGTTGCCACTGCTTTTGTGAGAGTGCCGCTGTCAGTTGGGAGGTGTCTGTCCACTGCCGTGAGGGTTTGAAGGTTGCAGCTGCTGCTTAGGTCTGCTGTGAGGTGTCCATACACTGTTGTGAGGGTTTTGTGACTGCCACTTACTGTTGGGTACCTATTGACTGTCTTGGTTAAAGTCTTGGGGCTGATCTTGGATTTACTGTACCCTCAGTAAGCTGCTACTGTAACTGCCCTATAATATTTTTCTGTACTTTATCTCTCTCTCTCAGGTATGTGATCACCCTCAGGTAAGGGTCAGTTGTTCCATTTGTTGACTTGCCTCTGAGAGGCAAGATCTGATCTGAAAGTTATTTCTGAGTATAAGGAAGGTTCTCTTCTTCAAGTAGGTTATCAGATCTAAATTTATTTTTGTCTTGTCAATTAGATTTACTACTGCTGTACTATTTTCTTTTTATTTCAGTACAAGTTTTTGTAATTTATTTTTGCATTAAAGTACCAGTTTTAAATTTTTGTTTAAAAACCTTAACATAACCCTAATTTTAACAGTATGAAACTTAAATTATCTTAGTATGAATAGTATGAAACATGGCTTATAAACTTACTATGAAAAATAACAATGTAGTATACTTAAATTACATTAGTATGAAACAACTATTATATATATTAATATGAAAAACAACCAAATGAAAAAAAAACAACAAAGGGAAGATGGCTGACGCAGCACAGCAGTCCACAGGCTCCTGACCAATATTGAATCCATAATCATACATATGGCATAGATCCGAGTGGGAAAAACATGGCAAATGATAAAGCCACAAAAAGTGGGCTTCGAAGTAACATCAAGAGCGCCCCCCAAGAAGTGTTTAAGAATTATGCATTATTATAGGAAGCCTGCCCCACCAACGATAGACTCTGTCCGATGGAATTACCAGCGCGATTTCATCACAGAACTTATCGGCATGAGTTCAGTGCACAACTTATCACCTGACAACTCCACCCTTTGGCAAATCATATCCGTTTGACGGCGAATCCCTCCAAATATGTTTCATCTGCCACAGGTACCTTTCCGAGCAGATCTTGGGCAGATCTAGGTGGATCCCGATCCAAATCTGTTTCAGATTTGGGGATCCGTGGATCCATTCCCCAAGGCTCGCGGATCCAATAACACAGCTTATAAGGAGACCCACCCACCCTCTATTTGCCTCACACCATCTTCATTGAGCATTTGTGAACATTTGGAGCTCTTGGAGCAGAATTGCAGGCTGAGCAGTTAGCCTTCTTGGACTGTTTGTAGTGGATTTGGCATCTGATTGAGTTTGATCTTTGATGATTGATCATGTTGATCTTGTAGCCTTGTAGGCATAGCATGTTGTTTTTTGGACTCTATAGGGCCATAGGCCATTTAGAGCCTCGTTGATTATGTATTTTGATTCAGATATGTATTGCACTTGGTGCCGTTTTGATATATTCACCCTTACATGGTATATACATGAGTAGACTTTGCATATTTTGTCTCTAATGGTTTGGAATCTTTAAAATAAATATTTTCCACTAAATTTGCATATTTTATGTATTTTTTAAAAACCGAGTCATTAAATTCAAACTGGTCCGAGTCATGGCTGTCCGAGTCTGAGTTTTAAAACATTGGTATGGATCAAGGACAAAACCAGATATAAAAGAGGCTTAAGTGAACACTATCCTTACTGTTTTACACTAATTATGGGCCATAGCACACAATAGCAGTGCCCATAGGCCTGCTAATTTCTCCTCCAAAATAGTGCCAACCATACATGCAAATCAATCATAAAGCCAGTTCCTCTCCACGTGCAGGAACAGTCATAGAAAGCAGACTAATAACAGTGACCCCTTCATCTATCTCTAAGTCTGCACTTTGTTTTCTAAGAATGGACCACAACATAGCGCTAAAAGGAGGCACAAAAGCATACTAAGAAAGCGCCTTGTCATGCTCAAAACCAAAAGAGCATAGCACTCTTTTGCTGGTTGAGAACAGTCATAACAGCAGCACAGATGACATGCCTTTAACTGCTGGATACAACTCCTTAAGAAGTGTGCCCCCTTTCCAAGCAAACATACTCAAAGAACACCCTATCTCATGCGAACAAGACCCAAAAAGCAGTGTTCTCCCTTGCAACAACAGCAATAACAGTAGTGCCCTCCTTTAAGGTTGACTTATCTGTCATTGAATCTCTAAAACGGTGCTTGGAATAAGTCATTTTCAAGTTTTCTTGTTGATCAAGCAAAATCACAAAAATTCTCCACAGGTGTATTTGACTTAGCTTGAGGGGTAAGCAATGTCAGTATGTTCGTCCTCCATGTGCATGTCTCCAGAACCTAGCTTAGGGAGTAAGCTACCTCCTTATACACGGATTCAAAATAAAACCGATATGCATGATATCAGAATTGGAAAACAGTGCAATTTGTCTCTCAAAGGCAGTGAACAGCAGTCCATGATTCTCCTTGAGAGATGTGCCTTAGATGCTCTTATGAAAGTACACTTCTGCAGATCTGATCTTCTGAAAGGCTGATTTGATCTGCTGATGTACATTGTAAAGTACAGGTTTGGGAGTTAACACACACCATGAGTTGCAAGAGTATTTTCATAGAACAATTAACATACTTGTTTGCTATGGAAGTCATATGCTTTTATCCAGGAACTTTCACTTCCTACTCAGTAACCTCACAAATTATTCTACCACTAGTGTGGACTGAGGTTGACATACTGATGTCCTCCATTATTGTGTTGTAGTTTAGGTTGTGTTTCTGATCAGTGCCACTCCTTTTACAGGAGAGATGAATTTGGACAATGATTATGAAAAATATCTATATTATGCTGATTCTTTCTATGGGCGAATTTTCTTATTACTTTCTATTTGAGGTGCCTATTTGTTTGAAGGATTCCTTGGAGAAAGCATGCGTGCGGTGTTTCCTATGCCTGCTAATGTTTGATGTAAATGAAATATTTGATGGATTTTCACTGTGAGGCTTGATCTTCAAGATCATTTTCATTGAATAATTAAAATACCTGGTTTCATTGAATCCAGGAACCCTCACTCCCTACATAGGAACCTCTCAAATTATCTACCTTAATTGTGCTCTTGGGCTTACTTACTGATGTGCTCCATTATCAATATCAACTAATTGTATTTTAGAATGTGTTTTTAATGAGCATCAGTCCTTTTAGAGCAGGGATGAATCTGGCTGTACCAGGGTCTTAAGCTTTTGTGGTGCTGATATATGGCTTTCTTGTGCAGGGAGAAATTTCGGAAAACCTATCAAGAGGAGAATCCAGGAGTCACAGGAATGAGACAAGTCAGCTTTTTTTGCTTCATTTCCATCTCTTTCTATTTATATTGGTTTTGATTTTTTTTTTCTCCCAAGTTTTTTATTTATTGATATGCTTTCAAAATTAAAACTCTCTATTGTTCTAACTGGTTTTCAAATTCTTTCATCCAGATTGGTATAGCTTGTGGTGTCAAATGGAAAGAAATGACATATGAGGTCTCTGATTCTTACTATTTTTATATTTTACAGCTGATTGTTTCATGTTACAGTGGACAATTTGTTTGTTATTTTACGATGGTACTCACAATGGAGTGATTTGCAAGTGGCCAGTTCCTTTTCAAATTCACTTTTGTAATTTTGATTTGATTGCTGAGTTATATGCTTGCATCTTGTATGTGCTTTGCCTATTTATTCCTCTTATTGGTATGCACTACAAGTTGTAATACACTGTTGTATATTTTGTGATGCTGTTCAGTTAAAGAGTAAATGCCTCAGACACTAAAGAAACTTGTTGGCAACTTTGTCAATTTTCATTACAATTTGTATTTCTGATTTACTCTTATGCTTGGTGGCAGGAGAAGGCCCCATACTATGATATAGCAACACAAAAGCGAGCAGAGTATGAGAAAATTCTGGCAGCATACAGAAAGAAGAAGGTAAAAGTCTTTTCTTCATCTTGTGATCGATTCATGCTTGTGTTTTGATGTTTAAGCCTAGCATATACCTGTGGGTTTCCCTCGATTTTCACTTCAGGAGTCTGGCGAGGAAGTTGAAGCACATCAGGGCCCAGGCAAAACAAATTTGGAGATAAATGATGACAAGGAAGGTGGAGAGGTAAATGTTCTTCTATCTCCATTGTATTTATTATTTGTGGGTGTTTTGATCAATCGTGAAAGAGAGCCCTATATCATGATATAGCAACTCAAAAGTGAGCCAAGTATGAGAAAATTCTGGCAGCATACAGAAGAAGGTGGTAGAAGTCTTCTCTTGTGATAAATTCATGCTTGTTTTGATGTTTGAGCCTAAGATATTTCTATGGATTTCCCTGGATTTCCACTTCAGGAGGATGGTGAGGAAATTGAGGCACATCAGGGGCTGGGCAAAACAAATTTGGGGATAAATGATGACAAGGAAGGAAGAGAGGTAATGTTTTTCTATCTCCACGACTTTTATAATGTATGGTTGTTTTGATCAATGGTCAAAGAGAAAGCCCCATTTTATGATATAACAACACAAAAGTAAGCCGAGTATGAGAAATTCTGACAGCAAAGAGAAAGGTGATAAAAGTATTTTCTTGTGATCAATTCATGCTTGTGTTTTGATGTTTAACCCTAGCATATTCCAATGGATTGCTACTTCAGGAGGCTGGTGAGGAAGTGGAGGCACATCAGGGGCTGGACAAAACAAATTCAGAGATAAATGATGACAAGGAAGGTGGAAAGGTAATGTTCTTCTATCTCCATTATATGTGTGTTCTTTGTGGGCGTTTTGATCAATTGTCAAAGAGAAAGCCCCATTTTATGATATAGCAACACAAATCCAAGCAGAGTATGAAAAATTTCTGGCAGCATATAGAAAGAAGGAGATAAAATTATTTTCTTGTGATCAATTCATGCTTGTGTTTTGATGTTTAAGCCTAGCATATTACTATGGATTTCCACTTCAGGAAGCTGGCGAGGAAGGCGGCACATCAAATTTGGAGTTAAATGATGACAAGGAAGGTGGAGAGGTAATGTTTTCTATCTCCATCTTATTTATTATTTGTGGATGTTTTGATCAATTTTCAAAGTTACTTATCATTTCTCATCCTTTTGCAGCAGGAGGATATGGAATGATACTACATGCATGAGGTGCTCTTTTCATATGGAACCTGTAGAATCCGATAGTGGCACTTAATTGGTGCTGGAGAGACTCCTGGTTAAAAGTCCTGATAATATCTTTAATGAATGGCTACAGTCTGACTTCTGCTTCCCAAAACACAACAGGATGTTGTTGATCCAACTTAGTTTTTTTGGAACCTGGACATAGCTATGGATTAGAAACAATAAATATCAAGATTGCTTGATATCAATTTTGTTTTGTCAAACTTGAGGCTTGCTTTGGACTAATTACTGCTCAATGAAATGACTGTTGTGTCCTTTTTCTTTTGCCTATTCTGTGTCAACCTTGGTGTCATAGCTGCCTGTATGGTTTCTGTTTGAATACCATGTGACTACAACATATTAAAGTTGTAATCTAGACATCAACGCAAATAGGTTCAATGAATGAAATGCAACTTGTTCTGACAACTAGAGATGGAAACTATTACAGAAGTGATGGATGCCATTTTGCAGAACTCAACACTGCGGAGTTTTTCGATCTTAAATTTCTCCGTTCTTGTGAAATTTATATCAGATTGGGTGTTCTTAAGAAACTTTGATTTTGAGTCAGTAAACATGCATTCTTACAATTAGTACTATTTCTGACGAGTATTAGATATTTAAAAATATTATGCTGTTGTGCATGTTTTTGCCACATGTTTATAACTTCACCTGTGCCTGTATGTTTGTTTGCAAGTACTGAAGTGGCAGCAGGTATGTTCAAACTCCTACTATAATTACTGTCAAATTAGGTATGTGTAAAAAATAATAAAATATTATGCTGTTGTGTATGCTTTTTTTACATTTTTATTACTTCACCTGTGCATGCATGTTTGTTTACAAGCACTGAAGAGGCAATAGGTAAGTTTAAACTCCTACTGTAATTAATGTCATATTAGGTATGTTTTTCTATCCAGACTAACTCATTGTTCCAAGAGGAAGTGGATATAGAAAGCTGAGAAGTGTACAATATGGACATATGCAAGTAATGAAATACAAGATGAAAAGAGATTGCACCGAGCATGAAGGAGACTAAAAGAAGGGACACAAAAATCCTCCTTATGTAAATGTAGCATACTGCACATATCGATTGCTGGAAAATCCCTTAATCTAGTTAAACATGGACGAATGGATATAGAAGATGATTATAATCATTTGGCTCTTTTGTATACAAAACATATTGCTAGTCAGTAGAACGATCCTTTATTTCTGGAATATACTGCATCTTCTCTCAGGAATTGGATATTGCGTCTTCTACGCCAACATTTTTTGTCACTACGATTTGTTGTACAATATTATGGTCGAGATTTTAGGCCATTCTTCTAGAGAATGAGTTTGTATGTTTGCTTTATTCATCGGAGTGATAAAAAAGGATCATAGCACTGCAAACTGGGATGGCCTACATGTGGGCTGGCTTATTTTCATCTGTAACCTGGCGTTGATTATTGTACTCACTCAAGAATCATTACGCTGGACACAAGTATTAATCAGTTCAGAATTTAAACAATAGTCTATAGAGAAATTTGTTAACTTGGCATTCATCATCAATGCATGCATATAAAGCATCTATGTGCCCTCCATTTTCTCTACAAGTTTGCCGGTTTCTCTCCTTAAGCTCGCGTTTTTCTTCACTATAGCAGGTACTATTTTTTGGTATTCTAAACATTCCAGACCGTTTTTAATTTATTGGAAACCCCATGCATCATTCTATATTGATCAAGGTGGCAAAAGGCCAAATAACAAACCGATGTTTTTGCCAAGTGCAGAGTTGCAATTTGAGTCGGGAGTCGCATCATCTCAAAATCAAAATAAAGAAAATAGTTTTCATTCATTAATCAATGATCAATGAGCCAAATTATGATCTATCATTCGTATAATTGTTTATGGATTTTTCGGTCAATGCGGACAAAGGCTGAAATCCCTAGTCCAAATGGTTTGGATCTAGAACATAACAACACAAAAACACAAAAACACACAAATTTCTCTAGATCAATCAAATTACTTAATGATGAAGAAAGTACATACCTTTTTATTGAATGTTGTCATCGCTAGTTTGAAGCTCCTGTAGTCCTGCTCCTTGGATTGAATAAATAACATGTAGAAGATCTAAAAGCAAACAAGACCAAGTGAAGGCTACAAAAATATAACTTGATTAATCTAAGCAAATGACCAAGGAGAAATGCTATAAATGAAATTCAACATCATTTATGAGAAATGAAATGTATTGATGTATTAACAATAAGGAAAGAAGTACAACCGAAACGCCTTGGTGTTGTAGGTCCGTTCCAACGAATCCTTTGCCTTGAACCCGTCACCTTGCTCCAAGATGATGGCTACCAAAGGTTCAACTCTCTAGCACAATTGTAAATATTTGATCCAGAGATCACTACTCCCTTTGGATCACTCTGAGATCTCAAGTGGTATGAGTCTCTAAATCAATATATGCTCATAAAGAAATAAACTCAAACAACTAGATCTGCATTTACCCACTGAACATAAATGCAATCAACCACATAAACAACAGATGTACCCTGGAACCCTTGCGGGAAAAACCAACTAACTATGGGGCTATCTTCTCTCTCGAGCCCAGAACATATAGATGTATAAATGACAATACAATACAAGATTACCTCAGTCGGTAACTCAATCCCTCTGAAACAGGACAGACCTCAAATTTGCATGCATCCAGCTGATGCATGCATCGAAGAAGTAAGCCCTTATTTCCAAACTGGATCTGAGTGCTCTGACGGTGCCTCTGACTGATCTTCCCTTTCTAGATCTCTCTGCTCTGATCTGCTCGCTCTGAAGACTTCCCACTGATGAAATCGGCCTCCTCTGCATGCACAAGTGCGCCCTCCCCTCTGGGTGTCAAATGCTCGTACTGCTTCGGATCTCAACAGATCTGAGCTCCGATCATCCCTAACCTTCCTCAAATCTTGAGGCAAGGCTATCCTGGAAGTCACAGACTCCTAATCGGTCAATCTAGCTCACAATGAGCTTTTCTCCCCTCAGGAAAAATGCCCTCCTCCAAGAGAACTCGACCTCCTCGAATCTAATCAGTAATCACACTGTGGAGTTCTCTCAGCTCATAGTAATGGGTGTCTGGTCTCACTGGAACTGAAGGTCACTGATTTAGCTCAGATCTGACCTTCCTAGCTCTTGCAACAACTCCTCTCTATCTCAGAAAGTCGCTCCACATGGATAGTTACATCCTCCTCACTCTGGCAGTATCTCTTTTTGATGATACAACTAAGTAACCTCATCTGGGGACCCCCTTCCTCTATAAATAATCTCACTGATGAATTAAGTTTGCCAAAACCCTAATTGCCAGTGCATGCAAAATGTCACTTTTGCATGCAGTCACTGAATGCTGACAGGTCATGCAAAACTCATGCATGCAAAGGTCAATCTCCCCTGAAGCTCCGTATGTAGCCTCCACTGGACTCATGCCACTGAGTAGAGTGACTACTCCATTGTGATGCCTATGCAGCTAGTGTACCTCCATGTAAGGCATCTGAACCATGGAGGACATCCTGAAGTTACCATAATCTAACACTCCCTCTTAACGAGGGAAGTCCTGACACTGATGCTTGGATCCATCAAGTCCACTGCTGCAGCCACTGATCTAATTGATCTGCTTGACACTGCTCCCTGACCTGAAGAACTCTGATCAATCTCCATATGGGTGGCTTCAGAAGAAGCCCTCCTGTCAACCATTGCTGACTCTGCCACTCCACTCTGACTCAGACTCCCTCTGAGTCTCTGCTGTTGTAACCAACTCTGGAATCCTTTGTTAAGTGGATCCACTGCTCGTAGGTCATTTGCCTATGACCCTGAGTTGACTCAGCTCTTTAAGTCAACTCCCTCTGTCTCTGCACTGACTGAATAGACTGAACTGACTGAGCTCTCTCCTGAGTCAAGTCCATCTCAACCATGTCATACCAGCTCACTCTTTGACTGGAGTCTGCATGAGCAGCATGCTCATCCCTCTGGTATGAACCCAAGGGATTAATCTCCACATCTCTATCACTGTCAAGAGCATCTCGCTCATCCAACTGAACTCCAGAGTCACTACCCTGATCCTCATCATGATGAGCATCTCGCCCACCCATCTGTTGAACAGGCTCACTCTTCCTGGCCTCATCTCTGCTATGAGCATCCTGCTCATCATCCTCCTCTGCATCTGAAGAGGATGCACTCAGCCATCCAGATGTGCCCGAAATAGGTTGTCCATGAACCAAGTAATCACCATCGATCCTGTGACCAAATAAGACTGGGTCTACTCCTCTAGGGTAGGTGAAGAACTGATCCCTGTGAAACATTACAGGGTATCCTGCAGCCGCCAAAGCTGCCACTGAGAGAACAGTCCCTCTCAGTCCTGGAACAAAGAGCACTCATGAAACCTCCAGGAGCTCCCCATGGTCAAGCAGAAATCTCACTCTGCCCACACCAGTAACTAAATGGTCAACTCCCTGACCATCTCGAGTCAACTATACTGAAGTATGCTCTAGGATCAGGAATGCATCTCGCACTCCTGTCATATGACTGTTGAGAGTGTTGTCCACTCTCCACCTCTGATCAACCTGAGCCTCTGGTAGGATGCTATCATGTCCTGACTGAACTGAGGCTATTGAGAACTCCTTCTCAAACTGAGAAGTAAACTCATCAACCTCCTCCGCTGCTGCCACCTGCTCATCCTCAATCAACCATCTCTCAGTCCTCATGTGCATGCATATCTCATGCATATGCAGCATGCATAACTCATGCACATGCATGATGAAAGACCTCATGCACATCTTTGTATTGACACTCCCTCTCAGCGAGGAAGGTACTGCTGGAGAAGCATCCACCATGATCAAACACATCATATGCTGCTACAGCTATTCCCTCTGAACTGAAAGACTTTCTGGCTGCATCTGCTGCACTTTGATATGCAGATCTGCGCTTGTAATGTCCCCCATTTTGACCCTTGTAATATTTTGGGCTACAATGTAAATAATGTATGCAATTCTTAGTGTGGAGCTTAAGGCCAAGGCCCCGCTAGTGAACGCTCGATCTAGAAGAGGCAAGTATTTGATATTACGCTACCCATGTGCTAGTGAACCATGTGAATTGTAAATATGCATTTTAATATAAAAGCTCACAACTAGCTATGCAATGCAACAAGAGATGGGGGCATGATGTTACAAGGAAATTGGGAGGGAAATATTCAAACCCTCGAGCCAATGAAGTCAAGCCAAGTGTCAATGAGAGAACCCATCAACCATCAACTACCCATGTTGACTTTGGTGCCCAATCATTGGGGAGGTATGGCTGTCCAAATTCGAGTATGGGCAAGCCACCCTCATGGAAAACCGTGTTTTTCCTTCTTGGGCAAGAAAACACCCACGAATTGCCTTCCCAAGCCATTATTGATGATCAGACTTCACTCTCTCACGTTTTTGGAGCTTGCTGGGCGTTTCTCTCATGGAGTACACTGTAAATTCACTGGTTTTCAAGCTGAGAAGGGCGTTTTTGTGATGGCTGGACTGTGGGGAAAGAGGAGAATCCATTGGGGAGCTCAACAGATAAGTTTGATAGCTTGTTGTTTCCATTATTGTTGTAAAAACATTTTTGAATTTCTAGATTTGGTTTCATTTGTGGAAAAATCGTTTTTGTGAACCTTGCTGCCAGTTAATGACTGTGTGAAGTTCATTTTGTCCCTTGAATGCCCAAGCCTTTGCCCTCTCACGTAGTCTGAGCTAGTTGGGGCTTTTCCCATCACGTTTTTCATCTATCTCCTGCATTTTCCATGCCCGGGAACTCGTTTTTGTATTGCCCAATGGCTGGGAAGAAGGGGGCCACGAATTTGGGGTTTATGGAGGTCGCTTTTGTCCCTTGAGTGCCCACAAATGTTTTCTGGAAACGGTTTTGTTCTCCCAGGGTGATTCCCCAATTGCCATTTCATTTTTGGTTGCCCAACGTTTTTCTTCATGCCCATAAATTGTGATTTTTCTGTTATGTGTATCCATGCCCAGTTTATGAGTTTTCTGTGTGTAGGGGATTGTTGGGGTTGAAATGGGTTTCCATTGTTTTGGCTTGAGCTTGAGTGGAGGCATCCACAAATGAAGAGGGTTCAGATTTAGCCTGATAAACCCAGCTGTGAACTGGCTTGGCTTAAATGCAAATGATCATTTGGCTGTGTATGAGCTTGAGAGTCCCCTTTTCCTTGTGGATATCATGCCCAGCTCGGGGGTGGTCTCTGAGTGCTGAAATAATACAGGCTGGGCAGAGACCTATGGTTGGGAGGAACGTTGCAACGACATAGCTAGTTGTGTGGGACAATTGTACAACAAAGATAAGTGTTTTCTATCGATGTGTTTTTTCTTTGCAGTGTTTAAATTAAATGACTGTTATTGATATAGTGAATGCATATAAAATTATGTGTGTGGATGAGTTTATCTCCGCTGTGCATGTTTGTTGAATTTACATCTGCACACACATGTTTTTAATTGTATGAATCTAATGAATGGGCTGCGTTTGTTTAAAAAAAATCTCCATAGATTGGCTTCATGTTTCCCTTACCAGAATTGGATAGATGGGAGGGTATGTTGCATTTGGTATCAGAGCCATAGGCTACAGCATTGGGCCTCTATGGGCCAAGTATGACCACAGTTACAAGGGAAGATTCCCTTCTAAACACCACAGATTACCATGTTGGGTCTAAAAAGACTAAGGTTGAACAGTTTGCAGAGCTTATGATTCAACACTGCGGCTGTTGGGCCTTTCATAGAGATATAAATCATTGTGTGTATATGTATGTAGTATTTGAAGTTAAAATGAGTTAGAGAAATATGAAGATATCATAGCTTCTATTTGATTAAGATGGGGAAAACACTTCCATGATTGTTTTGGGGATTCTTGCAAAATTGTTTGCATTGATTTCATGCTATGAAAGTGAGGAGGGAGGAAGAAAATCCCTTTTTAGATTGAATGCTAGCTTTACATTGTTTCCAATGCAGTAGCATTCAATTTTGTAGTTGTCTGTTTTCAGATTGAATGCTTGTCATCCTATATTATTTTGCTGTTTTGTTGTTTTATTTTTGACATGGAAGAGGTGCAATTTCTTGAAATACTTTTATTGTTTTGTTCTATGAGAGTATGATCTGTAAGTAAGTGGCTTACCTCTGTAAAGAAATGAAAGACACATTTCCAGAAAAATCCTAACTGTTTGTGAAAATTTGCAAATTTTTTTCTAAGTATTTATGAGTTCTGTTAAATGCTCTGTCGGCGATTTTAGCATTATTTTCTGCGCACCGCAGCGGCAGAATTAACGATAATTTTTGCGACGCGTGCGACGACAAAATTTGGCTAATCTTCTGTGCCGACTCTGCGTGCGCGGCGGCAAAGTTAAGAATAATTATGCGCGCACGACGACAAAGTTAAGAATAATTCTGCGTGCGCGAAGTTAAGGTTAATTTTGCGTGGCAAAGTTAAGGTTAGATAATGCGACACCGGCGACAATTTTGACTTTAAAACCCGCGCGGGTTTAGCGTTAATTTCTGCGCATGTGGCGGTAAAGTTATGTTAATTTCAGCGCGCGCGGCGGCAGCAATTCTAACACTAAAACCTGCGATGCACGCGGCGGCGAAAATAACCTTAACATCCTCGCCACCCACAACAATTTTAACCTTAATATTTGCGCCAAACGGGAAAATGTAGCAGCTTTTCACTGAGATTCTCAGGTGCCGAAAATGGAAAAATCGCCACGAAAGTTATGTGCCAGATGAAGCCACAAGGGGGCAAGCCCCCTTGACCCCCGTCGTCCCCCAGAGACAATCGTTGAAAGTATGAAGTGCAGAAGCAGAAATTGCATAGAAAGTTTGTGGAAATGCATTGTGGAAAAGCAATGGGAGCAATGAGGCAAAGTTGATGAAAGGAAAATCTCTCACCTTAAACCATTTATGTTTATAACATAATAATTGTATGCTTGGAAAATATCATGAATGAATGTTATACACGTGAATACATATATCGAATTTCTACTTTGTGAGAAGATCATAGCTAATAATTGTTTGTGTGCATGGTAGAGAGCCCATGAAATTGGATCAGCTATAATGTGGAAGAGGAAATTCCATGCTACAATGAGGAATTGGAAGGGAGAATTCCTCCACTACCCTTTTGATATTGTATTTATAATTCTGAAGTGGTCGTGCATATAAATTATGGCATAGGAATGCTGAAATGCAAGAGATTAGATAGATGATATGACTATGCGCCAGTAGGCATATTAAGAAACATTGCACAGTGCATGTGAAATGTTTGTGCATAAATAGGACATTGCATATTGGTAAAATAGTGAGGTTTCACATATGCAATGATCCAATTGAGATAATTATGGTGGTTGCTAATAATTAGTTGTGTCTGCATTGGTTGTAGGACAAATACAATCAAAACATGGCTAAAGAAGTTGATGACGTTGTTGCATGTGACCAACGACCTTATGAAGATAGGATGGTGCAACAAGTCCGTGATCATGATGTTGGCAAAAAGACCGAGTAGCCTTGGTAAGAGGCGATCAGGTAACATCAAGCGATGTTAATAACAACCATGCAGGTAATGGTTATTTGTGCTTAATTGCATGAATGTTGAAAGAGGATTTGGTAAGATCCCTTCAACTATGTTTTGAACTATGATGATTTGGTTTGCATACGGTATTGAGTGCCCGAATGGGACTGTTAACCTACCAAGTATGGTGAGGTATGGGTAAGTGAAGGCAATGATCCTTACACCCTATAATTGCTTAGGAATCTCAATGCATTCATATGAATTTATGTCATGCCATGACGATGGTGAGTTTAACAACCAAAGCAAGTGAGGGCTTATGGCCTTGTCATGGTAGTACATGGTTGGGCCATAATATGTTCGAATGCATAGTACTCATAAATTAATGTAGGGTTACATTGAGGAGATGTGCACTAAAATATTATGTACAATCTTGTGGTTATACATTGAGTGATTGCACACTAAAAGATTATGTGAGTGATGTAAAAGTGCATGCATATGTATAGGTGCACATGTTGAGATGCATTGTGTGAACGCATGATTGTGGTGTATATTTCTTTACAACTAGATTATAGATGAAATGGTGAACCATTGTCAATCCTAAGATTATTTCATGAACTGTTGTGAATGCAAGAGAATGATTGCATAAAATGATGTAACTAAACCATGCAACTCTAGTATGGTAATGATTCACATGAAGTAGATGATTTTGGTGATATTAAAATGCTTCAGTGACTGCGGAAGCAATGAAATATTATATGCATAGAGACTTACAAAGCGTTTGGCTGATGGAAGTTTCAGATTTCAGGTAGATTGTTTTGGGCATGGAAAATATGGGTAAGTCCATGATGAAGATGGGAATCTACTGTGAGCAAGAGACAAACGATACGAGAACAGATTCATGGCTAAGCGAATCAATTTCCGTAGAGGACATAATTGCAATTCATATTTGAATTTAATTATCAATGCCATTGACTGATTAGAGAAATCAGATTTGAATTTTATTGTTAAATGCCTCTAACTATTTGGCTATTTGATAAATGTGCCAGGAAGACACATTGCAGGAAGACCAAGAGTGATGGTCTGCAAAAGCCAAACTAGACGGGAAAGACCCCATGCTTTGGAAATGGGTTTTGGGGGAAACGCCATTGATAATATCCCAACCAAACTGCATGTTGGTAAACCATGAGAGTGATATGGTAAAGCTATGCCCAGAAGGCATGTGAGATACATCTGCAAAATGAATGAGTATTCTGTGACCCTAGACAAGAACACGCATGTCTAAATTATTAGGGTTAATATGCAGAGCATGCTCTATCTTATTTATATCATTGCAGACTGCTTGAGTATGATTAGGGCCTACATGGCGTACATCGGAAAGGGGGTGCACACCTTCTCTGGTGCTGGGTCATGATAAGGTTTTCAATATTGACTACACCCCAAGGGAATGGACGCAATCCTGGTGTTTCAATACTTGATAGTGAATGATATGGATTATGGTTACAAAATTGAACAACAATACTGATGAGCTTGCTATCCTTCTTGTGTTGTCAGCCTACACAGATGCAGATTGATACTGCACATTAAGAGGCAAAGTGAAGATGGGTACGCAAAATGACTGTATAGGAATTGATAATCTTTCTATGCTCACACGAAATATTACCAGAAGGGATGGACAGGCCCGAAGAGCTGTGTAATAAGAAGAGGTATCATCCTTGCGTGAGTGGGGTCATGCTAACCTGCAGTCAAGAAAGTCACCTATAAAGTTCCTAAAAGGAACCACCGATTTGCACGAGAGGAGTGACGTCCTTGTATGAATGAAGAGGTGTGGTGACATTAGTGAAGGCATAAAATCTCTATTGGAACAGCAGTAGGAGGGCGGGCGCCAAGACTGACTGGAAACCCTGAGATGCATATGGCTCCATAGTAGAGCCTTGACCTATAATGGTCAGGCGGCGTAGTTTTCTTCCATTGGTCGATGACCCAAACGAATGTGCTGGCTCGACAATGGAGATGGCCAATCAGGTATGGGATTGGTTGGGAACCACCAAATGCTGAGTAAATCCAGTCGGCGTGAAGGTGTACCGGTGAAGCATTAACTACATCCAAGTCCATAGGCGATCCCAAGGCTTGCAAAGCGAAGCAGGATCATGTGGACCAGAGGGGAAACGCACAATACAGATAAGTATTTGAATACCTTGCAGCTTCTTGCTTATATATATACGTGTGTATATGATTTGGTTATGATTCCTTAAACTCTTGTTTAGAGATAAACCCTATGAAAATAAACTAAACATGTGAATTGATTCAATGTTTGAGTGTAGGTATTGTTGGAAGTAAGGACTAGGAAGGCATCATAGGGATGCAAATGGACATGTGACCATCCTAAAGAGCTCAATATGAGCAGTAATGAAAGATGGTGCTAGTGGACATGAGTGGGTCATAGCAGCGAAAGGTTCTATAGGCAACTATGGAGAAGGGTTCCTAGTTGAAAATCCTTAGACAGACCTTAGACACTAAGTGTCATAGCCAAGAAAGGAAAGTCAAAGCATTCACATTGAAGTGAAGAGACTAAGGAGCATGAAACCACAGCGATGGTGTAGCTCCATAATAGAACAAGACTAAGAGGGAGAAACTCCTACTCTTCTTTTTCCTTTCGATTGATGCATTTATAAAACAAAAGATTGTTGAGTGCATGTCATGGATGAAAATAGATTGTGTTTAATGGCTTGAAATGAATTATGAATGCTGAAATAGTAAATTTCCTGTGAAAGGATGAACATGAATGAGTTCATGTGTATGTTGGGAAAGCATGAAAAGTGTGGAAGTCCCATGAATAAAGTGTTGACATTCCATGCCAATTGGGAAAATAATTGACTAATTTTAATGTTTATGTTATGCTGTCCTAACAAAGGATTTCCATGATGAATTTCACAGGTAAGAAGGTGAAACAATTGGTTGCAGCCGGCACAAGAATGTGTTGCTAGTAAGCAAAGTGTGGTCAGTTGTTTCCATTGACCATGCCAGCAGACCAAGGGCTATTAGAGTTGGCTGAAAGTATTCTTCAAACAATTGCCAGGACCCAAGAAAATCTTGGAGAGATGCTCAAGCTACAGAGGCAATAGAATGAGATGAACCACAAGGTTTTGCAGTACTCTTTTCGCCTGCAAAAGGAGGTAAAAAGCATTATGGGAGCAATCAGTAAAGGAAAGAAAAGTGGATCCATGAAGAAGCATTCATCCAATCGACCGATTAAAAAACGTTCCAGGTGGGAAGACTCAATGGAATTTGAGCAGGAAAGGGTAAAGCAACCAATGAAATGTTGGGGATGTGAAGGAAATCATTGCCTCCGTGACTGCCCAACAATGGAGCATCAAGAGGGTAGCCGCCATAAAGTTTCCAGACTTGTAGATCAGCGGGAAGGTAAAGAAAGGGAAGGGATTGTTTTGGAACAATGCCCTCATGCAGAGTTAGAAGGTCCCGGCCAGCAGGAACAGTTTGTGAAGGCCAAAGGACTTGATCCCGAAAACCCAAGAAAATAGTGAAATGCAGGACAGACCTGCCATATTTTGTGAATTTTGGACATGTATATAGCGTGTATGTATTCCTAGGTATTGGAACACCGAGGACGGTGTTATTCCAAGGGGAGGGGAATGTAATGTCCCCCATTTTGACCCTTGTAATATTTTGGGCTACAATGTAAATAATGTATGCATATTATGTATGATTCCTAGTGTGGAGCTTAAGGCCAAGGCCCCGTTAGTAAACGCTCGATCTAGAAGAGGCAAGTATTTAATATTATGCTACCCATGTGCTAGTGAACCATGGGAATTGTAAATATGCATTTTAATATAAAATCCCACATCTAGCTATGCAATGCAACAAGAGATGGGGAAGATTGAGGCATGGGGGTATGGTGAGGAAGAAGGAGCTAGGGTTTGGTCTGTGTTGGCAGGGACAGCCTTGCAGGTTTAGCTAGGGTGATTGATGCATGTGAACTGTACTTGACAGCATTCTCTTGGAGTCCCGTTGGTCCTCTGGGGCCAACCTAGTACCAGCCAAGTCAAAAAAGTGGGAAGTAAAATTCGAATGCTGTCAACGGGGTTCATGGATAAGCACATCCTCTGCTAAACTTGGGGTTGAGGCCCTGCCTTCCACTGCTGCGTGTGGTGGGGTAGTGTATCTGTCCATTTTGTTGACTCTCGGCTAACTTTGGAGAGTGGTTGCAGACCTGGCGTATCTTCACTGTTTTTAGCTTTGGTTGGGAACGTTGGTGGCTACGGGGTTTCTCCTAACATCCTCGTTTCACATGTTTTCATATTTCCCTGTCTACTCTGACTACGGGACTTTTCTTTACTATTCCCATTTGCATGTGGCGGATAGTGTCTTTCCACTGCTGTGTGTGGTGGGGTAGTGTAGCCGTCCATTGTGTTGACCCTCTGCTAAATTTGGGGAGTGGTTTCAGAACGGACGTTTCTTCTCTGTTATTAGCATTGGTTGGAAAGTTGGTGGCTACGGGGCTATTCCAAACTACCCCAGCTTCACATGATTTGATATTTCCCTGTCTACTCTGACTACGGGGCTATTCTTTACTATTTTGACCGACGTCTGCCGGTTTGCCGGTTTGCGGGTATAATGGGTCATCTTGGGAATATTGATGGTATTCCCTTTGAAACTGCGGAGGGTTCTGGAGAAGCGAAGGACGAGGGGGGACGGAACCGGGGTCATTCGCAAACTACTCGGCCATGGTCCAGCAGGGTCCGGGGGGATAAGGCACGCAAAAGACGGAACAGTAAACCGGTGAAGGTTAGGGAAGGTTTAGACCATTTCTCTATACCCCCTGAGACGAACCTGGAACGGATTAAAATGCTACAGTCCCGGGCTATTGTTGGTCGTTTGGAATTCACGAGCGGGGAACAAGGTGATTTGTTGGAGTGGGTTAGAAAGAACTGGGTTCCGCTCTGTGGAGATATGCCCAGGGTCATGTCACTGGTCAATAGGTGGGTGATGGTTATCTTCACTAAACCGGAGCATGTTAACCTGGTGCTGAAGAGGTACTGGTGTTTTAAGGAGGGTTCCTTCTGTCTCAAGCATTGGCACCTGTCGTTTGAACCATTAACGGAAAAGCAGCAGTTTAGACATTTGTGGTTGCTGATTCCCGGGCTCCCGATCGAACTCTGGTCTGAGAACATCTTGATAGGCATTTCCAACTCCGTGGGGAGGTTCGTCAGACTGGACTCCAAATCATTATATGGTTTTGATCGGCGGGCGGCCAAGGTCATGGTTGAATTTGATATGACCCTTGGACTACCGGCGGAAGTAGAACTTCACTGGGGAGAACGAGTTTGGAGACAGAGGCTGGACTATTTCAGAATACCCTTCAGATGCCATATTTGTTCGTTGACGGGTCATACTAGAGCAAATTGCCCAGAGATTAGCATCTCTCAACCTGCGTAGGGGTCGCCGGTACATCCCAGAGTTTCGGCACATTTGGGGGAGGAGAGGGCTACTGGTCAGCTCGACTCATATGTGACTACGAGTAAGTTAGCACCTTGTCTTGGGTCTCCTGTTCCTTTCATTCCTGATGTTGAATTAGATTGTATTAGGGCTGCGGAAAACATTTTGGATATGAGCTTAGCAGAAGGGGGTACACCTGAGTCTCGGGATGGGGGTAGGGTTTCGGATTCCTTTTTCGGTCATGCACCTGATTCGTCTAGGGTTGTCTGTGGAAAAGTAGTGGGTACTCCGGTGGTTGATGGAGCTTTTTGTGTCAAGCATCTAGACCCTGCTTCTACTGTTCCTAGGCCGACTGAGGTTGAAACGCCTATTGGTATTGTCTCGGACCTACTTCCGGTTTTGAGTACTCCTACTTCTGTGGTGGAAGGGTTTAGTGAGCCCTCTGGTCTGGCTGGTTGTTACTTGGAGCGGGAGGAATTAGGGTCTTACTCTGGGGAGATTGTTTCCATAAATGGGGTGGATGGGTCTGGTACTACGAACCCTATTGATTCCCTTACACCTTTGCCTATATTCTCTAAAAATCCGTCCACAAACCCTGCGGTTTCGTCTTGCATTGGTGCTCGTTTCTAGAATTTTACATTGCGAAAGCCCCGACGGAATGGTAGGAAGGGGTTTGTGGATTCTGTTGACTCAGTGGGGGAGTCTGTGTCTGTTTCGGAACGTATTCTTGATGAGATTGGGAGGGTGGATGATCACATTGGGATAGATAATACTTCTGGGGCACCTGCTATGAGGGCTTTGGAGGGGAACTTGGGGGTGTCTGATGATGGGGGCCTTAGAGCGATCCCCCCCTATCGCGGGGTTCCCTGATGACCATTTGTTCATTGAATATACGGGGGTTGGGGTCGACTGTGCGAGCTAGGGTCCTCTCCCACCTAATTGCTACTGCTCGTCCTACTATTTTGCTCTTACAAGAGACGATGTGTGCTGACCATCTTGCAGTCTCCAAAGTTGCAAGCATTATTCCGGGCTGGGAAATCACTGCTGTTAGCTCGGATGGCCTGTCAGGTGGATTGCTAGCAGCTTGGGACCCTCGGGTTTTTTCCTTTTCTGTTTACAAGACTCGGTGGGGTATCCTCATGAAAGGGGTATGTAAAGTGAACGACCTGCAATTTAACATTTTGAATTGTTATGCTCCATATAAGGATCGTGTGGGGTTCTGGTTGGGATTGCAGACCTCAGGGATTCTTAGTTTGACTAACATTATGGTTGCTGGGGATTTAAATTTTACCAGATTTGCTCATGAAATCTGGGGGGCTTATGCTAAGATGGATAATTTATCTGAATTTTTTAATGAGTATCTGATTAGAAACAAGTTGGTGGATGTGGTCACAGGGGTGACAGCTCCTACTTGGACTAATGGTAGGTGCGGTATGGAGGGGATTCACAAGCGGCTTGATAAATTTTTGGTCCATGAAACATTAATCGCATCAGTTGGTATCTACAGAGCCTGGGTGGGGGAGAATAAGGTCTCTGATCATTGGCCTGTTTTTCTCCAATTTGAGGAATGTATATTTCTACAGAAATTTCCCTTTAAGTTTGACTGTTCATGGTTGAAACACGAAGCATTTGTGCAGTTTGCGAAAGATGAATGGCTGAGACTCACGAACGATGGGGATCTCAATCCTGTGGACAATTTTTGTAAGAAATTACAGAGATTTAAATATATTGTCTCTACCTGGATACATATGAAAAAGAAGATGGATAAGAAGCAGCTTTTGAGGGTGGATGAACAATTAAAAGAACTATACAGTCGCAATCTGACTACTCCTCAGGATAGCAGTAACTTCAATCTTATTAAGGAATTGGAACAGGAAAAGGCAGATATTATTCTTAGAGAGGAGATGGAATGGAGGATGAAAAGTAGAGCACTATGGGTTATGTACGGGGATAGCAACACCAGGTTTTTTCATTCTTTTGCTTCGGCAAGAAGAAATTGTAACACTATCTGGAAGATTTCGGATGAAGAAGGGACTAAGGTTACCGGTCAACCTGAGATTTTAAAATTGGCAAGGGAATACTTCTGCAAGACATATGCTGCTGATCCTGAATGTGACTTTGAGTCACAGTTACAAGTGATTAAACATTTCCCCAGGTTCTTTGATGGTGACTTAGCGGAAGAACTATGCCGTGAGGTTACATTGGCCGAGGTTGAGAGTACTCTGAAATTATTTGCCAAAGAAAAAAGCCCAGGCCCGGACGGCTGGACTGTTGAATTGTTTTTACAATTCTTTGATATTATGGGAGAAGAGATCGTCAAATTAGTGGATTATACTCGGCTGGAAGGGTATATGTCTGGGGCTCTGAATTCTACGTTCTTAACCTTAATTCCCAAAGTGAATGATCCAAAACATTTTAGCGACTTCAGACCTATTGCTCTCTGTAACTTGGTGTATAAGATTGTATCGAAGATTATTGCAGGGAGGCTCAAACCGGTTCTCTCCAGGTATATTTCTAAAGAACAATTTGGCTTTTTACAGGATCGGCAAATTCATGATGCAGTGGGGATCACATAGGAAATTCTGCACTCTGTCAAAAGCAGGCGGAAGAAGGCTATTTTCCTTAAAATGGACTTGGAAAAAGCATATGATAGGGTTAACTGGGATTTTCTCAGATTAATTTTGATACAAATTGGAGTACCAGTGTTGGCTCTTAAGTGGATTATGTCTTGTGTGGTTACTGCTAATATTGCGGTACTGGTTAATGGTGCACCTTCATCATTCTTCAGGTGCTCGAGGGGCATCCGTCAGGGTTGTTCTCTATCACCCTTATTGTTCCTGCTGGTGATTGAAGGGTTGAGCAAGCTTATTCATGATGCTAAGCAGAATGGCAATATCATTGGTATCAAAGTGGCAAAGGATTTCTATATTACACATGTTTTATTCGTGGACGATGTCCTACTTGCTGGGATGGAGTCTACTTCAGAATGGAGACAATATTAGAAGATTATTTCCTTATTCTGCAGGGCCTCTGGTATGCGTGTGAGTATGAGGAAATCCTGTTTTTATGGGAATCTTATTCTGGAAGAAAGGATGCTTGAGATTCAGAGCATCTTGCCATATAAATTTGGATGCATTAATGAAGGCTTCACGTATCTTGGGTTCCATTTGAAGCCTAACGGATATTTAATTAAGGATTGGGAATGGCTGATTCGAAGGTTTGAGAATCGGATTGCCAACTGGACATACCGCCTATTGTCAATGGGTGGCAAACTAACACTGCTTAAGTCTGTTTTGTTGGGAACACCTGTGTACTGGTTTTCTTTATTGCCTATTCCATCTTCGGTGATCAATTCCCTGAGGAGGTTAATGTTCAATTTTTTATGGACAGGAGGTTTTCAGAAGAATTGTTTGGTAATGGTGGGCTGGGAAAAATTGTCATTACCAGCTGAAGCAGGGGGATGGGGTATTAAGGACTTGTCGGTTTTCAGTGCTGCTTTGAGGTTGAAGAATCTGTGGCGTGCTATCTTTAGTAGCACACTGTGGTCGAGGCTCATTCACTGTAAATATATTAAATTGGAGGTGTCGCATTGGCTGAGGACTCCAGCTAAGAAGGTAAGGGGCATTTCACCATTATGGAATGGATTCATGAAGGTATATAAATGGTTAGCCCTGGGGTTATGTTGGAAAGTTGGATGTGGGGAAGAGGTTGCTATTGGAGTGGATCCGATAGTTGGAATGACTGAATCATATGAATTATCTGCACCACTGCTTCAGCAAGTAAAGAATATGGGCTGTTTCACATTGAGTTCTGTTGGTAATTTTGATTCTGGTTCTTGGGCTTCGGTGGAAGACCTTCAGTTGAGACCTGAGGTTGCTGGGGAATGGCGTGCATACATCCATAAGCTCAACTGTAATGGCATTAGACTCAATAACAGTGCTGATACTATACTCTGGAGTGGGAATGAAGCTACTGGGATTGTTTCTGCTAGCTCGGCCTATAGCTATTTAATCAGAGGGAGATGTATTTTTCCAAAGCAGTGGTGGTATGGGAAACTGTGGCACTGGAAAATACCTCTCAAATTAAAATGTTTTTTTTGGTTTGTCCTCCAGGATAGATTGAAGTCCTGGGAGAACTTACTCTGATGGGGTGGGTTGGTCCCAGCAGATGCATTCTGTGTCATTGTAGTTCGGAGTCGGCTTTTCACCTTTTTATGGAGTGCTCTTTCACTCAGGCACTCTGGGAGATGTTATATCAGTTCTTTGTCATTAAAGTTAGTTGGGCTGGAGATAACATTGCTGCTTGCGCTGAAGCGATGGAGACTGGAATGTAAAGAACATCAGTTTCTTCCTATCTACATTTGCTGGGTGATTTGGGGTGCTAGAAATAAGGCCATATTTGAGGACACCAAACCCCAGATGCACCATTTATCTAAGTCTGTTATTAGCTATTATACAAATGCTCCACTGGGGGACATGACTAGGAGGGACAGGAATATCGGGGCGTTCAAATTTGATATTACCCTTCCTACTCTGTTTTTTGATGGGGCTGCTGCTGATGGTGAATGTGGCGCTGGGGGCATTATTTATCTTAACAAGGAGCATTATTTCACATTAAAGATGAAATGTGGTAAGGGTTCTAATATGAAAGCGGAACTGCTGGCCCTTTGGTGTGTAGCGAAGGTGTCTAATTGTTTTGGTCTGAGGAATGTGAAGATCTATGGTGACTCTCGTGTCACTATCAAATGGGCGCTAGGGGAGTATGACCTGAAGGTATTACATTTATCATGCTGGTGTGATAGGGTGAAGGAAGAATTGCAGAAGTTGGGACAGGTGGATCTGGAACACATTTATCGAGAGCATAATTCACAGGCTGATTCTCTATCTAAGATGGCATTGGAGGGCGAGGAGGATTTCATTGTCTGGGAGGAAATCGTGGAGGATAAATGTGTTGATGCTGGAAACTATTACTACTTAGGGTGAGCTTGTTATGTTGTTCTTTTTTGAAACTGGTTTGTATATGGGATGTTCTTGCTGTAAAGAATATTCATGATCTGCCAAGGACCACTGGTCTGTTTTTGGCGCTATATGTATTTATGTTAGTGTAATGAACTCTTTAGAAGTGGTGGGCATCAGCCTGCAGAGACATGATCCATCATGTACTATTTGATTCAGATTTTGAATACCAATAGTATGTTTTTTTCGCAGGAAAAAAAATGCAACAAGAGATGGGGGCATGATGTTACAAGAAAATAGGGAGGGAAATATTCAAACCCTCGAGCCAATGAAGTCAAGCCAAGTGTCAATGAGAGAACCCATCAACCATCAACTACCCATGTTGACTTTGGTGCCCAACCCAAGAGTTGGGTGAAGTAGTTAATGTCTTGGGGATTGGGGAGGTATGGCTGTCCAAATTCGAGTATGGGAAAGCCACCCTCATGGAAAATCGTGTTTCTCCTTCTTGGGCAAGAAAACATCCACGAATTGCCTTCCCAAGCCATTATTCATGATCAGACTTCACTCTCTCACGTTTTTGGAGCTTGCTGGGTGTTTCTCTCATGGAGTATGCTGTAAATTCACTGGTTTTCAAGCTAAGAAGGGTGTTTTTGTGATGGCTGGACTGTGGGGAAAGAGGAGAATCCATTGGGGAGCTCAACATATAAGTTTAATAGCTTGTTGTTTCCATTATTGTTGTAAAAACGTTTTTGAATTTCCAGATTTGGTTTCATTTGTGGAAAAATCATTTTTGTGAACCCTGCTGCTAGTTAATGACTGTGTGAAGATCGTTTTGTCCCTTGAATGCCCAAGCCTTTGCCCTCTCACGCAGTCTGAGCTAGTTGGGGCTTTTCCCATCACGTTTTTCATCTATCTCCTGCATTTTCCATGCCTGGAAACTCGTTTTTGTATTGCCCAATGGCTGGGAATAGGGGGCCACAAATTTGGGGTTTAAGGAGGTCGTTTTTGTCCCTTGAGTGCCCACAAACATTTCCTGGAAACGGTTTTGTTCTCCCAGGGTGATTCCCCAATTGCCATTTCATTTTTGGTTGCCCAACGTTTTTCTTCATGCCCATAAATTGTGATTTTTCTGTTATGTGTATCCTTGCTCAGTTTATGAGTTTTCTGTATGTAGGGGATTGTTGGGGTTGAAATGGGTTTCCATTGTTTTGGCTTGAGCTTGAGTGGAGGCATCCACAAATGAAGAGGGTTCAAATTTAGCCTAATAAACCCAGTTGTGAACTGGCTTGGCTTAAATGCAAATGATCATTTGGCTGTGTATGAGCTTGAGAGTCCCCTTTTCCTTGTGTATATCATGCCCAGCTCGGGGGTGGTCTCTGAGTGCTGAAATAATACAGGCTGGGCAGAGACCTATTGTTGGGAGGAACGTTGCAGCGACATAGCTAGTTGTGTGGGACAATTGCACAACAAAGATAAGTGTTTTCTATCTATATGTTTTGCCTTTGCAGTGTTTAAATTAAATGACTGTTATTGATATATTGAATGCATATAAAATTATGTGTGTGGATGAGTTTATCTCCGATGTGCATGTTTGTTGAATTTACATCTGCACACACGGGTTTTTAATTGTATGAATCTAATGAATGGGCTGAGTTTGTTTAAAAAAAATCCCCATAGATTGGCTTCATATTTCCCTTACCGGAATTTTATATATGGGAGGGTATGTTACAGCGCTCCTCCTCTATCAATGTCATCTTGAGAGAAGCATCATGCTCTCCCTCTGTCACTAATACTGAAACTGCATCCAAGGTCTCCCTGGACCCACATACAAGTTTTCCCATCAACCTGTCCTCTATTCTCAACATAGGGCCATAACTCTGCAAAACTGAAATACTGTAACCCAAAGTGAAACAAGAATCTCTCCTGATCATAGATCTGGCAGATGTATCTTAGATCTAACCTCTGAACTCAAAGATTTGATAGATCTGGTATCTATCCTAACAGATCTGATGTTTGCACTCACAGATCTGAACTCTGCTCTCAGATCTGGATTCTGCTCTCACAGATTTTAACACTATGCTTCAGATTTGATACATTTGCCACAGATCTGGACTCTGCTCATGTCAGATCTCTGATAAAATATTTCAATTCAAGTTCATAAAAGGGTAAAAGTAATTTCATTTTCACCATTTGTTAAGAGAGAAAAACCCTTATTTTGGTTGAATATTGTGGCGGATATTTTGGGCACGTCAGACAACCATTTTCAGTTCCGTCAGCTCCAGGTAAATCCTCTTCTCCTCTTCATTTCCATGGTTGAATTTTTTGTTTTCAAGCTAGTTTAGGCAATTTTTAGAGTGATTTTTTGGGGTAAAAATTGCATACAGAGTCTCACAATCTCGCTTTCGCATTGTGTGAAAAGTCGAGGTGCGACACCTGCGAGATGAACCCCAAAAAATAAAAGCAAGCCATTTGAGTTGGATTGTTTTGGATGGATGTGTTCTAATCCTTCCCTTTATGGTTTTTCTGCAAGTTCTAGCCATCAAAATGTTTGAGTGGAGGGAAATAGAGCATGAAGTGGAAGATATGCAAGCGACCAATGATGCCAATACCATGCTTTCCCTCTGGGAATGTGGGATAGCTAAATTATTTCTTATTCCGAGAATGAGGGCCCAAGTTCCTTTGTTGGAACACTTAGTGAGGATGTGGGAACCAGATGAACTCCATTTTCAAGTTGGGGTTCACACTCTCACATTGGAAGTAGAAGACATCTACTTCCTCACCGGGCTTTAAGACGGGGAAGACACATTTCCCTCTTTGGAACTAGGGGAGGGGAAGACGACACAGTCACTGATCCACCAATATTGTGCCCTTGGAACCCGAAATATTAGCGAAAAAATCCCGATTGAATAGGTGATGGATCTTGCACTAAGGACCGTCTTGTTTACCATTACATGAGTTGCAGGGAGCAAGGCTCCACATCAAACAACTAGGGCCCAAATGCTACATGCATTGGAATGCATGGAGCCTATAATTTTCAACTGGAGCGAGGGTATTTTAGAAAAAATGAAAGACCAACTAACTAAGTGCAGAACAGGCCGACTGAAACAATTTGGCTATGGATCTATTGTAGTGTCCATTTTTAATAAATTTGGAAAAATTGGAAAAATTGCACTTTTTGGCCAATTCGACCCTTAGACTAGTAATGACTCAAATGCTTCCAAATTGGGTCTGAATGTGTTTGAGAGGTATTAAGACATAAAAATGAGTCCGATGGATGCTTAGACACTCTCAAAATACTTCTGCAACACTAATTTACATTCAGGAGAAAATAATGAAACTTACTAGCAAATTCGAGGTTCAAACCCCCAAGGGTAGGGGACAAAGATGGCTTCCCAAATGCAGTACGACCCTCCCAACTTTCAGAATAGAGGCATGGATTAGTTAAAGGACTTCAATGGGAACCCAAATGCATCATTAATCAGTTCCTAAAGGCTGCTGCAACTCCCATAAATCAAATGTTTGTGGACATGTCTTCACATAGGGGGGAATGATAGGAAACTTCACTACTTGCCATGAAATTCGAGATTTATGTTCCAAAGGATTATGTAAAGTATATGAAACTTCTTCAGGACATTAATGAATCTCCATACATCATAAAAATCACAAATATGAACTGATGCAAGTCGAAATAAAGCAACTTCTAGCTTTCATAACAAGATATGAGGAAATTGGCACCATTTGTACATTGTTTGGTATTTTGACATAGTTACACTTGGTATTTAGACCTGAGGATATTTTGAGAATTAAATACAGAGTAAATACATTATATTACAAATAAATGGGGCCACAAGAGCTTTTCCAAAGAGATCAACATCTCACCAAATGTGCCCTTCCTCTAAGAGCCAAAATATGAAGAGAAATGTGACAAAGGTGTGGAAACAAGTTGAAGAAGAGAATATCACGAGCATCCCTGTAGCTTCAACCTAAAAAAAATGACTACATTTTAGCTCCAAATGAAAGGTCTGAATGGCCTCTCCAATTTCCAATTAGGATGGGAATCTTTTGTTGATGTATATGTAACTTCAGAATGTATTTCATATATATGTATATTGTATTCCTATAGAGATGTTATTATTCCTCTATACGGAAGTGGTTGTATTCCTATAGAGATGTTATTATTCCTTTATACGGAAGTGTCGTTATTTATATTGTAAGTGTCGTAACTTATACTTGATGGGTTATTAGACCACCTTATTGGGGTCGGCCCTGTATAAGTCATGTGGGTCAAAGGGTTATTAGACCACCCTATTGGGGGTCGGCCATGTGGGTCAAAGGGTTATTAGACCACCCTAGTGGGGGTCGGCCCAGTCAGCATTATGTTAAGTGGTTAAGTTGAGGACGACCTAGTTGAGTAAATGTCAAGTCAAGTTAGTGTATAAATAGAGAGTGTGCCTCTCTCATTTTACACATTCTATTCTCTCACTCACACTGTGGAGAGTGGTGCACTTGTGGAGGAGGAGGCCCTCCTTCTAGGAGAAGACTATCTCTTGTATTCTAGTTGTATCATTGCTCTATCTATCTCTGAGGAAGTTATTGGGGTTTTCCACCTTTATGGTTTTCCCCAAGTAAACTCTGTGTCTCTTCTGTGCTTGCATTATTGTGTCCATGAATGATATGCTGTAGATTTGCTGTACATGTTATTCTCTCAGTTAAGATCCTAGATCAGATTGAAGTAAATTCTGAAAATTTAACATGGAATCAGAGCTAGCGTGAAAGAAGGCATGATATGGCATGTATGACACTTGTTGCACTTACGATGCTAGGGCTTGATATAGAAAAAACCAGTCATCGTAGCACTTTTGCTATAAATCCATTTTGGAGAACTTTTCGGATCTGAAACCTTTACAGGTCAAAGATTAAATCCCCATGTACCTTGTGTCCAAAGGACAACCTCTAATTCGTTGTACTTTGTGATTTATGATCTGTACAATATAGGGTTTCTGCCTCTTCCAGATCTGAGTCAAAATCAGGTGACCTTGGGAACAATGTCATAACTTGGGCTAGGAAGCTCCAAATGCAATTTCGTAAAGAGTGACAGGTAGTACACAGACGGTACTATCTCAGGAAAAGATTTCAGAGGCCAAAGTTGAACCAGTGACACGTGACACGCCGTACACGTTCGCTCTCCTGTATTATCCCATAAACAGGTCACGTTGCGACACTTAACATAACTCTGTCTCGGAGATTCCAATTGACGTCAGACATATCGGGATGGAAATATAATAGTTCGGGCTATCTTAGGAAAATTTTTCAGAGGCCGAAGTTGAAATAGTGACACGTGGCACGCCGTACAAGTTCGCCCTCCTGTATTATTCCATAAACAGGTCACGTTGCGACACTTGGCATAACTCTCTCTCAGAGAATCCAATTGAGGTCAGACCTGTCAAGATGGAAAGAAAACAGGTCGGGATATCTCAAGAAACGTTTTCAAACTCTGTGGATTGAAAATTTCGGAGTTACACCAGAAACAATTAGGTACATATTTATGTCAAAACATAATTATTTTTAGTACCTTCATTCATGGCTTCCGGAATTTAGGGCTTCGGAGAAAGTTGGAATTTTTGTAATCGGAGACCATGGCTGGATGCTACTCATAAAAATAGAAATTTAGAGACCAAGATCAGAATTTTTGGTTGGGCATAAGGCCGGGATTGATCAGACCCTAGTTCGGGACTTTGATCAGAAAATTGGAAAATTAGGGCTTTTGCAAAAATGAGAATTTTTGAAATCTGTGACCACGGCTGGAAGCTCCTCATAAAAATAGAAGCTTAGAGATTTGGATCAAACCTTTTGATTGGGAAGAAGAGTGGGCTTCATCAAACCCTAGTTCGAGGTCACGTCCAGTGAATCCGAAAGTTTCAAAGGAAAAATTGAGGAGTGAAACTTTGTAGTTTTCAAATTCCGAATATACCAGTTTGATCATCTCATCAAGGTGCATATTTTTATCCTTTCGGAAGTTTGAAATTCAAAGTTTGAATTTTGGGGTTTTCTCTGACAAACCCTAATATAGCTCCAGATCCAGTTCCTGCAAATCAAGTGGATTGGGTTAATCCTATAAGAGGATGGATTGGTCACCTGCATAAGTGAAGAAGTTCCTGTTTCAGAGGGAGATGATGCTAAGGCCTTCCATAAAAAGATTACAAGCAATCTTGACAGGTATGACTCATCGAGGTATGTTTTGAGATTTGTTCATGATTAATTTTATGGTATGTTTGTCTTCATGTTATTACGGTTAGTACAATCTTGATTTTAGACTTGTCATATCACCTTAATAAAATTATGAATGCACGATATAAAATATTCATTGATTAGGGTGTTGACACTTATGATTGTACTAATGCATTATGGTGTTGTATGAGGTTTATGTTGTCTACTAACATGAAAGGTATACCAAGAAAGACAAATTATGTTCTGGTTTAAGAACATATGATCATGATGACATGAGGACAAAGATTCATCCATTGTCATGGATCTCATAGAAGATCCATTTACGAGGTATGTATAACTTGGTTTTATAATGGTTAACCTATGAGATATACAGGTTACTAGCACAAGTCATTGAAGAAGAAGACATCATGTGAGTATGTTACACATAACTAGCTAGCATGCTAATCCAGGTATGTTTTTTCTATATCAAGATAGAATCCTACCTTGTGTTAGGATCTTATGCTGTTGTGTTGTTGATAATGATTATTCATGAAGTCATAGGTTTGAATAGTCATGGTTGTATGCATATTATGTTTCTTACCATAATTGATGATATGACTAACCAGAAGAATCATGAAGGTATAGGTTTGAGTAATCACGGGTTTTATGCATATTATATCTCTTATCTTGATTGATGATTTAACTAACCAAAAGAGTCCTATGATCAAATAAGAATATGCATGAGTAAAAGAAGACTTCCTTGAAACCTTGAATACTAATGTTTATTATCTGTGTTTGAAATGATCCTGACTATACATGCTTGAGATTATTGTGTTTTGATAATATTAAGATTATACTAATGAATGTTTGATTACGTATGAGACTTAGAGGATAACACAATGATGATACTAACAAGCATGCATAGGGATCGAGAATGAAAATAAGTTCAAGGACAAGTAATCCAGGAAGCAAAGATCAAGAGGGAGTACACTCCAGTGGTTTCTGCAAGGATGCAGATATTCAGAGGGAGTTGACCATCTCTCTACATTCCACAACAGAAAGGTGTAGAAGAAGCTACTTCAGATTAGGACTCCAGTAGCTCCTGCAAGGAAGCGAAGACTCAGAGGGAGTCCACCCAACGAACAAACAAAGATAAGTATTTGAATTGTCATTTCTTAAATAATACTGTTCAATAATGTATATACTGATGTTCCTAGAATTAGGTTGTGTATTATGCATATTAGAATAATTGCATTGATGAACAGTATACTACTAATATGCATGGGTAAGTGGCCTATGGCATTGTACAACATTCCATTGCTACTTATCTAGAATGAAACCTCTTTGCTGACATGTTGGGAGTTGTGCACACTCTTAACAATGTTCTGGTAGAGATTGGAAGGCATCTAGAAAGTTACGGGATATGGATAAATGTTGTATTGAAGCATTGGCTAAGATAATTGCATGACTGTATGACATATTTCTTTATGTGTAAGAATTTGTTTTGAAAATTATGAGATGTTTCTAATCATGCAATTTAACCTGTTTTGTAGGAAAGACCGTATATCTTCACCTACAAAATTACTACAACATTTGTTCCAACAACAAAGATATCTATTGAAGATATTGAAGTTCCCAGGATATGGGATGAAGAAATGGAATGCCATGATCCGTCGATCATGAAGAATGATGTTTGGGATGTAGTCCCAAGACCTGAAGGGAAGTTTGTTATGACTTCCATATGGATCTATCAAGATCAAGCATGTTGCAGATGGCAGCATAGAGAAATATAAAAGTGATGAAATAGAAGATACACCAGATGGATTTAAGACATCTTTCTTGAATGGTGTAGTTTAAGAAGAAGTGTATGTGGAGTAGCCACTTGATTTTGAGACACATGACAGGGAGTCATATACGTGCAAAACTTGGGTATGATGCACCACTTTCCAGGTATGGAGGTGTGGTAGAGTGCAGATGGAATATTCCTTGGACAAGGGAAGTATGCAATAGAGATCCTGAAGAGGTTCGGGATGATGGACTGCGAGGCTATGGCATCGAACCTGAAGCTTCTGTGTGATACTTCATCTGAACCAGTTGATGTCACTATGTATCGTCAGATGATTGGGTCCTTGATGTACCTAACGAACATGAGACCAAATATTTGCTTTGCGGTGAACACATTGAGCCAGTTCTTGATAGATCCGAGGAGTGTTCACCTGGTTGTTGTAAAGCATATTCTGATGTACCTGAAAGGTACAGTGGATTATGGGCTCAAGTATGAAGCGAATCAAAAGTTTAACCTGCAGGGTTATGTTGATTCAGATTGGGCAGGCAGTGCTGCAGATAAGAAGAGCACATCTAGGTGCTACTTCGGTATGGGATCAGGTGTGATCTCTTGGTTTAGCAGGAAGCAGTCTTGCGTAGCACTGAGTACAGCTGAGGCAGAGTATGTTGCAGCCTGTTCAGCTAGTTGTGAGGCAGTATGGCTACGGAAGCTACTGTCTGAGTTATTTGATATCCCGTTGGATGCTACTGGTATCTTCTGTGATAACCAGAGTTGTGTGAAGCTGTCCGAGAACCCAGTGTTTCATGACAGGTCGAAACACATAGAGATCAAATATCACTATATCAGGGATATGGTGCAGAGTGGAGCTGTGAAGCTCCTGTATGTTGCGACGGACGAACAGATTACAGATGTGCTGACGAAGCCACTAGCCAGGGTGAAGTTCGAGTACTTCAGAGAGAGGCTTGGCGTTCTTCAGATCGAGGACACTTCGAGGAAGAAATGATGGACACATTTGCTGAAGCCATTCCAAGCATGTTGGAAGGAGGATCCTTCACATGGCTGTGGATGTAAACGCTGGATGACGAGCATCAGGATGATGTTCTGGTTTCTGCTTGGATATGATCAGTTGGATCATTTTTATATTTATGTATGTATCATGTTGGATGCTGGATATGATCGGTTGGATCATGTGTATGTATTTTGTATAAGCATCATGTTGGATGCTTGGACCATGTATCTGTATATGTATCAGGTGGATACATTATATGATCAGGTAGATCATGTATATTGATATGTATCAGGTATGATCAGGTAGATCATGTATGTTGATGGATACATTGTGTGGATCATGTATCTATGTATCAGGTGGATACACTATGTATGATGATATGTATCAGGTAGATACTTGGTGTGCATCAGATGGATGCATTGTATGATCAGGGTGATCGTGGATGACGAGCTTCTCCAGATGACATGCAGCAGAATGTTGCAGTGATGATGATCAGGATGATCATGTGTACATCAGGATGATGTATGGTGAGTATCAGATGATACTTTGTGGCTGTGGATCAGGTTGTGCAGATAAGCATGTAATTTGTGCCCTGGGAGATTTGCAGATGGTCTTTCGAGGTTTTGCCTATGGCATGTAATTCGTACCCTAGGACATCTGGCAAATGCTCTTTCGATGTTTTACTTGGGAGGACATATAATTTGTGCCCTGGGAGATCTACAGATAGTCTTTCGAGGTTTTGCCTATGGCATGTAATTCGTGCCCTGGGATATCTGGCAGATGCTCTTTCGAGGTTTTTTCCTATGGCATGTAATTTGCTCCTGGGAGATTTGGACAGGATGAAAAAGGCCTCAGATGCTTCAGCCAGGTTTTGCCATGACCACATGTAATTTGCTCCTGGGAGATCTGGACAGGATGAAAAAGGCCTCAGATGCTTCAGCCAGGTTTTGTGGTGGACCACATGTAATATGCTCCTGGGAGATCCGACAGGTAGAGCTGTGTGCTCGTAACATCCTGGGATGCTTCAGCCAGGTTTTGTGGTGAGATCACATGTAATGTGCTCCTGGGAGATCCGACAGGTAGAGATGTGTGCTCGTAACAACCTGGGATGCTTCAGCCAGGTTTTGTGATGGGTCACATGTAATGTGCTCCTGGGAGATCCTACAGGTAGAGCTGTGTGCTCGTAATAGCATGGGATGATGCAGCCAGGTTTTGTGACGCACGTAATAAGTTTTGAGAATTCCACAGTATGGCTAGTGATGACGAAGACCTGTAGGTGGTGGGCCTACATCCAGTATGAAAAAGGACTGGCTTTGTATAACTTCCTATGACGATTAGATTCAGAGATTGGTCAAGATAGCAACAGCAGTGACGATGATGATGACTTGATGACGATTATCCAGTGATGATGATCCAGAGAAGATGACTTGTGCTAGAAGACCTGTGTCGAGAAATACCTTCCTAGTTAAGAGAGAGTGTTGATGTATATTTAACTTCAGAATGTATTTCATATATATGTATATTGTATTCCTATAGAGATGTTATTATTCCTCTATACGAAAGTGGTTGTATTCCTATAGAGATGTTATTATTCCTCTATACAGAAGTGTCGTCATTTATATTGTAAGTGTCGTAACTTATACTTGATGGGTTATTAGACCACCTTGTTGGGGTCGGACCTGTATAAGTCATGTGGGTCAAAGGGTTATTAGACCACCCTATTGGGGGTCGGCCATGTGGGTCAAAGGGTTATTAGACCACCCTAGTGGGGGTCGGCCCAGTCAGCATTATGTTAAGTGGTTAAGTTGAGGCCGACCTAGTTGAGTAAAGGTCAAGTCAAGTTAGTGTATAAATAGAGAGTGTGTCTCTCTCATTTTACACATTCTCTTCTCTCACTCACACTGTGGAGAGTGGTGCACTTGTGGAGGAGGAGGCTCTGCTGCTAGGAGAAGACTATCTCTTGTATTCTGGTTGTATCATTGCTCTATCTATCTTTGAGGAAGTTATTGGGGTTTTTCACCTTTATGGTTTTCCCCAAGTAAACTCTGTGTCTCTTCTGTGCTTGCATTATTGTGTCCATGAATGATATGCTGTAGATTTGTTGTACATGTTTTTCTCTCAGTTAATATCCTAGATCATATTGAAGTAAATTCTGAAAATTTAACATCTTTCACTCTCAAAATTGGTACTAAGGAAAGTAGAGTAAACACTCCACAAGCATGGACAAGCTATGCTCTCCAATATGCAAAATGAGAAATGATCAAAAGCCACTCTCCTTATTTGTTCTTGTATTTTATAAACTTGTCAAGTCCTCTATGGGTCGAATTCCTTCCAAAATCCTCATTCCAACTCAAGTTGGGAAGAGATTCCAATGTGTGCCACTTGTCCAACAATTCCTAGTCTCCATCTTCCCTCAATTCGAATGGGTGTCCCTTTGGCTGCCCTAACTCCCTTGTGCGCCTTCTTGGAGGCTATTTTTATCCTTGACATGTCATATATGTCAGATGCCAGCATTCAGGTCTTATTTGTGTCATAGATGTCATAGCATCTTCATCATTGTTTTCATAGAAGCTAGGGTATCTAGCCCAAGTGTCTCAATATCTTTCAAATGCCTCTTCCTCTTCCATGTGAGTTACTCCTCCACTCCAATTCGACCTTCATTGAGTCATGCCAAGTATATTGACCTTCCAACTCCCCAAGATCATTAGACTCCACCTTGGATTCGAATGGGTGAGAATAGAATGCCATGTGGCACGAGTAATCTAGCTTTGTGTGTTTCCCACACCACATATGTGTCTCCATGACCAAGTGCCACCTTATTTTCCTATCATAAATATTTATTTAACCCCTTTTAATATATTTATGTCAATCTAATGTCCATTTGGGGTTTTATAGTCTCCTTATTCCAAATCTAATGTTTCCACCCCAACCTAGGAAACTAGTAGATTGGTGGAATTTCCTCTTTTTGAGATTTATTTGAATGGGGACATTACAGTTCTCCCCACCCAAGATTGCTTGCCGTTAAGCAATTTCAATTTAAGATGCTGCAAAATTGTTCCTCCTCTATCAGGTGGCCTTCCAGGAGGAAGGTCTCCCAAAACCTTTTCATTCTTGTGTTTCATACTATGGGAGGACACTGCTTGATTCATATAGGTGTGCATTCCTCTCAATACCCTTTGTTTTCCTTCCGAAGCTTTGAATCTCATTTCATGGATTTGATAGTTCACTGTATGTTCCCCGACAAAGTACAACCATTGCACTCCCAATACCACATTAGTATCAGCAACATCAACCACATAAAAGCTATCAAAAAATGTGTAATTACCTATGGTGAGTTGTAGCTTTGGAATCCATGTTTTGCACTCCATAGTATGGTGACCTGGCATGATGATTGTGAAGCCATCGAATGGTTCAGCAGGTAGCCTTCTCCTCTCCACTATGGCTGCATCAATGAATTTATGTGTGGTTCCTCCATCTACCAATATCGAAACCCTTTGTCCTTATACAACTCCTTGGCATCGAATAGCGTGGAAACGAGGCACTCCTGAAAGCACTGCTAGTCTCCCTTTGTCCTTGTACAACTCCTTGGCATCGAATAGCGTGGAAACGAGGCACTCCTGAAAGCACTTCTAGTCTCCCTTTGTCAGGTAATGAATGATATTCTTCTTGTTTCTCTTTTTCTGCTGTGGCATATCCCTCTTCTTGGGATGAAATATGTCCTCCTTCCTCCATACCCCCTTCATACTCATCATCAGAAAATACTTCAATGAATTGTGCCTTTCCCTTAGCACATTTATGCCCTGGTACCCATGGTTGGAAGCATATGTAACATAGTTTCTTTCTTTGGAGTTCTTCCCTGCTTGGTCCCTCTTTATTATCCTTTCCAAATGCATCTTCTTGCCATGAGTTCTTTTCAAATCTGAATTGGGAAGGAAATTTGGGCTTGGGAGGATACCTTGTTTTGGGTAGCACATTTTGTAGATCTCTTGCCAAGTTCATGGCATCTTTCAATGAAGTAGGTTTGTGGGCCTTAACCAAACCCTTCAAAGGTTCATCCAACCCTTCAGTAAAGAGAAATACTAATCTGACTCTAGATATATCAGCCACCTTAACTGATAATTTTTGAAATTTTAACATGTATTCATCCGGTGTTCCATTTTGCTTCAACTGTGCTAGTCCTTTGAAAGGCATTGCTGGGTCTTTTTGCTCAAATCTTTCCAATACCTATTAACAAATTCTTCATTTGTTGTAACTTGATCATGTCCCAAGGTTTTAATTCCATGGAACCACCAATCATTGGCATCTCCCTCAAGATGTAAAATAGCCATTTTTAGAGCATCCCCTTCAACCATTGGATTCAGTTGAAAATACACATCTAGTTTTTGTATCCAAGTATTTGCAGAACTTTGAGATGAGCCATCAAAAGTAGGAAGTGGCATTTTATTTATTGCATAATTCAATTCTTTATTTTGAAAGGGGGTCCTATTACCTCCCCTCATTTTGAGCTTGTTTACAACAATAAAGTATTGATCAAATGGTAGGGTTCTTCTACAATCTTCACTCAACTGCTACCATTCTGTTATAACTTCCTACAAATCATATTGGGTGTTAGGATCTTCTTTGGAATCAAGAAATTTAGGTGTAGTATGCCTTATTGAACTCTGAAATTCATTAGATGGATTATGAGGCCCTGTCTTTGAGAAAATATTTTCACCTATTGGCTTCTTTTCCTCGGAAAGAGAACTACTGCTGCCTCCTACTGCCACTTTGCTTCCAATTTGACTAGCCAACAATTCAAACCCTTTCATGATCTATTTTTTCATGTCATCAAATAATGGTTTTATGAATTTACTAAATTCCTCCTTCTCCTCTGAGGTTCATTTCTCATCTTTACTCATGGTTTCAAAAGAATGCACTTCTTCTCCTTCTTCTTCTCTTTCACCAAAAGTACTTTTAGTTTCAGTTTCTAAGGGTGGGGGATTATTGTTATGACTTCTTTTCCTTATGAATGGTCATCCACATCAGGTGCAAGGACCATGCTCTAATACCACTTGTAGTGTCCCTTTTTAATAAATTTGGAAAAATTGGAAAAATTGCACTTTTTGGCCAATTCGACCCTCAGACTAGTAATGCTTAAATGCTTCCAAATTGCTCCTAACGCTTCCAAATTGGGTCTGAATGTGTTTGAGAGGTATTAAGACATAAAAATGAGTCTGATGGATGCTTGGAAACTCTCAAAATACTTTTGCAACAAAGGTCTAAATGACTCCATTTTAGCTCCAAATTAAAGGTCTAAATGGCCTCTCCAATTGCCAATTAGGATGGGAATCTTTCACCCTTGAAATTGGTACTAAAGCAAGTAGAGTAAACACTCCATAAGCATGGAGAAGCTATGCTCTCCAATATGAAAAATGAGAAATGATCAAAAGCCACTCTCCTTCTTTGTTCTTGTCTTTTATAAACTTCTCAAGTCCTCCATGGGTCGAATTCCTTCCAAAATCCTCATTCCAACTCAAGTTGGGAAGAGATTCCAACGTGTGCCACTTGTCCAACAATTCCTAGTCTCCATCTTCCCTCAATTCGAATGGGTGTCCCTTTGGATGCCCTAACTCCCTTTTACGCCTTCTTGGAGTCTATTTTTAGCCCTGACATGTCATATATGTCAGATGTCATCATTCAGGTCTGATTTGTGTCATAGGTGTCATAGCATCTTCATCATTGTTGTCATAGAAGCTAGGGAATCTAGCCCAAGTGTATCAATATCTCTCAAATGCCTCTTCCTCTTGCATGGGAGTTACTCTTCCACTCCAATTCGACCTTCATTGAGTCATTCCAAGTATATTGAACTTCCAACTCCCCAAGATCATTAGACTCCACCTTGGATTCGAATGGGTGAGAATAGAATGCCATGTGGCGTGAGGAATCTAGCTTTGTGTGGGTCCCACACCACCAATGTGTCTCCATGACCAAGTGCCACCTTATTTTCCTATCATGAATATTTATTTAACCCATTTTAATATACATATGTCAATCTAATGTCCATTTGGGGTTTTATAGTCTCCTTATTCCAAATCTAATGTTTCCACCCCAACCTAGGAAACTAGTAGATTGGTGGAATTTCCTCTTTTTGAGATTTAGTTGAATGGGGACATTACATCTATTTTGGTCTCCTTTTTCCCGGAGCGGTCCCTCTCTTCCATCCACAGAACATAGATATTGGCATCCCAGACTTACGAGAGTCCCGTATGAGGCCGTGGGTAAATCTGATGTCCCACCATGGTGGAAGTCCCATTATATCCTACGAGCCCGACATTTTTCAGGTGGTGAGTGGGAAGTTGCTTATGTTTGAGGATTATGCCTACGTGGATACATATTTTCAAGGGGAACTAGACTTATCGCTTCAAGAGAGGGCACAGTGGAGCGACATAGGTAAAAGGAATTTTTCATATTTTTGATTTTTTATGTATTTGATTTTTTTGGTGTACTGAGACTTTATGTTTTACTGATGTAGATGTTGGGCCTATGAGGCCGCTCGGATATTCCTCCATTTAGAGGCAGGGGCAGCATAGAGCCATAATGGCTCAAGACCGTGAGGCATATGAGGAGCTCGAGGAAGTCGAGTAGAACCTAGAGAGGCTCACTGCAGACATCCCATACATCTCAGTAGATGAGTTGCCTCGATGCTAGCAACGTCATACAGTAGGGGTTTCCAGACGTATCAACCGTCTGCTCCGACGAGTGGCTCGGGCTGTCATATGCTATCATGAACACTGTGATTAACTTTTTGTTATCTACATGTAGTGATATCTGAAAGCCACGAGCTTCAATTTTTGTCTCAAAACCTTTTTTGTAAAACAATTTTGTCATGCTTAATATAAAAACAACTTTTATCGGCTTTACTACATAATGCATCTATGGTGGATTGTATGTACATGGATCTCTTGGACTACTTGTTTTTATGTGGATCATTTACATGGCGTGCTTTTAATATACAATTCATAATGAAATGTTTAAGAATGTGCAATGTGCCAATTTAAAATAAAATTAGCTAATGAGTAAGCAATTGTATTAATATATCTCGGGATATGTTGATATTGTATAAATTCAAATGACCTTTCAAGAAGACGTACCCTCCGAAACAAATGAAGTAATACATGATAAAAAATGGTATAAATGCAGTTTAATTGAAAAACCACAAGTTGAGAATACATATAGACAATAATATGGCTTACGCCATTAGAGGAAGCGTCGGTCAACAATCCAATCACCCAATGATATTTGACAATATTGTTAGTTGCAAGACCTAGGCAAACTCCACTTGAGCTCACTAATTTGTTGGCAGGGGAATAAAGTACCTATGTTGCTGAAGCGATGTTTCAGGTATGTTGACTGGCACCATCCACAAATTCAGAATACATTTCTATTTGCGCATCCAAGCACAACATGATATAAGCAGTTGTAGCTAGAAAGAGACCCTAACACACAAAAGCAAAGAGTTCACATCACACGAAAACATGCAAAATGTACAAAGTACACATGCATGATGTTCCTAGGCATAGTACTTTTTAAGGTAGATCCCATTTCAAGGCTCTCCTAAAGGTATACCATAATAATCTACTAACTCATAGGCTTCTTTCTCTAGGACACATCTAATGATGTAGGGACCATGCCACATGGATTCAAACTTCCCTGCTCCTAACTTATCATGCATCTAGTCATAGGCCATAACCAAATCACCTTCATTAAAGGTGTGAGGTTGAACAAATTTGTTGTACTGAGCTTTGACTCACTTTTGGAAGGCCTCATTGACGAGAGCAACATCATGACGAGTCTCATCTAGTTTTGTTAGATACAAGAATCGTTCTTCCTCGAAAGTAGTATTTGGTAGAAGTTCAACAACTAGTTTAAGAGATGAGATCTCACATTCAATAGGTTAACCGAATTCTAGTCCATACACCAATTAAAAAGGTGTGAAACCAGTCACGGTTTTTGCTGAAGTCCTATATGTCCAAAGAGCCAAAAATAGTTTCAAGTGCCAATTGGATTTGTGCGTTCCTATCATCCATTGGATCATTGTTTTCAAGACCTTGTTAATGGCCTCTACTTGTCCATTTGATTGGGGATAGTATGGAGATGCGTTTTCATGACAAAAATCAAGTTTGACACTTAATTCGGGCATCTTGTGGTTCCTAAAATGGGAACCATGATCAATAACTATGGCCTGAGGGACTCCAAACCTAGCGATGATGTGGTTAAAGATAAATAGTGCAGTCCTTTTTCCGTCTTCGGCATATGTATGTTGAGCATGGTTGTCATTGATGTCAAGACTGAAGCCATTAATGACAAATGTTGTTGACATATATGACATGGCAAGCAGGTTGCGTAGGTTTGGATGTGGTAGCTTGGGCATTGGAGCCCACTCACATATGGTGCGTACAAATTACCCATTATGTGGTCATTTGTTGAAGATGATGTGGCTCAGGTTCGTGTGAAATCCTTGGATGTGCTAATGATTAATCCCTTGCTGCTGGTACATGGATGCTTGGGTCTTGGAACCCACATACATGTGGCATGGTGGTTTGATGACATGCTGATACCTTTGAAAAATTTCCATTGGAGCCCTTACTTGTTCTATATGATGGATGATGGTTGAGCCCACAAGTATGGGTCTTGGAACCCACCTATGTTATGGCTTGATGGATTTTGTTGACACTATAACAATGAAGTCTTTAGCTCATATATATGGAGCCCTTGCGTATGATGAATTGATGCATAAGATCATGTATATGGAACCCTTACTCATTGAAGCTAGGAGCACGTGATGGTGTTGAAGCCCTTATACTTGCATGGATCCTTGGCTCTTTGATGCCTTTGAAGCCCTTATCCAACTATGATGAAGCCCTTATTGGTGTTCAAGCCCTTATTTTGAGAATGGGGTCGATGGTGTGCTTACCTTGTAATTGTGGGGTCTTGGGTTGATCACTTGGTTGTTGTAGGTTCATCTCCTTATGACACAAGTGTTGAAGATTAGGGCAACTAACCACATAAAATATGGTATTTAAGTCGGCCCAGTCAGAATGAAGTTGCAAAACAAATATATATATATATATATATATATATATATATATATATATATATATATATATATATATATATATATATATAAGAGCAGGTTGGCCCAACTACATGGTAAAACAGGTCGGCACTAAATGACACAAATTAAGGATTATAAATATAATAAAAATTAATAGGTAGGCTCAACTGATTTAATTCTTAAAAATAATTCCTCAAATGTTAATTCGGCCAGGCTAATTCTCTACGTTGAACACTATATATACCTAGCCATTCATTCTTCAAATGGGTGCATTTTTTAGTGATGAGCTCTGAAATTCAGGTATAAGGCTAAGAGGAAGCTACATGCATATATAAAAAGACCAAGTGTTAGTCCTAGGTCTGTCAACTATTTATTTAGCCTTTTATTTACCCTAGATATTTCTCATTCCTTTTATTTTACCTTATTTCCTATGTTTTGGGTGGTTTGAATTTCATTTTAAATTTATTTCTTGCATCCTAGAAACATGTAGGTTTGGATTTAGCTCCCAGTTTGATTAATTATTGAGTGCATATATAATAAAACAATGAAAATTGAAGTTTTAATATTTGATTAGACATGTGTATGTACTAACACCATTTGGCAGCGCATTCTATCATTTCCATGTACATGTGCGCTGCCAGATTGTTGAGTTAGGGTTGTGCAGATTTCAAAGCCTTGTCAAGCAATGATGGAATTATTCAGTCTTTGGAGCTTGTTCCAGCTAATAGGCTGACAATTGGCTTTTTTATTACACTTGTAAAGAAACAATACTATTAGTTCCAACTTAATGCTCTGTACCTCACCGACTGGATATGAAGTGGTGACCGATCTCTCTATAGGGTTTTCATGTTTACTTCTTTGGCTTCTGTTCCTAGTGTCCTATCCGTGACCTCAAATAGAGTTATGGATTCTAAGAAGAAGCGTCGTCCCAATGGCTCTAGCGGTAACCTTCTCAGAATCGAACCCCAAACTATCGAATGGATGAATCAAATCCCATTAGCTGCTGCAAAGGTGAAGGAAGCCGACCGGTTTAACCTTTGTGAGAGAATTGGGGATCATAATACCGAGGTTACAAAGTTTTTTGTTCAGAACCTTAAAGTATTGGTGGTGAATCTCAATGGGTTCGAATTTCAAGTAACAAAGGAAACCATTGCTCAGGCTATTGGCATTGCTCCTGAAGGAGAAAGGTGGTTCAAAAGACAACCAATTGATGAAGACTTTAAACAATTTCTCCTCCCTGCACACATAAACCCTGATTGGAGTCAAGGAATCCAAAGAAATTTTTTTCTTGAACGATGGCGCGATATTCTGCACGTTGTTCAGAGATACATTACATGTGAGGGGAGGTTTGCCACAATTTACCTCTATCACATGTGGTTTCTCCAGCATATATCAAGTACCAAAAGGTTGAATGTACACTATTATTTTATGAAGAGCTTAAGTAAGATAGCCACTAGGGTGCAGAATCATCCCGATTCTTCTAGTCATAGCATATTTCATCATGGGTTGGTTAAATTGTTGATATCCAAAGAGCTAGAAAAGCACAAGAGAACTTGGTCTCATTTTCTATTTTGGTCCGGTTTCAAAATCGAATATCAGGAGCTTGAGGATAATAAGAAAAGAAAAACCCCTGTTAGGAAAAAGGACGTGAAGACTCCTGGAAAGAAAGCAGCTAATATATCAGATTCTAACCCTGAGAAGGAAATTGAAAATCAACAGCAAGCTAAACCCTTCAAGGAAGAGGTCACTATTCAAACTCCATCTAAGTTTGAGAAGCATAGATTGGGAGATGCAGGAATGCAAGATTTTGACACATGTGAGAACTCTGTTGTCAAAGAAAAGGTAGTTGAGGTAGATCAGAAATTGAACTCTCCTAGTAAACCTCTCATCCCAACAGAAAGTTCATCGAAACCCTTTGCAGTTTACCAAAGGCCTAAGACTCGTTCTGTAAATAAATTGAGATTGAACATGAGAGTTGTGTTGGATCCAAATATTAAAAAGGATTAGACCTTAGAAGTGCAGGATTCATCAGATGATGAGGAAGATAAAAGGGAAAAGGTATTAGAATCAACACTAAATGAGGTATTGAATAACATTAATCAGAGTCTAAGAGAAGTTCTATATCTTGCTCCTCAAGATTGTCCCTGTAATATTGATGATGAAGAAGACCTAGAAGAGAACGCATCATCATTAATCTCAGATATTAAAGGAAAGGTTGTAGCTGAATCTGCCTGGTGAATCATCAAAGAAACAAGTGAATATTGATAAGGACATTTATTATGATTCATATATATTTATGAAAGAGTTTGAAAGAGGCAAAGAGAAGAAGGAGATTGAGCAATTCAAGCTTCAGAACGAGCATGTAAATCAGATTAATGATGGTTTGATGCAAGCGAACAAGATGCTGAAACAAGATTTGCATGAGGTAAATAAGAATTATTCGGAGCTGATACATGTGGCAGAGGAAGCAGTTAAAAGAAGAAAGCTGGTACAAGAACACAACATTCAACTTATTAGAGAGAAGGAAGAGATCGAGAAGAGATTAACTCAACTCCAAAAAGAATGCAACCGATTGCAAAAGAAGCCACATGCATTAGATGGCCTTGTTGTGCTGGAAGAAGCAGCTAGAAGGATTTGATTTGATGATCCAATTTGGTTAGAAAAGACACATGTCATAGTCAAGTTATTTTAAACTTTAATTTTGGTTAGTTTGTAATTTTCTTTTTTGGTACAGTTCGATCCTAGGAAAGTGGATCTAGAAACAACTTATCTTGGATTAATATGCCTATATATTGTAAATCTTTGCTTAAGGTTTTTTTTTGGAGACACATGAGGGTCTATAATATACAAAGAACTAGTGTACAATTTGATATCCATATTGTTATGTGAGGATCTATTTTCATGAAATGAATGACTTTCTGATCATTGGGAGCTATGTTTAAAACTAAATGTTTCTATTATATTTTGTAGTTCTGTTTGAACGGTTGTTTGCACTTTTTATTTATATAGATGTCTTCTATATGAATGCATGTGTATACAAATGAATATTGTTGCAGAAAGATGTTTAAAATGTATTTTTGAACACCTGAATTTCATATGATGCATTGATTTTAAAACTGTTTTTTATTTTTATTTTCTAATTTCATCTATGATTTAAGCCTAATCCCTATCCTATGATTTGTTATTCCTTTCATATTTTATGATTATCCTTTTACATGCAATCATTTGATGTTTTCAAAGCTTTTATTTTTCTGTTCATGACTTAATGCTTTTATTCTTGGCCCTCCATAGTTATCCAAAAATGAACAAAAACCAACTTTTGAATACTAAGGTGCCTAAACTCTGCTTCCCTATAGTCTAGTTGGCAGAATTTAGGACTAACATCTTTTGGCATCGTTTCCGGGGACGAAATTGAAGATATTTCCCTGGGTTTCATATCTTTTTCTTCCGATTTTAGGTAGTGAACAAAATCGGGAAACATTTATAGACTACTATCTTTCACCGAGATACAAAAAGCAATTGTGGCTCCTAAGCAGATAGGAACTAGAGAAAATCCTTCCTCTCCATTGCATACGGGGGTTCCTGATCTAGAGAGAATTTTAAGGGAGGCCAGACAAAGGTTGGATTCTACATCTTCAAGAAGGTTTAAGTCTTCTACAGCTTCAGAAGTTTCAGGTGAGTTTGATCAAGACACTCATTTTTCAGATTTGTTTGATTTTGAGAAAGAAGAAAAAGAACAAATACTTTCTATCACAGTCCCTCAATTTCAGATTTCAGATCCTTCTTCTCAGTTTGATAATTTTGAAGTTTACACCAACCCATTGTCTTCATATAAAGTCAAAATAGAGATTATTAATTCAAAACAAATCTTGAAACCTCAGACACCACTTTACACTCCTCTCACTAGTAGGGTTCCTATTAGTCAGCTAATAGCCAAGAATTCACCTCCGTCAAGTCCTAAGATCAATCTTCATATGGTTGGTCATCCTCCTAACATGATGGATACCATCGTGGCTGCTAGGTATGCACCACTAGTCCTTCCCCAGCCCCTTAATTCACTTCTTGAGGGATATGATCAAAAATATCTCCCAAGATTCAATGGGAAAGGGGAGACCACAATAGAAGAACACTGGAATGCATATTTCAGTTATGCCGACAATAAAAAATTTGAGCATGAGGATGTCTGGATGAGAGTGTTTGTCCAGAGTCTAGATGGGGATGTTAGGAAATGGTTAAGGGAATTACCCCCTGCCTCCATAGATGGGATTGAATCCCTAAAATAAGGTTTTATGAAAGAGTGGGAGATACCAAAGACTACCTATATATATAAGTGAGTTTGGGGAGATAAAAAGGAAGTCTGGTGAATCAGTGGTTGAATTTTCAAAACGATTTAATAAGATGTATGGGAAAATTCCAGCAGAGATAAAGCCAACACAAACATCAACAAATCTCACTTATGCTATTTCATTTGATGCTGATTTCTCTTTACTATTGAGAGAAAGAAGATCAGTTACTCTTGCAAACATGCAAGAAGCAACTTTAGAAGTAGAATCCAATGTGTTAGCAGTTGACAAACTTAGAGAGCAGTACCATAGCAGTGGGAAGAAGAAAATGAAAGAACCGAACCTTCTTCCTCAGGCCTAAAATTAGCTGAAAGTAAGATTGATGAGAAGAGAAAATTGATTAAAAATTTATTTGCTAGGTTGGAAAAATTAGAAGTTGAAAATAAGTCCCATAATATGCACATTCAGGAAACGGATAACCTGAATCAAAATCAGTTTAGGAGACCTTTAAACCCTAGATTTGCTCCAAGAGAAAGGACGAATAATGAAGATCAGAGGATCCAACCTCCCTTTCAGAATAATATGGTGAATAAACCTGAAGATTTTGATGAGGTTGAATTAGGAGATCAAGAACAAGAAATGAATAATATTGAAAAAGAGTCATACTTGGGTTTTCTTACCAAATCCGATTATCAACATTGTATGGGTATTTCACAACAACAAGAGAGTTGGTCTGCTTTTGAACATTCACATTCTCAAGAAATTGATCAAACTTCTCCCCAGCGAAATTATGTTCTGAGATCATGAAGACAGGTTCCTTGCAACCAACAAACAAAGGGGATTGATTCAACTAAGCAACCACAAAGACAGGTTCTAGAGAAGAAGTTAGTTCAACTTCCAAATGAAGATAAACAACAAAAGACTGAAGATATCAGTAGAAACCTTGTGGGATTCAATCTGGAGAATGAAATTAATAAGATCAAAATTCTGGTTCCACTGATTGAACTTGTTAAAAATCCATCCTATAGGGATTCTTCCATTAAACTCTTCAGTTCACCTGACAATCCTTCTCCTTCAGATAGTGTGAATTTGCAAGATGAAAATACCACCATTAGTTTTGGTCCAAATCTAGAGGGAAAGTCTGATTACCCTCCCTTTTTCTTCATTTCACTTACTATCCATGACAACATGCTTCACAACTGTCTTTTGGATTCTGGTGCTTCCCATAATTTGATTCCTAAAGTAGTTACGGAAGCCTTAGGTTTGAATATCACCAAGCCTTATCATGACCTTTATTCTTTTGACTCACAAGCTATTAAGTGTTTTGGAGTAATTAAAGACCTTATTGTCAATTTATCACAGCTCCCTATGAAGAGCATTTTGATGGATATTGTGGTGGTTGATATACCTCCTAGGTATGGTATGCTCTTGTCAAGGTATTGGACTAAGAAGTTGGGTGGTACGTTACAGATGGATCTTTCATATGCAATAGTTCCACTTTTTGGAGGTGAATCAAGAAGGTTATACAGAGAAGTTCAGTTGGCTTACTTGGTCAGTGATCATGAAAACCCAACCAATCATCCCATCTATGCAGTTCAAGAAGATATTGGTTCTTGCATGTTGCATCTAAGTGATGAAGTCATAGGTACAATGCAGGTGGAAAAGGAGGTTTCAGTTTGTCCAAAACAGGTAGAACAAGATAGTCCGTGGCAAATGTTTTTGATGGCTCGTCTTCTAAGGAAGGAGCATGATTAGGGGTTCTCCTTATTTCTCCAGGTGGTGAGACGATTTCCTTGATGTATAAACTTGAATTTCAGACCACTAATAATATTGTTGAATATGAGGCTTTAATCCTTGGATTGAGAGCTGCTAAAGATTTAAACACACAACAACTGACTATTTTTGGCGACTCCGAGTTAGTAGTTCAGTAGATCAGAAATATTTATCAGATAAAACAATCATTGTTAAAATTTTATAGGAATGAATCATGGGACCTCATAGACAATTATTTTTCAACATTCAACATTTCCTTCATTCCTAGGACTCAAAATCAGACATCAGATTCTCTAGCTCTAGCAACCACATATTTCAAAATTCCACAACAAACTCAACTCAGATACCCAATAGAAATTAGGTACAGACCTTCGGTACCTGATAACATAAAGCATTGGAAGGTATTTCAGGATGACCAAGAGATTCAAAAGTTTCTGTAGCTAACAGATGAATTTTCTACTTCCTTGATTGATGAAGAGCAGGATACTAAAGTAAAAGAGGTACATTCTTTTTCAGAAAATGTGATTGCAGAACATAATATAATTGAATTGAAAGGAAATTTCATTCTCAAAGGTTTACTTCCTTTAGAAATATTATTCTCAAAGGATGGTACCTTGTCTAGACGTACTGTGCATTCATATGAGGAAAATATTAGTAGCTGCAATATTGGGACTGAAAAGGACTCTAGAATGATCAAAATCTCCAAAAAACTTTCAGATGAAGAAAAGAAGAAATATATCAAGCTGCTAAGAGAGTTTGTAGATATTTTTGCATGGTCCTATGAGGATTTGAAAACATATGACAACAGTATTATCCAACATAAAATTCCATTGAAACCGAATGTTAAGCCTTTCAAATAGAAGCTTAGAAGGATCAACCCAGCTCTGCTACCAGCCATAGAAATAGAGGTGAAAAATTTATTAGATGCAAAATCATTATACCTCTCAGATATTCTACTTGGGTTGATAATTTAGTTCCTATAAGGAAAAAGAATGGCGAGATCAGGTTTTGTTTGGATTTTCGCAATTTGAATAGGTCTTCTTTAAAGGACAACTACCCTTTACCTAAGATAGAGCAGATTTTGCAGAAGGTAGTTGGCGCTCAGAGAATATCAATGATAGATGGATTCTCAGGTTATAATCAGATTGTTGTACAACCAGAGGATAGAGAGAAAACGACTTTTACTACTCCTCGGGGAACATTTATGTATGATAAGATGCTGTTTGGTTTTATGAACGCAGGTGCAAATTTTCAAAGGGAAATGGACATAACATTTGTTGGTGAAAGGGAGAAATTTGTTGTGATTTACTTGGATGACATCATAGTGTTTTTAGATTCAGATGAAATCCATTTAAAGCATCTTAAATAGACCTTTTTGAAATGCAGATAGTATGGACTGTCTTTGAACCCAAAGAAATCTCATTTTTCCATGCAGGAAGGGAGGCTTCTGGGTCATATTGTCTCAGCTGATGGGATCAAAATTGATCTAGAGCGTGTGAAAGCAATTATGAAAAATTAGTATTCCAAGGAATAAGAAAGATGTTCAGTCCTTCATTGGGAAAATGATTTTTCTCAGATGGTTTATTCCTAATTTTGCAGAAATTGTTAAGCAAATAACTAAGATGACGAGGAAAGATCAGGAAGTAAGATGGAATCCAGAAGCTAGGTGATATTTTGAAAGAATAAAACAAGCCCTTACTGAAGCACCAGTTTTGATAAGCCCAAACTTTTCTAAAGATTTCATCATCTTTTCTTTTGCTTCTAAAGATAATATAGCAGCAGTACTCTTGTAGAAAAATTCAGATGGTCTTGAACAACCCATTTCATTATTTAGCAAAACTTTAAGAGATTCAGAACTCAAGTACAACACTTTGGAGAAGCAGGCCTATGCACTTGTTAAAGCTCTCAAAATTTTCAGAATGATCTTGTTGCATTCAAAAGTTTTAGCATATGTTCCTAATGCAGCAGTAAAGGAGATCTTAACACAACCTGACAATGAAGGAAAGAGAGGCCGTTGGATAGCTAAAATAATGGAATATGATGTTGATATCAAACCAACAAAACAAAGCTAGTTAAGGGTTAGAGTTTGGCTAAGTTACTTATAGATTCTAATTGTGAAGCCTTAGGACTGAATGCCATATTTAATGAGATATCTGAAAAAGAAAAACCACAGCATGAGAAAGAAAAGGAACAGGTTTATCAAAAGTATGCTGACTCAGCTCGGTACAATGGAATAGTATATTTTCTTTTATTTCTACAATCTCCACCAAACTTAGATAAAAGAAAATCCAGATATTTAAAGTTGAAGGCTATGAATTATTGTATTTATGAGCATACTCTATTTTGGAAAGATCCAGCAGGTATTCTTCTCAGATGTGTTGATGAAGAAGAAGCAGATGCTATTAAAGCTGAAATGCATGGAGGAGTATGTGGTGGACATCGTTATTGGAAGGATATGACCTTTAAAATTATGAGAGCAAGCTATTATTGGCCTACGGTATTTTCAGATGTCTATGCATAGGTAAGAGCTTGTGTGGAATGCCAGAAGTTTGCAAGTATGAAGAAATTGCTCTTGTTTCCTCTCAAACCTATTGCAGTTGAGGCACCCTTTCAGTAGTGGGGGTTATATTTCATAGGTGAAATCAATCTACATTCCGGTGGTCAACACAAATATATTCTAACAACCACTTATTTCTTTACAAAGTGGGTAGAGGCAATTCCCACCAAGAGAGCAACTGAGCAATTTATAATCAATTTTTTGGAAGAGAACATCTTGAACAGGTTTGGTTTCCCAATAAAGCTTCTCACAGACAATGCTCCTGCTTTCAAGTCTCAGGATATGGTGCATTTCTGTGAAAAACATGGAATTATATTGAAACATTCAACTCCATATTACCCACGGGGTAGTGGCCTGGCGGAATCGACAAATAAGAATATAGTGAACAATATTAGTAAGCTTTTATCATAGAACAAAAAGGTATGGGACAACAAATTGAAATACGCTCTTTGGGCTAATCATGTCACTACAAAGAAAGCTATTGGTACTTCTCCATTCCAGCTTGTGTATGGAACTGAAGCAATTTTTCCAGTGCAGCTTGGTTTACCTGTCATGAATTTTATGCAAGATAGTCTAGAAGAACCAAATGAGGTTCAAAGGAGGATTTTTTAGATGATTGAATTACAACAGGAAAGAGAGATACTTGCTGAAAAAGCTCAAGTACATGAGGACAAGGTAAAACAGATGTTTGATAAGAAAATCAAAGAAGACAATTTCTTTCCCGATGATTTGGTGCTTAGATGGGATGCGTGTAGGGATGAAAAATCAAAACATGGAAAGTTTGATCATTTGTGGCTTGGGAATTTCAGAATTGTCAGAGGTTTGGGGAATACTACATTTATTTTACAGAATTTGGAGGGTAATGAACTTGCAGGCCCAGTCAATGGGCGTTTTCTGAAACATTTTTATACAAAATAAGAGCAAAGGAAACATTTTACATTGTAAATACTGGTGAGTTTCAAGTTTGTTTTGAATAAGACTCCAACCCAATGGATGGAAGTGGTTATATATCAGTCTTGATTGACATAAATGAATGGCACTTGGTCTACAGTTTTTGGCAAATCACAAGGAAATGACACCCCCAGACGGAGCCAATGTTAGTCCTAGGTCTGTCAACTATTTCTTTAGCCTTTTATTTACCCTAGATATTTCTCATTCCTTTTATTTTACCTTATTTCCTATGTTTTGGGTGGTTTGAATTTCATTTTAAATTTATTTCTTGCATCCTAGAAACATTTAGGTTTGGATTTAGCTCCCAGTTTGATTAATTATTGAGTACATATATAATAAAACAATGAAAATTGAAGTTTTAATCTTTGATTAGACATGTGTACGTACTAACACAATCTGGCAGCGCATTCTATCATTTCCATGTACATGCGCACTGCCAAATTTCCGAGTTAGGGTTGTGCATATTTCAAAGCCTTTTTAAGAAATGATGGCATTATTCAGTCTTTGGGGTTGTTCCATCTAATAGGCCAAAATTTACCTCTATTATTACACTTGTAAATAAACAGTACTATTCCATGACCAGGAATTAGTTCAAACTTAATGCTTTGTACCTCACCGACTGGATATGAAGCGGCGACTGATCTCTCTATAGGGTTTTCATGTTTACTTCTTTGGATTCTATTACCAATATACTATCCATGGCCTCAAATATAGTTATGGCTTCTGAGAAGAACTGTCGTCCCAGTGGCTCTAGAGGCAACCTTCTCAGAATCAAACCCCAAAATATCGAATGGATGAATCAAATCCCATTAGTTGCTGCAAAGGTGAAGGAATCTGACCGGTTTAACCTTTTTGAGAGAATTGGGGATCATAATACCGAGGTTACAAAGTTTTTTTCTCAGAACCTTAAAGGATCGGTGGTGAATGTCAATCGGTTCAAATTTCAAGTAACAAAGGAAACCATTGCTCAGGCTATTGGTGTTGCTCTTGAGGGCGAAAGGTGGTTCAAAAGACAACCAATTGATGAATAATTTAATCAATTTATCCTCCTTGCACATAGAAACCCTGATTGGAGTCAAGGAATTCAAAGAACTTTTTTTCTTGAATGATGGCGTGACATTTTGCAAGTTGTTCAGAGATACATTACATGCAAGGGGAGGTTTGCCACAATTTACCTCTATCACATGCGGTTTGTCCAACATATATCAGGTACCAAAAGGTTGAACTTACCCTATTATTTTATGAAGAGCTTAAGTAAGATAGCCACTAGGGTGTAGAATCATCCTGATTCTTCTAGTCATAGCATATTTCATCATGGGTTAGGTAAATTGTTGATAACCAAAGAGCTAGAAAAGCACAAGAGAACCTGGTCTCATTTTCTATTTTGGTCCGGTTTCAAAATCGAATATGAGGAGCCTGAGGATAATAAGGAAAGACAAACCCCTATTAGGAAAAAGGGCGTGAAGACTCCTGGAAAGAAAGCAGCTAGTATATCATATTCTAACCCTGAGAAGGAAATTGAAAATCAACAGCAAGCTAAATCCTTCGAGGAAGAGTTCACTATTCAAACTCCATCTAAGTTTGAGCAGCATAGATTGGGAGATGTAGGAATGCAAGATTTTGACACATGTGAGAATTCTGTTGTCAAAGAAAAAACAGTTGAGGTAGATCAAAAATTGAACTCTCCTAGTAAACCTCTCATCCCAATAGAAAGTTCATCGAAACCCTTTGCAGTTTACCAAAGGCCTAAGACTCATTCCGTAAATAAATTGAGATTGAACATGAGAGATGTGCTGGATCCAAATATTAAAAAGGATCAGACCTTAGAAGTGCAGGATTCATCAGATGACGAGGAAGATAAAAGGGCAAAGGTATTAGAATGAACACTAAATGAGGTACTGGATAACATTAATCAGAGTCTAAGACAAGTTCCAGATCTTGCTCCTAAAGATTGTCCCTGTAATATTGATGATGAAGAAGACCTAGAAGAGAACACAACATCATTAATCTCATATATTAAAGGAAAGGTTATAGCTGAATCTGAACATGGTGAATCTTCAATGAAGCAAGTGTATATTGATAAGCACATTTATGATGATTCATATATATTTATGAAAGAGTTTGAAAGAGACAAACATAAGAAGGAGTTTGAGCAATTCAAGCTTCAGAACGAGCATGTAAATAAGATTAATGATGGTTTGATGCAAGCGAACAAGATGCTGAAACAGGATTTGCATGAGGTAAATAAGAATTATTCAGAGTTGATAGAGGTGGCAGAGGAAGCAGTTAAAAGAAGAAAGCTGGCACAAGAACAAAACATTAAGCTTATTAGAGAGAAGGAAGAGATCGAGAAGAGATTAACTCGGCTCCAAAAAGAATGCAACCGATTGCAAAAGAAGGCACATGCATTAGATGGCCTTGTTGTGCTGGCAGAAGTAGCTAAAAGGATTTGATTTCATGATCCAGTTTGGTTAGAAAGACACATGTCATAGTCAAGTTATTTTAAACTTTAATTTTGGTTAGTTTGTAATTTTCTATTTTGGTACAATTCGATCCTAGGAAAGTGGATCTAGAAACAACTTATCTTGGATTACTTTTCCTATATATTGTAAAGCTTTGCTTAAGTTTTTTTTTTGGGAGACACATGAGGATCGGTAATATACAAAGAACCAGTGTACAATTGATATACATATTGTTATGTGAGGATCTATTTTCATGAAATGAATGACTTTCTGATCATTGGGAGCTAGGTTTAAAACTATATGCTATTATATTTTGTAGTTCTGTTTGAACTGTTTTTTGCACTTTTTATTTATATAGATGTATTCTATATGAATGCCTGTGTATAAAAATGAATATTGTTGCATAAATATGTTTAAAATGTATTTTTGAACACCTGAATTTCATATGATGCGTTGATTTTAAAACTATTTTTTTTCTTTTCTAATGTCATCTATGCTTTAAGCCTAATCCCTATCCTATGGTTTGTTATTCCTTTCATCTTTTATGATTATCCTTTTACATGCAATCGTTTGATGTTTTTAGTTCTTTTATTTTTTTGTTCATGACTTAATGCTTTTATTCTTGGCCCTCCATAGTTATCCAAAAATGAACAAAAAACAGCTTTTGAATACTGAGGTGCCTAAACTCTGCTTCCCTGTAGTCTAGTTGGCAAACTTTAGGACTAACACCAAGCTCTGATTTTTGGGTGTCCTGAGGCAGCCACAGGCATATATGAAATGATCAAAGGCAGTCGTATGTATATATGTCATAATATCCAGCTCTGAATTTCGGGTATGTGATGAACAACAACAACTCGGAGAAGATGAGAACAAGTTTTATGTTGAAGATCCTATTTGAAATTTGGGCTAGGACTGTCTATCCGTAGGAGAAAAAGAATTCTTGTAAATTTTGATTTTATCTCTGAACGTTGGTCAAGAAGAGAACTTGAGAGAGCCCCAGACCTTGCTAAGGTATATCTACAACAAAAATTCAAATTTTGACCATACGTTTGATTTTGGTTGAAGTATGTCACAACAGTCTGTAGAGGCATATCAGCAGTATGTAAACAATCAAGTTTGAAGTTGGAAATTTCCTCTTAAACTTAGGTATGCACATAAGATCACAATCACAGTAGTTAAGACAAATGGTAGTTGCAAGTTTAAGCTTTGTGTTCTGATTTCTAGTGGCTCTAATATGAAAGTAAATTGTAGTAAGAATTTTCAAATATGCAATGAATTTAGATGAAAGATAGTTGGAAATATAGCCACAGGTGAAGAGAGACATGAAGCTAGTTTTGAAGTGTTAATTATGACTTAGGGAACATGGCACTTTGAATTATGTGGTTAAGATAAATTAAGGATAAGTTTTGAGGTTGATTTGACATTAACCAATGAAGTTGATGGTGACATGTTGACTTAAATAGTGACAACCATTAATGTGACTATGACATAAGCCTTGTAATTTGACTGGTAACAACTTTGATTTGACAACCACAATCTTATTAAGATAGTCCTAGACCTGAAAATCACAAGGAATTCCTTTTGCACATCCTTCAAGTGAACACTTTGCAGATGTATGAAACATTGTTATGACAATGAAAAAGGATTGCCAGGAGCTAACAATTATCTTGGCATTTGAGGAGTTGAAGGTGTTGTCAGTTTGTCAGTACACTTAATATAGACATCCTTGTTAAATAAAAAAGATTAATTACAAGCTTGATTTGATTGAACAATGTATGAGTAGATCCTTGGATGAATTGATATGATTGAGAAGGACTTGTGAAAATATGTTTGAGCATGCTTGACACCACAACAAACATACTTGAAATGAAAACTGGCATACTTGAAATGATAGCATATATACTTAACAATGATTGCAGATGAACTTTACAGTGATATAAGTAGGAGAGAGATGACTTGACTCCTTGAGAAGCAGAACAGATGATGATGAGTAGTAGTTGATTGAGTTGGGACAAGGGACAAAGTGGGTTCATATTGATTTCATACTAGCAAGTTGAGTCTTGCTGCCTTAGGGATTGGATTCCTCAACCATTTCTCAGTTGGAGTTGAGAAGACCAGGATGGGTCCTGGATTCAAATTTGGTGCTCTTTGTATCAATTGGTGTTGAGTTAATCGTGAAGATTGTAGTCTTCGATTGTACATCACATAAAACATAAATAAAACTTACCATACATATCTTGATGTGTCATTTGATGATGTGATTTTATGTTGGTGCTATGCTTATGATCCATTGTTGATTTAGCTGATAAATAATAATGATATAATGATGATGTACTCAATAGCATAATACTTTGATAGAATCTGCCTAACTTGTAGAAGTGAAAAAGGGGTTTAATTGCTTACACACTGATTCACACCCCTCTTAGTGTAACCATTGTGTCCAACAATGTAGGCATAGCCTCAACCCAATTTGTGAAGTAGCCAACAACAAGGATGACATACCCATGCCCCTAGACTGAGGTAGGCTTACAGTGCATAAAATATATGCCCCATTTTGCAAAGGGACCAACAACAACAACTGGATGGGGTGGAGATAGATGGGAGCGCTTTTTTGGGTAAAACAATTGACAAGGAGGACATTTTTTGATTGCTTCCATGCAATCCTTGAAGATGGAAGGCCAAAAATATCCAGAGTGTAAAATTTTCTAGGTTGTAGCCATCCCAAAGAGATGACTACCACATGCTTTAGAGTGATTCATTCAGGACGCATTCCACTTCCTCATGGGTTAGACATCGCCGTAAGATAAAATCAATACCGCGGTGATACAATGTGTCGCCAACGATAAGATAGTATTTCGCATGATGGCGAATATGACAACGGTCATCATGAGATAATTCAGGCCGAAAATGTTGGGTTTGGAGATACAAAATGATGTATCCATACCATGGATCAAATGTACTGATGAGAAACAATGACTCATCTGGACAGAGTCAATGGGATTAGAATTTGCATCTGTATGGGGAAGGTCACACATAAGCTCGACAAAGATTACGGACTTTTTCGATTTAGACTTCACAAACTACAAATCAAACTCTTGGAGGACCACGATCCAACGATATTACTTTCCCCCCTAGTACTTGACGAGTCAAGATATGATACATGGGGTGGGAGTCCACAATGATCGTTGTCTTGCAGAGTAGAATATAGTGATGGAACCTTTAGACAACGATGACAACTGCCAAAGCCAAATTCTCAACGTGTGAATATCGAGTTTCGGAGTTGACGAGACTCTTACTTAGATAATACATCACATGTTCCTGGCCATTGTCATCTTCTTTCACTAACACCATTCCAATGGTGGAAGTGGACACTGCGAGATACATGATATAGTCCTGTATATAGTCAGGAGGCTACAACATGGGTGCATCAGTCAAGGATTTCTTGAGGTTATCAAATGATCGTTGAGCTTGATCATCCCAGACAAAAAGGAAATTCTTCTTCAATAGTCTCATATAGCCTTTAGTGATCTTGATGAAATTACAAACAAAATACCGTAGAAAGTTTGCTTTCCCTTGCAAAATTTGAAGTTCAGGAATGTTTGTGGGGGATGGTAAGGATAGAATAGACTCAACCTTCAGTGGATCAATCCTAATGCCATATTTGGAAACTATGAATCCTAGGAGTCTTTCGGCTTCAACGAAAAAGACACACTTGTGTGGATTAAAGTGAATATTATAGTGACGACACTGAAGGAAAATAGCTCTAAGGTGCTCTGGATGGTCTTCCCATCAAGTGGAGTGAGTGGGTAGATCATCAAGATAGGGGTCCACAATATGCTTGATATCATGAAAGGCGTAAGCCATAGTACGTTGAAAGGTATCCCCAACATTCTTTAGACCAAAGGGTAGCTTGCAATAAGAAAAGGTTCCCCATGGACATATGAAAGCTATATTATGATGATCGGATGGGAGAATCTCGATCTGATTATAGCTAGAAAATCCATCCATGAATGAGAAGACAACACTTCCAACACATTTATTGATGACCTGGTCGATAAAGAGGGTAGGGTAATTGTCCCTTGGACATGTCTTATGCAGGTCCCTATAATCGACACATACTCTAATAGTGCCTTGTTTTTTTTTTTTCTGTACTAGGACAATATTAGAGACCCATTGAGTTAATGGCACAGGATAAATGAATCCATCCTTCGAAAATTTTCAACTTCTGCCTTGATGGCAACAGTCTTGCGAGGATGTACCGGGTGGAGATTCTTCCTAACAGGTTTTTCTCTAGGGTAGGTCTTGATCTCATGAATGACAATAGATGGATCAATACCTGTCATTTCTTCATAGCTCCATGCGAATACATCACGTAATTCCTGAAACAAGGCCTTGTAAATTTTAACCTCTTCCGAGGAACAAGTTTGTCCAAGTTGGATATTTTCCACAATACCAGGTTTCACCGATATATCAATCGACATCGTGGGTGTAATGTTTCCCAAATTTCCTTCAGAGACTATGCTCTGAGTCAAAATAGGAGATTGTAGATCATTGATTACATCAAGTGGAACCACGGATTTAATGTTGTTTTCTACTTTATCCTGCTCGAGGAGGAAATATGATCGATGATGATTATCTTCCCATGGTAGTTTATCTAGACTCATAACCTCCATTATGGATTTGTCTAATGGAAAAGTATTCAAAAGATAATCCATGGGAGGCATGGACGAGTCCATCGAGGATGGTAGAGAATATTGGTCTGATGCCACAATGTGTTGGTCATTGGGGACTAGGTCATAGGACTTGGATTGAATAACATTATACGCCACCTTGGTAGGGCTAAGCGACATATAATCACCAATGGAATCCAATTGAGATGAACTGGGTACTACCCAAGGGTCATCAAACTCTTGATATTGTTGTACCACAAATGAAATCATGTTAACCATGGAAACTCGTGATGGATCATGTATACGTAAAGGGACAACTCCCATGAGTGAAGAGTCTTTGAGGATCCCAACTCCAACATCATCATATTGAGGTTTCACATGACCTAACATAGGAACATTGTTAAGAGTTGTCATGGATATTGGGTGTACAAAACTTGAGCAGGTCGATAGTGACAATCCTCCCTTGATGGGGAAACTGTACCAAGCGAAAGATGAAGGATGCGATAGTAATCATCGCATAAAACCAATTACGACCAAGTAACAAATTGTAATCCAAGGGTGTATCCACCACTTCCACATGAATGGAAACGAATTTTCTCCCTAACTCCACAGCTAACGAAGGTAGTGGTCCATATGGTTGAAAACCATGACCGCCAAAGGATTTAAGTGTGGTTGGGGATCGATTAACCTATGGAGAACCAATTGATCTCCAACATGATAAATACATGATCGAGGTAGAGGCTCCTTCATCTAAAATAGTATGATGGACGTTTTTCCCAGAAACTATGGTATTGATTTGAAACGCAAGTTGGAAGGAGAGCCTCGGTTTGAAATATTCTAGATGAAATATGATGGAATTGGATGTTTCAGGATCCAATGCTCCTAAAGCTGACAAGATGGTTCTATGCTGTCTGGGACAGTTTTGTAGAACCTCGAGAGTCGACATAGCACAAGGTGCCTAGGCCAAATCCTCAAAAATATTATAATTTTGAGCAGCCTGAGCATTTGGGTTAAACATCGCCTTTCGAATGGTGGCCTTGGGTAGGTGTAGTATCGAGTCAGTCACATGCTTCTCTATATGAAGAGGGCGTGTAGGCGGGGTGGGAGTAGTGGATGTGGAGGATGACGTATTATCATGAGTATCTCCACTAGGTGTCTTATCTGGAATGCGATCATATGTCTGTGATCAAGTAGTTAGACTAATTGTTTCGCCATACATCATGAATATATCTATGGCTAGGGGTGTATCCCCTTGATGGGGATGGTTGGTATTACCGGAATGATGTGTAGTATCATGAGTGACCATTTGATGTTGTTGTGGTGGGAGAGGATCAATTAACATCACAAGATGTGGTGGACCTTTTAAAAACTTGTTAATTTCCTCGTGATGAGGACATTATTTAGTAAAGTGGTCACCTTCACATATTCGACAGGGGAACTTAGCCTTTCTCTTAGGTTTAGCGTCAGCATTGGTCTCTTGCGATTTCTGATTCTCCTGCTGGTTTGAAGGATTTTTGGATTTCCCTTTATTTTCTTCTTTCCATGAGATGAGGAGGATTGAACTGCATTCACTTCAGAGGATTGAGTAGGAGAAGAGGTAGTCTTAGTGTTGTTTACAGCCTAATTGTGAGATGGACTAGAGGTCAAATGACCTTGTTGTCCAATCATTTTGGATGTAGGCTGGGCCTTCACCGAACCAACTAAACCATCGGTAGGAGGTTTAGTAGTAGGACTAGAAGGATCATTTGTGGGAGGAGGACCATTGGGAATTAGGTCATACAAAGTTATGGATTGGGAATAAACCAAGTCCAGGTAATGAGTCCGACTGATTGCTTGCTCCTCCATAACAACGCCTCTCATAGTGACATCCCTAGAAATGGGTCGAAGAAGCGATTTAGTGAACCAATCACCTAGTAATTGATCCATAATAGGAGCCTTAATCAACCTGCATCGCCTCCTCCACTCATGTATATGATCGAAAATATGAGTGGAGGTCGATTGTCGAAGTGAGGTCAATAGGTCTGTACTAATCTCATATCTAATTGGTAGTTGAAAATGCGTAAGGAATGCCATAGCGAGGGAATTAAACTCCCTAAAGGAGTGTTGTGACAGCTCGATATACCATTTTGCTGTTGACCCAGTAAAATTCCGTTGGAAGAGTCTCAAACTTATAGAATCATCCATGAATGAGTTCAAGGAACACCAAAGATGGAAGGTCATAACATGATTCTTTGGGTCTTCCCCGGGTTTATCGTCAAATTTGGGAATGTTCGACAGTAGTTTGGCAGGTATGGGGGGCCAATAAGGTTTGTGCAATATGGGATTGTTGATAAGTCTCAACAAGTTAGGAAAATCCAATGTTTCCAGAAAATCAAGTTGTCTATTGGGTTACGGGTATGGATAATATTGATGGGGCATAGAAACACCCGTAGGGCCTGGCACCAGTTGTGGTTGCATGTTGGGACTATATGGGCCACCAACATAATATTGTTGGAAAGGTTGAGGGTTTTGAACCACAGGGTTAAAAGGTTGAGAAGGAACAACTCATTTAGTGAGGGGGGGCGTTGTAGTAGGTTGTGACCATTAGCTGTTCATTACACTGGGGTAGGGTAAACAAGAATAGAAATTCAGTTTTGGGGGTTTGGTGGGAGGTAATTGGGCCATTTCCCCCCTAGTGGGATTCTTGCTACCTACCATAGATGACCCCCAAGCAAGTAGTAGTTGTTGTTCCCATGAGACAGATTGTCCTACAGCTGAAGGATGATTACTAGCTATGTTTGGCCCTGGAGCCAAAGGTTGTCCTCCAGAAATAATATAAATTGTAGTTGAAGATTGTCCTCCGACTACATTTGGAATTCCAATAGAAGGTATATGTTAACTTCCTACTAGAGCATTGAAAGAAAATGACTGGGCAGTCTGAGTAACTCCCGTGGCAATACCGACTTGAGGAGAGGAGTGTATACCTATCCTAGTGATCATATGGGATGGAGTGACACTAGGATTAACTACTTGACTAGGAACAATCCATATAGAGCGACTAAGGATCTGACTTGGTAAGACAATTGGGATAGTTCTAGCAGGAAGGTCTTGTCATGGACTTAGAGTCAACTCCATGGATGATGGGTGGATACCACTCCTGTAACGAAATTCATTAATATATTGACCTAAATTAGTGTCCCATAATGAGGAAGATGGGTAAAAAATAGTCGTCGCCAGATCATTTGGTGGGGGCTGGGTGAACACCCAATCTGTGGGTGCAGACCACCCTACAAAATACATATGAAATTATGTATCACAGGAAGAAGGTTGGTGTGTTCTCATAGGCATAAGGGTCTACCACTTCAGAAGTGGAAGGTAATGAAATTTTCGGATTTAGGGGAACTGTACCTTGGTTTCATGTAGCACAAGGTACGAAAGAGAGTGTTTCTCGTAAATATGCCATAAACTCTTCATCTGTACAGGGTCCGGGGGTTTCCATACCTAGATTTATTTTATGAGAAAATCCAGGTTGACAGGATGGGGTGGTGGGTACAAACGTTGTTGCCACTATTTGAAAAAGTGGTTGATTAAAACCTCTTGCTAATTGAATAGTTGTAGAAGGAAAAGACTCTGACTCTTCAATAACTTCAATGAACCCCTCGGGTGGGTCATTCTGTGGTACTACACTATCCTTACCTGCGACAACTTGCTCACCCATGTGTCCTTCGTTAGAAGGATCTTGGGTACCTTGTGGTGGTGGTTGGTTGTCTCCGGGCCCAGATTGCTCGAGATCCAACCCTTGCATCTTGCATGATATACTCAGGCTGTGGTCCACCGGGGTGTAAGAATAGATGGTACAATCTAAGCCTCTCTATAAGGCATTCTAAATAAAACACACAAAGAAAACACTACTCAATCTAAAGGCAATAAGAAAACGTGTGAGTAGGTGGGATAAAAATCTGAATCCTCACAGGTTTGTCCAGTGTCATAACTCACGATGTACTATCAGGTCCAACAGTAATACTCAGCCTAATATTTCAGAGCACTAATCAAGGAGGATTAGGACCGTACCCTTCACCGTATTACCCGACTACCTGACAATATGTGCGTAGTAATATCCCCAAGTGTTGTTCTCGGTGTATTGCAACAACAAGATGACCAAAAGGTTAACTTAGTTGGTTTCATGATTCTATGAGGGTCTCCCAATATACTCAAGGTATGTGGGATCTCAAGTCTGTAGTAGTGTTGTCTAATGCGCAACTGTTCAAAAGGGGCCTTCCTATATACTCTTCGTACATGGAAGAACCGCACAGTCCCCAGATTGTAGCGCTGACCAAGTAACAACATCTCTTACGCTTAACGACGCTGGAACACGTCTCTCGCCTATCACACAATGTTGCTAAAGATTATAAATTATGTGCACTTTATTTTATCTTGAAGAGGTTAAGTGGACAAGATGGAGTTTCGACTAACTCAAAAACAATGCAAAAAAAATGAAGATGCAATCTTTCACTTCGATGAACGCTATACTATGAGAGTGAAGAAATTATTTTTCCTTTTAAAAATGTAAAAGTGTCCTACTTGAGAGAGAGAGAGAGAGATATTTCCCAAATGCAACAAAGAACATGCACTTTTCAATTTCAACTTTTCAATGACATGCACAAAGCCAAACTAACATGTATCCCAACTTCGAAACAACAAACAAGAATCCTTTAAGCTCACATCAAAATGAAAAAAAATTCTAATTGTTTCCTATCTTTTCAATGCTATCGAAAAATAGATCTCTATGCTATGAAAATAAAGGATCTCAATAATGCTTCCAATTACAATGGAAAAGCAAATAAAAAGCATTCACAAATTCTTTTAAAACTATGAAACTTGAAGAACGTTTTTTTTCTTTTTATAAATACAAGACTTAAAAACCAAAACCAAAGAAATAATAAAACATTTTTGTTGTAGTTGTAATTTTCAAGTATTCAAGCTAATAAAAGAAACAAAAAGAAATCTCTCATTTGAATTGCTATGGAAACAAGAAGGCCAATCAACTTCTTGGAAAATGAATGGCTAAGAGATCTAAGAAAACAAGAAATCAAACTCAAGATTAGAAAGTTCACAATGCACACAAAATTTTAAAAATTCCTATGCAAACCAAATCAATTCAATCCCTAAACAATGACCAAAAGGGAGTTAAATGCAAGTTTTGGAGGAATATAACACTATGATAGACAGTGAACAATCCCAAGAAGCAACCCAGTCCAAATCCCAATGAGGAAACCTACTCAAAATTCAAAAATTTCCCAAACCGTTGTAGTTTACTGGCACACACTAGTGTGACAAGTTGAAGTGTCGCATGATCAACAAAGCCCAGGTGCGGCAATTCCACATTGTATATGAAGGTAGAGTGTGACAGGAGAAAGATGAAATTAAAAAAAACAAAGGCTTCAAGAATACTCAAGGATTTTAATGGAAGAAAGGTTTAAGAGTCAATATGGATGTCCCGACGAATTAGAGGACCAAACTCTAGCAAAAAGGAAAGCAATAATGACAAGATCAGAGGGGGGTTAAATTCTCAAAACCAAGCAAACCCTAAGCTAAGGAAAGAAAATTTAGAGAACAATTCGTTCCCCAGTGGAATCACCAATTTTTTTTACGGATTTTTTGGTCAATGCGGACAAAGACTGAACTCCCTAGTCCAAAGGTTTGGATCTAGAACAAAACAACACAAAAACACACACCTTTCTCTAGATCAATCAAATTACTTAAGGATGAATAAAGTACATACCTTTTTATTGAAGGTTGTCCTCGTTAGTTTGAATCTCATGTAGTCATGCTCCTTAGGTTGAATAAAGAACCTGCAGAAGATCTAAAAGCAAAAAAGACTAAGTGAAGGCTGCACAAATATAACTTGATTAATCTAAGAAAATGACAAAGGATAAATGCTAAAAATTAAATTCAACATCATTTATGAGAAAGGAAATGTATTGATGTATTAAAAATAAGGAAAGAAGTACAACCGAAATGCCTTGGTGTTGTAGGTATCTTCCAATGAATCCTTTTCCTTGAACCTGTCACCTTGCTCCAAGAGGATGGCTACCAAAGGTTCAACTCTCTAGCACAATTCCTCCAGCATTTAGCTATCATAGACTCCACCCCCTCACCCATGGGCATGAGATTTATTTTATAGGGAAAAAAGGATAAGGGGGAGATGAGAGATAATAGGAGAAGGATAGGGTAAGATCCCAACAAGATAGGGGTTCAGCTGAGATCCACCCTAATAAGAGGGGATATCCATCCACAAGGGATTATTTCTAGAAGCTCCTCGAAGCTTCTATTTTTCCATTCTGATGAATAGTGTCGCACCCTGCTTAATAGAAACTTGTGACATATTGAGGTGTCACAGCCTGTATAAAAAGGCAAGTTGTGAAAATGTCTCATGTTGTTAGATAGCAACCCGCGACAATGGGAAGTGTCGCAAGTTGTCCCATAGAAACCCACGATAATGGGAAGTGTCACAAGTTGTCCCATAGCAACTTGTGACACTAATGCCAAAAAGGTTGTTTGGAGGGAAAAACTCATCTTTTTAACAAGTTTGATCAAAGGTACTTTGGGAATTGTGGCAAAGTTGAAGGTACAAGTTTTAGGACGAAATTTATGTGTAACAATAATGGAGAGGATTAATATCATTTGCTGGGCTAGAATGGGGTTCAGGATTGATATATCATTTGTTGGGAAAGAATAGGAACCCCATGCATGAACTCCAAGCAGTGAATGTGGACCTCCAAGTCAGAATTCTGTGTCTAACACAACATCATAAGGACAACCCATGTTCGAAAAAACCATTCCAAACAATTGTGAATCTTTTGTGTCAATGCTTTTGGATTTTCACCGTGTTGGAATTTGGAATTAGACATTTCGAATGGACACTCCACCCATATTCAGGGAATCAGAACGAAAAAGCTACATATGGTAAGAAAAGAATTAGGCCAAGTACAAATAAAATAGGTATTAGGAGAGGTAGACGTTAGGAAGCTATTTAATGATTTTGTTGTAATGTATTGGGAAAACCCTTAATGGGTGAGAACAAAGAGTGTCACTGCTATCGTGTAGAAGCGGTTTCTATCTCCTTCACATTCTTATGGTTATTCAGAAATTTTTTGATTAAGTGGAGTGTTTGAATCCCATGATTCTAATTAATATTCTCTAATTATACTATGGACATACCATCTGAGTTTTGAGTAGGAGAGTTTAGCATAAACATTTGAGTTCAACATCAACAATTGTTTTTGTTTTGACCTTTTAACTTGTGTGTGAATATTATTATTATCTCTATTTTTTTTGTTCAATGTTCTTTCTATTATTATTTTTTTCATTGGAATAAATAGTGGAAAATCCTTGAGTGAATTTCCCTATGATATGGATGGTAAATGGGGTAAACAATCATATTTGATTATGGAGCCTATCCCCAAGCGATAAAAAAATTCGAATGCATGACCTCCCCAACATTGGGGGGAGAGATTTGATCCATGGATGGTAAACAAGGTGAACCATTGGCCTTGATTATGGATCCTAACCCCAAGGGAATCAAATGAGTTGAATGCATCATCTCCCCAACATTGGGGGGATAGATCTCACATCTGGCTCATTTTGTTCTTTACATTTTATCCCCATAATGATAATTTTTTCATCCATGATATGCTTTCTCTGTCTTGATAGATTTCTAAGGAATGAGATGATTGATCATTTTTTCATTTGGCTCTATATTTCTTGTTCAATGTTCTTTCTATTATTTTTTTCTTCTTGTTGGAATATATCGCGGAAAACCTTTGAGTGAATTTTTGTATGATATGGATGGTAAATGGGGTAAACAATGATATTTGATTATGGAGCCTATCCCTAAGGGATCAAAAAAGTCGAATGCATGAACTCCCCAACATTGGGGGGAGAGATTTGATCCATGGATGGTAAACAGGGTAAACCATTGGCCTTGATTATGGATCCTAACCCCAAGGGGATCCAAAGAGTCGAATGCATAATCTCCCCAACATTGGGGGGATAAATCTCACATTGGCTCATTTTTTAAAAAATATTTTATCTCCATAATGATCATTTTGTTATCCATGATATGCTTTCTCTGTCTTGATAGATTTCTAAAGAATGAGATGATTGATCATTTTGTCATATGGATCTATTTTTTTTTGTTCAATGTTCTTTCTGTTATTTTTTTTCTCGTTGGAATAAATCGTGGAAAAACCTTGAGTGAATTTCCCTATGATATGGTGTTGATGTATATGTAACTTCGGAATGTATTTCATATATATATTTATTGTACTCCTATAGAGAGGTATTATTCCTCTATACAGAAGTGTCGTCATTTGTATTGACAAGTGTCGCGAGTGTGTTAACTTTCCGATGGGTTATTATACCACCTTGTAAGGGGTCGGCCTGGATTAATGTAACATGAGGTTATTGTGCTAAGCTAGACAAGTCGGCCCCATAATTTTATTGGGCAGTCAGGACAAGTATAAATAGAGATCTCCTGATCTCTATTTGGATCACTTTAGAACTCACACTTCCTTCACTCGGAAAGTGGTGCACATGTGAGGAGGAGGATCAGCTGCTAGGAGGAGTCTATATCTATGTACTTTGGTTGTACTATTTTTCTATCTATCTCTGAGGAAGTTGTGGGGTTTTTCACCTTAGGGTTTTCCCCACGGAAACTCTGTGTGTCTATTGTCTCTCATGCTTTTGCTTCTTGTGATGATTGACATGCTTTCTATGATTGATATGCATTGATATACTATATATGTTATTCTCTTAGTAAAGATCCTAGAGTATCTTTAATTAATGCTCAAAATTTAACATGGTATCATAGCTAACCTGAGAAGAAGACATTGTGCAGTGACGAAAACTAGGGTTTCTTGTTTATTGGGTTTCTCTCCACATATTTTGGAAAATAAATATGATAGATTGACTCTCCTAAGCAAGGTGAATCTATCTGTCCAATCATAATTCAATTCTGAGCACTTTTAGTTTTGGCCCTAAAAGTTAGGGTTTCCACAAAAATAGGAATTTCTAAAATCTGAAGACATAGCTGGAAGCTCCTTGAAAAAATCAAAGTTTAGAGCTTTGGATCGAGATTTTTGGATGGGTAAATCTCTGGGAAACTCAAACCCTAATTCAGGGTCCTCCTTAGTGAATCCAGGAAGACTAAAAGGAAGTTCTGAAGGGTGCAGCTTTGCAGATCTCAAATTCTGAATACACCAGGCTGATCATCTCATCAAGGTGCATCTTTCTATCCTTTCAGAAAGTTGAAATTCACATTTTGAATTTTTAGGGTTTCTGTGACAAACCCTAATCCGGGACCAGATCCAATTGTCAGCAAATCAAGTGGTAAGACCTAAATCTTTTCTATTTTCATTTGAAGTACTCTTTAAAGATGTCTCACCACACCAAGCTTGAGGACAAGCTTGAAGGGGCTGATAACTACCAAGCCTGTAAGTATAGGATTGGGTTAATCCTGGAAGAGAATGAGCTGGACTCATATATAATGGAAGAGATCCTTGTCCCAGAGGGAGAAGAGGCTAAAGCCCTTCAAAAAAAGAACTTGGTCAAGGCAAAGAGAATCATTGTTGATTCTATCAAAGGCCATCTCATCTCCTATGTGTCATCTTTGAAGACACCCAAAGAGATGTTTGACTCCCTATCCAAGCTATTTGAAGAGAAGAACATAAATCAGAAGATGACTCTGCGGAACCAATTGAAAGAGGAAAAACTTCAGAATGGAGAATCCATTCAATCTTATTTTTTAGGGTCTCTCATATCAAGGAACAACTAGAAGTAGTGGATGAAATGGTGGAGAATGGTGAAGTTGTCATGACCATTTTGAATGGCCTACACAGGTCATGGGACTCCTTTATCCAAGGAATCTGTGCAAGAAAGAAGTTGGTATCCTTCAGCAGACTACAGGAAGAATGTTCACAAGAAGAAGCAAGGCTTGTGGCACGAGAAAAAAACATGGGGAATGAAGATCAAGCTCTCACAGCTCACACCAAGAAGGGGAAGTCCAAGAGAGAGCCATCTCACTTCAAGAAATCTTCACATCACCATAAAGAAAGGAGAATATGCTTCACCTGTAATGAAAAGGGACATATTTCCATAAATTGTCCCAAGAACAAGAAGGACAACAACAACTTCAACAAGAAGAAGAAGGGCAGCAAAAGAAGGTACCATGCTCATGCTGCCGAGGATGATGAACCTCCCAAGAAGAAGGCTAAAGAAGAAAGTGATGATGACTCATCAAGCAAAGAAGAGTATGTTCTAATCTTTGCTCTCACAGGTACTATTTCTCATGGTTGTAATGATTGGCTTATTGATAGTGGAGCTTCCAAGCACATGACTGGGTTTAAAGAATCTTTTGTAAATCTATCTGAACATGAATCACCCCATAAGGTGAAACTTGGGGATGATTATCAATACCCTATCAAAGGAAGTGGGGAAGCCTCCTACAACCTAGATTCTGGAAAGTCTTTGAAGATGAAAGAATTTATTTATGTACCTGGGCTCAAGAAGAACCTACTCTCCATATCCGCATTGGATGCAAAAGGTATGAGGGTTGCATTTGTGGATGGCCAAGTTCTAATGTGGCCAAAGGGAAAGACCATAGATGATGTAGTGGTGATTGGAGAGCAAGAGGGAGGATTGTATAAATTGAAGGGACAACTTGAACATGCCATGGTGCATGATTCCATGGAGCCAAGTGAACTTTGGCATAGAAGACTTGCTCATATGCACTATAGGGCACTTCCAATTGCAAGCAAGGCTGTAGAGGGCCTTCCTGAAATAAAGACAAAGCATGAAGGTGTTTGCAAAGGATGTGCAAGAAGGAAAGAACATAAAGAAAGCATTTCCAAGAAGTGAAAGCAAAGCTAAAGAAATCTTGGAAATCATCCACTCGGATGTATACGGTCCGATGTCATCCAGTTCTTTGAGTGGGTATGTTTACTATGTCTCCTTCATTGATGACTTCTCCAGGAAGACTTGGGTTTACTTCTTGAAGAACAAAGATGAAGTGTTTGATAAGTTCAAGGAATTCAAAACCTTGATGGAGAACCAAACTGATAAGAAGATCAAAACATTCAGATCCGACAATGGTGGAGAATTCACTTCAGGTGACTTCAAGAAGCTATGTAGTGATTCAGGGATTAAGAGGGAGTTGACTGCTCCTTACAATCCACAACAAAATGGAGTTGCAGAAATAAAGATAAGAACAATCATGGAGGTAGCACAGACAATGCTACATGACCAGAATCTGCTTATGCAGAAGCAGCTAGGACAGGTAATCCAGGAAGCAAAGATCAAGAGGGAGCACACTCCAGCAGTTCATGCAAGGAAGCAAATATTCAGAGGGAGTCCACCCAAAAACCAAACAAAGATAAGTATTTGAATTGTCATTTCTTGAATATTCTGTTTGTTTAAAATAATGTTATTCAGTAATGTATATGCTTATGTTCATAGACTTAGGTTGTGTATTATGCATATTAGAATAATTGCATTGATGAACAAGATACTACGAATGTGCAAGTAATGGGTAAGTGGCCTATGGTACTGTACAACATTCCATTGCTACTTATCTAGAATGAAACCTCTTTGATGACATGTTGGGAGTTGTTCACACTCTTAACAATGTTCTGGTAGAGATTGGAAGGCATCTAGAAAGTTATGGGATATGGATAAATGTTGTATTGAAGCATTGGCTAAGATAATTGCATGACTGTATGACATATATTCTTATGTGTAAGATTTTGTTATGAAACTATGAGATGTTTCTAATCATGCAATTTAACTTGTCTTGTAGGAAAGATCGTATACCATAACCTACAAAAGAAGGACTACAACATGTGTTCCAGCAACAAAGTTATCTATTGAAGATATTGAAGATATTAAAGATATTGAAGTTCCCAGGATCTGGGATGAAGTAATGAAAGAATGCCATGATCCGTCGATCATGAAGAATGATGGTTGGGATGTGGTCCTAGACCAGAAGGGAAGTCTGCCGTGACTTCCAAGTGGATTTATAAGATCAAAGCATGTTGTAGGTAGCAGCATAGAGAAATACAATGCAAGATTCGTAGCTCGTGGCCTCTCTCAGAAAGAGGGAATAGATTATGAAGAAACTTTTGCTCCTGTAGCCAGGTATACTTTCATCAGAACAGTACTTGCTTTGGTTGCAGTGATGAAATGGAAGATACACCAGATGGATGTCAAGACTGCTTTCTTGAATGGTGTAGTTGAAGAGGAAGTGTATGTGGAGCAACCACTCAGTTTTGAAACACACGACAGGAAGTCATATGTGTGCAGATTGAAGAAAGCCTTGTATGGCTTGAAGCAAGCTCCTAGGACTTGGTATGGTAGGATGGACAGTTTCCTATCTAGTTTGGGCTTTACCAAGAGTAAAGCGGATTCCAACCTTTACTACAAGGTTGAGGAAGGAAATCCTGTGATACTACTCCTATATGTGGATGACCTATTTGTAACAGGAGATGATAGACTGATTGCTGATACAAAGAGGAAGCTTGCTGCCGAGTTTGATATGAAGGACTTGGGGATGATGCACTATTTCCTAGGTATGGAGGTGTGGTAGAGTGCAAATGGGATCTTCCTTGGACAAGGGAAGTATACAGTAGATATCCTGAAGAGGTTCAGGATGATGGATTGCAAGGCCATGGCTACACCTATGGCATCGTGTGAAGAACCTGCAATAATTAATTAATGCAAATACACGAGATATCATAAATAATAGAACTCATAATCACTTTTATATTGATCACGGGCCACTTCGAGGGGGCAACCTCCTTTGAGCAAGCTCAATACAATTAACTTCACGGTCCCTTCATAGGCCTCAACACACACTTATATACTAAGTCTAGGCACCAATACCATGGGTCAATACTATGTGTCAATACAAACCATGGGCTAAGTCTAGGCGCCAATACTATGAGTCAAAACCATGGGACATATAATACTATGGGACGACTTATAAAGCATATGCGTCCAATATTATGGGTCAATACTATGGGCTAATATAAACTATGGATCAACAAATACTACGGGACGACTTACAAAGCATATGCGTCCAACAACAATATACTAACAAAGTAAAGACATGGGTTCCTAACATTCCCTCTCCCTTGGAAAAAGCTTTGTCCTCAAAGCTTTAGATGTGGAAATTGATGCAGAATCTGAAGGAGTGGGTCCCCTATAGCATCCTCGGGTTGCATTCCGAGCCACTAGCGCCTTTGGAGTTTCAGGGAGGATTGCATGGAAGGCTATAGACAAAGAAGAACCATATCAACGATGTGAAAAGTGCGCTCAAAACGGTGTTGATCGACTTGTTGTTTCAGTCGAATTCTTGCCATGTGAAAATTGTCCTGCAGAATGAGAAGAAGTTGATCACGGTTTCGAAGAATTGAGTCAATTGCCTGAACTGGGGAGCTGCTGAAGGTGTATGGAAGAAGAACTGGTGGTGCCTGTCCAGAGACTGCTTCATATGGTGTCCTTTGAGATGTGGTACTATACCACTGGAGCGCTTCTAGGAAATCCATAGAAATAGTTGTCCAAATCTGTGGAGGGATGGGCAAGGGTTCGAGTAGTCCCGAAAGGAGGGTCGTTTCACCCTTGTTGACCTGGAAAGTATCACAGTCAACCGCCATCCATTGAATTGTCCTTTTGAATCCCTACCAAAAGAAGTTACATTCTTCTTGGTCATATGTTTTGAGGAACCCAGAGTGTCGTACTGATGAAGAAGCATGGAGTTCATAGAAGAGATAGCCTCATTGAACAGATTGCAACCAATTTGGAACAAGCAGAGAAATAGCTGTAAGAGAAACTGGGTCATCAAATGTGTGAGGAGGAGCATCTTCCACCATATTGTCCTTACCCTTCTGGTAAGTGGTTGCATAGTCATAACCCATGAGTTGGATAACCCATTTCAGGTGTGTTGGGGAGGAGACCTGTTGTTCCAGGAAAGTTTCTAGACTCTGGAAACCAGTCTTGATGCAGAAATAATTCCCCAATAGGGATGGCTGCCACTTCTGTATTGTATGCAAAATAGTCGTCATTTCCTGTTGAGAGGTAGATGCAGCTAAATTCTTACCGGAAAGGTATCTTGAAGGCAACAAGCTCATTGGTTCAACAAAGACACCTGCATATCTATCCAAGGAAGTAGTGGAGACTGTTGATGGGTGCATCTGAATGGAATGGAGCTGAGCGATGACACCATGTGAATTCTTCTTAAGTATTTTTTCCAAGCGATGTGAACTGATGATGCAGAGAGACCCTAGTTGTAAGCCCATAAATTTGTGTTGTGCCCCATTGACTAAAAATTGCATCCAAAGTTCAGCAAAATCCCATAAGATGGGGCCAAGTGTGCGTAACCATTGAACGCCCAAAACCACATCACATCCGCCTAAGGACAAGGCAAACATGTGAGAGCGCAGGTTATAATCTTCCATAGAGATACGCACATTGTGACACTTCCCCTTGCAAGGTAAGGTGCCCCCATTGGCAACCATGACTTCAAAATTGGAGCAAGGATGGACAAAACAATCAGCCTGTTTGGAAATCCGAGGATCAATGAAGTTATGAGTGCTACCAGAATCAATGAGTATGGTAAGAGGGAGCTTCTTGAAGTATGCTCTGACTCGCATTGTTTGTGGGGTGGTGCCGTCAGTTACAACATGGAGAGAGATCTTGGGTGGGTCGTCCTGAGATGGGGTGTCAACAGGTGGGTGTTGAATGTCGACCTGATCATCTACTGTATCTAGAGCTTTGTCATCAAGTTTTGAGGCAGGCGGAGAATCCACATCCAAGAGATAGAGATTTTGTTGAACACATCTATGTCCCCGAGTGAATTTCTCATCACAATTATAACAAAGCCCTTTTTCTCGGCGTGCCTGCATCTCTGTTTCAGACAATTGCTTGATAGGAGTTGGTTGAGGAGTAGGCGTGATGGGAGGTCGTTGGGAACCCATATTTATGAAGGGAACAAAGGTGGGTTTGGAGTGTTGTTGAGCTGCGATCTTGTCCTCGTCCAGCTTAGCCAACCCTAGGACTTCCATCATTGTGTTGGGACAAAAAATTTTGACCTCTGAGCGGATTTCATCCTTGAGACCATTGATAAAACAACTCCTGTAGAATTCATCAGACAATCCTTCTGTGTAATTAGTTAGTTTCTCAAATTCCGTCTGATACTCTCTCACTATGCCAGTTTGGTGAAGTTTAGTGAGTGCTCCTGTGAAGTCGTCAAAATCACTAGGACCAAATCGTGGCAAAAGGAGTTGGCAAAAATCTGACCAGTTTGGCTCGGGATGAGCTTTGATGTACAAACAGTACCATTGAAGGGCTTCCTGTTCCAAATGAAAGGATGCAAGTGGAACTTTCTGGACATCAAAAGTATTATGCAGACTGAAATATTGTTCTGCTCGGTATATCCATCCAGTCGAATCAGTACCATTGAAGCGAGGAAAATCAAGCTTCGGCCCACGAAAATTGCTGGAAGAAGAGAACCCGGTGGCTGCAAAAGATTCTGGCTGTCGGTTATTGTTCATGGCTGAATGCTGAAGATGGAGGCTGAGAAATTTTTCATCTAGATCTTGGATTTTGGTTTGGATGGCTGCAAGTGCTTCCTCCATGGTGTTTTCTCCTATGTGAGTGACAACCATAACCAGTAATTTTTTTTTTTGTTGGGGGGGGGAATGGATAGAAAAACACAAACACAAGCTTATTTAGTACGGGGAAATTTGGATTTGGGAAAAACTCGGAGGGGTAAATGGGGTTTGACTAGGTTTTCGACACTTTCTGAGGGACAGGGAAGCAAAAAATGGAGATTTCAGAAGCGGGAACTCTATGGTAAAATTTGAAGGCAATCGGGTGAAAATTGAAGAAGTTATGGCAAACCCTAAAAATAGACAAATGTGGGATTTCTGGTCTTGGGAAGTGGAATTTGGGATAGGATCTTCAGGAATGAAATATGTAGAATGGGATTGCAGGGATGTCAGTGAAGTTTCAGGGAAAACAGAGTTGAAACAAGGGAGATATGGCCGAAAAATAGAATTTTTTTATTTTTATTTTATTTTATTTTTATTTTTATTTTTATTTATTTTTATTTTATTTTTATTTTTATTTTATTTTATTATATATATATATATATATATATATATATTTTATTTATTTATTTATTTATTTATTTTTTTTTTTTTTTTTTTAGAAATGGATCGGCAACAGCGGCGCGGAAGGGATCCGCAATAGATGGATCTGCAACGGCGCAGAAGGGATCGAAAACGACTGGATCTGAAACGGCAAATGGATCTGGAATGACTTTCAGAATAGATCTGAAACGACTGGATCTGGAGTGGAAGTGATCGGTAACAGTTCAACTGAAAATAGATATGGACCCCAGGTATGTACGGCTTCCTAACAGTTCAGGTGTTTCACTCAGCCACCAATGCTGTCTGACGGCTTGTGTATTGGGGCAGTACCCTTCACTCCATGGCTCAGGTAAAATTGATAACCGCTTTGCCACAAACGATAGCTCTTGGTTTACCTCATGGGTGGGAACTAGTCAATCAGGTACGGGTTGTTGCCCTTTTCACTGGCAGGTCCTCTCAATGGGCCAGCTACTTTGGGGTTCCTGTGGTACTCCTCACAATGAGTTTTAGGGCTTATTCCCAAGTACTTCCCACAGTTAAGCGGATAGGGATTATTCCCAAATCCGAAGCTGCAACAGATGTGAAAAAAAATTTGGCAGAAATTCCACCCAACGAGCCCAAGAAAGTGCTCTGATACCAGATGTGAAGAACCCGCAATAATTAATTAATGCAAATACATGAGATATCAGAAATAATAGAACTCAGAATCACTTTTATATTGATCACGGGCCACTTCGAGGGGGCAACCTCCTTTGAGCAAGCTCAATACAATTAACTTCACGGTGCCTTCATAGGCCTCAACACACACTTATATACTAAGTCTAGGCACCAATACCATGGGTCAATACTATGTGTCAATACAAACCATGGGCTAAGTCTAGGCGCCAATACTATGAGTCAAAACCATGGGACATATAATACTATGGGATGACTTACAAAGCATATGCGTCCAATATTATGGGTAAATACTATGGGCTAATATAAACTATGGATCAACAAATACTACGGGACGACTTACAAAGCATATGCGTCCAACAACAATATACTAACAAAGTAAAGACATGGGTTCCTAACACATCGAACCTGAAGCTTCTGTGTGATGCTTCATCTGAGCCGGTTGATGTCTCTATGTATCGTCAGATGATTGGGTCCTTGATGTACTTGACGAATACGAGACCAGATATTTGCTTTGTGGTGAACACATTGAGCCAGTTCCTGACGGATCTGAGGAATGTTCACCTGGTTGCTGTAAAGCATATTCTGAGGTACTTGAAGGGTACAGTTAATTATGGGCTCAAGTATGATGCGAATCAAAAGTTTAACCTACATGGTTATGTTGATTCAGATTGGGCAGGCAGTGCTGCAGATAGGAAGAGCACTTCTGGGTGCTGCTTCAGTATGGGATCAGGTGTGATCTCTTGGTTTATCAGGAAGTAGTCCTGCATAACATTGAGTACAGCCGAGGCAGAGTGTGTTGCAGCCTGTTCGGGTAGTTGTGAGGCAGTATGGCTTCGGAAGTTGCTGTCTGAGTTATTTGATCTACTGCTGGAGGCTACTGGTATATTTTGTGACAACTAGAGCTATGTGAAGCTGTCTGAGAACCCGGTGTTCCACGACAAGTCGAAACACATTGAGATCAAATATCACTATACCAAGGATATGGTGCAGAGAGGAGCAGTGAAGCTCCTGTATGTTGCGATGGATGAGCAGATTGCAGATGTATTGACGAAGCCACTAGCCAAAGTGAAGTTTGAGTACTTCAGAGAGAGGCTTGGTGTTCTTTAGATCGACAACACTTCGAGGAAGAAGTGATGGAGACATTTGTTGTAGCCATTCCTAGCATGATGGAAGGGGGATCCTTCACATGGCTGTGGATGTAAGCGCTTGATGATGAGCATCAGGATGATGTTTTGGTTTCTCTTCTGTATGATCAGTTGGATCATTTACATTTGTATGTATGTGTACGCATCATGTTGGATGTTAGATATGATCAGTTGGATGATTTATGTATGTATGCATCATGTTGGATGCTAGATATGATCAGTTGGATCATTTATGTATGTATGCATCATGTTGGATGCTTGGACCATGTATCTATATATGTATCAGGTGGATACGTTGTATGATCAGGTAGATCATGTATGTTGATATGTATCAGGTAGATACATTGTTTGGATCATGTATCTATGTACGTTGTATGATCAGGTAGATCATGTATGTTGATATGTATCAGGTAGATACATTGTTTGGATCATGTATATATGTATGTATCAGGTGGATACACTGTGTATGGTGATATGTATTAGGTAGATACTTGGTATGCATCAGGTAGATGCATTGTATGATTAGGATGATCGTGGATGACGATCTTCTCCAGATGACATGCATCAGGACGATGCAGTGATGATGATCAGGATGATGTATGGAGAGTATCAAGTTGATACTCTGTGGCCATGGACAGGTTATGTAGATGAGCATGTAAGTAGACCTGGGAGATCCAGACAGGATGAAAAAGGCCTCGGATGCTCTTTCGAGGAATTTCTCTGGGAGGACATGTAAGTAGACCTGGGAGATATGGACAAGATGAAAAAGGCCTCAGATGCTCTTTCGAGGAATTTTCCTATGGCATGTAAGTGGATCTGGGAGATCTGGATAGGATGAAAAAGGCCTCAGATGCTCTTTCGAGGCATTTCCATGACCACATGTAATATGCTCCTGGGAGATCCGACAGGTAGAGCTGTGTGCTCGTAACATCCTGGGATGCTTCAGCCAGGTTTTGTGGTGGACCACATGTAATGTGCTCTTGGGAGATCCGATAGGTAGAGCTGTGTGCTCGTAATAGCCTGGGATGCTTCAACTAGGTTTTGTGGTGAGATCACATGTAATGTGCTCCTAGGAGATCCGACAGGTAGAGCTGTGTGCTCGTAACAGCCTGGGATGCTTCAACCAGGTTTTATGATGGGTCACATGTAATGTGCTCCTGGGAGATCCGATAGGTAGAGCTGTGTGCTCGTAACAGCCTGGGATGATGCAACCAGGTTTTGTGACGCACGTAATAAGTCCCGAGGATTCCACAGTATGGCCAGTGATGATGAAGACCTGCAAGTGGTGGGCCTACATCCAGTATGAAAAAGGACTGGCTCTGTAGAACTTCCTATGACGAGGAGATTCAGATATTGATTGAGATAGCAACAGTAGTGACGATGACGATGCTTCGAGGATGATGACTCGTTGATGATGATCTAGAGAAGAAGAATTGTGCTAGCAGATCTGTGTTGATGTATATGTAACTTTGGAATGTATTTCATATATATATTTATTGTACTCCTATAGAGAGGTATTATTCCTCTATACGGAAGTGTCGTCATTTGTATTGACAAGTGTCGCAAGTGTGTTAACTTGCCGATGGGTTATTAGAACACCTTGTAAGGGGTCGACCCGGATTAATGTAACATGAGGTTATTGTGCTAAGCTAGACAAGTCAACCCCATAAGTTTATTGGGCAGTCAGGACAAGTATAAATAGAGATCTCCTGATCTCTATTTGGATCACTTCAGAACTCACACTTCCTTCACTCGGAAAGTGGTGCACATGTGAGGAGGAGGATTAGCTTCTAGGAGGAGTCTATCTCTGTGTACTTTGGTTGTATTATTGCTCTATCTATCTCTGAGGAAGTTGTGGGGTTTTTCACCTTAGGGTTTTCCCCACGGAAACTCTGTGTGTCTATTGTCTCTCATGCTTTTGCTTCTTGTGATGATTGACATGCTTGCTATGATTGATATGCATTGATATACTGTATATGTTATTCTCTCAGTAAAGATCCTAGAGTATCTTGAATTAATGCTCAAAATTTAACATATGGATGGTAAATGGGGTAAACAATCATATTTGATTATGGAGACTATCCCCAAGGGATAAAAAAATTTGAATGCATGACCTCCCCAACATTCGGGGGGAGAGATTTGATCCATGTATGGTAAACAAGGTAAACCATTGGCCTTGATTATGGAGCCTAACCCCAAGGGGATCAAAAGATTTGAATGCATAATCTCCTGAACATTGGGGGATATATCTCACATCTGGCTCATTTTGTTCTTTATATTTTATACCCATAATGATCATTTTTTCATCCATGATATGCTTTCTCTGTATTGATAGATTTCTAAAGAATGAGATGATTGATCATTTTGTCATCTGGCTCTATTTTTTTTGTTCAATGTTCTTTCTATTATTTTTTTTTTCATTGGAATAAATCGTGGCAAACCCTTGAGTGAATTTCCCTATGATATGGATAGTAAATGGGGTAAACAATCATATTTGATTATGAAGCCTGTCCCCAAGGGATTAAAAAAGTCCAATGAATGACCTCCCTAACATTGGAGGGAGAGATTTGATCCATGGATGGTAAACAAGGTAAACCATTGGCCTTGATTATGGATCCTAACCCCAAGGGGATCAAAAGAGTCGAATGCATAATATCCCCAACATTGAGGAGATAGATCTCACATCTGGCTCATTTTGTTCTTTATATTTTATCCCCATAATGATCATTTTGTCATCCATGATATGCTTTCTCTGTCTTGATATATTTCTAAAGAATGAGATGATTGATCATTTTGTCATATATATATATATGGTTCTATCTTGATAGATTCTAAAGAATGAAACGATTCATCATTTTGTCATCCATTATATATATATATAAGCTCCTAATGCACTTATGGTCTCTCTTGTTATTGAGATATTATTTTTATAATTCCCTCCTTGTTCATTGCTCTTCATAACTATATGGATTCTTATTGGGAAATATAATAGGTCCTATCAATAGCAAACAACTATCTTATCTACTTAGTAGGAATGAGTTGCAACAATTGATTACCACAACTATCTTATCTATCCAGAGGGAACAAGTTGTAACAAATGATTATTGCTTCCAAAATAAACAACCTCAATGTTTCAGATATAATTCAAAGCACATTGAAGAGTTAAAAATATTTAATTTCAAATCCTCAATCTTTTGAATATAACTCGAAGCACATTGAACATTGTAAAATGTTACTTTTAAAAAGGAAAAAAATACCATGCCATGCTATTTGAAGGCTCCTTTCACAATGCTTCTGACAACTATCTAACTAGCAATTATCAAGTAGGTCAATATAACACATTAAAAATTCAACTTAACTTCATTCTTTATGGAAGAGTTGGACATCTATTATAGTTCACCTTTGACAAAATGCTCCCATTTGGTTATAGTGGTGTGCTTGTTTTTTCATTTTGTTGTTGTGTCCATGATCCAAAATGACCATATGACTCCACTGATGTTTTAGGGAAGGGAATATGGCATTTGGAATCAGTTACAGTAAGAACCTAAAAATAATACTAACAAAGCAATATGGTAAATTGCTTGTTTGAAGGTCAAATAAGTGGAATTTTGCGATTACAAACGTTGAGTATGTAGATCCTAGGCTATTTTTTGCATTCTATGGGTTGATAGTGTTATAAACATAATAATAATAATAAGCTAAAGGACTCGTTTTAACTAAAAAGTATGACCTAATGAAAGGACATGACCTATTTCTCGTGGTGACCAGTAAATGCTTATATAATTAAATATTCTCATCGTATTGTGGGTATATTATCTATCAATCAATAAATTTATTATAATTTTCCAAATGGATTATAACTTACTATCCTATTTACATTGGATATTTCTTTAGTAATATACTTTGTTTGTCACATTGGTATTAGAGCCCTTTCTCAAGCATTTCATTGATTTCAGCTTTTGACCCCAAAATTTTAGAGTTTCTCTGATTTGATCTGTGACCACAACTAGCCTTTGGCCATTTAAAATTCATAGTTTGTCATTTAAAATTCAAAGTTTTTCAAAGAAAAGTATTCCACTGCCAAATAGCCCCATCAAGGATCACAACTGCTTGCCCCTGCAAATGGTTATGAAGAGTCATCATTCCTCATGCCTGTTAACTATTGTTACATAAACTAGCGTGACCTGTACAAGATATCAACTTCTGAATTTTGGACACAGTGATTTTAGTTGAAAATCACAAATAAAGGGTAAAGGAAAAATGACAAGAAAAGAAAAAAAAAGTATTTGTGGAGAGCCGCCATCCTAGACCATCGACACTGTCAACGCCTGCTCATCCCATAGCTCATTCGACTAAAGTTAAATCACGCAACGACTACATGACATGACGAGTCGCAATTGAAACATTGTAACTATTGAGAAGGTTAATCCGTTATTAAACAAGTGCCACCTTTTTTTAGTGGTGATGTCCCTGTCGAGAAGTATTTGTCCATGTTTGTGGTTGTGATTTGTAGATGTTGATACATGCACAGTTTGGATGAATTTGTAAATGATGTAATTTTGCAGCTATGCAATTGTTTACTGGATGAATTTGTAAATGATGTAATCTTGTAGCTATGCAATTGCTTAACCTCCTCCACCTACCATCTTTTACTCACTGCTGAAATGTATATGGTTTTATCCAAGAGTTCAAAGATATTGGGAAAATGGCTAAGAGCCAATATTCCTGTCAAAGTTTGGATGAATTTGTAAATAATGTAATTTTGCAGCTATGCAATTGTTTATTGGATTAATTTGTAAATGATGCAATTTTGTTGCTATGCAACTGCTTAACCTCCCCCACCTACCATCTTTTAGTCACTGCTGAAATGCATATGGTTTTATCCAAGAGTTCAAAGATCTTGGGCAAATGGTTAAGAGCCAATATTCCTGTCAAAATACAAGCAATAATAAATTCTATAATGATTATGATCTGTGGATAAACATGTGGAGATGGTTGTAGTTCATTATAGTTTGAATGCTTTTTTCCTTTTTGAAGGAAAGAAGATAAGCAACCAGTCCTAAGAGATCTATGAAACAATGGTGCATGGATCTAGTCATTGTGATAAATTATGTTTATTGTGATAAATTTTGTCTAGTCATTATGATAAATTATGTTTATTGTGATAAATTTTGCTTACTATTCATGAATGTATATTGATCTATTATATTGATAACTCTAAATGACCTCTTGTCATGAGAAAAAATATTTAAAGACAATATACTTTTGAGAATTTGGTTATTCCGTTATAAAATGATGCAAATAATTATATTTATAAATGTCACCCACCCTAAAATAATGATACAATTAATAAAATTAATATCTTATATATAAATTTAATGTTTAACAAAATGAAAACTTTAAAATTAAAGTATTGTTATTATTGTTATTAACATTTGAAAATCTGCCTAACAATGACATAATAACAACATATGGTATCATTACTTTACATTATTCATGCTATATTAACACCAATTGACCCATCACTTGACGCAATTACCCTTTAGCTATCCAAACCCTATTGAATATGCGGATAACAACCTTTGTCGATAAGAATTCCCCGTGTTTAATTTATGCAATTTTTTACAATGAAAAGGTAAATAACATTGTGATGCAAATTTTTACACTGTATTTTTAATAAATATAGAATTAAAAAAAAAAAAACCTCTCAAGGTGTATTAGAAATAAAGGTAAATTATAATAACCCGTTGTTAAAGGCACGTTCATCATAAATTACAATATAGAAATTTAAAAAAGTCAAACCTCTCAAGGTGTATTAGAAACAAAGATAAATTATAATAACCCATTGTTATAGGCATGTTCAACATAAATTGCAACCTAAGATCATTGCAGCAAAATAATTATGTTAAGTATGAATTACAACCTAAATTATAGTAATGCGTTGATAGATCTCTTCTCCCTCTAGAACTTGGATCAGACCAAACCAATGCAGAAGGCTTGTTAAGCATGATCTTAACTACTTTAAAAAGATTAGACATGAGGATAAATAATACGAAGAAGTCTCCATCATTAATTTAAATAATATATTTCACTTCTTGAAATAAATAAATAATGTACTAAAAATGGTTTGCAGAACTTGTAATTGAATAATGAGCAATGGGACGTCTCTGCATCCTCAACAGTAATGGTTAATTCCTGAATATGTTTGCTAATGGTTAGCTAATTCTACCCTCTCCCTTGCCTGTGGGGTTGGAATCTCAAGTTCATTGCTCTTCTATTCTCAAGAACAACTCAGACATAGATTGTCCATGGCATTTGATGCTGTGCTTTTTTCAGGTGTTTCAGTGGATTGAATTGTCTATAACCTATCCCAAGAAAAATAATTGATGGGGAGTATAATCATCTAGGATTTTAAATTTCAGAGGTTTGATCAATTAGACAATCACAGGTCTCATCTTTCATCCTCAGGGGCCAAGTGTTATTACGATAAGAGGGCTGGTAGATTGGGCATACTTTTTTCATACAAGCAGTGTAACCGGCGCCCAATGATGGGTGAGGGCGCCGAATCGAGCCGGGTCTTGGGGTCGAACCTGGGTGGGGACGGCCACAGCCGACCGCCCCAGCCACCCGGCCATAACGGCGGCCCCTAGATTGGGCATACTTACTTGGTCGACTTCCAAAATTATACCTCTAACAACAATGACCTCACATTTTGCATAATGGCCCTTGGAAACAATTCGATCGAAAAGCCCATCACTTGGGAAAAATTGTATCAATGAAGATCATTGTAGGTATTCATAAGTTTCAGGGTCACACATTTTTTGTTGTTTCTCTATTTACTCCATTTTTAGAACTCGAATTTCAAGTAAATAATAAAGTGCATGCCAGTTGTTGCCCTCTCCCGAACTATACCTTGTTGGATTCAACGTGGTCGCAGTTCTCCAAGTCGATCAATGAATCCAACATTATTTACCATTGAAATCAAGAGCGTAAGCAAAAGCGCTAGACCTAAGTCCGTTGGTAGAACTCGAATTTCAAAATTGAAAGACGTGAACCTGCCAGCATTTGTAGTTGTTCCACGAACTTCAAATTTCAAAATTGAAAGGCGTAAAACTGAAAAATTGATGAACTAGTAGTGTGTGGGCTATGTTGTATCCCAGTAAAAGCATTAAACCCAAGGAAATTCTCTATGAGCATTCAGTCCAGCTGCTGAAGAAAAAGTCAATTGATAAGTTATCATAAAATTAAAAAATAATGTTTAAGTATAAAGTGCATAAAAAGTCTTAAGGTATAAAAAAAACAAGCTAATATATATAAAGAGGATCTATTAACGAGATATATTTATATATATTTTAGAGGTAAGGTGAAAATCCTTAACTCAAAAGGTTATCAAAGTGTTATTAAAGATCACATATAACCATATTACCAAGTTGAGGTATAAATCTCATTTCAAAGTTAAAAGGAATCCTCAATAATCAAGTTAAATGATTTTACTTCAACGATCCATAAAAGGAGAAGGTATTATTTTTTGATAGAAGTTTGACGAAAATTAAATAGAATCTAATAATGAAAATAAAGGAAGGTTTTCTAAAACTTATTAAAAATATGCTTTGTTGTTATTAATTCTTAATGGGGTCTATTCAAGGAAGGATAGCATTAAATGATGACAACAATTACATTAATATTAACTTGGTCAGTAAACTAATAATTCCAAAATCCAATATATTCAAATATAATGAATGGCGTAAAGCATATGGAATAAAAAATCTTCCAGTGACAATTAATAATTATATTTTCATATCCGAATTCAAGATTACATCTATGTCTAACGAAAATGTTGACATCATTATAGGATCTCCATGGATGTAAACATTGGGGACTTTCATCCTAAAACAAAGAAAAAGCTTTTGACATTCTCTAAGAAGTAGATTATAATGTTGCAGGATGTTTCAATAAAGACAACTTCATAAGACTTTAAGGATATCTCAAAAATGATCCTACAAGACAATCAGAAGTCAGAACAAAAGAGGTAGAAAGAAGTTGAAAATGTTATCATCAATAAAGATGAAGAGATTACCTGTTTTAAGAATCATAGTTAAAACTTGACCACACAGATCAATAAATCAGAAAATGAAAAAAAAATCACAATAGGAAGTACAAGAGCAATTCAACAAAAAGGAAGTAGATTTTGAAAAAAAAAACTCAACAAGAACCTATCGGAAAAATATGAAGAAAATTCTCGCTTAAAAAATCCCAATCATGCTTTGATTGAACAGATAAAAAAAACTAAAAGATGAGGAGCTAGAAAAATCCTTAGAAATGGAAGTCCAAGCTGTGGAAAGAAGAACAAATACACATTCAATTAAATTATTATCAACCAATAAATCGCTAGAAGCACAAAAAGTTGAAGTTTCTACAAACACTCTACAAGCGATTCGAATACTTTATTGTCAGCCAAATCACAAGAGTTGTTATGATTGATTTCAAATCAAGAGGAAAATAAACAGTATTCTTCTTACAAACAAAACAACTACAACATTGAAAAAGAATGCAAAATCAACAACTTGTATGGAAACCTAAAATGAGGAGTTTTATCTGAAAAGTCGAACATCAAATAGTTCCAATGAAGGTATATTTGGGGTGGATCACTTCCCTTAAAATGAAACACATCGATTCAGGAATCCGAAGATTATATCGTTGTGTTTCGTCGAATATCACCGTTACAATTTCAGAACATCCAGAGAATATGTTACGAGTAAGAGGACAAAGTTTTTCAATAAACTATGCTTTGAGGACAATTTTTTTTAAAGGGGTGGACAATATTATGAACATAAAATATATCAATAAACACAAAATAAATAAGAATAGTTGATAATTAATAATAATAATAATAAAATAATTATTAAAGAATTAACTCTTTACGAAGAGTCACTAAGGTGCACTTTAGGGATTATATATACATAACTTTTTTTTATATTTGTAATCATCTAATACTATTATCATTTTATACTCTATCCCTATTTTATGGATTCTTGTATATTGAAACATTTATTTTGGATATTTACTTGACAAACCCGATTAGTTTGTCTCATCGGAAATCCGAAATCAATGGAATGCCCGAGAAAGGGATCTGATACCAATGTGACAAACAAAGTTTGTTACTGAAGAAACATCCAATGTAAATAGGACAATGAGTTATAATCCATAAAGGCAAATTATAATAAATTGATTGATTGATAGATAATATGCTTACAATATCATGGCAAGATTTACTTATACAAGCATTGACTGGTCACTATGAGGAATAGGCCATGTAATTTTATTAGGTCATACCTTTTAGTTAAGAAAAGTCCTTTAACTTATTAATTATTAATTATTATTATTTACTTATTGATATATTTATGTTCATAACATTGCCCACCCCTTTTTAGATGCATTGTCCTCAAAGCATACAAAGGTTATATCTTGTCATAATTCTTTATCTTTGAGGTTGACGACATGAGATGATATGATCTTCAAAGTGTTGAAAAAAATTGTCGAGCCGTAAGAGGATTTGACTACTATCTCAATCTTTTACAATACTGTATGGTGACAATCCCTGTAACTTGGAAACTGGTAAGCTTTCATATTTGAACTTTTTTTCAACATAGTAGCATCTTCTCTTATGCTCTCATCTTGATTTATTCAATAATAGTTTTCTAAACAAAACTTCTTGTTTTATGTTTTTAAACATTGTGTTGATTTTGTCATTTTTCAGTATTATCAATTCTTTTGTAAGTAGGAATATTGTTGTTCATGTTGATTTTGTCGTTGGTCAGGAATATTGTTGTTCATGTTGATTTTGTCGTTGGTCAGGAATATTGTTGTTCATGTTGATTTTGTCGTTGGTCAGGAATATTGTTGTTCATGTTGATTTTGTCGTTGGTCATGGCAACTCTTGTGATTTGGCTGGCGATAAGGAACCCTTGTATTTTGAACCTTATTCTTGGAACATTCATCTTTTGAAACATTTTGTGATTCACTAGTTAACATTATTCTCATATCAACACTGTTTTGAATTGAGACATGTATTGGATCTGTATTGGTTCCTTTTTTCGACATCTGAATTTTAATGTCTGATGATTCATTTACTGCAACTGGGCTAGTCTTTGTCTCCGTATTGACCCTTGATTCCTTGTTGGTAGATTTCTCTAAATTGTTTTGTAACGACTTCCTTTCATTCTTAAGTTTCTTAATTTGTATTAGTAAATCTTGATTATGACTTCTTAAGTGTGTATGTTCTTCATCTTTATCAGTGACAACCTTTTCAACTTCATTTGCACTTTTTGTATTGACTTCTGATTTTTCTGCGAGATCACCTTTGAGATATCCTTGAGATCTTCAACTGATCGAGCTTCTAAATATGACTTCATTGTAACGTCATACAAAGTGATTTTCTTCTTTTTATAAGAAAACGTCAAAAACTTTTTCCTTGTGTTGAAAATGAATGTGCCCAATGTATCCATCTAGGCTGAATGTATAATTATGCCACCATTGTCATTCCACAAGGATCTAACAATGAATTGTGATATGCAAGTATAACCTCCAATATTTAGTTGTAAATTGCTTATTTCATATTGTTTCTTATCCCAAAAGTCTACTCTTTTCACCTATATTTGACTCAGGAACCACTAATTCATTAGTGAATTCATCACTAATAGAATTATTATGTTCAATGGGAGCAATAGAAATAGTAATATCCTTCCCTCCAATTATTCCTTTAATTAGAAATAGTAATATCCTTCCCTTTAATTGTCTCTTTAATTTTAAGTAACACCTTAACATAATTGTTTGAAATTTTAGAAAATCTCTTCTTCTTCTTTTTTTTCTGTATTAAACTCCATTTAGATTTTCATCACAATTTCCATAAAACTTCTGTTAAAAAATACTTTAATATTTCAATGAATATATCCTTTTATATCCGTTGGCAATATCATTTTTTTCTTTATCATGTTATATTAATACTAAAGATAATGAACTACTTAAATTTCTTTAATATAACTTTTCTTCTTGATTTAGGATAACTTTGTTAACCTCTTTGTAACTTTTCAATTCAAACTTAAGGAAATTTTTAAAACGTATCTCCTTTATATTTCTTAAAGATTTATTTTTATACTTCAAATATAATTCTTTTAATGAAGATCAAATGCTTTATGATATTTGGAGCTTCACTTAAAAGTACCCTTAAAATTATGTAATATATAAAATGGTAACCTTGTAAAACAAAACTTCAAGTATTTAAAGTATTACTTAATTCTTTGTCAAACTTCAATAATAATTAATAGGGTTTTGCCGTTTCAATATTATTCAAGCCACCGTAACGATCACAAAGTAAAGTTTACTTATGGTAATCGAAATTCGTATCATGGTCACAATTCGATTAGTGTGTTTTAGTTTCATGTTTAACGTACTAAAAAGACAAAGATAGTTGAGATTCCAACACTATTTCATTGTAGTTGTTATAGTTTGTAGATATGTTTAGATGAGTTGATAATTGGACTATAGAAGGTAGTTTACATATTGTATGGTATCAAATCAAGTTTATTTGGCATTTGGTAGTTTGAGTGTAATTAATGCTTATCTGATTTAGGAATTTCAAAGATGTGGGATTGCCATACCTTGTGGATTTATAGATTTGCACAAGAAGAATTAAGTAGTCACAAACCTTAGAAATTGAAGATGGGCATAGAGAAGGACTCATTGATGAAGGTGGAAACAAATTGTTAGTTTGGAAACTCAAATTATCAATATTTTTAAGGGCATCACTGTACAAATGGTTGCTCTTGAGAAAAACATCTACCTCTTTTTGGAGACTCAAGCTTGAATCTTGCGAGAAACTAAAATATCATGAAGAGTTGAGGAAAGAAACATAAGAATTGAAGCTTGAAAAAGGGAACTCTAGTAACCAATATTTTTAGCACTTATTAAAAATTGAAGCAAAGGCTGAGATCAAGCCTTGCAAATGTGTCGTATACTCTCTTAAATTGAATCGTTGCTTGCAACATTATAAGTTTATTTTAGTGTGCATGATATATGAGATGAGCAAAAAATAGTTTTGCTAGACTAAAGTTAGGAGACCTTGCCCAGGCTTTGTGGGAGAGCCCCATTGAGGCACTTAGGTTGGGGGAAGATCCACGAGTGATTAAGTGGAAAGTATTCAAGGATCTCCTTAAGTCCTAGTTCTACCATATTGTCTATGAAGAGAAATTGAGGATTTGGTGGCACAACCATCGACATAGACAAGGATATAGTGTAAAAGAGTACACAACAAAGTTATGAAAGCAAGCCACCATTTACTTGGAGATTAATCACATGGACCCTGAAGTGGTTATAAAGTACCTTAATGACCTTCACAGTGACATAAGGAGGCAAGTTATGTTATTCAACCCCAAGATCATTGATGAGCCCTATGTGTAGGCCCAATACATTGAATCTAACAAGAAGGGGCATCGAATTGGTTTAAAGTAGTGAGACCAATATGGAGCTTCTAATAAGGGCAAGGATAAGAAGGGAAAAGAGAGATACAAACACAATGGAAACTACATGCATGCAAGGGCCCTAATAACGATTATGATTATTACAACATTGATGGTCACACTAAAGATAAAAATGGAAACTACATTCAACTCTAAATCATGGGAATTGCAAGGAGTAGTCTAACAAGAAGAATCTTTCAATGTGAATGGAAAAGGAAATTGAAAAAAACAAGAAGGTGGACATAAAGATTTTCTACATAAAAGTGCAGAAGGAGGTGAATCTAAGTAGCGTCCACCACAAAGAGGAGAAGGAGATGAAAAATCTATTCCATATCAAGATTCAGATTGAGATGAACAAAGTAGATTCTTTGTTTGATTTTGCTTCACAGGAAACTTCATTGCACAAGGCTTGGCACGTAAGCTTGGTTTAGAAATGATTGATCACCCTCATCCATACCCTTTGCATTGGGTGAATAAGGATGTAGAATTAAAAGTTATAAAGTAGTGTAAGCTTATAATTGCTACAGTGTAAATTTTATTAATGGAATATACGTTGATGTAGTGCCTCTTGATGTTTGTGGTGTAGTGTTTGATAGTCCTTATATGTATATGATGGATTCTATCTTCACGAGGAGAGAAAACAACACTATTTAATCAAGGATGGTAAATATTTTATCATCAGTGCACGTAAGGGGAATTCTAATATCTCTTTAGTGAGTGCACAAGACACTAAGAGATTGATCATCACAACCATGAAGATGTACTTCTTTTGAGATATAATAAAAAAGACATCAATTTCATAGGGGTGGAGGAATCATTTGAAGGATGCATGAAAGAACAAAAGTGCCAATTGGAAGAGCTTTCACATGCATATATTAAAGTGTTCCAAGATCTAAAAGAAATGCCACCCAAGAGGGAAGCATAGCATGAGATACAATCACTACTAGACTCGTCTTTACTAAACATACGTAGTACTGTACAAACAATCCATATTAGAGTTAGATGAAGTGAAGATACAATTGCATGAATTGTTGGAGCAAGGAGTCATAAGACTTAAGTACCTCGCCATGTGGTTCCCATGTCATTTCGGTAACAAATAATAATTTGACATGGAGAATGTGAATCAACTATAGAAATCTAAATAAGATCCCTCACAAGGATTAATACCCTTTACCCATATCAATGAGTTGTTAGCTCATTGGTAGCATGCAAGGTACTTCACCAAGATGGATTTGAAATCAAGATATCATCAAGTCTAGATCAAGGAAGAAGAAACTTGGAAGATCTCCTTCCATATGAAGCAAGGTCTATATGAGTGGTGAGAATTGCCTTTTTGTTTGAGTAATGCACTAACTACTTTTATGCATTTAATGAATGATGTGCAATGCCCAATTCTTAGATTCATTTGTCATAATTTACTTGGAATTTTTTTTTATCTTATTACCAATTGGGAGGATCATGTTTAACATTTGAAGTAGGTATTGGAGACACCAAGGAAAGATACCTTGCTAACAAACATTAAAGAATGTTAGTTCACTAAGAAATGCTTGATGCACTTGGGACATCTAATTGGAGGTAGGTGAGTTAAACATTGAGCCTGCAAAGATAGAGGTTTTCCTCAAGTGACCCACTCTTACTAATGTTACAAATGTTATGAGCTTCATGGGAGCAATCCAATATTTAAGAAATTTCATAACATCAATTTAGGCAATGGTTGCATCACTTCATGCTAAAGAACCAATGGAAAGGGTTTCTAGTGGGGGGTAAGACTCAACTCAAATCCTTTGAATAATTGAAGAAAAATATTAGTCAAGCTCTAGTATACAGTCGCCTAACTTGTTGAAGTCATTAGAGGTTGACATTGATGCTAATTGATATGCTATGGGAATAGTGTTAATGCAAGAGGGGAGACTAGTTTGATATCATTCAAAGCTATTCCATGGAGCAGTGCCAAATTACATCACATATGACAAGGAATTCTATGCCTTGGTTTAGGCAGTGAAGAAGTGAGACAACTATTTATTGGGTAAGGATACTATCATCCATATTGATCACCAACCTCTACAATATTTAATAGGCTCAAAATGAGCTCCAACAAGAAAGATGTTATAAATGGATGGGATTTCTGCAACAATTTCATCTAGTGATTAAATATAAGAAGGGAACTACCAACAAGTTGGTTTATTTTCTATTCATACCAGCAATATGAAAAACCACAGCTTAGGGAGCCATTCCCCATGATGTATACATAAAGGAGTATGTGGAAGATGAGGACTTCAAGGGGTTGCATTAGTGACTACAAGGACAACAAAAACAAACAGAGGTTGATTACCAAATCCAAGATGGTTACTCTAGAATATGGGGGGGATTTCTGTACCAAAAGACGAAAGAGTAAAGTAATGAGGGGGGTTCACAACTCCAAGGTCATTGGGAATTTTGGTATTGGGAACATCATGGCTAGCTTGCAGAGGTATCTCTATTAGGCCAAGATGCAATAAGGCATATCTAGATTTATCAGGGGTTGTATTCATGTTGCACCAAATAGCTTAGAAATAGGGAGCAAGGAATATACAATGAAATTCCAACCCCTACAAGGCCATTTGGAAGAATATCCATGTACTTTATTGGAGTATTGTTGAGGATAAGATGAGGGCATGACCACCTGTATGTGGCAATAGATAGTTTCACTGATATATTCTTTTTGATGGCTTGTAAAAAGACCATCAAAGAACAACACATGACAACCTTGTTCTTTGAAAGAGTTTGTGTGCACTTTGGATTCCAAGGAGCATCACTCATTTCTAATAGAGATACTATATTTATTTGTACATTTTGGACTTCATTGTGGGGGAATTTGGATACTAAACTAAGGATATCCACTACATTCCTTCCACAAAATGATGGGTAGATAGAGGTAGCAAACGAGACTTTAGTTCAACTTTTGAGAGGTTGCAATTAGAAGCATCCAAGGACCTAAGATGAAAATTGATTAACATACAACATTCATATAACAACGTTGTCCACACTTACACCAGTGATTCCCCTTTTGATCTTTGTTTTAAGATATTTTCCACAATCAACATTAGATCATGCATGTGGACACCCTAAAGTAGGGGAAACGACCTCAATTGATGCATTGAAGGCATCAAAGTTCATAGATAGGATATAGAAAATATACACTTATAGGTTCAAGAGAAATTAAAGAAGTATTAGGAGATATACAAGGCCATTAACATGATCAACACAGTTTTGAGAAGACCTTCCAAGTAGGATACATATTTTGGTTTTACCTTAATAAGGAAAGTTTACAAGGAACAAGGAGGAAAATCAAAGCCCTGAGATAAGGACCTTTCAAAAAATTGGAGAAGACTATAGGAAACAATGCTTATAAAATCATTTTTTTGGATTATATGCACATTTACTCTATAGTAAATGTAGAGAACTTGAAAATCTACAGGCCATCAATGCTTAATGATGATGAAAAAGTCCAAGTCTTACCTTCCATAGAAGATTTGATAGAAGATCTGGCATTGGATGCACAAACATAATCATCATAGGATATAGTTATGTATAAGAATATTAGAATGACCATGAAGGGTCAACATGAAGTTTGAAAAGTGGGATTGAATGCCTAGTTACTAGCCAAGGTCAAATGGTACTACAAGGAGAAAGGCAAGGAATTGTTTCATCATCTCCTTTAAAACTAAAACTTTTGGAGACCAAAAGCCTCCAAAATTTGGGAGGGATGATCCAAAATGGATCTACATAATTAGCACATGACTTCATTGATGCTATAGGAAAGGGAATATTGCATTTGGGACAAGTTTGGACAAGAACCTAATATCACTTTAATGGACCAAAATGGTAAATCCTATGTTTGAGGGCCAAAGAAGTGGAATTTTGGGGTCCCAAACACCAATTACCTAGGTCATGCACTGTTAGTTTTTCATTCTATGGTTTAATATCTTTCCAACGATGGTCCATTTTTTCAAAATAGAGTTTGTATGCAATAGTTATGGCCTTAGCAAGGTAACCATGAAAATATTCCACATAAGTCCAAGTGGTGACTATGTCAAGTCCCTATAATTTGAATATGGGGGAATTTAGTAGAGCCTTCTAGAAGCATTATTGAGATTCCAAAAGGGTTTTGTCACCACAAATCTAACTCTAATTCTAGTTATAAAAAAACATAATAGGAGGGAAAAAGATCCACTTTTTTTCAGTAGTTGTTGACTATTCCAAAATATGAGTATGAGTGTGGAGAAGTATTATTGAGGTTCTAATAGGGTTTTATAACCATATATCTAACACTATTTCTAGTTATAAAAAATATATTAGGAGGGAAAATGATCCACTTTTTCAGTAGTTGTCAACTATTCCAAACTATGAGCAGGAGCATGGAGGAGTTACTAATATAATAAATAGATAATGGTATTGTGGAGAATTGTAGAATACCTTAGTGGATCATAGCTTTGTATTAAGCTTGGACAACTTTTCAATTTGTATAGTAATCTCCATAATATAAGAAGATAAATGGCATCACCCTTCTTTTCTTGTTGGTTTCCCTATATAAAGTTTCTAGGGTAAATTTTGTTTCCAATGTGTGTGTCTTTGTTATTGTAGTTCGGTTGATGTCATAGCAGTTAAAGAATACAATTGGTTTGTTTAAAGAACTAAAAGACAATAGATAGTTATATAATTGAGCATTGTTTCACAGTGGTTGGTGTAGTTTGTAGATATGTTTTGTTGAACTGATTATTGGAATATCTAAGGTGGTTTATAAGTCAATCCTTGTAACATTGACCAATATTATAGTTGGTCCGTTAATTGATATCCCATATGATCAAGTTCAAGCCCTTGTTAGAGATGTTTAATTGATGGAGCATTCGATAGTCACCCATTGTAGAGGTAGTTGAACACTTGCAATTTTTGTCGAGGAGGGAGGTAGGGGAACCAACAAAGCATTTTAGAGATGGGGGATGACCCTATATGGTTCAAGGAAAGTTATAGTCCTCAAAGAGTGGTGTGGTTAAGGTGAGGTGCCAAAGCATTTGGAATGTAAGGAATTTTTTAGGTTACTTACCTGGTATTTTGAATTTTACTTTATTGATATAGGACTAACAAGGGAATTATGGGATGAAATGGATATACAATGCATAGCCATGGAGATGGAGAATGTGGTGTCATTGATGTATGGGATTGATGTGTATGCATCTAGGAAAATGGTGGTGGATACAATAGATATATTTCCATCTTGGAGGAAGGGACACACATTTACACAGACTTTATGGTAGCACAAGCTTCATGCATTGCAAGAGAGGATCACCTAACTAGAGGGGCAAGTGAGCCTATTGGACCAATACTGGGGTTGGGAGCTATGATGATGATGATGACGAGACAATACATTGAATCGTGATTGAGGGCCATTGAGATTCAAGATCCTCATAGGTGATCATCAAGGTGAGAGGGGGACGGGGTAGGGACCTCCTCTATGAGACTATGATGTTCTTATACCTTTGTATTTTGTAGGAAATTTTTGAGCTACAAAACCACACTTTTGAGTTGGCCTATGTATTGTGAAATTTTATTACCTAATTAAATGTTGTTTATTAAAGGATATGTACCAAATGAGTGCCTAAATCTATCTTATTGTTCATTTATTTATTGACATAATAAACATAATCCATTCAAATGTTAAGAGAATCCACATTATATTTTTAATGGTTGATATTTTGAACCTTAGGTTAGGACACAAAGAAGTCAAATAGGAATGAGTCTAATCATTGACAAACATAAGAACTACAACAGCAGGACGGAAGGTCCACACAACTAAGGAAAACAAACAAAAATAAGACATGTTTATACTATAAAATAAGATATACATGAATAGACTAAAGGTTAAGAATTCTAAGTATTATAAGTCTACTATACATATAAGATATTTATGAGTATATATTATTTGAAAGAATCATTAATAAACCATAGGAATAGAATAGAAATAGAAATAAAGGAATAAGATATAAAAAGGTTAAGAAAAAATACACAAGTCAAAGAAACAATCATGAAAGTAGAAAAAACAAAAAACTCTAAAAGTCACAAATAACTAATGAATCTAATGGAAAGGTACAACAAATTTTCATTCACCCCCTCTATCCATTCCCTAAGGGAATGCAACACTGACTTGAAAGAATTTACCCACAATATAAGTAAAATTTGTCTTTAATTTTACAACTTGACATTACATGTAATTCAAGTATTATATAATGAATTTGAACTTTGAAACTATAACAAAACAAACCACATAAATACAACATAAGTTTTACTTATCTTTAAGACCAATTTTCATGGAATAGCTAATGTTGAAAGATTTTCCTTTGAAATATAGGAAACCTAATGAAACTACCACTCCCTAAATTGAAGATGTGGATTGAGATGGGAAATGGGCTCTCTCTAGTATCCCCTCTCATTATAAATTGCATGAAATAGATTTTGTAGAGTCTCTTAGGAAGAATACACTCTCCTTGCTAAAATTAGCAAGACAATCACAATACCCTCTATAATATATCTAAAATATTCATAATGCCCCTTTCACCTTTATAGAAATAGATGCATGACCCCTAAGGTAAATTCTTGCATGCAACAATTAGGTGGAAAATTTCATATGTTAATGTGTCTTATTCACATAAAGAGATTAGTTCATATGATTGGGCACAAATATTCCTTCTGGTCAAGGTTGGGGTGGGGGAATTGATCATGCTAATTTTACTAGGAATAGTTGTACACCCGTCACATAGTCCATGAGCCCTTTTGCATCATGTCAATGCATAAACCCTGATTTTTCTCTTTCCCCATTCCATGCCATCTTTTATTGATTTTATTCATGTCATATTTATGCCTTATCTTAGGTTATAATAATCACATATTCTTATGCCATTTACACATTTGCTAGCAAGGTCTTGGCCTTGGGCTCTCACAAGGAATTTTACATAGTTTACATAGGTTTTGAAATTATCTTTTATTTTACATTGCAAAACAAATGTCTTCTAGATCACTTCACACATGCACATTGCATATACACACATTAGTCCTTGTCAACATAGAAATACATTATCAAATCAAAACATTGGGTTCCACTTGTCTTTGTTGCACCATATATGATATACACATGCACCACATAAGTTATGCACTTGTACCTTTTGTTTTAGTTTCATCACATATGTTAGATACCAACACCACATAATCCATACACTTGTGCCACATAATCCATGCACGTGCACCACATAGACCCAATACTTGAATGAATTGCATTATGGATCATTATGCATGCATGGGAATAGTTATCCATGCAAATGCAACACTTGGTTGGCATAAGTAAGAAGGTGACAAGTCTTCTCACCAGTGCTTGGCATATATAAGCAATCCCAAACAAGTTTCATTTGCAATTTCAACCATCATGACCTGACTTGTATGGTACCTTTCACACCTAGTGTTGTTGCTAGGATATTGGGGTCATAACCACATATAAGAAAGGGGTTCCATGTATAAATTCGAATGGTAAAAAATGCGGGGGAAACAATTACTATCCCATTTCAATAAACTTTATCTCGAAGTTTATATAACATTCTAATGTTATCCCATTCATGCTGAAATTTCCTTCTATTTAATCACTTCAAAATTGGCCAACAATTAAGTGCTATAATCAAGGAATTTAAGCTATCAATACTTAATCATACAATAATTAATGAATTGAATGAATTAATCATGTACGAGTATACCATAATGTAGTTGTACTTTTCATTCAGTCTAATCATGTAAATTGAAAGTTTTAATACACGGAATTACACATGTTGAGATCATATATAATATAATCATAACTTCTAGCCCTTCATTATTGTTTCACAATTGATAAGTTTTGTTTCCATAGTTTGATAACAAATGGCGATATGGGAGAAGGAACCTTTGAACTCATTTACTCATTATAAAACATATTATCAACACAAATAACATAAACAAATTTAAAAATCTCCTTGTTTGTGCAACTAGAACTACCATTCTCCTAAATCATATAGAGAAAAATATTAATAATACATTTCCACATATGCAACGAATGAACTTTTAGATTACATGGGAGGATAATACGATGAAAAGTACACATCAAATTCTTTTACCTATTGGCATTACCCTTAACAAGGATAGAAGAGGAATATGAAATACAAACTCTCATGACATCTAAACCAAGGGAAAACATCTATATACCATCCTCTTAAATAACAACCCTAGGTTAAGAGATAAAATAAAACAACCTCTTGATTTTTCAACCCTACGCTAAGAGACACAATAGTCCAACCCATTCACTAGCAATCCTAAGCCATATGAAAAACATTAGTCCAATCCCTTCACTAATGAACCCATGTTAAGTGAAAACAATAGTCCAATATTTTATTTATTCTTTAAAAGAAAATGATATTTCTTAGTGCACCACCTTATACACAAACCCGAAGGTTCAATACAAAAATTCTATCTCCCTCCCTCTATTGTTTCATAAAGCAAGATTTTAATTTCATCTTTTGAGGAAATGTATCTCTTATTTAACCATCTCACGAGCAAATCCTAGGTGTTTCAAAGGGGAATTCCACCTCTCGCCCCCTCATTTCAAAGACCAATATTTTTTGTTATTATTCAAAAAGCATGGGATTTTTCAATCAACCATCTCCTCAACAAATCCCAAAAGTTCCACAGGGAAATTTTACCACCCTTCCTATGTTGTTTCCAAATCAAAGACATTAAAAGTAAATGAAACATAAAATGATACAAAATAACAAAGTAAATGATGCATCAAATATCATACATCATTCGTTTAAATGTAATGAATCATAATAACGATATCAAATAGTTAAAGTTTCCCATTCATCTAGTGTCAATTTTCCAAATCCTCAAACCACATCATTAAGAACATAATAGCTTATGGAATTCACCACAAGGTTAACGCATGCAATTCTATATGTTGCTTTCATTTAATGCACTAAGATAAGACCAATCAATCAACAATCATATGTAACATTGTCATTAATTATGAGCAATTTGAGTGGATATAAATCATGTAGGGGTCAATCACCATAATCACATATATAGTTTCATCATTAAAAAACAATTCAACATGTTAATATTTTATAATTTCTTTTTCAGACAAGAGCTATGGAGTCGTTATGTCCTTATGACATTATAGTAGAAAGAGATAAACATTGAGAAATTTATTGGTAGATGATAACAGTGTCTTGAAGTTTGGGACTTTTGGTGTTTGCAATGGGTTTGTGGATGAAATCTATTATTGAAAACATGCATAGAAAGAGTCATCCATAAACTAGATTCAATATCACTTAAATGTCTAAATTGTTTAGGCTTCGAAATGAAAAGAACCAAGATTCAAAAGTGAGGAAGTCTATAGAAGTTGCAATCATATGTTTTTTTAAGTGAGATATCTCATGAACCATTGCACCATTTTTTTCTTCGTATATATAATTTTCTGATAAATAAAATATTGCATCATTTAAATAGATTGAAAACGATTGTTGTTTTGAATAAAAATCCATATATCAGTCTTATTTTATCCATTTGTAGTTGTGTTTTCAAAAAATGAATCACAGACACAAGTACATAAATATATTTAACAATTAACCTACTTTAAATAATATTATAATTTTTTTCAAACCAACTTAAAATCTATATGATATAGCACCAAAGACATGATTATCAACTAAAATTCCTTTTACAAATTTATGTATTGTAACATCAAAGTCTACATTATCATCCATCCTCAAATCCAAAAATGTTCCAAAGCACACCCTCAATGATCATTTTGACTTGTACAAAATGATCTCAGCAAGCTTCATATTGAACAACTGGACAAATATGCAATCAAGAAAATAGAGTAATCTTCTTGAGAAGATTGTATTACCATGACACAAGTACTCATAGATAGAAGGACACTCATATTTAATAAAGACCAAAGTTAGTATTCTTATCATGAGGACTATGAGAGAGAAACAAAAGTGTGATTAAGTTATAAAGGCATTTCGAAGTCATAGGTTGTGCTTAGGCAAAATAAATGATCTTCTTTCAATCATTAATTTTTTGAATTCTCTTTGAACTGAAATGACTGGAAGAGAAGAATCCATGCAATGACACAACCAAAATAATGAGTAGGGAAGAATCTCAAATCAATTACATCATGTAATCCTATGAATGCAGTTTAGTTCATCAGTGATAAATCTTAGCTCTTCTAGTATATTTCTTGTACATGATGTAATAACCACATTCTCTATATTGAATTACATCACTCGAATTTAGCAAATTCTTAGATGTACAATATGCAATATCATATAATTGTAAGAAGAATGCCTAATTTAGAAACAACTAAACAAATAAGTGAAATCCCTTATCCCAATACATATAATTTTGACAAGGAATAATACAACTAACATGTTCAATAATAAAAACTATCTAAAATCTAGGAAAGTAAATATATCTCCACAAATGTAACTTATAGGTTTGAGCACTACAGGGCTACCTAAAAATGTTGTGTTATGAAAATACTTGCTATCAAGATATTGGAAAAGCTTCTGCCAAAATGTTAGAAAATGGGAAAATGCATATATTTTATAATAAAAGATTCCTCAACCCACTTTTGAAAACATAATTTTCTAACCTACTTTGTCATGAGAATTCTTCACTATTATACGTTATTTCTAGCAGTATTATCTCCATTTCCATCACCTCCATTACCATATGACCTCAATAATATAACCAAAAACCAAACTAAAGACACAAGTTGAGCATAAAAGATTGTTGTGCAATTTTTTCCTAAAAATCCACACAACCTCGTCACACTAAAGGCCTAAAAAACCATGATAAGGACACAAAAATAGAATTTGGTTACTTTTAACTAGTGTGTGCCTTCCAAAATGGTATGGTGGATAGATGTGGACATTCTCAAACCATTATTTCCAAAACTAGCCTTTGATTTGGTTTCCAATGCCCATCTTCATCCCACTAAGTCATCAATGAAAAGGAATTATTCACACTAGATCTAGTTTATAGAATTATCCACATCCTTTCCTTTAAATAAATCCCTCAAGGTCATTCCAAAACACAATTTATATCCATAATATCATTTTCTTACACAAAGAGAGAGATAGCCTTATACATATTTTTCCTTTCTCCACTTGGGATTCTTCATGTGCATCACTTGGATGAGAATAGAGCATGAAAGGAGAATACTAACCTTCCCCTGGGTTGGTTGTAGAGGTCCACATCAACTAAATCCAACACCAAGTTGTGCCTCATACTACATTCTTACGTTAATACTAAAAATACAATACTTTACATCATGTTTTGTGTATTTCTTTAGCTAGCTTTTTCTATATGGCATTGCATGAATGTTGAGGGTTTGTTATTTATTTCTTTTCATTTCCATTAAACCTTATTGATCTAGTACTCAATATTGCATAACCCCTGTATAGGTTGGTGCTACAACACAAACACCAGAGTTGGATACCATACCAGAGATGAATCCCATCATTCATCCTTGGTTGTGTAAGTGCCATATCCAACCCTTTCCTTAGGTTATTGTTATCATTTCCTTCTTGTTTTCTATTCTTCGCTTGCTATTATCTCCCCATAGGTAGCTAACCTGGGTGAAAAACCCCAATTTTTTCCTCGACCACATACAAAATTCAAGCTTTTCCAATTTCAACTTAATGTTGCACATAAAAAATAAGTTTTTCCATCAATTGGGTTGACTTCCTAGTTTTCCAGTTTTAGTTCAGTTTTGGTTTTGGTTTTGGGTTACATATTAGATTTTATTGTCCATTTGTATCCCATTAATTGCTATATTATATTGGCTATTTGTTGTCTTATTTTGGATGATGTAGGCAAAGAAAAGATTGAAAGACCATAGTATTATGTGTTCTAAATTAGGATAGTTTTCAATCTCTTTATTTTTTCAACATTTAGATTCCAGAATTATAGTGAGTTATTTTTATTTTTTATTTTCTTAAAATCTCTTCATTTTGGTTAGTTAAGAGTTATATCTCTTTTTCCCTGCAAATACATAAAAATTGACTTATCTCCTTGTATATGTTAGAAAGAATTTAGCTAAGAAAATATTTCCTTTATATACTTAGTATTGGCTATTAGTATTTCTTCCAACTCTATTAATAGATTGCACTAGTCCCTAGCTAGATTTCATGTGAATTGTCATTCTTTGAAAATTAAAAAGTGGCCTTTGTTTATTAAGGAAAACATTTATGAGAAAGTTCTTTCGAATCAATTACATGTATTTTTAAATTTGATATTTCAGACCAATTGAATGTGGTCCATCATCAGGAACTTAAATCAAATGACACATGTTTCATGATGTCAAATTAAGGATAAAATAAAATTTTAAACTCACGTACTAAAAATATCACTTGAGGAAGGCATTTGATTTTGTTTAAGAAAAACAATTCATTTATCTTAAGTATTGAACAATATTATTCTTTCTTTACACTTTCTATTTTCAACATCTACTTTTGTTGTACACACCACATGTGGACACAAGCCACTCCCTCAAACAATGCTTGGTTCATGACATAAAGTTAATCCTAAAAGAAACCTTTAAGCTAACTTCCTAAAAAATATTAGTTGAAGAGCCAAAATATTTTTTTAGTTAAGTTAGGATTGTGGGGATACTAGGCATCCAAATAATTTCCGTCAATCAATCACAATTGAAACATAGTGTTTGACCTTTATGGAATTTTAAAATCTTTTCTAGTGGGTAAGGTTCAAAACCCGTTTCGCAATAGGTGTGCTCTTTAGAGTGGATAATACCAAGGTTGAGGCTATAGGTTTGATTGGGACTCCTATATCTTTTGATATTAAAGAAGATTCCCCAACCGTTTGATTTCAACATGAAGACATGGTAACTTGTTTCGCGTGCCCATGAATTGGTAACTTAGTGGCTTATTTCTTAGGTAACTACTCGGGTGGATCTTGTAGGAAGGAGGAAACCTGAGATAGATAGATATAGGCCGACCTAAGTTTCTCCTAGTGTCATACACTATAAATTTCTCATTCACACATTCACTCACTTCCTTGGTGGACTTTAGACCCCATCAAATGAAGTGTTTGGAAGGCCCTTGTTCTTCTTCTAATCCAATTGACCTTTCTCTACCACTTGTTGAGGAATATTTGCAAATTTTATTTATTTATTTTCAAATCATTTTATACAGTTCTCTCCCTCAGACTAGTGAGTCACATTGCACTAGAATTTAATTAATTAATCTTTAGAATTAGGTGTTATTTTATTTGAACCCCTCTCATTAGCCTGACATAAATCCATTAATTGAGGTAGTGCTTGTTTTCCATTGTCAATATTGCACCTCTTAGACGTCAACGACTTCAACGATGTCCTGTTACCATTGGGATTCTTGGTTGTGTGAGGAACCCACCTTAGTGTGTAAGTATGGAACATCAACAACCACCCCCCCTCACCCAGTTCCTGTCAGGATCATAAAATTTAGGTTCCTCTTATCCCAGATCGCCACCTTTACCTATTACTACTACTTCCTTTAGAAATCCAACATGCAACATGTTTAGAGTTTCTCACCCCAACTCTCCCAATCACCCCCATGATAATTCCAACTCAAATGCGACTGTAATAACTATTGTGAACACAATTTTGATGTTGAGCCTATCTTTCATGTCTAGTCTAAACCTACCATATCTTTCTTGAATAATGAATGGTCCTATAAATCATGATGCTACATGGCCTCTAATTTCCACTAAATTACCCTTCTGCATCCCTAAGTTTGAAGATAAAGTAGGAGAGGATCCTTCCAATCACAACATGTCATATCATCTATGGTGATACTCCAATAGTACAATAGATGATTCCATCCATTTGTGATTGTGCCAATGAATACTCACTGGTGTCCATTGCATAACCCTCTATGACACATCCCAACTTTGTTTCGTTTCCCTCCACTTTTGTCACCTTCTTCCAGTTACCTTTCTGATATGATGAGGGAGTATAAATTCTTTTTTCATGCTATCAGAACATAGATACACATATCATATATCACTTCCATGAATGGTGAAGATAGAGAAGCCTCTACAAGATCAAGTTAGATGTCTGCTTGCTTCGAGATCGGTTCTTGAAATCTCTCTTGCCCACCATAGCTAAAGACAACTGTTTTGAGTGATCACAAATGAAAGAGGAATCTATCTTAAATGATTAATAATATGATTTGATTTATGATAAATATGTATATTTGTATTATATAAACCTAGATACACCCCATAATGACTCATCCCAAAGAGATCAAGTGGGGGCTTCCCATTCCAGGGATAGTGTGATTGGTACAGTGGCATCTACCTCTTATCCATACAACTAAATTTCATCTTCCACTATAAATTATGTGTATGGTAATGCCCCTAATGGTCATCACTATAATCAAGGGAAATCACATATGCCCTACTTCCTTCATGATCCCTCAAGATCATCTTTGCACATAGAAACAAGTACCTCATATTCAATCCCTCCTCATTCATCTCATGTGCATGGTCCTTTCCTGTAGTGGTGCTATGTGTAGTAGTTATTGTACCACATGTGTGGCTCTGTTATCCCATGATCCTTACCATCCTTTACTTGTCCCTATGGTGGGACCTCTAGTCCAACAACATCCTCAACCTCCCCCTTTTCTATAAGGGAAAGTTTATTCTCTACAAAAAACACCCACCCAACTTGCACCCAACCACAAAAATATGCATTCTAATCCCAAGAATAATAAGAATAAAGGGAATCATCAAAATCAGGAAGGTGGAGGCCAATATATTAATTCTCTTTCTAATAATGGAGGTAATTATTACCTTGCAAGTAAGGATCCCAATAAACCTACTAAATAGGATAAGAACCCTTAGCTACAAACTAACCATCCATGTTCCTTTTGTTGAGTTTATGGACATTATACTCACCAATGTCCACACCTTTCTTGAATCATTAGTTATTGGATGAGGCCAACATGCATGAGAATGATAAAACTACTCTAGGTTAAACTATAGCTCCACCTAACCATCCTCCTATGACACAATCGATGGTTATGCAAAACCCCTTTCCACCTCAATGGTTGACTGGTAAATTTGGGTCCATTTTTTGGCAAAATTTTTGATGTTTCACATAAATTTCATCACTTTAGAAACCATTGAAATTCCGATGAAAGTTGGGATTTTGTCAGAATTCTAATGAAATTTGGGAAACTCGATATACCGATGTCGAACTTTTGATGAGAATCCCAACTTTCATTGGAATTTCGACAGTTTCTAAAGTGACAAAATTTATGAACCTCGGAACTTTAGTCGAGAAATGGACCCAAATTTACTAGTTGTTAGGCACAACACAACTGATGATGTATCACCCCATTCAACCATCTAGGTCAACCAATCCTCACAACTCTTATTTCCAAAATATCTTCATGACCTTTGTTCATCCAAGTGTATAGTGGTGGCAACCCACCTGTTCCATCGAGTTACAATGGTTCTCCATCTTCTTGGAATTTTTCTATGGTTTTTTGGGTCCCAAATTTCTAGGGCCATTTTGAGGCCCTAAACAATTTTTTTTGTCCAATCATGGGAATCCTTAGCCACAATAAAAATTTTCAATCCTCATTTAGTTCTTTCCAATGAGCTATTGTGCACCCTAAATAAATATCATATGAAAAAGTTGCACCCTTGAGAGGTTGGCATATCAATTAGCCATATCGGGGCCCACAAATCCTTTTGGTGGTTCATCTCTTAGGGTTAGGTTTTTTGGACGTTTAAGGCTTTTCCTCTTTATGCTTATACAAAGGGTCCTTTATAGTATATTTGTAATTGTTAAAGTTACAACATCATGAGTTGTTCTCTAAGTTAATCTTGTGCGCCAATATTGAGCCTCGTATGTCGAGGTAGTGACTTATAGGAGCTTGAGTTGGACTTGGGAAACTTGGAGGAGGATCTTGAGTTGGAATCAAGACTGAATAATCCGCATGTGTTGAGGCAAGTGCTTTGTATGTCAAAGTGATGGTGTTGTACAGTCTTGTTTTTCAAGACTAAGGTATTGTGTGTCAAGATGGATCCTCATGAGTTGAGGTGATGCCTCATGTGTTAAGGTAAGTTTATGCTTGTCAAAGCATGAATGATGTGTGAAGTACTACTAAGCATGGTCTTAGAGATGGATAAGCTATTAAGTCTCCTCTATATATTAACCACCTCTAGAGTGAATTACTTTAGCGTATGACCACATGGAACGAGAGTAGAATGAGATGATCACATCATTGGAAAAATATCTTTATTATATTTGATATGATAAATAATTAAAGTTGGCACAAGTGGACCATACATATAAGACAAGAGATAAAGATACGATGAGCTAAGTTAAGAGAGAACTCAAATTTGTTGACTTCAATGATCAATGTGCAAAAAGAGTTAGCTATGTGTTAACAAGAAAGAATTCAGTTATCAAGACTTGTGCTAAAAGAGTTAACTAAAGTGTTAACAAGAAAGATTTTAGTAAAAGAGTTAACTAAAGTGTTAACAAGAAAGACTTCAGTAAAAAGAGTTAACTGAAGTGTTAACAAAGAAGATTTAGTTAACTAATATTATGCATGACGAGACTTGAGTTAAACTAAAATATGACACTTGAGTTACGACACTTGCATGACGACACTTGAGCTAAACTAAAAGACGACACTTGAGTTATCCACCTAACTAAGTGATATAGCATTCAGTTGAAGGGCGAGTTCATCCTGAATTCAGAAGACATATTTAAAGCCAATGCATGAGAAGTATGACACACTTTTCCATGCAGGATTGATGAAATCAATGTCAAAGCGAATTCTCTTAAAATCAACTTTTGCATGTGACCAAAGATTAGCGAATTGGTTGAGTGGAGAATATTATTCTAAGTTCTCTTCTTTGTCTATTTCTCTTACTCTGTAATTGCATCAGGGGTGCTTGATATTTCTCATAGATATTTCACCAGGGGTGCTTGATGTAATCTAGTCATTGTGAAGCAAAAATTCTCTTCTATCTATCAATATACTGAGGAATATTTTGTTGGGGTTTTCTCCCTCAAGTTATAGAGGGTTTCCCCTGGGTAAATTTCTATGTCGAATGTGGATGCTTATTCATTGTTTTCAAGTATGATTGTAATTCCAAAATTAAGGTTCAAAATTAACATGGTATCAGAGCTTAGGGCGTGAAAGATCTAAGTTCAGCAGCGAATCTTGAGCCTACGTTGATCCTGGGTGAGCACGGTACTTGAAGAATAATGGCTTCAATCTTAGTAAGACCAAAAGACAAACTTGAAGCAACTTAGAACTTAAATCCTTGGAAGGCTAGGATTTTGAATATCTTGGAAGAGCATGATCTGGATGGATACGTATCCAGTGTTGTTGAAGAGCCTAATACTAATGTAGGGTGCACTAATTTCAAGAAGAATTAAGCCAAAGCAAAGAGAGTCATTTATGATTCCAGTGATTAATCCATTGAATATTGAAAAGGAATGCTTCGACACATTGAAAAATATTTATGAGAAGATGGCTCCCAGTCATAAGAGAGCATTGAATAACAAGCTTCGTAAGCTGAAGATGCAGAAGGACAAAGCTGTTGCTTCCTTCTTCAAAAATATCTCTCAAGTAAGAGATCAACTCATGAGTATTGGTGTAACTGTTGATGATGGTGATTTCATACAGATTGATGTCGATGGTATTCCATATTCATTGGAGACATTATTGGCCGCAAGAAATGGTCGAGAAGTGCAACCAAATTTTGAAAGATTGTGCAATGATTTCCTACAAGAAGAAGGGAAAATCCATAGAAAATATACTTCCTTCAAAGAAGAGAACCTTGCTCTTACGACACAGATGAAGAGAGGAAAGAAATCATTTTCTCAAAATAAGTTTCCTCATCAAAAGGAAAAAGAATACAATAAGAACTTTGATAAGTCTAAATTTAAATGCTTCAATTGCAATAAGAAGGGTCACTTTGCAAGAGACTACCATGCAAAACAAATCAGAAAGTTCAAGGGTAGGTTTCATGCTTCTACTGCTATAAAAGAGGAACCTACAAGATATAATTCTTCCAATGATCAGGAGACAAGGAAGGAGTATTATCTTGTATCAGCCCTATCTGGATCCATTACCACTAGTGCTAAGACATGGATGGTGGATAGTGGTGCATCCAAACACATGTTTGGATATAGGAGCGTTATCACATATCTAAAAGAAAAGAAATTATCTTGTTAGGTTGAGCTTGGAGATAATACCACCTATTCAATCCAAGGAGTTGGATCCACTTCTTTTTAGTTGGATTCAAGAGATGTATTGCATGTTGATGAAATTATGTTTGTTCCCGAACTAAAGAAGAACCTCCGGACTGTTTCAGTTCTAGAAGATAAAGGATTCAGAGTAATCTTTATGGACAATAAAACATTCCTGTGGCCTAAGAATGTAGACTTGAACTCTGCATCTATAATTGGAGTTAGAGAGGGAGGTCTCTACAAAGTTTTTGGAGAGATCATTCAAGCCATGATCCATAACACAGTAATTCCTTGTGAATTGTTGCATAGGAGACTTGGTCATATTCATTTCAAAGCACTACTTGGATTGTAGAAGATGCTAAAAGGAACGTCTGTGTTTAAATCTGAACATGATGGTATTTGTAGAGGTTGTGCTCTTGGAAAGAACATCAAAAAGAGATTTCTGAGCAGTACCAAAAGATCCAAAGTGATATTGGACCCGATACATTCCAATCTATGTGGTCCTATGTCAGCACCATCCTTGAGTGGTTATTTGTACTATGTTACTTTCATAGATGACTTATTTTGCAAGTCTTGGATCTATTTTATGAAAGCAAAGAGTGAGACTTTTAGAAAGTTTCAAGAGTTTAAAGCACTAGTTGATAATCAGACTGGAAATCACATTCATGCTTTGAGATACGATAATGGAGGAGAGTTTGAGTCTCATGGATTTATTTAATTCTATCGAGGTAGGGATAAGAAGACAATTGAATGTACCTTACAACCCCCAACAGAATGGGGTTGCTGAAAGAAAGAACATACCAATATGTGAGGTTGCAAAATATATGATGTGTGATTATGATCTGCCCACTTCCTTATGGGAAGAAGCCTCTAGAATTTTTGTTTATATACATAACATAATTCCTCATGCTATCCTGGGAGAAAAGACTCCTAAAGAATTTTTCATTGGTGAAAAAAAAGATGTTGGAAACTTGAATATTTTCGGTTGTCCTGTCTACATTCATGTGCCAAAATAGAATAGGACAAAGATGGAGCCATCTGGAAATAAAGGCACATTTGTTGGATATAGCCAATCCTCCAAAGCTTATAGAATCTATGTTCTAGGACAAAGACACATTGAAGTCAGTAGAGATGCAACATTTTGTTTTAGGATTAGTCTGCGAATGCAAACATAAGCTGACCTCCCTACTTTAATCATTAAACTAGAACAAAACAAGCAATAATACATACACTTCCCTAACTTGATCCAATCACAAATTAAAATATAAGACACATACCTTTGGATGTGAGTTGTCTTTAGTAATCCAATCTTCCAACAAGTTTTCTCATCCACTTATGAGAAGTACCTACAAAACATGTAAGCCAAGCGATGCAAGAAGAAAAGTAGATCTAGGATTAGATTGAGTTATGTATATGACCAAGGAGATCTACAATAAATGAATAACAAACCATTTATGGGAAATGAAATGCAATATTGTATTAAAAGAAATTGTAAAGAGTACAACCACTTAATCCTTGGTGTCGTATCTCCTCTCCAATGGATTCCTCTTTGCTCCAAGATGTCACCTTAATGAAAGAAGGGTAAGGACCTAAAGTCTATTACTTCTCGTATAATTTCTCCAGCATAACTCTATTATGCATTCCTCCTCCACTCTACTCATGGCTAAGACTTGCTTTTATAGGAAAATATGGATAGGGGAGAGATAAGATATTTAGGGATAATTGATGAGATATGACCCCAAAAAGTGAGGAATTCGAGTGAGATCCTAGAAAATAGGGAGGGGATCTCATCATGATAAGATTTGGTTCTAGAAATTTCTTGAAAACCTATTTTTCTACCCGTACAGACCTCGATGTGACCTTGTAGCAAAGCAATATGCATCGATAGCAAGTGACGCAGGCTGCTCCACAAGCTAGGCGCATCGACAATGCAAGTTGTTAGCATAGCAACACGCATTGGTGCGACAATGACGCACACTGCTGAATAAGAAAAGTGCGTCAAAGTTGCTAAATGGGTTGATTCACAGGGCAATAAATATGGGATCTGTCTTTCAGAATGAGGACTCCAGGGATAAAGGAAAAGGAAATTTACTAGGTCAATGTGATGGACGAAAATCTCGTGTAACAGGGTGTCCCCCAAAGTACAAAGCTATAGAGAAAGGTGATAGGCGAAGTGATTTGATATGATCACGGGAGCAAGGAACCATTAATCGTAGAAATGTTGACAATAATCAAGGAATTTTTAATACAAGCTCTAACATCTGGAGCAAAATATCTTGACGAATCAAAACACGACTGTCGACCAATACACCGCAGATCCATGTTGATACTTATTGACTGAACATAATCATGGCTACTAAGATACAATCGTTGATCCATGATGAGATAATTACACATCCACGACCAATACAAAAGTGGATCTGTGTGATATGACTCAAAAAATCTCCATGGCAACCTGGGTGTAATAATAAGACATCAGAACAACCCAAGGTGTTCTACACATTCCCGAATTGATACGAATCTAACCATGTGATTACAATGTGTTGACGTCAAACATGGTAGAAACCACTTGATTACCGGTCAATGATGTGAATCATTAACAAGTGTGAGGGAACTCACCAATGATGACAATGATCCCCAAGGTGTCTAAGTACATTCCAATGAATGCAAATAAATGAGTTGTAGTCGAACATCTGTGGAATCATCCGATCAGAGGTCAATGATGCAAACCTACTGTCAAAAGAGAGAAAACCTACCATTGAGGCATGCAGGATTCAAGGTACTGGGGGTTTCTAAATCTAATCCCCAAATGATGTGTTGGTGTCCCCTGGGATAGATTCCTCGAAGGAGGTCCATGATGTATCCTCCATCATCGACACGAAATTGATATAGGAAGATGATTTTGGATGGTAGGTAAAAATGAGTATGGACCGACACAAGGTGTATGGACAAGTGATGTTGAGAGACTGCTTCAGGGATGATTGACATGACATATAGCTTGATGATTGCAAAGTTTGAATCAAATGGAGGACTCCCCTTTAATATTTTATGTCATGACAAATGACTTGGCAGCATAGACTCGATGATACAGAAATCAAGACACAATGCAACATGAATGCAACATTATTTGGATGACCCAAATGAGTAAATAGACTCATAGACTTGACATGACTCAAATACAAGATGATTACCCAACTACCCATATGAAATACAAACAGGTGCCATGTTCAAGGGTGAAAATAAGCTACCATAAACGCGGATACAGATGCATTTCCCTTCCCTTATTACCCATTATGATTGATGAGTACCTCTTTGTTTATTAACGAGCTTGAGGAGGACAAATGTTTGGTATAGCTCATTATTCGGACGAGTAAAATCTCACATGTTTTACAAACCTGAGAAAGGAGGGGTTTGGTCCCAGAAAAGTTCCTTCAACGTTTGATTTTACAAGTTCGAAGAAGGTAAAATCGGTGATGTTTCACGTTTAGAGAGTCTGAAACAGCCAAAATAAGACTCCAGGGTGAATTTTTTCTTGAAGTTAGTCCCAAGGCCCGAAAAAGTGTAAAATAATGCCTAGAAGAACTATCCTAGTCGATGGTTGTTTTTCATAATTAATACTACTCAGTCCGAAAAAGGGGTAAACTAAAAATGAATAGATGCCCTTTCCAATCCTTTTACGAGTGTGAAAGGAAGAAATTTCGCTTGACAATATTTTCGTATTTTAAGAGTCTGAAAAGAGCTTAAAGACAACTCGAATCGGGTTCTCGAGCATGAAAGATAGTTTGGACCATAAATTCATCATTATGTTTGACTTGTAATCTCAACAACAAGTTGTTAAATGAAAACTTATATCAAATAACCAATAAAGGGTTTTTGAATTAAAAAATGATAAAAAGCAATAAAAATTACAAGGTAAAATATTAAAATATTCACCCTCAATCTTATAAAAGGGAGTGCAAGTGACTTATTTTACCATTCCATCTAAGTTCTTTTTACCAAGAAGGGTAAAAACCTCTTTGTGGTAGCAATATTGTGTTGAAGGTTTTGAGCACTTCAAGCTGTGGATTTGAGCTCTGTCAACTGCAGGTAATTGCCTTCACCTTCTCATTCCATTTTCTAGGTTAAAACGTTGCAAATTTCATGGTTTTTTTTATGGATTGGGGTTGTTTTTATCCAAAAAATGCGTGCCCTGGTCGACACGATTTGCCCTTTCGAGACCAGCATCTTGGCCCATCGGCGTGGCCCACGAAAAAGGCAGGACACGTCGATGACACGGTGTATATGAAGTCGGGTCATGTCGGCCCTAAAAGGCGGTCCCAAATATGAATGCATCAATTTTTTTTGGGTTTTTATTTGAGATGAATGATCCTTAATCCCCATTTTTCAGTTTTATAGGTCTACAAGAAAAGAAAATGGTGCTAGAATGGAAGGAACGAGACCATGAGTTGGAGGATTTGGAAGGATTAAATGATGCCAATACAATGTTGGCACTTTAAGAATGTGGCTTAAAGAAATTATTGCTTACTTCGAATATGAGGGCCCGAGTGCATTTGTTGGGGTATTTAGTGGACATGCGGGACCCTGATGAACAGTATTTCTGGGTAGGGACCCACATCCTTACCCTTGAGATAGATGATATCTATTTTTTGACTGGGATTTCAAGAAGAGGGGCTCGAGCCATGATTACTAGGCAGAGCGGGGGTGATGGAAATATAGACGAACTCATCATCCAGTATTGCGAGCCTAGGACTAGGGAGTCTTCCGAGAAGATGCCAATCGCACAAGTCCGTGATTTATCATTGAGGACTGTGCTCTTCACAATGGTTCAAGTAGCGAGGACCAAGTCCCACCACCAGGAAACCAGGTCTCAAATTTTATGTGCCATAGAATGCATGGAACCTACTGTGTTTAACTGGTGTGAGAGTATACTAAGCATCATGAAAGACCAACTGACCAAGTGCCAGACAGGTAGAACTAAACAGTTTGGTTATTGGTCTATCTTGGTATCTTTTTTTATGGAGTGGGTTCCTCACTTCTACCCACAACATATAGAGATAGATAACCCAGATCCGAGAGAATGATGCATGAGGAGATGGGTTGAGTTATTTGGTCGTCATGGTGGTATGATCCATGTTTTGGGTCGGATTTCTTCCGATGTATGCATAGGAAGCTTCTCATGGTAGAGGATTATGCCTACGCAGGCACAAATTTCCGAGGGGATCCCGACCTGGCGCTACCAGAGGGGTTTTTCTGGTGCGACATAGGTAAGAAAAGATATTCATGCTCTTCCAAGTGTTTATGTATTTTTTGAATATATCATTTTTTTGTGTACTAATATTTCTTATGTTTTACTAATGCAGATGTGGGGCCAGAGAGGCATCTCGGAGCCTCCCTTATTCAGCGGTGAGGAGAGGGAAGGGTCATCTCTGCTCATGACTGAGAGGAGAGAAACATACTTGCGGAGACCGATGAGAACTTAGAGAGGTTGATTACTGACATCCCAGACATGTCACTGGATGATCTGCCCTGGCACTATCAGCGTTACACGGTGGGAGTTTCTACAAGTATTGGACGTCTTCTCTATCGGGTAGCTCGGACGGTGATATGTTATTACGAGCGTCACGACTAGTACCATTATCTATATGTAGTAATGTACTGAATTCCATGAGCTTCATAATTTTTCCATGATGATGTACTGAAAGCTATGAGATTCAAATTTTGTCTTAGTACTTATTTGTGGAACTTTTATCACACTTAATACACAAAATATTTTTAGTGATTTTATATACAATGCATCTTATGGTGGATGTGGATTTCCTGTGGACTGCTTACTTATATATAAATTATTTACATGTTATGCGTTTACACATTTTATTAATGAAATGTTCAAGAATGTGAGATGTACCAATCTAACATGAAATTGACCAATGAATCAACAACTGTATTCATATGTCTCAGAATATGTAGGTATTGAACGAACTCAAAAGACCTCTCCAAGAGACGTACTTGTTGGAAAAGACGGAGTAGTGTAGGGTTGTAGACATCGTAGACCTGGTTTAGATTGGATACCACAAGTTGGGAATCCAAATAGATGACAATGTGGTCCACACCAAGGGAATATGCATCGGTTAACAATCCAATCACTGAGTGATACTCGGCGGTATTACTAGTCGCGGGGCCTAGGCAAGTTCCTCCTGAGATTATAAGTTCTCCTGCAGGGGAATAGAGTACCCAAGCTACCGAGGTGAGGTTTTGAGTATGCCGGCTAGCACCGTTTGCAAATCCTGGATAGGTTGTCATCTACACATTCAAGCAGAACATGGTATAAGTAGTCACGATGGGGATGAGGCCCTAACCTATGAAAGAAAAACTTCACACCATATTAAAATACATCATATACAAAGTGTACAAGGTAGTTATGCAATATTTTCCCTAAGAATAGTACCTCTTGAGGTAGAGACCGTTTCTAGGATCCCCCGAAGGTGTCCCATCATAATCAACTAACTAGTAGGCCCCTTTTTCTAAAACATATTTCACGATGTAGGGCCCATGCCACATGGAATTGAACTTACTTGCCCCCAATTTATCACGTTTTTGGTCATATGTCAAGGCCATATCACCTTCATTAAAGATGTGAGGTTCAATGGACTTGTCATACTAGGATTTGATGTGCTTCTTATGTGCTTTATTAGTGAGAGAAGCATCACGATGGGTTTCGTCTAGTTTGGCTAAATATAGGAAGCATTCCTCTTCAACTGTGGTGTTTGGAAAGGGTTCGACGACTAGTTTCAAAGACAGGATCTCACACTCTATAGGAAATACTGCTTCCAGTTCGTATACCAATTGAAAAGGTGTGAATTCGGTAGTAGTTTTGATGGAGGTTCTATATTCCCAAAGGGATGAAAATAGCATTAAGTTCCAATTTCATCTATGGGTCCCTACCATGCGTTGTATCATGGTTTTCAAGACCTTATTGATGGCCTCTACTTGACCATTCGCTTGGGGTAGTAGGGGGTTGAGTGTCCATGGCAAAATCCTAATTTGGCGCTCAATTCAGTTACCATTTGGTTATGGAAATGTGAGCCATGGTCTATGACAATGGCTCGTGGAATCCCGAACCTAGCGATGACATTATTGAACATGAAGAGTGCGACAATTTTACCATCTTCTTTATATGTAGGCATAGCCTCGACCCATTTTTTGAAGCAATCAATAGCTAGAATAGCATAGATGTGCCCCTTGATGAGGTAGGATTACAGTGAATGAAATCTATGCCCCATTTTGCAAAGGGGCCGACGACAATAACTGGGTGTAAAGGGGCAGGATGAGTGCGCTTTTTGGAATGAAAAAATTGGCAGGGAGGACACTTCTTAATGAATTCCATGCAATCTTTAAAAATGGATGGCTAGAAGTATCCATCGCTTAAGATATTCTGGGTTGTATCCATCCCAGAGAGGTGACCGCCACATGCCCCTTAGTGGTAGTCATTCAGAACATGCTCGACCTCCTCGTGGGTCAAACATCGTCATAATATCGAGTCAATACCACAAAGATATAGGGTGTCGCCAATGATTCGATAATATTTGGAATGATGGCAGATACGACGACGTTCATCGCGGGATAAGTGAGGTTCGAAGCATTGTGTTTGGAGATACAAGGTGATATCTTCGTACCATGGATCATAGGTACTGATCAAGAACAATGAATCATCGGGAAGAGAGTCAATGGGCTCAGAATCTTGATCAATACGAGGAATATTGTAGATTAGCTCTACAAATACTAATATTTTTCCTTTTCAAACTCTAAATCGGATTATTGAAGAATCACGACAGCATGAATATTTCCCCTCGAGTACTTGACAAGTTAAGACGTGGTACATAGGGTTTGAATTGGTGATGATAGTAGTTGTATGGAGTAGAATGTAATGATGAAACTTTTGGATGATGATGACAACTTCCATATCCAACTTCTAGACATGTGAATAATGAGTTTCAGATTTAATAAGACCCTTGCTAAGGTAATAAGTTACATGTTCTTGCGTGTTGTTATCTTCCTCCACTAAAATCATACCAATAGTCGAGGTAGAGGCATCACGATAAAGGATATAATCCTTGGTATAATCAGGTGGTTGTAACACGGGTGCATGGGTAATGGCGTGCTTGAGATTGTCAAATGATCTTTGGATGCAGTCATCCCACAAAAAAGGGATGTCGTTTTTTAACAACCGCATATAAACCTGTGTATTTTCCGCAAAATTACAAATGAAACGACGCAAGTAGTTTTCCTTCCCCTGCAAACTTTAAAGTTTGGTGATGTCTGTGCATAGGGGTAGGGATAGAATAGCTTCTACCTTGAGGGAATCGATATGAATCCCATATTTTGAGATGATGAGTCCAAGGAGACCTCCGGACTCCACGCAAAATATGCATTTTGTGAGGATTTAGGCAGATGTTATACCGTCGACATCTGAGGAAAACAACCGTCAAATGATCGATATGTAACTCACGATGATTTGAATGAGATGGAAAATCATCGAGGTAGGGATCCACAAAATCCTTAATATCGTGAAAGGCATATGACATGGTCCGCTAGAATGTAGCACCAACATTCTTAAGGCCAAAGGTAATTTGCGGTATGCAAATGTACCCTATGGGAAGATGAACATATTCTTGTGCTGGTCTGCTGGGTGGATGTCAATCTGATTGTAGCCAGAAAATCCATCCATGAATGAGAAGATGACACTACTGGCACAGTTGTCGATGATTTGGTCGATAAACGGGGTAGGGTAATTGTCCTTAGGAAAATCCTTATTTAGATCCCGATAATCAACACAAAATTGTATGGTTGCTTGCTTTATTGTAACATGAACGATATTAGAGACCCAAACTGTCAAGGGGATAGGATAAATGGAATCAGCTTTCAACGTATTTTCAATTTCTACTTTAATAGCCACAGTCTTTTGAGGGTGCACTGGACGGAGTTTTTTCCAGATAGGTCTTGTGTCGGGATACGTTTTGATCTCATGGACAATGATAGTAGGATAAATCTCGGGCATTTCTTCATAGCTCCATGCGAATACGTCATGGAATTATTTAAACAAGGTTGTATACATTTTTTTTCTTCAAAAGAATAAGTTTGGCCAATATGGATATGCTCCATGACATCAGGTTTCACCAATATGTCAATGGTAGTGGTAGGCATAATGTTTTCCAAATTCCCTTCGGTTACCGTATCCTTGGTGAGAATAGGATATTGAGGGTTAGAAATGACATCTGGTGAAATAATGGTTTGAATATAATTCTCTACTGTATCTAAGGGTGGGAGGAAAGATGATCGATGATGATGGTATTCCCATGGAATCTCATCCAAGCTCATAATCTCCATGATGGATTCATCAGGGTGAAATGTTTAGAGGAGATAATATAGCGATGGTGAGGACAAGTTCAACCAAGATGGAAAAGAAATGGGTTTGATGCCACTAGGTGATGGTCATCAAGTGAATCAAAAACCGATTGGATGGAATTATAAGTAGCCTTAGCTAGGTTAAGAGGCATCTAATCTCCAATCGAATCAATGTCAATAGAATCTGGAACAATCCAAGGGTCTGCTAAGTTGGAGGAATATGGGGTCATGGATGAGATCATGTTCACCGTGGCAACTTGTGATGGGGGATCAGGTGTTGGAAAGACTCCCATAAGGGATGAGTCCTTAAGGAGTCCTACCCCCACACTCTCATATATTTGCAAAGAGTACCCTAGAAGAGGGACATTATCCGTGGTATGAGCTGTGGTGTCTGGTGTACAAAAATCTAATTGGTCGATAGTGACAATTTTCCCTTGATGGGGAAATTGCACAATGCAGAAGAAGGAATATGCGACTGCAGTCATAGCGTAAAACCACTTTCGACCAAGCAATAAGTTCTAATCCAATGGTGCTACGACTACTTCCACGTTAATGGAAATAGTCCTGCATCCTAATTCAACGGCTAAGGATTGAAAAATCTCGTGTGGTTGGAATCTGTGTCCGTCAAATGCTTTCAGAGTGGTAGGAGAATGGTTCAGTTTAGGAGAGCCAATGGCTCTCTAGCAGGACAAGGAAATTATGGAAGTAGAGGCTCCTTCGTCTAAAACAATACAATGGATATTTTTTCCAACGACATTGGTAATGATTTGGAATGCCAGTTGGTGGGAAATCCTTGGCTTAAAGTATTCCAATCTAAACATGATGGTATTCGATGATTATGGATACACTGCTCCAATAGCAGATAGCAGAGTGTTACGCTGATTAGGACAGTTTTGTAAGACTCCAAGGGTCGACATATCACATGGTACCTGGTATAGATCTTCAACAATGTTGTAGTTCTGAGCGGCCCAGACGTTGGGGTTGAAAATAGCTTTTTGGATTATGCTTTTGGGTGGACACAATGCTACATCTGTTATAGGTTTGTCTATGGTCAAATGACCTTGTGTAGGAGGGATAGTGGATGTGGATGTGGAGGATTTTTCAACATGACCTCCATTAGATTCTTTATCTGGAATAGAATCGTATGTGCGTGCCCTGGTAGATAAGTTAACCATTTCAATACACATCATGAGAACATGAGTGGTCGTGGATGTTTCTCCTTATGAAGGAGTTGGTTGTTGTGCAACCATCTCCTGTTGTTGTGTGGGGAAGCGGTCCGTTAAAACTACGGGTTGTGGGTTTCATTTTAGGAATTTTTGGAATTCTTCACACTGTGGGAATTTTTTCGTGAAGTGGTCATCGTTGCACAGTAAACATGGATATTTGTCTTTCCATTTCGATTTGGCATCAGTAGAGTCTGGATTGGTTTGTATTCCTGCTGGTTAGAATATTTCTTGGATTTGCCTTTATTTTTCTTCTTACCACCGGATTTATGAGATGAAGTAGATTGGACTGAATTCACCTCTGTAGTGAGAGCCGGACTGGGTGAATGGTTAGTGTTGTTACCAACCTGAGAGGAATTTGGATGGATTTGTGATCCAATCGATTGGGTGGCAGGCTGTGTTTTAACGGAACCAATTATGCCATCGGCATGTGATCCCATGGATGGTTTGGTTGGGTCATGAGTGGGGCGAGGGGCATTGGCAATTATGTCGTATAAAGTGCTAGATTGAGCGTAGACTAAGTCTAAGTATTGGGCACATGCAATGGCTTGTTCCTCTGTAATATCCCTGCCCATAGCAACATATTTGGCTATGATAGGCAATAATGATTTGGTAAACCAATCGGCCAATAATTGATCTAGAATGGGAGCCTTAATGAGCCGACGTCTTCTCCTCCATTAATGAATATGATTGGAAATATGAGTGGAGGTATATTACCACAACGAAGTTAAAAGATCCTCATCGGTTTCATAGCAGATTGGTAATTGGAAATGCGTAAGAAAGGCCATGGCCAAGGATCAAAAGTCTGCAAAAGAATGTGGTGGTTATTCGATGTACCATTTGGCAGCTGTGCCAGTGAGGTTTCTTTGAAAGAGCCTCATACATATAGAATCGTCCATTAACAAGTTCGAGGAACACCACAAATGATATGTCATTACGTGGTTTTTTGGATCCTCATTGGGTTTGTCGTAATAATTGGGTATGTCTGATGGAAACTTCATAGGAATGTCTAGCCAATCCATGCCATGTTGAATGGGATCGTTGTTCAAACGTGACAGGTTCAACAGATCTAATGTGTCCATAAATGGTAACTGTCGGTTTGGATGCGGGTATTGGTAATGTTGGTATGGAATTTGAGTACCAGTAGGACCATACATCGACTGATGATAAGGTCCTCCCATAGAGGGTTGGCCATATGGTGGGGGTCCTCCCATGTCAGGAGGTGGACCCAATGGTGGTCCTCCTCTCGAATGAGGGGGTCTGCTAGAATGGGGTGGTTTTCCACATGGTGGGGGTGGAGGTGGTACAGGTGGTGGGGGTGGAGGTGGGGGAGGGGATGGGCCTCCGGCTGGGGGTCCAGTAGTGGAAATTTCTGTTGACCCCACAAGGTGTTTGTGTTTTCGGGGTAAAGTACGTCAGGATAAATGTTTCCTGGAGCAGTTTGATAGATTTGACTCATTTTTGTATTGTGATTACACAGATATGTATAACCCCATGCAGGTTGGGACCATACAGATGGTCCCCACGTGTGTTGTTCCCATGAAGGTTGTCCCTTGGATGTAGGTGTACCTCTAGTCATATTATAAGTCATAGACAAAGGTTGATCTCCACTTACATTTTGTCCACTAACTAGAGGTTTCCCTCTAGTTACATTCCATCCATTAACTAGAGGTTTCCCCTCAGTTAGGTTTTGACTACCAACTAAAGTTTGCCCCATAATTATGTTTTGATCACTGATCATATGTTTCCCCGTGGCCATATTTTGACCACTAACTAGAGGTTGGCCTTCGATTATACTTTGTATCAAAGGTTGTGTTCCAGTCACAAAGTTAACAGTGGCTGAAGGTTCCCCCCCAGTCATTGAGGTCAAAAGAGGTCTAGAACTGACCAAATGTGAAGCAGGTGGGAAAGATGGTTTGACAGGTTCGTAGGAGGTCATGTTGGGCACAAACATTCTCGGTGAAGAAATAGTAGTAGAATACATGGGAGAATGGTGTTTGTAATTTACTATTTTCGAAATGGAACAGAAAGGGAAACTCTGGTGCCTTACCTGTTCTCCAAGTATCCGTAAGTGAGATACAGTATCTTGAAGTGGTCCAAACAAACTTTGTTCGAGGCCAATCTTGTAGGACACGGAGGTGGAGGTGTATCCACAATTGGTGGCTAACCAAAATCAGAAATAACATGCCCTAAGGAGGTTCCCCAAAATGAAGTGGTTGGAATGAAAGCAGTCGTTATTAGGTCATCTGGAGGTCGAGTAAATATCCAATCGATGACACTAGGGTGTCCTTCAATTGAATGGTGAAAAGATGTGTCATGCAAAGAAGGTTGTTCCACCACCAATGGTCCCATAGGATCAGTGATAGGCAGATTTACAGGAGGAGAAAAATCCCCTCTTGATTTAGTAACTGGAATTCCTTCTTCATGTGAACCAGTTGTAGTGGGTTGGTCCATATATGCCCCTGTACTTCCTTCCTCAACAGAAGGATATTCAGGTGGCAAGTTTTTTATTCTACGGTATCTCCTTAAGGGTTTCTCATCTAGAATGGCTGATGAAAGCCCCCCCCCCCCCCCGAGAGTATTCTAAATAAAATCACACTTCAAGTCCTACTCAAGATAAATCCACAAGCAAACTTATGTGGCAGGTGGGATAAAGAACTAGATCCTCATAGGAGTGTCAAGGCATCGTAACTCATGATATACCACAGGGTCCAATAGTAATACTCGACCAAATATTTCAGAGCACTAACTAGGGAGGATTAGGTCCGTACCCCTGACCGTATTACCCGACTACCTAATAGTACATGTGTAGTAGCTCCCCGAGTGTTGTTCTCACTGTATTGAAACGTCAAGATAGCCAATGGTTGACTTAGATGGTTTCATGATCCTAGTGGGGTCTCCCGATATACACAAGGTATGTGGGAGCTCCAATATGTAGTAGTGATTTCTAATGCACAACCCTTCAAAAGGATCCTTCCTATATACCGTCGAGTACGTGAAGTACCTTTCTATATACCCTTAGGTACGTGAAAGGTCATTCGATATACCAAATAGTGTGTGGAAGAACTGCAGGCCCTCAGGATGCAGTCCAGGAAAAGAACGACAACTCCTACACTTAAAGACACTGGAACAAGTCTCTAACCTATCACACAAGTTTCTAAAGATTTTAGCTTAGAGTAGTGCTTGATTTTATCTTGTATATTGGTTAAGTGTACTTATGAAGTGTAGACTTGAGCCAATATGCATAAATAAGCTAAATGAGGTGCAAGTCTTCTATTTTTTGATGAAAACTATCTAGGGAAAAGAGATAGATTTTTCTTCTTTTGCTGAGACAATTAAAATCTACCCCGAAACATAATACTATCCTTTCACTTTTCTTCTTAAGCAAATCCAAAATACATAAGCAAGTAACACTCTTTCAATCAAATCCAATGACAACAAAAATAACACTAAAGCATTTTTTTTTTCAAAAGAGATTTGACGATGCAAATAAAAAATAAAAGAACAATGGAGTATTTTAATTTGCAAAATACCTCAATTCCAAAAAATAATCAAAGGAGTTAAAAGGATGATTATAGAGATCTTTGGAACATGCACTAACTATAAAAAAATGCTTGAAAATGTGAACTTTACGATCAATCTAGGTTTTCTCCTCTTTTTCAAATACTTTTTAAAGATCGAAAGGAAGAAAAAATGGACAATTCTTAGCTCTTTCAAGTTTTTCAAACAATTAGTCAAGACCCAAAAGATATATCTTCTCAACAAATCAAAGCACTATACTTCAAAGATGAAGAGAATGAATACCCAATTCCTTTTAACACTATGTTCAATCAAATTCAAATATGACTCTGCTCCTAGAAAACAGGGAGAGGATATCATCTAGATAAGATTTGGTTCTAGAAATTTCTTGAAAACCACTTTTTTTTCCCATACAGACCTCGACGCAACCTTGCAGCAAAGAAATATGCGTCGATAGCAAGTGACGCAGTTTGCTCCACAAGAAAGGCGCGTCGACGATGCAATTTGTCAGCATAGCAACACACGTCGATGGGAGAATGGCGCACGCTGCTAAATAAGAAAATTTCATCGAAGTTGCTAAATGGGTTGATTCACATGGAAAGAAAGATGGGATCTCTCTTTCGGAATGAGGAATCTAGGGATCAAGGCAAAGGAAATTTATTGGGTCAATGTGATGGACGGAAATATTGTGTAACACAATTCACGAAGAGGATGCCTTCAATCGCTATAAAGAAATTCAGTGTGATTCAAATATCGAGGAGCATGAGAATCCCATGATGGAGGATCAAAATTTTGATTCTCCCCATTCAGATGATGAGAGGGAGAAGCCAGAAGAGTCCATAGGTCTGCTTGATCCCGAAGATCTAGTAGAATTGGTAGAAATATCTCTTAATGAACCTCCTGCTAAGAGACAATCTTCATGGTGTCGAGACATTTTGCAAGAGTTAGAAAAACATGGATCACCACCAGGAACATTCAGAGAGAGAAAGAGACCTGAAAGATATTCAAGATATGGAGCGTAGATGAGTCATATTAGTGATTCAGAACCCTCCACCTATAAGTAAGCTGCTAAGAAGCAGGGATGGAAAGATGCCATGGTGGAAGAATACAAATCCATCATGCAAAATGATGTGTGGGAAGTGGTTCCTAAACTGGAAGGGAAGTCTGTAGTAACTTCCAAGTGGATTTATAAAATCAAACATGCATTTGATGGAAGTATTGAAAAATATAAAGCAATATTTGTGGCTCGTAGTTTCTCACAGAAGGAAGGGATAGACTATGATGAGACATTTTCTCTTGTGGCTAGGTACACCACTATTCAAGCCATAATTTCCCTTGCTTTAGTTATGGGGTGGAAACTACACCAGATGGATGTGAAGAATGCCTTTCTTAATGGTGAAGTGGAGGAAGAAGTATAGATACAACATCCCGAGGGATTTGTAGTTCATGGGAAGGAGTCCCATGTATGCAAACTTAAGAAATCCTTTTATGGGATTAATCAAGCCCTGAGGGCTTGGTATTTGAGGATTGACAACTATATTTAGAGCTTGGGCTTATCCAAAAGAGAAGATAACCCAATCCTGTACTTCAAGGTTGTGAAGAACCAACCATTGATATTGATTATTTATGTTGATGGCTTGTTCATTATCGGAGAGGAACAACAGATAGCTCGATGCAAGAGGGATCTCACTTCTGAGTTCAAAATGAAATACTTAGGTCTTATGCACTGCTTTATTGCTCTAGAATTTTGGCAAAGGAAAGATGAGATATTTCTTCCACAAGGAAAGTACATAGTTTATGTGTTGTGAAGATTTTGTATGATGGGCTGTAAGTTCATGTCTACACCAATGGTGTCTAATCTAAATAAGCTACATGATTCATATCCCGAATAAGATCTAGTGGATACTACCATGTATATACAACTCATTGGTTCCTTGGTGTATTTGATACATACTAGACCAGACATATGTTATGATATGAGTTTCTTGAGTCAGTTCATGTTTGAGGCAAGATATAGGCATTGGGTTGATTCCAAGCATGTGTTTAGATACCTTCGAGGTACTATTTCTTATGGAATCAGATATGATTCCAGTGGTGGAGTGATGCCACTTGGATATTCTGACTCTGATTAGGGTGGTAGTATTGTGGACCAGAAGAGTACACTTGGATATTGTTTTAGCTTGGGATCAACTATGATCTCTCGGTCCAGTAGGAAGCAAGTATCCATAGGCCAAAGTACTACAGAACTAGAGTATATTGTATCCAGTAATTCCTGCCGAGAAGCTATGTGGCTTAGGAAGCTACTTGCTGGGTTGTTTGGTGAGAAGCTTGAGACTACTATCATTTTCTCTAACAATCAGAGCTACATTAAGCTCTCAGAAAAACCTGTGTTTCATGAGAGGTCGAAACAAATTGAGATGAAATACCATTAAATCAGAGACATGGTCCAGAGAGGTGCTATCATACTTCAGTACATTTATAGTAATGAGCAGATAGTAGATATGTTGACTAAGCCTCTGTCCTTGACGAATTATAGGTACTTTCAAGACAAGATTGGCATGTCAGAAAATTCCTCCCTTGTTGAGAGGGAGTTTTAAAGTTATAGCATAATGAGTCATTCTACAAGTCAATCTTGTGCACCAAGATTGAGCCTCATGTGTCGAGGTATTTCCTTATAGGAGCTTGAGTTGGACTCAGGAAACTTGGAGGAGGATCTTGATTTCGACTCAAGAATGAATAAGCCTCATTTGTTGAGTTAAGTGCTTTGCATGTCAAAGTGATGGTGTTGTACAGTCTTGTTTGTCAAGACTAAGGTCTTGTATGTCAAGATGGATCCTCATGTGTTAAGGTGGTGCCTCATGTGTTGACGTAATGATTTGCTTCTTTAAGCATGAATGATGTGTGACATACTAATAAACATGGTATTAGAGATGGATAAGCTATTAAGTATCCTCTAGAGACTGGTCACCTCTAGAGTGAATTACTTTAGAATATAACCACTTGGAACGAGAGTACAGCAAGATGATCACATCATTGGAAAAATATCCTTAGTATATATGATATGATAAATAATTAAAGTTGGCACAAGTGGACCATACATATAAGAAAAGAGATAAATATAAGATGAGCTAAGTAAAGAGAGAACTCGAATTTGTTGACTTTAGTGATCAATGTGAAAAAGGAGTTAGTTATGTGTTAATAAGAAAGACTAGTTATCAAGTGTGCTAAAAGAGTTAACTAAAGTGTTAACAAGAAAGACTTCAATAAAAAGAGTTAACAAATAATATTTAGTTAACTAAGTATCATGCATGAAGACACTTGAGTTACGACACTTGCATGACGACACTTGAGTTGCGACACTTGAGTTACGACACTTGCATGATGACACTTGAGTTGAACTAAAAGACGACACTTGAGTTACGACACTTGCATGACGAAACTTGAGTTAGCCACCTAACTAAGTGATTTATCATTTAGTTGAAGAGCGAGTTCATCCTGAAGTTAGAAGACAAATTTAAAGCCAATGCATGAGAAGTATGGTGCACTTTTCCATGCAGGATTGATGAAATCAATGTTAGATTGAATTCTCTTAAAAGCAACTTTTGCATGTGACCAAAGATTAGTGAATTGGTTGAGTGGAGAATATTATTATGAGTTCCCTTCTTTGTCTATTTCTCTTACTCTATAATTGCACCAGAGGTGCTTGATATTTCTCTTTGATATTGCACCAGGGGTGCTTGATGTAATCCGGTCATTGTGAAGCAAACATTTGTTGCTATCTATCAATATACTTAGGAAGATTTTGCTGGGGTTTTCTCCCTCAAGTTATAGAGGGTTTCCCTAGGGTCAATTTCTATGTCGACTGTGGATGCTTATTCTTATGATTATTCATTATTTTCAAGTACAATTGTAATTCCGAAATTAAAGATCAAAATGAACAGTGATCATCTCCCACGAATGAGTGTAGCAGTTACATCTCTCTTTAGATATAAGCTACCACCATGCGAGCTAGTTTGTATTGCTTTGCAGTTTACAATGTTTTTCCATTCCATTCATTAATAGAATTTGGGTTTTAATGTAATACTATTCTCTCTGCAAAATATTTGTGTCTATGTTTCCATTTTATATTGCTTCCTTCATTTTTTTCTCTAAATAATTCAAATCAATGGTACTAGAGAAAACTTTTCTTGTTGTTTATTATTGCATGTCCCAAACGAGGTCTAGGTATTGAGAGTTGGGTCTCGAACTAATTGGCCTTTGGGAAAATCACTATTTTCGACCCAAGTAGCCTCATGTTGTGGGAGAAGAAAGTATAGATGACATAACAAGATATCCTATTAAGTTGTTGCTCGAGGAAGCCCTTGTGTGATAGAGGAACGATATGATGGACAATTTTTCCCAGATCCTTCGATGACTACAAACGATGAAAGAGATACCTACAACTAGTATCCATTTCTAAGGTGAGACACCCTTTAAGGTACATTTAACTTTGAAATCCCAGGCCAGATAGATGCATATGCTTTGGATAAATGGTTAAATGGTTAAATAGTTTAGAGGGTTATTACTCTATTCAAAAAATTTCTGACAATGAGAAGATCACCTTTGCACTCCTTAAGTTTCCCCCCCATGTCAAATATTTGTGGGAAGGTTACTAAGAGGGGCATGCCAGGGATAAATCTATGGAATATGGGACAAAACCCACTCAAATATGGGTATCAGAGACTCCAAACGGATCTTGGTCCTAAAGTACCACAATATCCTACATAGGTACATCCAAACATAGATGGTTTTCCTCGACATCTCTCTTAGAGCATAATAACCCTCTCCTTAGCTTCATTCTCCTACCTAGTGACTTAGACTATGATTTCATGAATCTAGTAGGCCAAATCTCATTCAATTTGACCAGCTGAGTTACCCTAGAGATTACTTCTAAACTCTAAGGTCCTAAAACATCCCTATCATCCCTTTTTTAACTCCTAAAGTATATTTTGGCATATGAGGGAGAGTCCCTTCAATTATGGCTTGTTTTCCTTGATTTTAGGGTCCCACATTGCAAGTTAGAGTTGTGGAGTGAATATGGGGAGTTTACTTCATTGTTTAGGGACTCTATGCACCTCTTTTTTAGCTATTTTGAGATAGTAGTGACCTCATTAAGTGTTTTTAGGGATGTGCTATTCATGCATGTGCATGCACTCAGTTGTATATGCCTCTTTCAGTTAGAACTAGTGTTTAGGAAGTCATGAGTCAGTTAAAATCATCTTGGAGAGTGTGCATGGTTAAGTAAGGATCTTTGGTTCTAGTTAAGACTAACTATCATCTCATGCATTGTATGAGCAATTGAAATTGCCTCCATGACCTATTCAAATTGCCTCGATGACCAATTCTAATTGCCTTGCCTATTTATACTTTCTACTTCATTCATTTAAGCTCGACGTAATACAAAATTATCTAATGTTATTGAATTCTCTCTTTTGTGTAATGATTAATGTTTAGCACATTTATTGCATAAGTTTTTTAAATTGTTGATCTCTTTCACAATATTGCTATCTTGTTTAGTATCTATATCCATATTCTCAAATTCTACATGGTATCAGAGCTGCAGTGGTGCTAAATAATTGGTATACTAATTTTACAAGGATCCAATCTTATTGAAGGTTGAAGGAGGCCCCAGAAGCTTCAGAACATATGGCCTATGAGGATATATGCGCAGTCATGATCCACCACTCAAATGAGGAAGATCATTTTACAGGCCCGAAAGAAGAGGTGATTGACAATTTTTACTATCCATTGGAGAAGTTGTCCCAAATTAGGTTCTCATTGAAGAAGACCTCTAGAATGTCTCTTCATAATCAAAATCTACAACTTTTGCTCTTACAATTCACCAAGTTCTACACAAAATATTCAAGGGGTTTCCTCCATTAGAAAAAAGAAGTGGTCAAGAACCATCATTCAAGCACTTAATGTTGATGTATATGTAACTTCAGAATGCATTTCATCTATGTATTATTGTACTCCTATAGAGATGTATTATTCCTCTATACGGAAGTGTCGTCATTTGTATTGACAAGTGTCGCAAGTGTTGTAAATTGTTGATGGGTTATTAGACCACCTAGTAAGGGGTCGGCCCGGATTAATGTAACCATGGGTTATTAGACCGAGTTAGACAAGTCAGCCCCACTAGTTTATTGGGCAGGACAGGACAAGTATAAATAGAGATCGAGAGATCTCTATTTGATCATCTCATTACTCACTCTTCCATCACTCAGAAAGTGGAGCACATGTGAGGAAGAGGATCAGCTGCTAGGAGAAGACTATCTCTTGTACTTTGGTTGTATCATTGCTCTTTCTATCTCTGAGGAAGTTGTGGGGTTTTTCACCTTTATGGTTTTCCCTAGTGAAACTCTGTGTGTCCATTGTCTTATGTGATTGCTTGATATGCTTGATACATGCTTGATATGATTGATATGCAGTACATGTTATTCTCTCATTAAAGATCCTAGAGTATGCTGAATTAATGCTCAAAATCTAACATGGTATTAGAGCTTCCCTGAGAAGAAGACATTGTGCAGTGGCGGAAACTAGGGTTTCTTGTTTATTGAGTTTCTCTCCACATATTTTGGAAAAGAAGTAGGGTAGATTGACTCTACTCATCAAGGAGAATCTATCTGTCCAATCATAATTCAATTCTGAGCACTTTCAATTTTGGCCCTAAAAATTAGGGTTTCCAAAAAAATACGAATTTCTGAAATATGAAGACATAGCTGGAAGCTCCTTGGAAAAATCAAATTTTAGAGCTTTGGATCAAGATTTTTGGTAGGGTAAAGCTCCGGGAAACTCAAACCCTAATTCAGGGTCCTCCCAAGTGAATCCGGGAAGACTAAAAGGCATTTATGAAGGGTGAAACTTTGCAGATCTCAAATTCTGAATATACCAGGATGATCAGCTCATCAAGGCGCATCTTTCTATCCTTTCAGAAGTTTGAAATTCAAAATTTGAATTTTTAGGGTTTCTCTAACAAACCCTAATCCGGGACCAAATCCAGTTTTGAGCAAATCAAGTGGTAAGACCTAAATCTTTTCTATTTCCATTTGAAGTACTCTTTAATATGTCTCACCACACCAAGCTTGAGGATAACCTTGAAGGGGCTGATAACTTCCGAGCATGGAAGTATAGGATTGGGTTAATCCTGGAAGAAAATGAGTTGGACACTTATATAAGTGAAGAGGTCCCTATCCCAAAGGGAGAAGAGGCTAAGGCTCTTCACAAGAAGAACTTGGTCAAGGCAAAGAGAATCATTGTTGTTTCTATCAAAGATCATCTCATACCCCATGTGTCATCTCTAAAGACACCAAAGGAGATGTTTGATTCCCTGACCAAGCTATTTGAAGGGAAGAACATAAATCGGAAGATGACCTTGAGGAATCAATTGAAGGATATCAAGATCCAGAATGCAGAGACTATGTAGTCTTATTTCTCAAGGGTCTCCCAGATAAAAGAACAACTTAAAGCTGTGGGAGAAGATATATAAAATGGAGAAGTGGTAATAACCACTCTTAATGGCCTTCCTAGGTCATGGGATTCCTTCATCCAAGGAATTTGTGCTAGAAGGAAACTTATCACTTTCAATAGGCTGTGGGAAGAATTCTCACAAGAAGAAGCTCGGATTATAGCTCGAGAAGAGAAAATGGGGAATGAAGATCAAGCTCTCACAGCAAACACCATGAAATATAATATCAAAAGGGAGCACTCTCATCACAGGAAAGGTAAACACTATCACCAAAAACAGAAGGAAAGCTCTGGAAGATCTATGAAAGATCTCTCTCATATTCGGTGCTATACTTGTGATGAAAGGGGACACATTTCCATAAACTGTCCTAGGAACAAAAAGAAGAACATCAAAAGAAGACATCATGCTCATGCTGCAGAGGATGATGAACCTCCCAGGAAGAGGGCTAGAGAAGATAGTGAAGGTTCTGCAAGTGATGAAGAATATGTTTTGATTTATGCTAACACTGGAACCATTACTCATGGAAGTAATGATTGGCTTATAGATAGTGGGGCTTCTAAACACATGACAGGATTCAAGGAATCCTTTATGAACCTATCTGAACATGAATCACCCCACAAGGTGAAACTTGGGGATGACTACCAGTATCCAATAAAAGGGAGTGGTGAAGCCTCCTATAAACTAGACTCTGGAAAGTCTATGAAGATGAAAGATGTACTATATGTTCCAGGTCTCAAGAAGAATCTACTCTCCATATCTACATTGGATGCAAAAGGCATGAGGGTTGCATTTGTAGATGGCCAAGTCCTAATGTTGCCAAAGGGTAAGACTATTGATGATGCAGTGGTAATTGGAGAGCAAGAGGGAGGATTATACAAATTAAAGGGCTAACCAGAACAAGCCATGGTCCATGATTCAATAGAGCCAAGTGAACTTTGGCATAGAAGGCTTGCACACACACACACTATAGAGCATTACCAATTGCAAGAAAAGCAGTGGAAGTTCTTCCTGGAATCCAGTCAAAGCATGAAGGCATTTGCAAAGGTTGTGCAAAGGGAAATAACACAAAGAAGACATTTCCAAGCAGTGAAAGCAAGGCAAAAAGAATCTTGGAAATCATCCACTCTGATGTATGCGGTCCAATGTCATCCAATTCTCTGAGTGGATCTTCAGATCCAACAATGGTGGAGAATTCACTTCAGGTGACTTCAAGAAGCTATGTAGTGATTCGGGGATTAAGAGGGAGTTGAATACTCCTTACAATCCACAACAGAAAGGAGTAGAAGAAGCTACTTCAAAGTTGGACTCCAGCAGCTCCTGCAAGGAAGCAAAGATTCAGAGGGAGTCCACCCAACAAACAAACAAAGATAAGTATTTGAATTGCCATTTCTTGTATATTCTGATTGTTCAAATAATGTTGTTCAATGATGTATATATTTATGTTCCTAGACTTAGGTTGTGTATTATGCATATTAGAATAATTGCATTAATGAACAATATACTACTAATATGCATCTTATGGGTAGGTGGCCTATGGCACTGTACAACATTCCATTGCTACTTATCTAGAATGAAACCTCTTTGCTGACATGTTGGGAGTTGTGCACACTCTTAACAATGTTCTGGTAGAGATGGAAGGCGTCTAGAAAGTTACGGAATATGGATAAATGTTGTATTGAAGCATTGGCTAAAGATAATTGCATGACTGTATGACATATGTCTTTATAAGTAAGAATTTGTTCTGAAATATATAAGATGTTTCTAATCATGCAATTGAACTTGTCTTGTAGGAAAGACCGTATACCATCACCTACAAACGAAGGGCTACAACATTTGTTCCAGCAACAAGCTGTCTATTGAAGAATCTAAAGTTCCCAGGATTCGGGATACAGTAATGGAAGAATGTCATGATCGAGGAATACCAATTGATCATGAAGAATGATGTTTGGGATGTGGTCCCAAGAATAAATGGGAAGTCTGTGGTGACTTCCAAGTGGATCTATAAGATCAAGCATGCTGCAGATGGCAGCATAGAGAAATATAAGGCAAGGTTTGTAGCTCGTGGCTTCTCCCAGAAAGAAGGGATTGATTATGAAGAGACCTTTGCTCCTGTGGCTAGATACACTTCCATTAGATCAGTACTTGCTCTAGCTATAGTGATGAAATGGAAGGTACACCAGATGGATGTCAAGACAGCTTTCTTGAATGGCGTAGTTGAATAGGAAGTGTATGTGGAGCAGCCACTCGGGTTTGAGACACATGACCGAGAGTCACATGTGTGCAAACTGAAGAAAGCCCTGTATGGTTTGAAACAGGCACCCAGGACCTGGTATGGCAGGATAGATGGATTCCTATCTAGTTTGGGCTTTACCAAGAGTAAAGCGGATTCCAACCTTTACTACAAGGTTGAGGAAGGCAATCCAGTGATACCACTATTTTATGTGGATGACCTGTTTGTAATAGGTGAGGATAGATTGATTACCGACACGAAGAGGAAGCTTGTTGTCGAGTTCGAGATGAAGGACTTGGGTATGATGCATGACTTTCTTGGTCTGTAGGTGTGGCAGAGTGCACATGGAATCTTCCTTGGACAAGGGAAGTATGTAGTAGAGATCCTGAAGAGGTTCGGGATGATGGACTGCAAGGCCATGGCCACACCTATGGCATCGAACCGGAAGCTTCTGTGTGATGCTTCATCTGAGCCAGTTGATGCTACAATGTATCGTCACATGATTGGGTCCTTGATGTACCTGATGAACAAGAGACCATATATTTGCCTTGCAGTGAACACATTGAGCCAGTTCCTGACGGATCCCAGAGGTGCTCACCTGGTTGATGTAAAGCATATTCTGAGGTACCTGAAGGGTACAGTTGATTATGGGCTCAAGTATGATGTGAATCAAAAGTTTAACCTGGAGGGTTATGTTGATTCGGATTGGGAAGGCAGTGCCATTGATCGGAAGAGCACTTCAGGGTGCTGCTTTGGTATGGGATCCGGTATGATCTCTTGGTTTAGTAGGAAGCAGTCCTGTGTGGCACTGAGTACAGCCGAAGCAGAGTATGTCGCAGCTTGTTCAGCTAGTTGTGAGGCAGTATGGCTCAGGAAGCTACTGTCTGATCTGTTTGATCTCCAGTTATATGCTACTTGTATATATTGCGACAACCAGAGTTGTGTGAAGTTGTCGGAGAATCCAGTGTTCCATGACAAGTCGAAGCACATTGATATCAAGTATCACTATATCAGAGATATGGTGTAGAGAGGAGCAGTGAAACTCCTGTATGTTGCGATGGACGAGCAAATAGTCAATTTGTTGACCAAGCCACTGGCCAGAGTGAATTTTGAATACTTCAGAGGGAGACTTGGTGTACTTCAGATTGAGATGTCTTCCAAGGGGAAGTGATGAGTCCGGAGACACAGATGCATATGAGCCATTCTAACATGGTTGAAGTTTGTCTTACCATGGTCGTTGATGTAAGTGTTGGGCCATTCGAGCATGGTTGAGGTGTGTCTTCCCATGGCTGCGATATAAGTGTTGGGCCATTCGAGCATGGTTGAGGTGTGTCTTCCCATGGCTGCGATATAAGTGTTGTGCCATTCCTAGCATGGTTGAGGTGTGTCTTCCCATGGCTATGGATATAAGTGTGGTTCCATTACTAGCATGGTTGAGGTGTGTCTTCCCATGGCTATGGATATAAGTGCAGTGCCATTCTCGCATGGTTGAGGTGTGTCTTCCCATGGCGTAGATATAAGGGCTGAGCCTTTCACGGATGGTTGAGGTGTGTCTTCTCATGCCGACGAGTGTAAGTGTTGTGTGATGTGCACCTGGTTTGTGCTCCATGGACGATGAGGTGATCTGAAGACGATGATGTGACAGTATGGTACACAGGTTTTGTAGAGACATATAATCAGTCCTGAGATGCTCTTGCAGGTTTTGCAAAGGCAGTGTAATCAGTCCTGGGAGATCTTGCAGGTTTTGCAGAGGCAGTGTAATCAGTCCTGAGGTGTACCTACTTGATGGGTTGCTTGCAGAGATGTTGAAAAACCTACATGAAGGCTACACCTACATCCGACATGAAAAAGGGTTGGATCTGTAGATGATGAAGACTGGTGGTGGGCCTACATCCAATATGAAAAAGGACTGGCTCTTTAGAACTTCCTATGACAAGTAGATTGGAGATTGATTGAGATAGCAGCAGTGATGATGATTCGATGACGATGATCCAGTGATGATGATCCAGAGAAGAAGACTTGTGCTAGCAGATCTGTGTCGAGAAATACCTTCCTAGTTAAGAGGGAGTGTTGATGTATATGTAACTTCGGAATGTATTTCATCTATGTATTATTGTACTCCTATAGAGATGTATTATTCCTCTATACGGAAGTGTCGTCATTCGTATTGACAAGTGTCGCAAGTGTTGTAACTTGCTGATGGGTTATTAGACCACTTAGTAAGGGATCAGCCTGGATTAATGTAACCATGGGTTATTAGACTGAGTTAGACAAGTCGGCCCCACTAGTTTATTGGGAAGGACAGGACAAGTATAAATAGAGATCGGGAGATCTCTATTTGATCATCTAATTACTCACTCTTCCATCACTTAGAAAGTGGCGCACATGTGAGGAGGAGGATCAACTACTAGGAGAAGACTATCTCTTGTACTTTGGTTGTATCATTGCTCTTTCTATCTCTGAGGAAGTTGTGGGGTTTTTCACCTTTATGGTTTTCCCCAGTGAAACTCTGTGTGTCCATTGCCTTATGTGATTGCTTGATATGCTTGATACATGCTTGATATGTTGTACATGTTATTCTCTCAATAAAGATCCTAGAGTATGCTGAATTAATGCTCAAAATCTAACACTTAAAAGTGTTTGGATCTCGTGAATGAGCTCACATGCACTTCAAGATAAGGAGGGGTTCACAAAATTTTGTAGGGATCTTCACAAATCCTTTCATCAAGAAGCAATTCACAAAGCTATGAGTTGCTTTGAAATTGAAGGCTCCTTTTGAGTAGGTTCTTTATCCTTTTCATTTATATTCTCTTTTTGAGGGGTGTGGTGTTAGTGCTAAAAGACGCACTTTGACTGCAAAGAGGGAATGGCTAGCACATCTTAAAAGAGGGTATGATTATTTAGGTTTGTGTGGTTGGGAATAGATGGTGGATCAGGTAGGATGAATGAGAAAGGAAGAAGCAAGGAACTGGATATATATATATATATATATTCAATGATCAAGACTGTGAGCATGGAGTCCTGGTTTCATCATAAATCGGAGGCAATCGAACTAGATATCCGATCACATAGATTGCATGATGAATTATAGAAGAACAAAGCAACAAACATGAACCTCAATGGGACCTATATAACATAGATCCACGAGATAGTATATCCACTAAACATAAATACTTCCTGGATAACGAATAAGGATACTTGAACATATTACATGAATTATGGGAAAATGTAATGAAAACTTCACTATATAAGAATCCAAAAATTCATGGACAGTTATTGACAATCAACACTATAATATATTCAAGTAAAAAGATAATAGAATGAAAAACAAGGAAACTCACAATCTGATATCAATTTCTCATGAATCTATGACTATTATATGCTACAGGAATAATTCCCATTAGGCTTATAATGAATACACATTTAAACTACTCCCATAGTCCTTTTTCTGAACCCTCAGACCGAACCCCTTTTACAAATTCATTTCTCCCTAATATAGATACAAAAAAAATTATAAGATAATTATGAGATACAAAAATTGTGGATCGTGGATCCTCTTTGACTATTGATAGAAGCAGTTAAAACAAACTGGGATCTCATGACTAGAGGCATGAGATCTGTCATTTATTGGAATTCCTATTTTTGTGGCGATTTTGTTTACACCAAAGCATATCTTCATTCTCCCTTTGATCTCCAGCTGCTAGATAGCTTGAATATGTGTTGAGGATAATAAATATATTCCAACGAAACATCTCGAACCATTCTCCAGCCTGAAACTTTTGAATTTAACCAAAACTGTGTTTTTGAAACTTATAGGATTTTCGGTAGCGTTTATGAGTTTTCCAGTATGGGAGGTGCTTTTAGAATGCCTGGAAATGCAATCTTTGCAAAGATTAAGATTATTACTGCAAAACTTGAGAAAAATACTTTCAAAACTCAGTCTTTGAGTCTTCACGACCTTCAAAAGTCTCATAGACCAATATTTTGCAAACCTTCTCATGTTTTTTATCCGGCAATACTTTGTTTCATTGAGAACAATTGCTATGTTATCATGTTGGTGATAATGGATAGAAACTCTTTGGGTATGAACCACTCAAGAAAACAAAATCTAAATGTGGATTTCTGTACATAGGTAATTCTTGGTTGGATGGGTGCATGGTGGATAGTCAACGCCCAAACAATCTTTTGCCAAAAATGAAAAAACGAGCTCGAGTGCATGTGAAACCTAGAAGTTGGGTTTGAATTGGGATTGAGGATTGTTAATAGCATGAAACCTCTAATTTTTTATTAAAATAACCAAAGCCTTTTTAAATAAAAATAAAATATTATTTAAAAAACCATAAAAAATAGTTTTAAAATAATATAATATAATTTTATATTTATATTTATTATTATTTTCTAATACTTGGCTTGGTTTAGAAGTAGGAAAAACAAATTGGATTTTATAACACAACCTAAGAGACCCAAAAAATTCACATGAGCAAAGTGTGAGATTCACCAAATTAATAATATGAGAGACCTTGACAAGGTTTGACCCAAAATTTGTAGGCTTTGGTGAACATGCTATTGAATTTTTTAACTTCTGATAGTGCCTGCTTTATGAAGCTTTAATCATTTCACTGCCGGAACCTCCTGCAGTGAACACCTTTGAAAATATGCCAATTTAGTTTCCGAACTTGAATATCCTCCAATAGAACCTAAAAAAATTGACTAGATTTCAGTGCTAACAGGGGGATTCCCATGTGGTTTTCCCTATTTCCTCGTTTATTCGGATAATTGTTTGTACATGGGTACTTGATATGGATGCAAATTGTTGGGACCCATTTTTTTTGCATTTATTTCACCTAGTTCGGATTATGGGGGTGCTAGAGAAAAATAACCTTCTCCTTAGCTTCAATATCCTAGCTAGTTACTTAGACTATGATTTCATGATTCTAGTGGGCCAAATATCATTCAATTTGACTACATGAATCACCCTAGAGCTTACTTCTAAACTCTAAGGTCCTAAAAAATCCTTATCTACCTTTTTCCGAACTCCTGAAGTCTATTTTGGCACATGAGGATGAATTCCTTCAATTAGGGCTTATTTTCCTTGATTTTAGGGTCCCACATTGCAAGTTAGAGTTGTGGGGTGAATCTAGGGAGTTCACTCCATTGTTCAGGGACTCCATGCACCTCCTTTTTCGCTATTTTGAGACAGTAGCGCCCTCCTTGAATGTTTTTAGGGATGTGCTACTCATGCATGTGCATGCACTCAGTTGCATGTGCCTCTTTCAATTAGAACTAGTGTTCAGGAAGTCATGAGTTAGTTAAACTCATATTGGAGAGTGTGCATGGATAACTAAGGGTCTCTGGGTCTAGTTAAGCCTAACTAGAATCTCATGCATTGCATGAGAAATTTGAATTGCCTCCATGACCTATTTGAGTTTCCTTGACTATTTATACTTTCTACTTCATTCATTTAAGCTCAATGTACTACAAAATTCTCTCATGTTATTGACTTCTTTCTTTTGTGTAATGATTAATGTTTAGCACATTTATTACATGAATTTATTAGATTGTGGATCTCTTTCACAATATTGCTATCTTGTATCTAGATCTATATGTTCAAATTCTACAATCTCCTCACTAGGAGCCTCTTATTGATATGCTATCAAAATTGAGCAAAAATTTAAGAAGGAGAGTAAGCAGGATTTTGTGTTTGCAAATAAACTGCATTAATAGAAGTGTGGTAAAGGTGGCCCTAACTCATCATAATAAATGATAGAGAAAGGATATCCAAAATCATGAAAACCAATCCAAACCATGGGTTAAGAAGGGTAATGAGAAGTCAAATAAGGACACTAGAAAATGCCGTGAGTTCCAAAAAATCTCCTGGCACGACATCGGCAAATGTCACTTGAAACAATCATTGTTGTCCGAGATGAAATCCTCAGATTCAGACTTTGGATCAGAATATGATCAAGAGAAATATAAAGGAAATTGGATCATTGTTGTAGAACCTAGTGCTACCATCGTAACTGCAAAGGTCTAGCTAGAGGAGCCAAAGGAGCCATAGAGGGAGTGATACTTCCACTCACAAACGTGGGTGAAGGGTACTTTGCTACATTTCATTGTTGACAGTGGTAGCCAAAATTATCTAATATCAGCCAATGCCATCAAGATATTGAAGTTTCCAACAATGCCACACCCCTAACCATACACCATCAGTTAGTTGATCCAAGGGCGAGACATCTGCGTTAGTCAGTAATGTTTCCTATCCTATGGCATCAATCCCTTCATAGATGAGGGACTGTGTGATGTCGCATCACTTGAAGTTTGTGATGTTATTTTAGGATAACCCTATATGTGGAAATGTCATGCTATTTATAGGTATTGACCCTGTAGTGTCATTGTTACTTTGGGAGTCCAACTCTACAGGGTACCTGAGGTAGTTTCGACTACTACAATTTTCTTGATCTCAAAAAAGCAGTGTCAGAAGGTAATATCCTAGACTAGGAAAATCTTTCCTCTTCATGGTTTGATCAAAAGGTGGATGGAAGATCACTACAACTACCAGAAACTCAACATGAGGCCTCTCTATGCAACATAAACATGTGGATGAGATTATATAAGAATACATAGACATCTTTGCCTCACCTAAAGGGGTTCCTCTGCACTACTAGTTCAAACACTTAGTTGATTTGATACCTAGTTCTCCCTTACCTAATGGCCTAATATATAGATGTTGTCTTCTAGAGAATGAGGAAATCAAACATCATATCCAATAGCTCATCCAAAAGGGACTCATTTGACCAAGCTCCTCACCTTGTGGGATCCTAGTTGTGTTGGTGTAGAAGAAGGATGGGACATGGTGAATTTTCATTGATTATAGAGCCTTGAACAAAAACACTGTTCAAGAATCGATATCAAATCCCTTGGATTGATGATCTTCTTGATTAGCTTAAGGGTGCAAAGTTCTTCAACAAGATTGATTTGAATTCAAGGTACCACCAAGTTCCAATTGAGAAAACCGATGCGTGGAAGGAAACCTTCAAGTCTAAAGAAGGTGTTTTTGAGTGGTTGTTCATGCATTTTGGCTTGACTAATGCTATGGAAAAATTCATGATAATGATGGATGACATATTGTGGCCATTCATAGACTCTTTTGTGGTATTATATCTAGACACCATCCTCATATTCAATACAACTTGGATGGAACATTTGTAGCACATTCAACATATCTTGAGCACTCTGCGACAACACAATTTATATGCCAATTTGGAAAAGTGTTCATTCGTCATGGAGAGAAATCAGTATCTAGGATACGTTGTGGATGAACATGGGGTGTATGTGGACCCAACCAAGATCCAATTCATTCATGATTGGCCATCCCTGACGACTCTAACAGATCTTTGTAGCTTCTTGGGCCTCAGAAAACTTTATCGTAGGTTTGTTTTTGGGTTATCTCATATTTCTTAGTGCTTGAACCAAGTAACCAAGGTTGGAGCCAAAGCCAAGTTTGCTTGGGGTGTTTAAAAAGAGAGAGAATTATAGGATCTAAAACAATTCCTATGCTTGGCCTGCGTCATCACCCTATTGTACATGCAACAACCATTAAATATTGAGACAAATGCCTTCTATTATGCTATTAGTTCATTCCTCATTTAATAGGGACATCCATCAACCTATCATTGAAAGAGACTCTTTGGGTTTGTCTATTGGTATCCCCCCTATGAATAGGATATGTACTCCATTGTGTAGGCTTGTTTCCAATGGAAACATTACATCCTTGGGAAGGAGACAATCATCCACACTAATCACAAGCCCTGCAATTCATGCAGAGGTAGGGGAAGTTACAGAATGACGACCATCAGAAGTGGCCCACATACCTACAACAATTCCACCTAAACATCAAGTACAAGAAGGGTAGCACAAATCGAGTTGCAAACTGCCTCATCCGACCTCCAATTGTTGCGCTAACTAACTTGCTCAAGTCTTATGGACATGAGACCTCCAAGTGGCCCCAATTGTACAACAACAACCCTGAATTTGCTATTACATATCAATATTTGCAGGTAGGAAGATTGGTCACAAATTTTCATCTCAAGGATGGAATTTTATTCCATCTTGGACACCTCTCTGTTCCTTTAGAAGAGTGTGAGAAGCTGACCTAGGATGCACACAACAATCGAGTGACAATAAATTTTAGTGTAGAGAAGATAGTGGTGGTATTGCAAAATCACTTCTACTATCCAAAGCTTTGACAAGATGTTGAAAAGTGTTGGAGACCTAATCCTACCAGATTATGGTTCTTTGTATAAATATTGTAAACATTCACTTCAATTATTGAATAAGGTGAAGAGTCACTATATATCCTCTTAGAAGATGTAACCCATGAGTCATACAAATGTATAAATGACTGATTTCTGCTCAATAGAATTCATCCTAGGAGTTATTCCATAACAATGGTATCATAGTAGGCTCTACCATATCTCCTTTGTCTCCCTACCCTCCTCAAACCTGCGATTGTGAGGTAATTTTTTTGGGTAGGATTCCTTAGTCTAGCATATTCTCTTCCTTTTGTTTTCCTTTGACCTGCGTATTCATCTGTTGCTAGCTTAGAGAAAATCCTAATCTATCAGTTACCTATTACACATTTGACCTATACGTGGTAATTTGTATGGGTACCTATGTTAGGAATGTTATATTATTTGCACTTAGATCGACATGAAAATTTGATAGTCAACAGGTATAATTCGACTAGATTCAAAGGTCAACCAATAGTGGAAGTCTAGTCAACTTGTTGACTAGAATAGTTGTTTGGTTGAAGGAAAATGACTAGTAGACAGGAAGTCGACGGAATGACTAGACGCTCAACAGGAGATCGACCAAGGTTGACCCAGTCAAGTCGACTGTAACATAATAATTGGAAGTGGTTAGGAAGTTATGGATCACCAATAATGAGTAGTTGGTTGTATTTCATCTATAAATACGATGTAATGGCTATGCAAATAGCAATGGTGTAATGAAGTGCGATTTGTGGTCTAGTAAATCATGATTGTAGACACTATTTATGAGTGTTGATTAATAGATGAGTGGTAAATCTCACTAGTTTGTTGGTTTCCCCCATGAGAGGGGTTTCTAGTAATTTATGTGTTGTGTGCCATTGCTTTATGTATAACTTTGTTTAACTATATGAATCAATTTGCAAGCTCATTGTAATTGGTATTAGAACCAACAACCTCTCCCTGTCATCTCATTCTATTCAGTACTTTGAGCCTTAAGATTTTTCACCTGTTACTCCTCTACACCACCTGTGTGCCACTATCCTCTTTAGAGTAGTATTCATATTTGCATTTTTTGTTTATTTCTACGAGTTCTGGGGGTGTGCATTTTTCATCTCTTCATTTTCATATCTGTGTGCATTGGATCTTGTGGTCTAAGATTCGAAGGCCACAAGCCTCATTGAAAAAGGCTTCATTTCCCATAACTATGCCCATAATCCTCTTCATGGACTTGTCTTCTTCTTTGGTGCAACCATCAATCAACCTTTGAAATTTGAACTAGGCAAGTTTAATCCCATATTTCGAAATCCTAATCTGTCATTTTCGTGGATGGGACTAATATACTTGAGAGAATAATGCAGCAAACAAAGGTTTAAGAAGCTATAGGACAACCTAATGGTGTGTTACATATATACATAAAGTGAGATCAATGTAGCATGAAAGAATCGACCAAGGATCAAGTTATCCATAAAATTCAATGTGTGCATGTCGTGTTCAACGACCACCAACCATTGTTGTTACACCATTTCCAATTCTAATGTTGGATAATCTTGGCATAGCGAGTGTAGACTAGTTATAGTATTATTCTATAAGGGTTATTCTATGTGCATTTATTGGGAGGAGGAAAAGATGCATATTGAAGAGCAGTATGGGATGGTGGAGTTGTAATATTTTATGGTTAGATGAATGGTATTGAATCCAACCTTCTTACAAGTTGGGGATATTTTGTAGGGATCATTACAAAAATGGCTAAAGCAATGAAAGTAGAGGGAAACATGGAGGAGTGCAAAAAATGAGAATCCCAAGGCCATATTGGTAATGCCTTGTCATTAGGATACCATATGCCCATAATTGTATTGTTAAAATGCAAGATAAAATATTTCTTTAAAGTCTCCACTTTATTCCTAGTACTTAGTTTTTAATAGCTTGGTAAAATAACAGCTTGAAAATATTTTGTGACCACAATAGTCAAAATGTGATTTAGTTGCTCCTAATTCACATAAACTAATTGCTCTTACTCACTGTCTATGGAGTCTTGCTCTCTTTCACTTTTTCCAGAGACTATATTGTAAGTTTTTTGAAAAGATTGTAATACTATATTGTAAGACTATAGTGCAGAGATTGACATTGTACAGCCATATAGAGCTTATTGTATTGCAAAAGTATAGGTTGTAGAATTTTGCAAATTGTTGTAGAAATAACAACTATTGAGAAAGCATTGTATTTTAAGCTATTTGCAGAAACTTAGACCTGCACCTTGTATTGTAAAACTATAGAGCAAAATTTACATTCTATAATCACTTGTTGTATTGCAAAGTTTGTTATAAAAAATATATTGTAGACTGTCTGTATTATCAACTTGTCAAAGATGCATTCTCAGAGAGGACGTGGATGAAAGAATCTCATAGGCAAGGGGTAGACATAGACACAACAAGAGACTTGATCTTCACTATGGCTATTGTGGAAAGAATTGACATGATGCAGAACATTGTTGGGCTCCATGGGAAAGGATCAAAGATAACCACAACTAGAAGAAATAAGACAAAGGTAAAACTCAAGATACCGGTAAATCTCTTGAATCTACTTGCTTTATTGTTGCACATTGTAATGTTGGACTAAATGAAGTCACTTTCAATACTTCATCTTGGAGATATACTTGGTTGCTCGACACTGATGCAACCTCCCACATGACCTTTAAAAAATATTTTTTTTGAAAAACTAAATGACAATGTAGATGGGATAGTGTATTTGTGTAACCTTAATAGCGAAATATTCTATTCACCACTGATAGTCTCAAACATCAAATCCAACTAAATATCACAAACGTTCACACCATACCCATAAGCACAAGGAAATAACTATAATAAATGCCCACTAAACTACTACTCTCATACAAATTAAAAGAACTATTCTATCCCATCAAACCAAAGGAATATGCTTAGTGTAGAATGAGAAAAACTACCACAATGCCAATAATAGTGTCCAATTTACTCAACCACGATTGTAGTGTACTTTAGATATGGAAATTCAAGCATTTTTTTTTAAATTGTGTATTTTTTCAAGTAGAATATGGATTTCTAGTTAGTTTCTGTAAATTCTAGAGAAATGCTTAGAAGTTGATATGAGTGTTGTGAGTCCAAATATGTAAAAAAAACTAGATTTTTTTTCTCGATAATGTACTGGAGAGTGCTCTAATACCACTTTATATGCACCTTAGATATGAAAATAGAAATCACACATAACATGTAAAATAAAAGGTAGGAAATGCTTCATTAATTTATTTATAAAAATACTTTTAAGGTAGGGAAACAACTTGCAATGATATTTTTATGGAAGGATCAACTCATGTTCACTTTCCTATTTGAGGGGGCCACCTCCCAATTAGCTAAGCTCTCCAATACAAAATATTCTCAAACATACTCAAGAAGGAGAAGTCCATCCTTATTTATTGCCTACCAAATGCTAACTACCTAGTGGGCCTTCTTTAATGAGGCTACATTACATTTATTAAATGCTAACTACCTAATGGGGCCTTATTTAATAATAACTTTGTGGACCTAGTCCACCTTACATTGAATGGCCTCCATACTTATCCTACTCTTATTTCTAATGGACCTATAGGCCCCCATTACATACCTAGGGGGGTTCCAACATTCCAACCCACTTTAAGAAGCATTGGACTCAATGCTTATACACATTATATACATCCATAAGCCAGGATCGCATGTATGGTTTCTTACCGTAACATCAAACTAATCTTGGAAGCTCATCCATAAAATTGGGTCCCATGTATGAGTTCTAACTATTATTCTAAAGTAGACCTATAAGCTTGTCCCAAGGTTCCCATGTATGAGTACTAACCTCAATATTGAAGTGGTCTAAGAAGATCCACCATAAATTTAGGTCCCATGTTTAGATTCTCATACCATCTCCTAGCTAATGAAACCTAAGATCAACAAATCATTGAATGTCGATGCTCCAAATTCCCACCACAATAATATGGATCCAAATAAAATAAACCAGGCAACAATGAGACGGAAGAGCAACACAAGAAAATAGAAGTGGAAATAACAATTGAAATCACAATGGCAGGCAAGGAAGTTCTAGAAAGACAAATTATGTACAAGAATCCATACATAATCCTTTCACAACTATAGAAAGAGATTGCACAATGTTCTTAGTATCTTAAAAAACATCAATTCATAACAATGCCATCATTTTTTTTGCACTTGCCATCAATGAGATCTCACCCTAGGAAAATGACCACCAAACCAAAAAACCAGAGAACATTGAGTCAAACGAGCAAGACAAGTAAAGATAAATGAAAATTAGTATGAACTTGCAAACTACCTTAATAATGAATGGAATATAAGAACAAGACAACCAAACACAACAAACAAAACCATATTCAAAAGCAATAATCATAAAAATAACAAGAAATAGACAAGTTGATGAAAGAGACACCAACCCTTCACAAGCTAGTTTACATCATCTACCACCCCAATTGAACTCTAGAGTAAGACACCCATAAACAACAAACATAACCAAACTCAACAAAACCAACAAGAAATAGATAAAAAAATAGATGGCGATGGAGAGAACCATCTTTCATGAAAAACCTAAGCAACAAACATACAAATACTACCAACGACCCACCATGAAAAAATATTGATTGAACGTGCCATCACTTCAACATTTTCCAACTCCAAACTATATAAAAACCATAAAACAATCCCAAAAATAGTTTACTCCAACAGATATCATATATCATATACGTGGCATGGATACATAATAATAGTCATGATAGTGACAACATTCTATGTTACGGATCTCACATATTTATGCACAAACACATTAAAAAAATGTTTCTAATGTAGAGAGGGTCTATCAAACAACTTTTTTGTGATGAAGATGTTGAAAAGGAAATCTCTCCTTTCAATTTAATGGCAACTTCATTCAGTGTACGCTTAAGCCTTTATTTTATTTCACTTACCTAGGATCAACCCCGAGACCTCGTCTGATTCGGCGTTCTCACCCACCATTGAGCACCAAATTAACTAGCATGTGAAAAAAAGCCTTTATTTCACTTACCTTTCCGTGTTGTAAGCCATTGACACTGACAATTCTTCCACTTCCCATGTTCTTCCTTTCAAATAATCCCTTTTCTTCTCAAATGCCTTCCATGTTTCGTCTTGGCGTATCGATAAATACAAGAACGTTGGATTAGGGAAGTTTGTACCCATCAAACAATATGCTTCTTCTCTGTCCACTACTTTGTCTGAGTTATTATTTTTAAAATAACTTTTCAATATAAATATATCTCTTTTCTTTGTCGATTTGTGTGTGGTGGCATATCTCTTTCAAAACAATGAATGAATTTATTTTCAATTCTAATTCTATCTGATTGAGATTTGAATCAATAACATTACAAGGAGTGTTTTAATAATACACATTATTAATTTATATCTGAAGAACATTTTTATATAGATATTAGGATTAATTCATTACATTAATAAAAATTATATTTAAAAAAAAGGAAATGAGCTCATCATACTATGCAACAATTAGTTTTATTTCTCATCTTTTGGTCTTTGACCATGATAAAAATATATAATTTAGATTAAAAAAAAATGAAATTCAAAATTGTCCTAATAATCCAATGATACAATAAGTTGTCTAAAAATCAAAAGAAAGTAAAATATGGATACACAAAAGCTCATAAATTTTTTTAAACAAATTTGTAACTATTTTCCCACGTTGTTATATTACATGTTATGTTTTGAATTTGAAACATATTTATTTTTATTTTTTTGGTAAGGCTCGTACCCACAAAGTTTTGAATTGGTAACCTTACACAAGGAGTGCCTTAACAGTGCACCCATTCACTGTCTATTTTACTCCCCGTAGATGAGATATATTTCAAATTACTTACAATGAAAAATAAATGTTACTTTAAAATTTTGAATATGTAAATATATTTTTAAATTATCTAAAATTTACAAGATATCTACTTCTATATTTTACTTTAAATATTACTATTATAATTTGAGTTAATTAAAAAATTATTTTAACTTTTCTTTCTATTTTTAATTTAAAATAGATAATTTAATAAAATTTAAGTATGCATTAAAATATAATAATAATTATTTTAATATAAATATTATATATGTTACATAATTAGAGTAATAAAAAAATTCATTTAATTTTTTAATAAAATTAAAAATTATATTTTGATAAAAGAATATTTATTTTCAATTTTTTTTAAATTACAAATTTTAAAATTAATAAAAAATCATTTATATTTTTATACTATATAAAATTATAAAATATTAAGTTATTTCATCATTTAATATCTTAGAGAACATTTTTATACTACCAAACTACTAAACTCTTTGAAACATATTGCAAACAAATTTTAATAAATGATGCTTCTTTAAGATCATTCTTTGTACTCTCAAACTGCTAAACTCCTCACACATATATATAAACATTATATAAGTAATGATAAAATTTAAATAGTTTTTATGTAGTTGGTTTGTCATTAAGGTAAGGGAATATACCAACTACAAAAAAATAACTTGTTCACATAATTTTAAAACCACATATATAAAAACATTATATAAGTAATGATAAAATTTAAATAGTTTTTATGTTGTTGGTCTATCATTAAGGAAATAGACCAACCACAAAAAAATAACTTGTTCACATAATTCCAAAAAGAAGTTTTGTATAAGTAGTTCAAGCCAAGACCAAATCCTCAAATCCTCTTTATGGTAGGCAAAAAACTGATTAGACTAGCAAAGTTGTAATTAAACATAAGAAAACTAATTAGAAACAAATGGACATAGGCTTCATCAAGGATAAATACTATTGTCACCTCGACTAGTAGAGGGGCTTCGTTGGATTGTCGTGTTGGGATTTTAGCCTTAAAAACCATGTCGGTGGTTACTTTCGCTAGCAATTTGATTCCAGCTCCCAACCCATTCACCACTTTTTCCACCGGACAAAGATTGGTATTAACCTCCTGAATCTGCCCCTAGGTTTCATTTACTTGTAGCAGTATCGATTTCCTCTCATTACAGTTGTCCATGAGCGCATTCCCAAGTAGAGTTTTCATCTGCCAGTAGAGAATGACAATCTTGGTGCATTTTGTTTCTGCAACTTGGTAGAACCCGCATCTTGCACCCAATTCTCCCTGTCCTCCTGTATCTCGTTTGTCCTTAGGACCTCCTGCTCCTGCCCACTCTTATGTTTCTGCAACGACCTTCTTGGCCTCTGTCGAAATAACTCTATCGTAGAGCTCCCACATAGAGGCAACCTCATTCTAGATCCTTGGCATATGGGAGAGCCCACTCCCTAAAGCATCTCTCTTCATCTGCCTGGTTTTAACCATGGAGTTGAGTAGGAGGATAATTGTTCCCTTATTTTCCTTGTGACCTCACTCTAGAAGGTGAGCTTAGGTAGCAATATACCTTTGCAAACCCTCGAACATACCCCAAATGCTTCCGAAAATATCCTTATCATGCGCCATAACAAGGGTTTTAACACTCATATGCTCCCAGAAAGCCATAGCGAATGCAACGACGTCGAAGGTGAGGGTATATGTTAAAACCCTACCACTAGCCTACCTCATCTCATCTCCTTGTTGCGTCATAATCATTCCTCATAATCCAAACCAACCCCAACATTCATTCTCCATTTCTTAGTGTATCATACTTCGTTGCCATCAAACAACCTTCTTCATTCTCCAGATGTTCAGCTCCATTTGAAAACCGATTACCATTTATGTCCCCTATCTCGTCTACCCTGCCAAACGTCTCGTCCGTAGAGCAAGGGTAAGTGACCCCTATGCAAATGTCCACCCAAATCCCCCCCACATATATAACATATTAAATTTTAAAATAGTTAATAACATATTAAATTTTAAAATAGTTTAAAATAAACACTATAAATAATTTTTTTACGTAAGTCTCTCTTACATTCACTTTAAAGCATCTTAATTTATTATATTATATCTTTTTGCACATATTTACATCAATCCCACACCAAAGTGTTAATTTTTTTATGTTAATAAACTAATAACTCTTTTGAATGAAAAAAAACTGATATATATAAATAAAATTAATTAAATTTTATAATAAAAATTATATATAATATTTAAATTCTTAAACTGAAATTGAATATTTTACTAATATGAATACATATTCCTTAAAATCAAATACAAGTTAACATCGTTAACATCTAAATGGATATTACTTTTGCATACTCCTTAAAATTAAGAAAGTAATTAACATCTTAATTTTGTAATGCTCTCTGTAATTACTTTTACAGTTAATGGTCTAGCCTGTTAAAGGAGAAAAGTAATTGTAGCAGACCTCTAGATTGCAATAATCCGGTGAAGGCAATATTGAAATGATTGTATCACAAATTTAATTTAATTTAATTTATTAGTTTAACAAGATTATGGAAAATTTTAAGGATAATTTTTTTAAGGATTTATTTTTTTAAGTATCTATTTTCTTTTAAATATAGAAATTTTGGCTAATCTTAATAATTCTTAAAATTTTGACAATAAAACGTTTTGTGATTTTTCTTTAAAACATTTAAAATTTTAACTGTTTTATATACTTTTTGAACAATTTTGACGATTTTTAAAGTACAAGATTTTTATCTTGTGGAATTTGGGAAAATTACTTTAAAAAATGGAAATTGATGAATCTTTTTTTTGGAAAAATCTCCTAAAATGATCCCAAGGACTAAAATTTACCCTAAAGTTTTCCTTGAACAAGATTATAAAAGATATGATAATATCATTTTGTATAGATAAAATTTGATTACTATAGAAAACTCATTGGTGGTTAAGGGGACAAACCTCCACTCCTATCATATTTCATTAGGTCTCGGGTTGTGAATCTATTTTCTTACATCCAAGGAAAACAAGCTCTTAGCTAATTAAAAGCGATTTTAAATTATACTTTAAAATTCAAAATATGGTTTCATCCTATCACCAATATCGAGTAGAAAATTAGTATCCCTATATAGTCTTTATTAAGGTTAATAGAAAAAAAGCTATGTAGTTTTCGTAACACGTAGACATCGATCCCATACATGAAAACTAGTATATTGAAATCCAATTACAATTTTACCTCATACCCAGTCAAAGAAAATATACATAATGTAGATAACTTTGTAAATATCCATTATTTTACATATAGTTTTATAAATATATCCAATTTTTTTACAACTTGACATAAATTTCCTTCATATAAATAGATACACTACATATACTAATCTACAACAACATAAAAATACATTAATATATAAAAACACTATAAACCATTTATTCTAATAGAGTATATACATATAACCAGGGATGATTTTAAGAAGCCCGCCAAAATTTATATGTATAATAAATGGGTGAATCTCCTTGATATATAGGAAAATTTGAAGGCTATTTTATCAATAATATAATATGTATATATATATATTTTTTGGCTAATCTTTCATTCTATTGTAAAATCTTGTAAAATATTGGCGAATCTTTCACTACATTATTAGATTTTGGAAAATCTTGGCGAATATTTCACTGAATTATAAGATATTGTAAAAACTTGGCGAAACTTTCAATGAGTTATAAAACCTTATAACGTCTTCGTGAATTTTTTTCTAGGAAGACTCAGCTTTTGATTCTGCAGATTACTAAAGTAGTGCGATAGAAGAGCATATACCATATCTGAACTCTAGACTCTCTCGACTCCTAGACTCTCGAATGAACAAATGCATGAATGAAAAGATGATGGATTTATTTATACATTTCACAAGCAGTATTTGGTCACTCGCTACTAAAGGTGTTGGTGAAACACAACTACACTAACTAGATTCAGGGAAAGTGGGGACTCCACTTGTTATCTCATCCCTTAATGGTCCAACAAACATGTGGGGACCCAAATCTTGACCGACCATCAAACTGATATATTTGAACACTTTATGTGGTGGAGTGATTATGGCACCCACAAACCATTATTACAATGTGGAGTCTTATCAAGACCCACAACCTTAATATAGCATATGAATTCCCAATTATCTTATTCTCCAAACCTCCGATTTTTAAGCTATCCTCTAAGAAAAAAAAAAACTATTTATCTATTTATAGATACGAATACCACTTTTTCCTTTCTTTTGTCAACAATCAAAATTTGAATTATGTCATTTGATTTAGAATTTTTAGAGTTAGTTAGAAACTTGCAAGGGTTATTAGAAATAAGAACATACACTAACATGAATAGAAAGCACATTAATGTGTCATCATGTGTATCAATAGACTACTCCGTTAAAGACTAATTTTTCTCAGATAAACTGAGGTGGTGTTTGTATCCATGTCCTTGAAGTTTTCAAAAGCATGCAAAATGTTGTAAAAGTGGTTTAGCACCTTCATTGAATGCAAAAGACAAGATATCAAATAACATAATGTCTACGTCTAAGGTCAAACATGCCTTGTATATATTATATATTATATATAATCATGATGGAAATGAAATATCGTGTTCCAACTTAATCATATATTCATCATACATAACTAGTTCCATTTCTAGATGATGATAGCAATTACACATCAAAACAAATCACCAAAAAACATTTTATTTCTAAATGACCCTTACAAAAACAAAATATCATAAAACAAATACCAAACCCAACAAATTTAGGTTACAGATAAAATTGATGAACTTGGCAATACGAATAAAAAAATATACTAGTCACGAACTTCTCAATACAAATAAAAGAATCTACCAAAATGCTTTGGACAAATCTACAAAAAGACAGTGCCAAAATAAGTACCATTCCACTGTAGCCCCACCATTATAATCCGTGTGCATTCATTTATATTACTAATTTTCCAACAATAACAAACAAAAAATATGAACATACACACTCTCATGAATGCCTCAGGGCCAATAATAATGGCAGAGCAAGATCCTAATAAAAGCATATTTTAAACAATTGGGTCAACTCTCCATCAAGAGTACAATCCAATGACAACTTATAAATGCCAGTTAATGGTTTAATCACGACAAGGAATAAAATAAATCATATCTTCTCATCTTTATAACGCTTTCACGAAACCAATACTCCTAGGATAGATAAAAACCCTAACACCACCGAATGAGCCCTAAAAATCAAGAGCGCCCTAGAATTCAATAGGCCTTAAAAAACATCCATGATAAAAGGCATGATAAAAGGCATGATAAAAGGAAAATTTATAGTATAATAATCTATTGTAGTTGCAGATAAAAAACATAAAAAGTATGATAAAAAGCATACCATGTTAATTATTGGATAAAAAGCATGATGCAAGTTTGTATTCTCTGATAAATTGAATCTGCGTTATGCCCCTTCAAGACCTGATCTTTCGGCAATGGAGATGTTACACGAAGATTAAAATGTTGAGAAAACTAAGAATGAAAAGTGGAATCACATACACTAGAACCTTCACCTTACAAGTGCAATCCGATGTGGGTGAACCATGATTCATTGTAGTAGTTATATAGGACAAAATTGCCCTTGACTTGCCCTCCAATACTGGAAATCGAGGGCTCAAAGAAGGTACCAACGTGAAATTGACTAAAAATTGGGCTAATGCAACCATATGCCTAAACTATAGGGAAAATGGAGGGAGAAATAACCCTTGGGAGCCTCCATTATTGAAAATCAAGGGCGAATGAATGATTCCATTTTAGAAATCAGGGACGAAAGATAGATTGGAGGAATATTATTCTAGGGAGAAAAATAATTTTTTTCATATTCCTCATTAATATATCGGAGGCTATTCATTTTGGATTTATTTATTTTCTAATAAATATTAAGTGAATATATTTCAACTAAGAAAACCCTTTCCATATAAAAAAATAACCCGCTACATAAGTTATCCCTATATTAAAAAAACATACACTTACATCACATAAACTAAACATTTACACCACTTATATACTTATAAAATTTATACCATAAAAGTCATATCCCTATATTAGAGAAGGCATGCACTTGCATCACATAACATAAACTAAACATTTACACCACTTATTGAATTAAAAAACACTAAACATGTATAACACACATAGCTCAAAAATCTATACCACTTGCATCACTTAATCTATATTAAAAAAAGCATACACTTGCATCACATAAACTAAACATTTACACCAGTTGTATACTTATAAAATTTATACCATAGAAGTCATATCCCTATATTAGAGAAGGCATGCACTTGCATCACATAACATAAACTAAACACTTACACCACTTATTGAATTAAAAAACACTAAACATGTGTAACACACATAGCTCAAAAATCTATACCACTTGCATCACTTAATCTATCCACGTGTACCACTTATTGAATAAAAAAAAACATTTGTAACACATATATCACATAGCTCAAAAATCTATACCACTTGCATCACTTATTCTATCCACTTGTAAATAATTATAAATACATAGAAAGTAATCAAGAGCATCCATATAACACTTAATATACATGAATAAAGAGGTTACGAATTTTCTTATCAATGCTCAACCTACATTGAAAAACCCTCAACGAATTGTTTCATTTCCAACTCTCATTATAACTTTGTAAGATAACTTCACACCCATTCTTATTGTTAAAAAAAGCACTTGGCACTACCAATAACAAAGAGGATCCTTGTACAAATTTGAATGGTGGAAAAAATAGAGAATGACGTATTATTCCTCTTCAATAAATAAACTTTGTTCGAGCTTTAAAAAACATGCTAATATTTTGCATCATACTTAGATATTAGAATTCATTTTAATCAATCAATTCAAAACATGCCAATATTTTTTTTGGATGTGCACTTAAATTTTGTAGATGAGATACATGTTATGGAATTTTTTTTTAGCACTTTTCCTCATTTTGAGAATGAAATTGATCTAGGTGGTATTAGTGGTCACACATCTATTCTGCTTACTTACTATGGTTCTCCACCTTGATAGTTTTTTTACAAATTTTTAGGTCCTAAACTTTTTTGGGCATTTTTGAGGCTCTAAACAATGTTTTTCTGGCCCTACAACAAATTTGGTTTATTAAAGGCTTGCCTAACCCTCAACCAATTTTTTCTTCTCTTCAAGATCTTTCCAATGGGCTATCGTGTGCACTAAACAAAGTTTGTATGTGAAAATTGTAGCTCTAGGATGTTGATATATTAACTAGACTCCTTAGGTCCCGCACTCCTTTTGCTTCTTCGTCTCCTAGGTTTAGGGTTTTTTCATCTTATGATTTAGCACTTTATGTTAAAAGGTCATTTTTGGTTTCTTGTGATGGTCTTCTTGTGTATTGGTGTAGTCAACACATCCCTCTTTAGAGATAAGCTACCACCATTCTAGCTAGTTTGTATAGCTTTGTAGTTTACAGTCCTTTTCCATTTCATGCATTGATAGAATTTAGGTATTACTATACTAATGTGCTCTATGCAACATTTTTATGTGTGTGTTTCCATTTTATATTTATGCCTTCATTTCCTTCACTAAATAATCCAAATAAATGGCATTTGAGTGATATGCTCTTTGTTGTTTCTCGGTGCATGTCTCCAATGAAAGCTGGGTACCGAGAGTTGGGTCTTGAACTAATTGAAATTGGGGAAAGATGATCTCATTGACCTGAGCAATGACACGTGGCGGAAGAAAAAAGAGATATGATAGAGCAGGAGATACTATTAAGCAATATCTCAGGAAGTCCTTGTGCTATAGAGGAATGAGATGATGGATAATTTTGCCCAGATCCTTTGACGATTATCAATGATGGCGGAGACACCCTCAATTAACATCCATTTCAATAGTGCAACACCCTTCAAGGTACATGTTAACTTTGGCATCTTTTCATTTCAATGCTAGATAGATGCTTATGCTTTGGAGAAATGGTTAAATATGTTAGAGGGTTATTACTTTATTCGAAAATAATTCAATAGCAAAAAGATCACCTTCACACTCCTTAAGTCCATCTCCCATGTTAAATATTAGTGGGACAATTACTGGGAGAGGCATGTTAAAGATGAGTTTAAAACATACAAGAAAGAACCCACTTGGGTGACTTTTGTCAATGCCTTCAAGGAAAAAGTATACCCTATCAGAAACTGTGATGACTAGTGCATGAGATGGACAACTTTGTGCTAGGAGAGAAACCAGATGGTACTAGATTTTATCAATATATTCCATACTTTGTGCTCAAAGTTATCCATCAAATAATTTGAACAACACTTGGTCCTGAAGCACTGTAGTAGCCTACATAGGCACATCCAAACATAGATAAATTTCCTTGAAAACTCCTCATTGGGAGTCACTTATTGATAAGTTGTCAAAATTGAGTGAAAATTTATGCAGAAGAATAAGTGGGAGTTTGGGTCTTTAAATCAACCATAGAAGAGTCATGGTAAATTTGTCCCTAAATCAGAATGCATGATAGACCAAGGATAGCTATCCTTATGACAACCAATCATAGCCAAAGGTAAACAAGTGTAACATGAAGTTAGAGAAGGACATTGGAAAGTGGTGTGAGTTCCACAAAATCCCTTGTCAGAACAATGATGAATGTCTTTACTATAGGGATGAGTGTATCTAAGTCATGATTGTGTATAAAACCAAGACTTTGAGGTGGGTTTGACTATCCTAACAAGTATGAGAGATATTCTATCTCAATAGGACCTAAGTTTTCTTTAGCGAGAGGGGGTTGAGTTTCGGAGTGAATGAAAATGTCCTTCCAAATCACTAAGACATCCCTCCTCAGATAACCTCTCAGACTCACTAGATATTGAATGAGCTTCTAATTCTTTAGGATTGATCTCAGGTTCTTGGTTTTCTTCTTCTGCCCCTTTTGGGGGTGGATCGTTGTGATCCAATCTTCTCCTCTAAGTAGGTAAATATATCTTTTTAGGAGAAAGTTTTGAATGCTTCAGACCTATGCAAAAGTAGATCATCCACATTGGCTTACAAAAGACAGAAAGGAATGCCTTTATAAATTGAAATCAAAACAATCTACACACACTAGAAAAGTTCTTTAAAGATTTAAAACAAGCAGACTAACTCTTCCAATGATAAGCATTGATTATTTGTCACCAAATTCCAATTAGTGAAGAGTCGCAATAAGGGCCTTCTAGAGGTTGGCCTGGGATGATTAGGGCTCATGTCCAACCAAAGAAGGTCCAAACAAGACAATTATGCTAGCCTCCATGCAACAATCTCTAGGGGTGCAAGTAATCTCCTTTGGCGAATACCTTCCCAAGGAGTTGAGACAGATATTCTATGTCTGCCTTGGGTACCATAAGATATTCCCCTTCCGGTCACCTGTGAGGAATCTAGGAAAGGAAACTATGGATACCCCTTCACACTAGGTAGTCGGGAAAAACGATCATCGGAAAGGGATTTTGCAAATGGGTAGGGAACATAGGACACGAGTCCTAGACCCAAAGTTGTTAGTGAGTACTAGTGTCACCCCGAGGACTTGCCACACCTGAAAAACCCCCAAACACGTATAACCCCACTAGTCCAAGTAACAAGGGACAATCTCTCCACTTGAAAGAGGTTTATCTACCGCTTTATGCTTGTGTTAGAGGCACTTTCCTGACAAGTACTTCATGTTACTAATGGATTCAACAGTCTTTATTTGTTCCTAGTTTCACACTTATGTCGCATTGGATAATCTACCTCATATATCCTAGCACCAAGGCCCTAGAACCTAGGATATTAATGAGTTTTTAAAAAGAAAAACTTTCCTAAGCCTTTTTATGCTTCTGCATTTTCAAAAATCACAACTTTTCAAGAACAATTCAAAAGATGAAAAAGAAAATGCCACTAGAGATACTCAAACACTTTTGCAAATGTTCACACTCTTTCAAAAGAAAAAACTGCACTTTCAAGTCCAAGCAATCACTCTTTCACAAAACTCCTTTTCATTTCAAATCAAATGCAATTATGATCCAATTTGTCCTTTTTCAATGAAAAATGCAAATTCAAAACAACTCATGCTTTAATGCAAACATAATAATAAAAGTTGATATGCCTCTAAATTATGTGAAAATGGCTCCTAACACTAGACTTTTCGACCAATTTTGCAAGCAAGTTTTGAGAAGAAACTTCTCAAACGAACTTTCTTAGACTCAAACGAGACAAATAGGTCTACTAGGTAATCAAGGTTTTCGAAGCAGATTCCCTTAAAGGAAAATTAATAAGAGACACAAATAATGAGATTGTGCTCTTGGAATTTCACACTCAAATCTTACCAAACTCAAAATTCATGAAAAGAAAATGAAGCAAAATACTTCAAAACTTTTGCACTTTCATTCAATCTAAAGGAAAATTCACTTCCAAGCAACACCCAAATCACTCCAAAAAGAAGGATGAAGTTTCTACAATGCTCAGAGATTCCAAACAAATAGGTCTTTCAGGAAAAAGAGGAAAAATTTGAGGAAAAGTAAAATACTCTACCCCACTCGCGCATGTGCATTACAAAAAGCATGAGCATTCATACCCATCTCCGTAGGAAAACACGAAACACCCTACCAAATGCACCTGTCCCCACTCGCGGGCATGAATGGCACTTGAGTTTGATTAATTTGAGAAAAAATCAAGAAAACTTCAAAATTTTGGAATTTCCACAAGGTTTGGATTGTGACTAAACCTTCCAGAGATTAAAGCACCCAAAATAGAACCAAGAAATCAAGCAACAGGGTCCTATAGAGACTAACTTCCCTAGTAGAATTGCTAGTTCTATTGTTCAGGATTTTATCCTATGACTAGGGATGAGGTCACCAACATAATAGGGTAAGTGGAAATATACCTAAGGTCTTTGTCTACAGGATGAGATGACTCATAGACATACATTCAACACATTACCAAACTCTATCAAGTAAGAAAAACATGAAGGAGAGAAGGAGGAAGAAGGATGTGTACCTTTTTATGAAGTTTGATCCTAGATGCTCCCTTAGCACTCTACCAATCTACTCCTTGAATCCCAAATCTGGCCTGCAACACAGACAAAGCAACCTTCCTCAAATATTTTGACTATAAAGAAAGTTCAAATGATATAAAGCATACATTTAACATCAACTACTTAAACAATGTTTTATAATAATAAAAACAATTCCTTAAAGCCAACAATCCAACATTGAACACATTTTTTTGGGGGGAACAAAAGATGTCATATTCCATTATAACAATGAAAGAGTACAAGCCATTACCTCAATCGCCACCAGACACCTTTTGAAATCCAAAGACCGGTTCACTCTACTCTTGCACGCCAATAAACCCACTCCAATCTTATGAATGTAGTAAAAAATGTGATCGCCTAGGACAATGTGATCTCAACAATCAGGGAGATGATGATCAACAACAGGGATTACTGTTATGAATGGGGATGGATGGGTGTAGTGAAGCATGATTCCTCCAACATAATATTGTTGTGATGGGTGTCCCCCCTCCTTGGTCCCTCTCACCACCTTTTAAGTTTGATGGAGAGAGTTGGGTATGGTTTCCAAGTAGTTCAGAGAGTTATAACTAACCAAAACTATTTGAACTTCTATAACTCCTCAAATTTTGAATTATTATTATTTTTTCATGAAATTTTGAGGCATTCACACTTTGCTTGAAGGAAACAAGTGTTGCTCACACCTTGCTAGTGTGAAAGGTGTGAATGTAATATTGTGTGGTTGTAATTGTATATGATGGAGGGTAATGAGCTGGGATCTTACTTTTAGTAATGAGGGCCATAATTTGGGGTCAAACCAAGGGAACTTTGGTTCATATTTGTGGACAAACATGAACAATTGGGCTAATGTCGTCATGAACAAAGGGAAGTGCCGATTTTCTCTATAACACTCATCCATCCTAACAACCTTAGAGAAACTTGTATCAAAGTGAGAGTGATTGGAGATAGAGATATTCTTCTTGTTGTAGGTTTGAAAGAAAAGAATGATTCCTCTCTCAAAGACACCCTCCTCTAAATCATCCTGACTAGATTCATGATGCTTTTTTGTGGAAATATTTGAGAAATATTTGGGATGGATTAACATAGTGGTTGAAAGAAAATACCTCATTTGTTTAGGGAATGAATACATGACATCAAGGAAATACATGCCTATGTTATGGGGGGAATCTCATCCTTTATGGAGTAATATTTTGATTGAAGTAGAGTGAGTACATGGTAAAAATAAGCATGAACTAATGGGAAAGGAGTTATTGGGGAAAAGCTAATGAATTGGTGGGATAAAGAGAGACTATGGCATGACCTCGACATCATGGGATTGGAGAGAAGTAATGTAAACAATAAATGCACACATGTTCCTTTGAATTGTGAGTAGGTGTACTGGAACGATTTTTCCTTGTGGGAGGTTAATGAAAGGTGAGATTATTATATTTAGAATGTTTTGGATTAGGTTTTTCTTCCTTCCCTTTTTTGTCTTTGTCATTGGAAGGAGGAAGGGAATAAGACTTAGTTTAGGAATTCTTTTTCTTAGAATTGTTCTCAAGAGTTTATTTTGTTTCGATAATTATTCCTTATTACACAACAGTGGAGAGAATCCACCACCGATTAAAAGTTGGGACACTATTTACATACTTAAAAAACCTTGGAAATTGAACAACTCCCTTGTGGGTAATGCATTCAACCACTTATTGTGAGGAATTGAACTCGAGTGTGGCCTATAACAATATCCCAATTTCACTAATCAGTCTTTCCTCTTGTGGATTTCTTAGGAGTGTTTGGTCATATTTTAATAAGGGGGTTTTGTAAATGTCAAGTTTTTCATTTGCTTCAACAACATTGGATTTTTTGTGCAATGATAAATCCAACAAATGTTCTCTGCATCCTTTCCTTTAATGCTTTGATATTCAAAATTTTCATGTTTATTAGTTTTTTTTATAAGGGGTAGCCTTGGAACACCCGCTCAATAAGGGATAAGTCAATCATGCCTAAGGCATGACATACCTTTCAAACTCAAGGTCAGGAGTAGAACACAGGTTGATACTTTTTGTTTGATATATGTATAATCAAATTGGATTTGGATGTATACAAAGGAAGGGGAATATGTTAATTGTAATATCACCTATGAGATAATGATCATATTATCTAAGTGCATCATAAGTAAGTTGTATGCCTAGGTCATGGAATACCCTTCAAAATCAAGGTCAAGAGTAGGACACGGGTTGATGTTTTTATGTTTGATATATGTATCATCAAACTGGATTTTTGGATGTATAAGGAGGAAGAGAAAGATGTCAAATTTGATATACCCTATGAGACAATTATCATATTATCTAAGTGTATCATAAGTAAGTGGTTTTGTTTACCATTTGGTTATTATTGGGATTAATATTTAATATAATAAACTAATTAAAAAGTACACTTGGGATATATCCTTGTAGGAGCACCATGAAGGCAATGAACCAACCAAAAAAAACGTAGGGGGAGTCCATAAAATATTATTTTATTTCTACTACCAAGTGTCATTATCCCATATTTGATATCCATTTGTATTATGTGTCCATATGTTTTATTTCCCAAGTTTATCGGTAGGCATGTATTGTTCACGGGGCCTTCACTAGAAGGCAATATAATATCACGTTCATTCATATTGCGGTATTAAATATTCATGAAAACCTAAAAATTATATTGCTTATATATTAAGGGGCAAAGGGTTTTTTTATTTAATGTAACAATACACAAATACTTTGGGGTCTTTTTTATATGGTCGGGCTGACAAATATCCTCCAAATGAAGATGGCGGGATCACGACTGGATGATAAATCTAGTTGAGGCAAGGATCGGCCTTACCAGTATGCAGGGAAATCGCGTCTTGAGGCATGCTTGAGGCCAGGGGTTTTGTGGTGAATTGGGTTTCCAGTCGATCATAGTCGAGAGACAGTGGTCATTGACAACCAATTGTTACCAATAGCCCTCAGCCAGTTGTTACCAATATCCTTGGGAGGCTCTAAGCCTCCAGGGCCTGTTATAGGCCCTCGATAGGCCTTGGGGGATTGAACACCCAACCACTCGTGCCTATGACAGGCCTTGGGAGGTTTATTCAACCTCCTAGAGCTTGTTACAGGCCCTGGGGGGCTTCGATACCTAGACCACAATAGGATTAGTCAGCGATTGGGGAACTGCAACATGCAATCTAAATGTTGTACTATGTGCATTGGCTCGAGTGACATACAAGAAGTGATCTCCTATCTCTTCATTAGACCATTAGATGTTGCAAATCATAATGATATGTGGTTGAGTAATTGCATTGTGGGTGAAGTAATGTGCATCCACAATATACATCGAAAGAAGCAAGGTGCAATGTAGAATGCATGTGGGGTCATAAGAGGAGTATCATATCAATATACTAGGTAGAAATATAAAGGACTATAAAAAATGTTAATGAAAAAATTGATACATACAATATCTAGTGAAAATAGGGGTTTCTTTAAATTGGGAAGGCATATTGGGAGGGGGTTAAAAAAAGGATTTTGGAAGGTATTTTCCAATATTTAGTGAAATTAGGGGTATTGTTTCATATGCCACGAACGAACGTGCTATGATAGCAGTTTATTGAGTGAAGCCCCTGTGGTTTTGTTCATGCAATCCTAATGTGCATGTATGCCTTGGGAAGGAATTTGTTCCTCCTTTGGGGAAAACCATTCATTCTTTGATCATGGAATTGATGTTGGGTATGTTAGGATGCTAGAATGTTAGCATTGGATATGCTACTTCCACGAAACTATGAGGAATCCATGACTATGTTCACATGTAATTGTTGAGATTAAGAGGATTTAAATTACAATTGATTTTTCTATGGCTCCTAACAATATAAATTTCCTAGCCAATCTATTTGGAACAATGGATGAAAGTGGAATAAATTGAGGCACTATTTAGTAGTGAAGGGGATCCCATTCCTTTTTCTATGCACGCTAATTGGGAAAGAGATCAAGCAGGTGAGTGGGTTGGTTGTTTTGGAAATGGGCTAGAATGTTATTTCCTTAGCTCTAATATTTAGAATTTGGGTTGAGCGAGGAAAAATAGAGCCATAGCCAGTAAATTGATCCTTGTTTTTTCATTCTTGACACAAAGTGGAACTTACATGAGTTGGGAAGAAAATGCTCACATGGAGCTATTTCCCCAACTGCAATCACCTAATAGATAAATTATTTGGCATGCATTATTTATATTCTCAAAACAAATGATGTGGTGAGTGTTGTATTTAATGAATATGTGCTTAGTTGGGAAGTTACAAGTCCAAAAATTAGTATTGTGCCGAGGAGTGTATTGTAGGTTGTCTAGTAATGATTATATGCAAAATTTCAGGTTGTTACAACCATCATTTGTAAACTAAAGGGCATAATTATGCCTTTGTTATTTAAATTAATTTCCAACTATTTCAATTATGACCTTGTGGGTATCCTGGAAGAGGCCCAAATCATGTAAGAAACGTAATTGTTTATATGTAAATTGACTATGTATGCAAGCCATTGTATTTCCCGTGAATTCTATTATTAATAACTCATGTGTAATAAACAAATAGTTGAATGTGTTGAATTACTGAATGTTTTCTTGGGTCATATATGAATTTGGAGTAGGTAATGCTATTTATGCTACTATATTATTCTATTTCCCTACAATTTCCATGTAATAATGTTTATTACAACTGAATTTGGTGATTGAGTATGTTACAAAATGATATCAAACTATTGGTTACAACACTAGGGTTATGGGCCGGAAACTATAATCATAGCTATTGTACATGAATAAATTATAGTCTACATGCTAATGAAAAGTGGGAAAAAATGCCTTCCAAGAGACTTTTTGGCAATTTTTGAATTTGTCAATGGAAGGAAAGGGACCCAAGATGATAAATCTGAAAACATTTTCTAGTTGACATTTGATCTCCTCAACATTTTGTACAACATTTTTCTCCTAAATTTTTCTATTTTTTCTCCATTTGAAAGATACTATTTTTTGCCAAAAATTTTGAGGTCTATAGAAAGTGCAAAAAGGGAAAAGTTGACATTACATATTAATGCATAAAATTATTGGAGCATCATATCATATCATTGATCTAAAAGCTGTTGAGTACTCACAAATAGAAGTATTATCAACATCGATAACATTTTTCTTTTTTCTCACTATCTTTTCTTCTACGGGTGGATGAAGTAGGTCACTGAGCTTGATTTAACCAATGAGAAGGATACATAAATTGGGAAAAAATAGGAACTTCTAAGAGATCTAACTTTTAGCTCCTAATCAAAATTAAGCATGCATATAATTGTTGGAAGTTAATTCAAAGGAGAAGATGAGAAAGTAATTATGTTTTTAAAATATATTTCTAGTTGTTTCATAATGTTGTAAGAATATATCCTCCAAAGATTTACTAGACAAAGCAACGATCAATGTGAAAGATCCAAAAATTGGCTTCAATTTGGAGAAAGGAGTATGGGATGAGATATGAGCATACCAAGGGAAAAAAAACTAAGGAGGACCATATATAATTCATAAATGTGCTTGCACAATGGTATGGAGGAACAATCAAATGGATAAAAGAACAATATTTTAAGTTTCATATTAGCCAACATGTTGGATGATTAGACCATGAATGGATGAGTACCTGTGTAACATCCCATATTTTCGTAAAAATTTAAATTTTTTATTCACGGCAATATTAACTTAATTTATAATAATTTATAATTGCGGAAGATAACAATTGTTGAATGTAACAATGTTAACTAACAACTGTTGGTACTAAACACCAATATATTTTCTAAAGAAACTAATGCGATAGTGACAACTTAATTACATTCGTAACCTCTATCATTAAGATAGTCAAATGCATGGTTAGATTAGACTTTTGATGCGACACTTTTTAAAGCAATGCAATGTATGAAATATGTAATAATGAAATGCCAGGTTAGAAGTGTGATGTGGTACTATTTCTTTGAGACGATACTGACAGTTTGCTTCTTTACTGCTCAAGGGAGTCCTATGAGGGACCCCGAAGCTTACTTAGCTTTAATGCTAAAACATTGGACCTGTTCTATGTGCAGACAACAGGTAAGAAGTTTCATGATTGCAAATAAATTCCAATTAGCGTGAGTTCAACTTCATCGTATGAAAATAAAATAAAATCAATAAAGACTGTTGCAAATGTAAAAGCATACAGGTACGGTTCACGTGTTTACTCTTCAACTTTCCAAGGTTTGCCTTGTATTAACTTAATAAACGTCGTCAATGTAGTCATCATTATACTAGCTGGTTCTGTTGTCGTCATTGTGCTAGCTGGTTTTGTCGTCGTCATTGTGCTAGTCGGTTTTGTCGTCGTCATTGTGTTAGCTGGTTTTGTCGTCATCATTGTACTAGCTGCTTTATTGTCGTCATTTAATAGTAGTACTAGGATAGTACAGTACCAAAAGTGGATAGGAATCCGGAGAACTTATTGTTCCAAGATTCCAAACTATATGTGATAGCATAATTGTATGTGAGTTTTATACAACACTTTTAATTAACTTTAAAGACTTATGGTTAACCATTCCTATTCTCTACTATAATTATTTAGGTCTTAATAATAAAAAATAGTCCTTCCCAAAGACTAGGCATTTGTAAAAATTGAATAATAAACATTTACACAATAGATTAACTATTATTTCATATTATGGTCTATTCAAGTCCTATGTACATAGTGGTGTGACTATGTCGATTTTTGGTTTATTATCCACATTATAGTTTTATATCGAAACTTCTTGTATTAAGATGCAACAAAAAGATTATCACTTAAACTATATAATTGGTTTGTAATTGTTATCAAATGTATTACATCGAAACTATAATAATATAGTGCAATAATATAATGAAGTCTTTGCATAGTGTTTCTAATTCTGTGGCGAATTAATGCAGGGTTTTGAAGTCACGCCAAGGATGCTGACAGGCATTTAATTAGAAGCTTGACAGGTTGCTGGTTTAATAAATGTCGCCGGTCTCGAGCTGAGGTAAAGATCAGGCATTGATCTTGCATTAAAAGCTTAAGACCATAACCTTGCCAACTCGGATGTCCATCGATCCATGTAGGCGTGAACGCTTCCGAAACTTGTCAAGGTGTAAGAATAATACACCACACGTAGGCTGTGCATGCTCCACTGCGTGCCATGGTGGCGCTGTCAATCCTGCAAGGTAGGTTTAGCATTTATGGTGGACGTCGTTTGTACCAAAGCTCAGTTTGCTGGCAAAGTAGAGACCATAGATGGTGATAATTCTACACCGTCATATAGAAACCCTAACATCTATCGTGGAAGGAGTTAAGAGCTTGGGAAACGGTTCGTTGTGTTATTGTCTTCGTTGGAGGTGGTCGACAAGCTGCCAAAATTTCTATTGAATCCTGGGGAGAGATTCGAACTTGAGACTTTCTAAACATGTGGAAGTTGCAGGTATTAAACCTCTGCAATGGTGTTTGGTTTGTAGAGATCTAAGTCTCAGGTTCGGGTGTTAATGAAAGCATGGTTGAAATATTTCTGGAATCGTTCACAGCACCAGTCTCGTTGTTTTTCCTGAGAACTAGAAGACTTGGCCAGGGTTTTACAAAGGTAAGCGTCCTTCTGAGGATATACATATTTCCTTGATGCGTTTCGTTTTTTTTTTTAAATGTGACATTTATCTGACCCGAGTTGTCGTTGTTAGGTACAAGTTTTTGGGAGGGATTTTCGAGTGTTGACGAATGGATAAATCACATACTCCCATACTGGTAATTTTCAGGTCTTCCATACCCTCATAGTGCTCTTGGACGGTGGTTGACGTTATTCAAAGGATGGTTAACAGGCTTATCAGTGCTAGTCGTTTTCTCTGTCGATGTTGATAGTTGAAGAAAAACTCGAAACATGCTTTCGTCCTTTGTTTTCGTTTGTCTAGCTTTTGGTTTCTATAAAGTGTAAATTTATGAGACCGACTGGAGCTATGGCTCGTCGAGGTTCTGGTATGATGGGTTCTTTTGGAAAATACTGTAAACTTGGGTTAAACCCTTATTTTAATTTTGTTTGGAATCTATATTGAAGTCTTCGTTCTGAGAGCTACGAATTCAAGGGTTTAAGCTTGACATGAGCCGTGGGCTCAATCACTGTGTAATGATACTTCTTTCCTCGGGAAAAATAAATTTATATGTTAAATTATAATGATTAAAAGTCTGTGTAAGTCGGATTCCTACTGAAGGTTATTACAATGTTTATCGAGCTATTTTAGGGTTTGGATAATTTGTTGATTATAAGGGTTCTGTGTAAAATAAACTTCAACGTTAAGATGGAAAAAAAATATGTTGAACCCTTCGTATAAGTCTGCATGGTTTGTTTTTAAAACTGTAGATTGATAATGTGTATTCTTATTTGTTAATGTTTGAACAATAGAGTAGAAGGTTGAACTGATAACTCAATAATAATTTACAACGAAAACGAATAGGGTCAAAACCTAATTTGTGTTTTGTTGAAGTGATAATCTGATCATTTGTTTAAGATACTAGAATGTTTTCGATCTAAGGTTTGAAAAGAGTGTAAAGTTTTGTTATGAACAATATGAATCTAGGTAGGGTTTTCCTTTTGATACGAAACCCAGAGTTACAATAATTGCAACCAATGTTAGCAGATTCAAAGAAAGAATAAATATATGGTAATAATAATTGTGTTTAGTAAATTCTTATCATTTGTACATTTCTAGATAATACAACAGTACTATAGAAAATGAAAGAAATATGAATACATAGTGCAGAAATTCGTGAAGACTGTGTAAACTATAATTCTATCTATAAATTAATTTTCTATACATAAAATGCTGATGTAGTAATTATAATGAAACTATGAGTGAGTGAAAAATATGCATATGATATCTGTGTGAAAAACTATTGTTTTCCAGCTTATTATCAAGAATATTTTATTCAATGTTAACAGTCTTAAAACCATGTACAGTGTATAATTCATCTACCTTTCATGGATATAATGTATGCGTTTGTAGGATGATTGCAAGAATGATTTAATTGACTGATTATTATTAAAATGAGAAAATATTATATATATTAAATATTATACAGACCCCCTACAATTAGTTAACTTAAGAACAGAAACTGATGCATACCAGATTATTATCTAGCTATCGAATTCAATGGCACAATTTGCCTATCTTCTATTCTATTTTAATTTGCATATCTCTACTAGAGTACGATGCTGTCAAATAACATGTGGAAAAATGGGGATATTGATTTATCAATTCATCTTTGCCATTAAAATTAAACATTCAGACTTAGAACAATTCTAGGGTTAGATTTTTCTTTAAAAAATAGAAACACAAAAAATACTATTTAAACATAAGAGAAATTAAACAAGTAGGAAATTGTAGAATCTGATTAAAACCTGTAGGCCAACAAACAACTCAGGAAGACTATTCCACCCAGCCAAACTTTTGAAAACGGTCAAATACTTTCTTAGGACCCCTGAGCCTGTTCGCTGAACCACCAGGAGGAAGAAGCTTCAGGAATATGAAATTCTTCTTGTTGTAGTAATCTTCTGAATCTTCAATAGGTAGCAGTCCAAAAGACTTGCTCCTACAACTCTGTTTCTCTTCAATAATAAGCAAAAACTCAGTTTTCAATCACCACTAATCTCCCTTATTCGAATCTCTCTTGAAATCACCTGATTTGCAAGAGGAAAACATTCTACACAAATGTTGATTAAGGGCTACCTGCCCAATTTGAATTTGTCTTTATAGGCTGCCTAGGCCTTTTCAGATGTTACTGGGTCATTAAATGAGCTTCCTTCTCACTCCCTCCACCTGGGGGATAATGTCCTATTTAAGGGGAAGTTGTCCCATAACCAACAGTTAGTGGTGTGATGTAACTGGTGCCATGTGTCCCATTCCTTCCAACAACTTCCATTCCTCCTAGTGGGTCAGTGAACACTCATTCAACAGTCCTCCTGAGTGTTTGTCTCCTAATTAATTTGTTTAAATAATAATATTCAGTAATTACATTCATCCATGATCAAAACTGATCATAATTACAAAACTTGTAATTAATTTTAACATAAAGTATTTTTGCAAATAAATAATAATGTTCAGAAATTTGGGTAGGTGACATACACCCCACCTTAAGTCTCAACATCGTCCTTGATGTTGGCTAGTCACTCATTGCGTATCCCTGAAATACAGGTGGGTATGCTGCCTGCATACTACTCTCCAACTCCCAGGTTGCCTCTTCTAGGCTAAGGTGCTTTCACTGCACCTTCACTTGCCCAATGCTGTGATTCCAGAGAATAGTTTCCCTCCTTCCAAGGATACAATCCGGTTCCACCGGAAAATCTCCGTCTTGTCCCACCTGTACATCATTCCAATTTACAACATGAGTAGTATCGTGCACATATTTCTTTAAATACGATATATAAAAAACATTATGTATTTTCAGGTTAGGTGGTAAGGCCAGTTGGTATGCCACTGCTCCAACCTTAGATAATATTTCAAAAGGACCACAATACCTGGGTGCCAACTTGGCACAGCTCCCCAGTTTCAGTGAACTCTTTTTCGGTCTTACCTTGAGAAACACATGTTCACCCACCTGGAACTCCCTATGAGTTCTTTTTGAATCTGCTTGGATTTTCTGCCTATCTTGGGCAGCTTTTAAATGTCCTTGCACCTGTTTCACAATTAGTTCTAATTCCTGCAATAATTCAGGTCCTAAAACAACTCTATTGATTGGATCATTCCACAAAACAGGGTATTACATTTCCTACCATAAAGAATTTCAAAAGGACTAATTCTGGCTGAAGCATGATAATGATTATTATAAGCAAATTCTGCTAAGTGCAGATAATCTTCCCACTTACCAGGCTGATCCTTAACATACATTCTTAATAAATCTTCTAACACTTGGTTTACCCTTTCTGTTTGTCCATCCGTTTGTGGATGAAATGTTGTACTGAAATTTAGAGTTGTATTTAATCCCTTAAACAATGATCTCCAGAAGTTTCCTGTAAACTTCGAATCACGATCTAAAATTATTACCTTTGGTATTCTGTGCAATCTAAAAATATCTGCAGTGTCTGGTGCTTTATGTGTGGTTTTCACTGGTATGAAATGTGCTGCTTTGCTAAGTTTGTCCACCACCACCATGATAGAATCATGTTGCTTCTGATTTTTAGGTAATCCAGTAATGAAATCCATGCTGATCACTTCCTATTTCCAATTTGGTATTGGTAATGGTTGCAACAATCCAACAGGATGTTGATGTTCAACCTTCACTTTTTGATATTCCAAGCATTTTGCAATGTATTCTGCTACTTCATCTTTCATTCTGGGCCAATAGTATTCTTTTCTCAGCATAGTGATGGTCTTTTGATATCCTGGATGACTAGAATAGTGACTTTTATGCATCTCATTTAATATCAGAAATTTTATTTATGGTGTATTTGGTACATACAATCTATTTTTATATAGTAATAGACCATTTTCTTTAACTCTGTAATCTGCCATACAATTTTCAGAATTGTCATTGGCTATCCTTTCTTTCATTTTTCTGTATTCTTCATCTGTTTCACCTTTTTCCAAAATCTGATCTTCCAAATCAGTTGAATAATTACTGATTACAGAAATGAAATTTAGTTTTTCCTTGCGACTCAAGGCATCTGCAACTTTGTTCTCCTTTCCTTTGATATGCTGAATTTCAAAATCATACTCACTTAAGAATGTCAACCATCTAGCTTGTCTAGCGTTCAGGGTTGTCAGATCCAATAAATATTTCAGACCCATGTTATCTGTTAATAGTATAAACTTTCTGCCAATAAGGTGATGACGCCACATTTTTAAGGCATGAATAACTGCTAATAACTCTAAATCATATGTAGAGTAATTCTTTTCATGTACTTTCAGCTTTCTAGATTCATATGCTATCGCATACCCTTCCTGTGTCAAGACTCCACCGAGTCCATTATTGCATGCATCTGTACAAACTACAAAATCCTTGTTGGGGTCATCTATCTTCAAGATAGGTGCTGTCGTCAATAGTTCCTTTAATTTCTTAAAACTCTCAGTACATTTTTGATCCCAAACAAATTTCTTTCCTTTCTTCTGCAAGGAAGTTATGGGGTTGGCAATTCTTGAGAAATTTTCTATAAACTTTCTGTAATACCCCGTAATGCCCATAAATGATCTCACATCCGACACATCTTTTGGAACCGGCCAGTCATTAATGGCCCTTATTTTTTCAGGGTCAACCGAGATTCCCTCCGCTGAAATTATGGGTCATAAATATTGAATTTTGTCTTTGTGAAAGTCACATTTACTAAATTTGGCATACAATTGATGATCTCTTAATACTTTTAAGATAATCCTTAAATGTTCATCATGCTCTTCTTTGATTTTTGAGTACACTAAAATATCGTCTATAAACACAACAACAAACTTTTCTAAATACTTATGCAAAATATTATTCATCAAACACATAAATACAGCCAGAGCATTAGTTAAGCCAAACGGCATGACTACGAACTCGTAATGCCCATACCGAGTTCGGAAATTTGTTTTGAAAATATCTTCATCTTTAACCCTTACTTGATGATACCCTGATATTAGATTGATCTTCTAAAATACTATTGCTCCTCATAGCTGATCAAATAGATCATCTATGTGGGGCAACGGGTATCTATTTTTTATCGTCATCTTATTAAGCTGGCGATAATCTATGCACAGTCTTAATGTTCCATCTTTCTTCTTAACGAAGATGACAGGTGCTCCCCAAGGAGACACACTTCGTCTAATATACTTCTTGTCAATAAGTTCCTTCAACTGAGATTTTAATTCGTTTAACTCCAGTATATTCATTCGGTACAGAGCTTTTGAATTTGGTACTGCCCCTGGTATTATCTCTATAGTAAAATCTAAATCTCTTTTGGGTGGTAATCCTGGAATCTCCTTAGGAAATACATCCTTAAAATCATTTAGGACAGGTATGTATTCTAATTTCAGTTTGTCCTCTTTATCCATAATCTCATCATTTATCATGTTTATTGCAAACATTTAGCATCGATTCCTAATTGCCCTCTTAACTTGCATGGCTGAAATTTGTCTAAGGGTTACCTTCCTTGGAATGCCTTTTATTTCTACAGTTTTCCCTTCATCATTTAAGCATGTAAAACTTTTTCCATAACAGTCTAGGACGACATGATGGGCTTCCAACCAGTCCATCCCAACTATAATATCATACGAACCTAAAGGTAAGATATTCAGCTTGATTTGTGTTTGCAAATGATTCATGGATAAAACATAGTTCTCTATAAAATCTGAAACTTTCCTCTTTGTTCCAGTTGCTAGTCTAACTAGCCATGATTTACTAAACTTTTCAGTTTCCAGTTTAAGACTTTCCACAACATTGGGTGATATATAACTTAAACTAGCACCTGGGTCAATTAAAACAGTAACAGGATGGTCATGTATCATACCTTCAATCTCTACCATGGAGATTTGATGGTCTGTTTGCCTGTTGTCAAGTGTTGCGTTAATTCTTGGCATCTCCCTTGCTACGTCTCCAATAGTAGGTTCAGTCTGAATAGAGTTGATGTTGTTTGTATTCCACTTTCATAAGGGACATTCTGATGCATAATGAGGGCCTTGACATTCAAAACATTTAGTATGTGTCTTTGGCTCACTGGTCTTGACAGTATTAGATGCATTTTTTGGTGATGTAGAATTATGCTGTGAATTATTTCTGGAATTATTTCCTTGGAAATTTCGATTCTGAAAATTCTTCCTTTGGAATCCGGAATTCCCACTGAATCTGAAATTTTTCTTCTTTTGTTCAAAATTGTTGGGCTTATGATTTTTCCAAGTAGACATACCCTCTCTCTTCCGATTTGTATCATAACAGAAGACTCCCTTCCTCATAGCCTCCTCTAATGTTTTAGGGTTGTCATACTCAATTCTGTCTTTAATGCTGAAAGGTAAACAACTTAAGTACCTTTGAATTTTTGGTTTTTCTTCTATGAAGTAGGGTACATATCTCAGTAAGTTCATAAACTTACTGTTTAGTTCCTTCATGTTCATACCTCCCAACTTCAAATCGTAAAACTCTTTAGATTTTTCTTCGTAGTACTGTTTAGATAGATACTTCTTTTGGAAATATCGTTTGAAAGTACTCCAGCTTACATCTTTATCCTTAATTCCCTTTACCCTTTTGACACCCTGCCACCAGATATATGCTTTTCCGGTTAAGTTATATATGGCCATTTTTGCTTTTAAGAACTCCGAATAGTTGTAGATGTGGAAGTATTTCTTCATCCCTGACAGCCAAGCTTCAGCTGTCTCTCCTTTCTCAGTTTCTCCATTGAAAGTTGGAGGCCTTTTCTTCTTGAATTCTCCAGAAATCTGCTCATATTCTTTTTTATTTTTATTTCTTGGTTTGGAATCTTCTTCACTGTTGTCACTGATGTAATTACATTTATTTTTGCGTTCTGTAATAGCATCTCCAGATGAGGTTGAACTATGTTTTACTTTACTATATTTGATGTTCTGATTTTTATCAGTGTGAGGCATGTCCTCTACCTTGGAAATATCCTCATCGTTTTTCCCTTGTTCTTCTGTTTGGTTGTGTTCAAACAACACTTGATTTAGTTGTTCTTGTGCTTGCAGAATCCTTTCATTATCTAATTTCACAGATCTGATTTCTGCTTTTAAATCTTGAAAGGCACGTAATAGTTCCGTCGAACTGTTATTTATTTCCCCGTGACCTTCCTCCACATAATGCTGTCCCGAACTGTGACTGTTTGGATGAAATCTGTCACTTAAATGTTCAGCTGAGTTCTCCATACCTGTAATTGAAAATGATTTCTAAAGAGAACATAATAATAAAATTTTCAAGTTAGTACAATTTTTTTTTTCTTTTTCTGTTGTATATAAAAATTTCTACTGCGTGTTTGGACCTAAACCAGGCATAGAGTTTGAATCTGTGCTCTGATACCACATGTAACATCCCATATTTTCGTAAAAATTTAAAAATTTTATTAACAACAATATTAACTTAATTTATAATAATTTATAATTGCAGAAGATAACAATTGCTAAATGTAACAATGTTAACTAATAGTTGTTTGTACTAAACACCAATATATATTCTAAAGAAACTAATGCGACAGTGACAACTTAATTACATTCGTAACCCCTATCATTAAGATAGTCAAATGCATGGTTAGATTAGACTTTTGACGCGACACTTTTTAAAGCAATGCAATGTATGAAATATGTAATAATGAAATGCCAGGTTAGAAGTGTGATGTGGTACTATTTCTTTGAGACGATACTAATAGTTTGCTTCTTTGCTGCTCAAGGGAGTCCTATGAGGGACCCTGAAGCTTACTTAGCTTTAATGCTAAAACATTGGACCTGTTCTATGTGCAAACAACAGGTAAGAAGTTTCATGATTACAAATAAATTCCAATTAGCATGAGTTCAACTTCATCGTATGAAAATAAAATAAAATCAATAAAGACTGTTGCAAATGTAAAAGCATACAGGTACGGTTCATGTGTTTACTCTTCAACTTTCCAAGGTTTGCCTTGTATTAACTTAATAAACATAGTCACTGTAGTTGTCATTATACTAGTTGGTTTTGTTGTCGTCATTGTGCTAGCTGGTTTTGTCGTCGTCATTGTGCTAGCCACTTTTTTTCGTCGTCATTGTGCTAGATGGTTTTGTCATCGTCATTGTACTAGCTGCTTTATTGTCGTCATTTAATAGTAGTACTAGGATAGTACAGTACCAAAAGTGGATAGGAATCTGGAGAACTTATTGTTCCAAGATGCCAAACTATATGTGATAGCATAATTGTATGTGAGTTTTATACAACACTTTTAATTAACTTTAAAGACTTATGGTTAACCATTCCTATTCTCTACTATAATTATTTAGGTCTTAATAATAAAAAATAGTCCTTCCCAAAGACTAGGCATTTGTAACAATTGAATAATAAATATTTACACAATAGATTAACTATTATTTCATATTATGGTCTATTCAAGTCCTATCTACATAGTGGTGTGACTATGTCAATTTTTGGTTTATTATCCACATTATAGATTTATATCGAAACTTCTTGTATTAAGATGCAACCAAAAGATTATCACTTAAACTATATAACTGGTTTGTAATTGTTATCAAATGTATTACGTCGAAACTAAAATAATATAGTGCAATAATATAATGAAGTCTTTGCATAGTGTTTCTAATTCTGTGGCGAATTAATGCAGGGTTTTGAAGTCACATCAATGATGCTGACAGGCATTTAATTAGAAGCTTGATAGGTTGCTGGTTTAATAAATGTCGCCGATCTCGAGTTGAGGTAAAGATCAGGCATTGATCTTGCATTAAAAGCTTAAGACCATAACCTTGCTGAGTTGGATGTCCATCGATCCATGTAGGTGTGAACGCTTCCGAAACTTGTCAAGGTGTAATAATAATACACCACATGTAGGCTGTGCATGCTCCACTGCATGCCATGGTGGCGCTGTCAATCCTGCAAGGTAGGTTTAGAATTTATGGTGGACGTCGTTTGTACCAAAGCTCAGTTTGCTGGCAGCAAAGTAGAGACCGTAGATGGTGATAATTCTACACCGTCGGATGGAAACCCTAACATCTATAGTGGAATGAGTTAAGATCTTGGGAAACGGTTCGTTGTGTTATTGTCTTCGTTGGAGGTGGCCGACAGGCTGCCAAATTTTTTGTTGAAGCATGGGGAGAGATTCGACCTTGAGACTTTCTAAACAAGTGGAAGTTGTAGGTATTAAACCTCTACAATGGTGTTTGGTTTGTATAGATCTAAGTCTCAGGTTTGGGTGTTAATAAAAACATGGTTGAAAGATTTCTGGAATCGTTCACAACACTAGTCTCGTTGTTTTTCCTGAGAACTAGAAGACTTGGCCAGGGTTTTACAAAGGTAAGCGTCCTTCTGAGGATATACATATTTCTTTGATGCGTTTCATTGTTTTTTTTAAATGTGACATTTATCTGACCCGAGCTGTCATTGTTAGGTACAAGTTTTTGGGAGGGTTTGTCGAGTGTTGACGAATGGAGAAATCGCATACTCCCATACTAGTAAGTTTTGGGTCTTCCATACCCTCATAGTGCTCTTGGACGGTGGTTGACGTTATTCAAAGGATGGTTAATAGGATTATTAGTGCTCGTCGCTTTCTCTGTCGATGTTGATAGTTGAAGAAAAACTCGAAACATGCTTTCGTCCTTTGTTTTCGTTTGTCTAGATTTTGGTTTCTATAAAGTGTAAATTTATGAGACCGACTGGAGCTATGGCTCGTCGAGGTTCTGGTATGATGGGTTCTTTTGGAAAATACTTTAAACTTGGGTTAAACCCTTATTTTAATTTTGTTTGGAATCTATATTGAAGTCTTCGTTCTGAGAACTATGAATTCAAGGGTTTAAGCTTGACACGAGCCGTGGGCTCAATCACTATGTAATGATACTTCTTTCCTCGAGAAAAAGAAATTTATATGTTAAATTATAATGATTAAAAGTCTATGTAAGTCGGATTCCTACTGAAGGTTATTACAATGTTTATCGAGCTAGTTTAGGGTTTGGATAATTTGTTGGTGATAAGGGTTCTGTGTAAAATAAACTTCAACGTTAAGATGGAAAAAAAATATGTTGAACCCTTCGTATAAGTCTGTGTGGTTTGTTTTTAAAACTGTAGATTGATAATGTGTATTCTTATTTGTTAATGCTTGAACAATAGAGTAGAAGGTTGAACTGATAACTCAATAATAATTTACAAGGAAAATGAATAGGGTCAAAACCCTAATTTGTGTTTTGTTGAAGTGATAATTTGATCATTTGTTTAAGATACTAGAATGGTTTCGATCTCAGGTTTGAAAAGAGTGTAAAGTTTTGTTATGAACAATATGAATCTAGCTAGGGTTTTCCTTTTGATACGAAACTCAGAGTTACAATAATTGCAACCAATGTTAGCAGATCCAAAGAAAGAATAAATATATGGTAATAATAATTGTGTTTAGTAAATTCTTATCATTTGTACATTTCTAGATAATACAACAGTACTATAGAAAATGAAAGAAATATGAATACATAGTGCAGAAATTAGTGAAGACTGTGTAAAATATAATTCTATCTATAAATTAATTTCCTATACATAAAATGCTGATGTAGTAATTATAATGAAACTATGAGTGAGTGAAAAATATGCATATGATATCTGTGTGAAAAACTATTGTTTTCCAGCTTATTATCAAGAATATTTTATTCAATGTTAACAGTCTTAAAACCATGTACAGTGTATAATTCATCTACCTTTCATGGATATAAGGTATGCATTTGTAGGATGATTGCAAGAATTATTTAATTGACTGATTATTATAAAAATGAGAAAATATTATATATATTAAATATTATACAGACCCCATACAATTAGTTAACTTAAGAACAGAAACTGATGCATACCATATTTTTATCTAACTATCGAATTCAATGGCACAATTTGCCTATCTTCTATTCTATTTTAATTTGCATATCTCTACTAGAGTACGATGCTGTCAAATAGCATGTGGGAAAATGGGGATATTGATTTATCAATTCATCTTTGCCATTAAACTTAAACATTCAGACTAAGAACAATTCTAGGGTTAGATTTTTCTTTCAAAAATAGAAACACAAAAAATATTGTTTAAACATAACAGAAATTAAATAAGTAGGAAATTGTAGAACCTGATTAAAACTTGTAGGGAAACAAAAAACTCAGGAAGACCGTTCCACCCAACCAAAATCCTGAAAATAGTCAAATACTGTCTTAGGACCCCCGAACCTATTCGTTGAACCACCAGGAGGAAGAAGCTTCAGGAATATGGACTTCTTCTTGTTGTAGTAATCTTCTGAATCTTCAATAGGTAGCAGTCCAAAAGACTTGCTCCTACAACTCTGTTTCTCTTCAATAATAAGAAAAAACTCAGTTTTCAATCACCACTAATCTCCCTTATTCGAATCTCTCTTGAAATCACCTGATTTGCAAGAGGAAAACATTCTGCAGAAATGTTGATTAAGGGTTGCCTGCCTAATTCGAATTTTCCTTTATAGGCTGCCTAGGCCTTTTCAGATGTTACTGGGTCATTAAATGAGCTTCCTGCGCACTCCCTCCACCTGGGGGATAATTCCCTATTTAAGGGGAAGTTGTCCCATAACCAACAGTTAGTGGTGTGATGTAACTGGTGCCATGTGTCCCATTCCTTCCAACAACTTCCATTCCTCCTAGTGGGTCAGTGAACACTCATTCAATAGTCGTCCTGATTGTTTGTCTCCTAATTAATTTATTTAAATAATAATATTCAGTAATTACATTCATCCATGATCAAAACTGATCATAATTACAAAACTTGTAATTAAATTTAACATAAAGTATTTTTGCAAATAAATAATAATGTTCAGAAATTTGGGTAGGTGACAACTTGGATAAATGGAAACACTATTGATGAGTAGGGATATTCAAGCATATAATATTATAGCATTGTTTGTTAATAATATGGTTGAATACTTGGTAGGAAGAGGGCTAAGTAGGGGAGGCAGGTGCGAGGGGGGGTGATTTTTGACCCAGAAGGAAAAAAAAAAAAAAAAGATACATTCTTTCGTGTGGGGAATGGGCATCGGGACTAACAACCAGGATGAATGGGTTGCTTTAATGTAAGGAATAGAAACTATGGTAGAATTAAATATTAGAACCTTTCAAGTATATGGAGAGTCCTGGATAACTATTTACAAGATGCAGAACATCCATATGGGCAAGGAAGAAGCTGCTAGGAGAGCTCAAAAAATAATTATCACTTTCATCTGTGACACCTCGAAGATCCAATTCTTTCATATCAAGCACCAGAACAATCAAGAAGTGGATAGGAAAGATAACAAAGGTTCCTGTCTAAAACAAGGAGACCTCTTGACAAACAGTCAATTTCTTCAGACCAAATGGACCACTTGCTTCCACTTATAAGAATTATCTATCTTGGTCCACAACTTGGGAGGAATGCTTGGCCTTCCCCATGAGAAAATATAAGGAGGGACCTTGCTTTCCTCACAACTCAAGTAAAAATTAGAGATTGCTTAGCCCATGCTACAAAGGTTGACGGATGGACAAGTGGAAGCTTGGCTCATCCTGAATTTTGTGATCATTTATAGCTTATGGGTGAACATTTACACTCCAACCACTTTTGATTATTGTGTTATGGATGTTTCCCATGTGATTGCATTTATGGAGGACAATCATTCAGACTACTCACACGCTTCGCAGGTATACATCTCCAAAAGGATTGAGAAGGGACTCAACTCTTGGCTTTTTCATGAATCTTGGCAGGTGAAGGATTCCTACAGTAACCATAAGAAGAAAGAGATTGTTGTGGAAAGCAGGCCAGAGGAAATGGAGTCCACCATGCAGGAAGAGATCTTGAGCGAAATGTCAAAGCATAAGAATATCATGATGGACTTCAAGAAGATCTTGCAATGTGTTTATGAAATTGCTTCAGCAATGCGTGATGAGAAAAAGAAGACCTCGGTGGATATCTCAAACACCATTTTACGTGTGGATGACATTGAAGGTAGTGTTCGAGTTCAATCCGACAAGATGGAGGAATTGATGCGCAGGGTGCTGAACCTAGAGACGCTTCAGAATAGAAGGCATGAGGAAATAATGAGGGCCATCGAAAATCTGAAATTTCAGCAGTAGCAACAAACCATAGCAAATAATGAAAGGAACGAGAACTAGTTCGTGTAGTTGTAGGAGATGCTCAACAAAATCCAGAGGGACATGGTCGGTTGGAGTAGGGACAATAACGACCCAATGCAGCAGGATAGGGCCTCCCCCATGGAAGAAGCTTCCACAGTTCAACCAGGCATCATGGAAGAACAGTTTTAGGAATGACATCCTTTGGATACCCTTTTTTTTCTATATGTATTTACGTTTAAGTTTATGTGGGAAATATGTTAGAATCTACACAGTAAAATGCAGTAGTATAGGTTTTGGACATTTTCACTATTTTGGACCTTTGGAAGAGTTGTTAAAGGACTGTAATTTTTTGAATTATGTATGCTTGTCTCTCCTTCTGATTTTGTTGAGGACGGTTTACATGTAACTCTACTCCTTGTTTATATAAAAATTATCTTTCTTGTTTCTGTTAAAAAAAAAGAGGACTAAGGTTTCTTTAATATTCATTTTAGGAGCAATCATGACGAAATAAAGGATTAAGAATGGTTGATGGAACCTTAGCCAAAACACAAGTAATGCAATGACTAAGGTTAACATGTGTAATTTGGATTGTAGAGAAGGGCCTTAGGATCTCTTAGTTATTGAAGTTGGCTATAGAGAAGAGTTGTGTATGCTCTTTATTTTAAAGACAAATACTTCATAATAAGGGTTCTAGAAATAAAATATTTAGCAAAGGTATGGAAGATACTAAGCATGTAAAGAAGACTTGTGGGAGTATTGTTCATGCAATCTTATGTGCATGCAAGCCTTGGGGAAGGAACTCATTCCACCTTTGGGGAAAACCATTAAGTCTTGGATGGCAGAGTTGATGTTGAGTATGCTAGCATGTTAGAATGTTGATGTTGGATATGTTGTTGTCATAGTTGCTTCTATGGAAATATGAGGAAGCCATAGCTATGTTCATGTGTAATTGTTGAGATCAAAAGGAGTTGAATTATAACTAATTTGTTTTGGTTCCCAATAGTATGCATTTCCTATTGTCAGAGATATGGATCTAACTAAACTAGCTTACCTATCTATTCAAAACAATAACATATCAACAATAAGTACAAAAAGAAAACAACAGAAAATAGTACACCAGATATACATGGTTCACCCAATTGGGCTATGTCCACGGGAAGGTAGTCTTCTATTATCTCCAGAATATCTCCCTCAAGCTTACAAGAGAGCAATGCCAATAACCCCAATACAATATAGAAAGATCATGATGATATGATCCACACTAGTGATCACAGTGGATGATTCATGAATGAATGGATAAGATCCACACAGGGATAAATGGAAAGACTCCCTTGACTCTATTATATACCAAGAGATGAGGAGGAATTACTCTCACATATTACATGTGGGATAATATAATTCTCCATAATAACATCTATTTATATAATAATGAATATCAAGAGTATATTTTACCATAATGGATATGGGATAAATGTATTACTCTTTTACATAAGATTGTGGATATCTTCCGACATAATACAAATACATTATTACCTTCCAAGGAATATAAAATATTCCAACACTCCCACTTAATAATGGATGGGAGAAAATCCCACTAACTAAGGAAGGAATGAGTCATTACTGCTCCCCCTTGATGACAACTTCCAAAAAGAACCAAAGCTGCAAAGGAAGAACACTTCGGCTGATGGAATTTGATGAAGAACAACCGCTTCTCATTGAATCATGAAATTGCACATGAACCAGGTTGTACGATGAAATACCAACAACAAGATGCCCAGATCTAAAGAGAAGCCAATATGGCTACTAGATCTGCAAGATGTCGAAAAAATGTGATGCAATCCAACAACAAGGTGCCCAGATCTAAAGAGAAGCCAACATGGCTATTAGATCCACAAGATGCCTAGATCATCACAGGAATCATCACAACCGTAACTGATAGCTGGAGAACTCTGATATAACATCCACACCATTGTATAGATACCTTCTTACGGTTGATACAACAGAACATGTGGCTAAGAACACCAAAATAGTGTACAAAATACCCAGATGGCCAATACGCATGTAGATAGCAGACATTCTTCCAATCAAGGTGCAATAGAAATATCTGTAGAAGACCTCAAACATCAAAGAAACAAGACCCCAATGGTCTACACATCGAAAATGATATCATACAGATGACCATCATGACTTTAACAGTAGAAGATGGTGATTCATTATTTCTGGAATAAGATGAAAGCCTAAACATAAAACTGATATGCACAAGAACTTCCAAGATTAAAGCATATAAAGATCATAAAATAAAGGTGCTCATACATAAATGAAAATGCTTATACACCAAAGGTAAGCAAACATCATATAAAAATATGGCAACATAAAATGATCAAATAAAAGATTAACTTGCTCATTAAGGAAAATGAAGTTACTTTTACACATTAAGTGTCAGCCACAACATATAAATAGTGAGCCCAAGATTTCACTTAAATATATGAAAATTCAGTCATCAAGCAACTAATCTTAAGCATAGGTGCATTTCTTATTAGTATGATGTTAATATGCAAGAGATGAATGCCCTGAAAATGTCAATGCTTCCATATAGGAACGTTAGAGACAAGTAGGAACAAGATAACCTCTGCAATCATAAGAATATAAATCTCATTGCAACAAGAACAAGGTGCTCATGATAAATATTTCAAGATTATAAGATTGCTCAAAGCCATATAAATATAGAGTAAATGATTATCGAAATAAACATGACATGAGATATATAAATCAAAATGTTTAATATGATCAACATGTAGCAAATTATGATCAACTCATGATATCACTTAAAATAAATTATGAAATGACAAGTCACTAATGGTATTAATCATGGGTTCATTTCTTGTTAACACTATGTAAATATGCAAGAGATAAAATGCCCTGGAAATGTCAATGCTTCCGTATAGGAATGTTAGAGACAAATAACACATGAACTAGATACAATCTCTACAATACATGAGAAAGAAACTATATCCCAATTAAATAACTTATGACAAGCCAACAAATTATGATATCACATAGATTCAAAAATTGACTTTACTCAATAAATTAATTAACAAGAGCATAGAATGATCATAAACATATTACTTATAAAACAATAAAACTGCTATTGCACAAAGGTAAGCAACAACATATAAATAAAGCAAATAATGATCACAAGATAACACATATGAGATTGTTCTCATAAAATTGCTTTTATAAACATGACATGATTAGAAATCAACATGATTAAACAAAGAAAATAACAAATTAGTTATTAAGTATCTTGTTAAAATATATTAAGCATTAGATGGTTTATAGCTATCATCATGACAAAATATTAGAGATCTATGCCCTTAAAAGATGCCAATGTTTCCATATAGAAATGTGAGACAAATATATATCAAGAACAAGAAATAATCTCTTAATAAACATAATTAGAAGCAAAACCTAAATGCAAAAAATGAATAACAGAAAACTTAAATACTTTACCGTACTGATCCGAATTTGCAAAAAACAAAGTTAGAAAAACAGTAAAGGAAAGAGAAGCTTTTACTTACAACCCTTTTGATTGAGTGCCTAGACTTGCCCAGAATTTTGTTATGTCCACGTCGGTGGATCCATAATAGTTTTTCCAGTTTCAAAAACAGGGTATAATAAAAATCCTAATAAAAAATGACCAAGTTATGAGGCCGAAAACAGTGTTGAATCTGTCGAAGACGGAAACCTGCACAAAGTCTACCAAACTTGGACGAAAGTTGTCGTTTTGGCAACCGGAAGGCCCAGAATTTTGTTTTGTTCTCGTAGGTGGATCCAGAATAGCTTTTCCAGTTCCAAAAAAAAGGTTATAATAAAAATTCCGATAAAAATTGATTGAGTTATGAGGCTGAAAACAATGTCAAATCTGCTGAAGACCGAAACCTGCACAAAGTCTACCAAACTTGGACGAAAGTTTCTGTTTTGGGAATTGGAAGGTAGATCTACTTGAGGAGAATCAAAAAATCATATAGATCTACAAAAACAACATCAAGAAACCCTTGAAAAATTTCTGCAAAAATCTACACAACAAGGTTAGGGTTAGAAATAAAAAAATGCAGAAATATGCCCATATCTGAAGATAAGCCTAATGGCTACCAGATAGAAAACAAATCTACAAGAAATAAACAATGTCGAAATGATAAAATAATGTTTGAATGCAATAGAATGTGCTAGATCATAGCAACAAGCTCTGATACCATGTCAGAGATATGGATCTAACTAAACTAGCTTACCTATCTATGCAAAACAATAACATATCAACAATAAGTACAGAAAGATAACAAGAGAAAGTACACCAGATATAGGTGGTTCACCCAATTGGGCTACGTCCACGGGAAGGTGGTCTTCTATTATCTCCAGAATATCTCCCTCAAGCTTACAAGAGAGAAATTCCAATAACCCCAATACAATATAGAAAGATCATGATGATATGATCCACACTAGTAATCACAGTGGATGAATCACGAATGAATGGATATGATCCACACAGGGATAAATGGAAAGACTCCCTTGACTATTATATACCAAGAGATGAGGAGAAATTACTCTCACATATTACATGTGGGATAATATAATTCTCCATAATAACATCTCTTTATATAATAATGAATATCAAGAGTATATTTTACCATAATGAATATGGGATAAATGTATTACTCTTTTACATAAGATTGTGGATATTTTCTGACATAATACAAAGACATTATTACCTTCCAAGGAATATAAAATATTCCAACACCTATCAAGCATGTATCAAGCACTGAAGGGAAGTGGGATAACCTAAGGGATTGTCTATCAGTGCAAGGGATCCCATTCTTTGTGTTGTGGAAGGTTAAGGGGAAGGAAGAGGTTGGTGAGTGATATGGTTCTTGTGGAAATGGATTGGAATGCTATTTCCTTAGCTATAAAATTTAGAAGTTGGGATGAGTGAGGAAAACCAGAGGTTCCATAGCCAATAGATTCACCCTTATTTTTTCATTTCCCGACATGGGGGTGGAATCTACATGAGTTGGTTCCTATAGCTAGGAGGGAAAATGTACCCGTATAATTATTTCCCCAATGCACTCATCTAATAGATAAGTTATTTGGTCTGTATTATTTATATTTTGAAAATAATGCTTATAGTGACTGTTGTCTTTGATGAATTTGTGCTTATTTGGGAAGGTACAAGCTTGGAAATTAGTATTGGGTTGAGAAGTGAATTCTAGGTTGTCTAATAATGATTTATATGTGGTTTGAGGTTATCACAACCATCATTTGTAAAGCAGAGGGCATGATTCTTCCTATATCATGTAAATTAATTTCTAGCTATTTTAATTTGTTTTAATTGGCCTTGTGGATATCTTAGAAGACGTTATAATCATGTAAGAAATGTAATTGTTTATATGGGAAATGATTGTGTATGCAAGCTGTTGTAATTTCATATGAATTTTAATATTAATATCTCATGTCTAATCAACAAATATTATTTATGTCTTGAATGGATGAATGTTTTCATGGGAATGAATGACGGAATTTGGAGTAGACAAAGTTGTTTTCATTGCTATATTGTAATTGGATACAATTTCCACATAATAATGTTTATTACAACTTAATATAGTGATTGGGTATGTTACATAAAAGAGTTGATTGAATTTCGAGCTTGACATATCTTGGTTATCAAATCATGGAAGAATTTAATGAAATGGACCCTCTTCTCAAGGAATGAATACGTCACATAGAATAAATACATGCATATGCTACAGTAAGCAAGCTCATCCATGATGAAGTAAGGCTTGTATCAGGTATGCTATGGAAATGGTAAAAATCAAGGGAAAGGAGGTGAGGGGAGAATCCAATGAGTCAATGGGTTCAGGAGAGGCTTCCGTTTGGCCTTTGGAGATAACCTCAACACATAGGTGGGAAGGGAATCAATGTAACCAACAATGCACACATCTTCCTTGCGCTTGCGCTTGCGAGGAGATGCATTTTAATGGGTTTTCTTTGAGGAAGATTGACAAAAAGAGACATTTTTTTTGCGTGGTTCACAACCTCGACGATTTTGGTCAGGGATCGCTACATCCATAGTAACAATTCTAGGGGGGCACCCGAAGGGGCCTCACCCTATTGTATCCAGTTTTGGGAGCCTAACCCTGAAGGACCCAGAGGGTTGGACTCGTGAGAATTGAACCTCCGACCTCAATATCAATGGTCTTTGGATGTGGACTCGAACCAACTGAGCTACCCCTCGGGGCTTGAAAAGATACATTATTATCTTAGAGGGTTTTGTATTAGGTTTTTCTTCTTTGTCTTCATCATATGAAGGAGGAGGGGAAGAAGGATTCCTTTTGTACTTCTATTAATTCCTAGAAGTATTCTTAGGGTGGTTTTTTTTAAATATTGATTCATTATTACCAAAAATCGCAAGCACCCACCATTGATTAAGAGGCAGGACACTACTTACACTAAACAAATACTCAACTTAACTTAATGGTAGGGAAATTCAACAATCCCCTTGTAGGTAATACATTGATCACTTTTTGTTAGGATTCAATACCAAGTGGAAGATATAGCAACACCTTGATTTATCTAACCCATATCACCTCTCGTACCTTTCTTGGGAAGGTTTCATCTTGTTCTAGTGATGGGAATTTGTAGATGACAAGTTTTTCATTTGATTTAACAATAATGGTTGTTTTTCTAGTGGTCGATGCAACAATTTTCTTTGCACTTTCTTATTTAATGGCTTGACATTCAAATTTATTAGTTGTATTAGTTTTGCGATAAGGGAACTGCTTCCTCATAATGGAAGTTGAGGCATCGTGTTTTTTTTTTTGTATTAGGGGAATCAACAACTGGAGTTGGGATGGTACTCGCGTGATACTGGGTCCAGGGATCCAATATCGCTACCCCTATACCCCTAGGTGCACCACAAGGCCCAAACCATGGCGCACGACAAGATTGGGGGGATTTGAACATGTGACCTTCCATTTCCAACCAATTACAACTTCTCATCTTTACCACTTGAGATTCCCCCCATGGGCAGAAGTTGAGGCATCGTGTTTGGTTTAAGTCATTTGGATGAATTTGGTTTTGGTTTGGGCACTCTCAGTGACACTGTGGTTGATGGAAATTTTGTTTAATCATGATGAGTTTGATCTTGAGGTATGTTTAGGTTTAAAACTTATTACTTGAAGTACAATGAATTTTTTCTTAGGAGATATTCCACGGCATCTTGGCATGTTGGAGGATCTTTTTTAAATAACTTAACAATATTGTTGTACTATACAACATTAATAGAAATGGAAATCAACCATTCATCATCAAAGTTAGTAGTTGATGCATGAGAAACTTGCCTCTATTTACATACAAAGGATGAGTTGATTTTTTTTTGGCTTGTTTTATGTTGAAGTGTGTGGCTAGTATTGAGTTGTAATGTCTGTATATATTGAATAATTTGATAAATTGATTTACAATTTGTTGAAAGGTGTATATGGAACCCTTAGAGACATGGTGAAATTAAATAAGTGTGTTACCATATGGAGATTTGGGAAAGAGTTCAAATATGATGTCATTATAATGTATGAATTCTATGTAGAAAATAAAAAAGGCATCACATAGGCTACGTGGTCTTGGCTAGAGGTTTGATTGAATTTGGGAAACTTGTGGATATCAGGTGGAATCCAATTTGAGGTAATTCTTGGAGTGAGATAGTCCAAATCATATCAATACTTATTCCTTGTCTCATTCAACTTCTAATTGAAAAATGTTATTGGCCTTCCCTCTTAACTCAATATTACCCTAATAGATACCACATTTGCATCACAATCCACTTAGAACGCTTTAATAAAATCCAACAACATTAATATTAGTTCTTTTGTTATTTTCTCCAATTACTCAAAAATACATTACACTAATTCACTCCAGTGAAATGTGTATCATGTCATGCATTTTGTAAATGACGCCCATTCTTTGTTATTTTTTTGATAAAATTCAAATAAAAAATTGTAATCCCATGAAAAATCCTTACCTATGTGGCATTATGCAATATGGGCAATGCAAAATCACCTTCACCTATTTTGGATTCATGTAAAGCCTTTTCTTGTAAACAATGAAGCGCAACTATACTAACTTCTCCTTAAATAACTCACATTTCTTCAAATTTATACAGAAATTGTCTTTCATTATTACTTTAACTACCATATTCAAATATTGTAGGTACTCCTCTCTTAAGCTACCAATGATCAAAATACCTAAATAAGAAACAACAAAAATGACCAATGTAGTGCCTCAATTCTATTTATTTATTAACCTCATAAAGGTATTGGTTTCATTTTTAGTGAAAATGACATAATTAACCACTAATACAATCCATCTTTGGTTTTGACTATAATCTTCCATTCATTCTCTTTTTTATCCAAATATGGTGATATCTTATATTTAGATATATCTCAAAAAAAATATTTGGTGACACTTAGGTTATTGATCAAGTCATCCATTCTCAACGATATGAACTTATACGTAATTGTTATCTTGTTTATTATTCTAGAGTCTATACACATCCTCCCCAATCTATCCTTCTTCTTGCTAAATAGGTTTAGTAGAGAGAGTATAATTGTGTTCATAGTTATAATAGTCTTCAATGTTATTAGCATTCGAACCATGAACATGATCAGACTCTCTCGACTATTTCCATTTAACAATAACTCCCTCGCTTGTTTAATTTTAAGAAGAACCTCAAAAATTTCATTCTTATCCACTTCCTTTGGAAATAAATCATAACACTTCTATTTTCTTAAATGTGTTTATAGGATTATTTCTAAAAATGACAACACCTCTTTCTGAATCTTCATCCTTCATGAAAAACAACTAAAACTTCTTTGCATCCTTGAAGAAAGTGTAGGTGTGATTTCTTCCATCATGTATTACACTTCTAACATATTTTCATGGTTAGCATAGCAACAAATGGAAATATCCATGGACATCATGTTGCACAAAATCCCATCTTGATAATATCATATCTGAAATGCCACTCTATAAGGTTCTATCACCATGACCTCATAGTCATGCTAAAACAAAAATAGCATATGCATCTATGTTGCTTATAACATGATAAATTTAAATTTCATGGAAATTCTTCAGTTGTAATGTTTTTTGTGTCACCATTATCAATAACAACATTGAAACTCTTACCATCATGTTTACACAATCCTAATCATGTTATCTCAACAAACACTCTTGATTTGGAGTTTGTTGTATATTCATTGATATTTCCATACTCCTTCACACCATAAAATTCTCACCTTACTCCATTACTAATATAATTGGTTATCTTTCATCTGAAATCACCCATATGCTATTGTGATTCTTTGATCATTTCTATATACGCCCTCTCTTTGTCGGAATTCAAATGAATTATGACCTTTTCCCAACATCTCTAATAACAAACTATAACTTATACCAACCATATTCTTTTCATCTTCTTGTGTATATCCTTTTAATCTTTATTGGTATAATCCATTGTGTCTATTACATTGTGTATTTACTTGTAATTTATATGCCTTCTCTTCTCTCATTTCTTCCACCTTCAATGTTGAATTGTCTCATGTTTCTATGCTTTTAGTGTCTCATCTTGTGTCAAAATTCCTCTCACTCACATTTCATGTCAACATTTCCTCCAACTTTAATAGAAAGTGATAATATTATTGAAATATATCTAGATTGTATAAGTTTATTTCATCTTAAGTACCTAATTGTACTTATTTCACATACCTTGATACCTATTAGTCTTTATCCAAGCTTGCGCCTATCTTGTATTGTCAACATGTAGAATTCATCAATGTAATCATATATACTTCTCATTTATCTCATGTACTCACCATTTCATTTTGTATTATAAACACCAAGATATTTAGTGGGAATACATTTTGGCGGCAGAGCTATTGCACAAAAGTTATTGCAAGCAGTTTCTAGTGACCTAATGTCTTTAAAGATGCCAAAAAATATGTAGAGAGTTATGATGTTTAACAAAGGAATGGCATATTGTCAAGGAGTATAAAATTTCCATTGCATCTAAATAAAATCCAACCCTTCAAGAAATGGATTGTGCATTTCATTGGGCCTGTCAGTCTCCTTGCATGCCACTTTAAAATAAGGTATATTACCATTGCTATCAATTTTCTGACCAATTGGGCATTGGAAACACCGACCATCACTGTTGAATTGATATCATAACTTATTTAATTTATGAGAACATTATCATGCAATTTGGTTTCCCAAGTAGTTTGACTTGTGACCAAGGGGAACACTTTATGAGTGCTACTATCACAGCACTTACCCATAAATTCAAGCTTCAACACCACAAAAGGTGTCCCCATCACTTGACACGAATGAGAACATCATGAATGATGCTCCCAAACTCATACTTGTTACTTAGTATGATATTGATACACATGGATGTGGTGAGACTTCAGGTGTCAATGATAACCCTTTGGGCTCATGTTTAGCTAGTGAAATTTTCCCTCTTAGCACATTAGTGAGATGAACATCAATGCTTGGCCTACCAAATATTTATATGGATGACAAGGATCATGGCTAATGAGTTTGTGCATAGGTTTTGTGAACTATAAGCATGATGTTATGGAGTTACAATAAACAAACCAACTATTTCAACAATGATCAATCTATTTGTTGTTCCCTATTAGTACTTAATCAAAATGTTGAATCACTATTCTCACTCTATTATATACTAAAAAAAATACTATATTATACTATATGTTAATACCAAATACTTGTACTATATACTAATATATACTAATACAGATAATATATACTAATATAGCATGATATGGCATGGCATGCATATATGTTCCTAAAATTTGCAAAGTCACTATACACTCCACATAGCCACATAATCTATCCATGATACCATAAAACCCATCTACAGATCCAATAGAAGAAATTTTGTGAAGCCTTGTACTTCCTTTCTAGACTAGCATCAATGAAAATGACAGTTTTTCACAATTCCAAAAGTTTGGATTCAACAACTTCAAAGAAGTCTACATGCAGTGTCCAAACTTTGTACAATTCTAAATAGTCCTACAAAACTCTCAATCACCACAAGAAAAAGAATTTAGTAACTCCTTACCAAAGGAGAAAATCCTATACAAGTTCCAAGCAACCTATGTTCCCTAGAGAGTTCATTGATTACAATTGTTGCACAAAGTGCAGCAGTCCAAAGTTTTAGGCCACTTTGGAGTGGAGAAAATGACCTTAAATCTACAAAAAAAAAATTACTGGCCAAGAATGGTTTTAGTCGCAGAAAATTTCGTACACAATTGTCCCAAACATCATTTCAAAGTTGGCTAACCAAAAGATGGGAAAGTACATTCTATTTTCAATATTGTAATGTAGGCCACTGGAATTGGTGCTTCCTTGGAGGTTTAATGATGCCCTCCAAATGCAGTTCCTATCTCCTGGTAGTTCTGGACAATTTTGGATTTCTTTAGCAAGATGACCACTATGATTCAAAGCAAGATGATTATTACAATAAAAAAATCTAGATAGTCATTCTTTGACAAGGTATAGACATGGTTTTTTAGATGATAACATATTTTTAACATAGTTTCACAAGGTATAGGTACATTTTATCTTACCATATTGTATTATCTATGATTGTGCCATATAGTTTTGATGCACTTTCAATGTTTTAGGCCACTTTGGAGTGGAGAAAGTGACATCAATCTAGAAAAAAAATTTATTGGTCAAGAATGGTTTCAATGGTGGAAACGTTCGTATGCAATTGTCCCAAACATCATTTCAAAGTTGGCTAACCAAAATATGTGAAAGTACATTCTATTTTCAGTATTGTAATGTAGGCCATTGTAATTGGTACCAATGGGATTCCTTGGAGGTTTACTGATGCCCAACAAATGCGATGCCTATCTCATTGTAGTTGTGGACAATTTTGGATTTCTTTACCAAGATGACCACTATGATTCAAAGCAAGATGATTATTACAATAAAAATCTAGATAGTCATTATTTGACAAGGTATAGATATGGGTTTTTAGATGATAATAGATTTTTAACATAGTTTCACAAGGTACAGGTACATTTTAGCTTACAATATTTTATTGTTTATGATTGTCACCATAAAGTGTTGTCCACTTTCAAAGTTTTAGGCCACTTTGAAGTGGAGAAAGTGACCTTAAATCTACACAAATATTTTTATTGGCCAAGAATTGTTTCAATGGTGGAAACGTTCATATGCAATTGTCCCAAACATCATTTCAAAGTTGGCTAACCAAAAAATGGGAAAGTACATTCTATTTTCAATGTTGTAATGTAGGCCATTGGAATTGGTATCAATGGTCTTCCTTGGAGGTTTATTGATTCCCAATAAATGCAGTGCCTATCTCATGGTTGTTGTGGACAATTTTGGATTTCTTTAGCAATATGACCACTATGATTCAAAGCAAGATGATTGTTACAATAAAAAATCTAGATAGTCATTCTTTTACAAGGCATATATATGGATTTTTAGATGATAATAGATTTTTAACATAGTTTCACAAGGTATAGGTACATTTAAGCTTACCATATTTTATAATCTATGATTGTGACCATAGAGTTTTGATCCACTTTCAGCAAGAGCTATGGTAATTGATGAACATGTCATCGAAGATAAGTATAATCCCCTTCCATTTTGAAAATTGATGGACAAAATTAGGTAGTGAGTTGCATCATTATACATAGGTTGGGCATCTTCAACCACAATACCCAAATCCCTCAAATACCAATATCACTTACTTGCACCATATCTATAAGTGTGCCTTGCATGGTGTAGTTGGAACTTTTCCTTTTGAGGCATGTCTCATATTTTTGCTAAAAGTCCCTTTAGCTATTCTAGATCTAGCACTTGAGTTACTGATGGTGAGAAAAATTATCATACATGAGGGTATTATTCAGTTCATAGAACACATATAGAATATCCATGAGCAAGTGTGGGGTGCTTTGTAGATAAGTCAAGAAAAACATAAATCTAAATATGATTAACACATAGTTGGCCTTTAGTGGCAGGTAGGAGATACAATTTGGGTGCATCTTTAGAAAGATAACTTAGAATATCTCAAAGATAAAGTTACCTAGATATGGCCCATATGCCATCATCAAGAGCATTTTGGCATTTCAATTGGACTTGTCGTAGTGAATAAGGTTACCTCTTATGTGTCATGTAGAGTCCTTGAAGCTTTGTGATCCATAAATTTTGGAAAAACAAGAAGATGAAACGGTCATGCCACACATTGAATATTTTTGTTTACATATTGATGTAGTACGAGATGAATACATAGTCTTGTAGAGCAATGATTAATGTGCAAGGTGTTAGGAAACTTTAAATTAGATCACTCTTAAATCATTGCTTCTCTAGGATAAAAAGTGGTTCACTATAATGCAAAGAGAGAAGTGATTTCATCATCCGATGGTGCAATTGTTGGGTACCAACATTTGCTGAGTGGGAAGGTTTGATCCTAGAAGAGAAAAGATTAACTAGGTTGAGAATCCATGGGATTGAGTGTGACCTACTTCACAAGATGAAGATTTGTGTTACAATAGTACATGTCACACAACCCTCGTACTATGGTTTGTTGCAAAAAGTATTTGCATGGTTCCAGATGCAGACAAAAGCATCATGACAAAGTTTCAAAATATTAGTTGCCTAATCTTTGCATTGTAACCTAGTCACTAACAATCAATGGCACAACAATTCACATTGTGACGTCAAAATAACACATTGCAATGTACATGCACTATAGTTGGTGCATAAACTAAAGTGGCATACTAGAGATTGGCACAATTAAGCTTGAATGTAAGAATGTGTAAGTATAGTTTGGGTTTTGCAATTGTTGGTGGTGGTGTGTTTTTCTGAGTTGAGGATAAACCTCATTTATCATGTCCCTGAAGCTGCATGTTTTCTTCCACCAAACTATTTGTCGTATGCATGAACGCATGCCCATTTCACAAACACCACACATCATAATGTTGGTGGTCCACATGGAGCCCATCCATACACATATGCTAGCATTAAGATACATCCATGTGGTTGTTATACATGTCTGTGATCACATGTGTTGTTGCCCCATATAAATGATATTTATCCACATCCATTTTTGTGCCTACTCTTGATAACCACTCTCACGAGTCAACCATAGTGCCTATGAGAAGACTAATGAGAAAATTCATGTCTAGATATCCATAGAAGACATGGCTTCAATCCATGACTAGGATACAAATTATCCATAACCACACCCTTTTCAACAAACAATCCAAGCAAAAGTTTGGTATAAGTTTTGGTGTTCATCATAATTCTACTTGATCAAAATTAGATGTCATAATTCCTCCTTACCACAAAGGGGTTTCAAGGTGTCTAATTGAACCAAAACTAGAAAACCCTAAAACATATAGTCTAGATTTTTTTTCTTTCCAAAGTTCTCTAAAAAATTCACTTTGCAAAATCTAATTGAAAATAAAATTTTGAAAAACATCTTAAATAATTCTTTTGCTAACTCTTCAATAAATGAAAATTTAAAAAATATCTTAAATAATATTTTTACTAATTCTTAAGTAAATAAAAAATGAGAATTAGAATTTATCTAAATTGCAATGTAATGACTCTGCAAAGCTTCAAGTTACACTGATTAAGTTTTAATTAATTAACACTTATTTCTAAAATTTTAATTAAAATTTATATTAATATATTATTTGATCACCTTGGAAATTTCAGCCACCCCACGAGTGTTTCTCTTGAGCAACTCTTTTATGAGAACTGAGGTGAAAACCAGAAATGAGGGTCAGCCATTTATACTAAAATCTATATCTCATACTTTGTACAAGAATTTTATACCAAAAATTTATTGAAAGTTGCTTTGTACAAGAATTTTATACTAAAGATTTATTGAAAGTTGCTTTGTACAAGAATTGTATACTAAAGATTTATTGAAAGTTGAAAGTAAGGAAGAACTACCTTGAAAAGTTGAAACTCTCTAAGTTTCGATCCCTACTCTGGGATCATCATCAAGAGACTACATTCATAAAGATTTATTTCCAAAATTTCTAATCCATTCATAAAAATTTATTTCCAAAATTCTAATCCAGCTGAACCATAAATTAGGGTTTAACCCAAATGAACCATCAATTAGGGTTTAAGAAAAAATAAGTAAATGAAGAGCGAACAAAAACTAAGCGAATAGTTGAAACGACCCCAACGTTAACCATGCGAAAAAGAATCATAAAAAGGGAGAATGTCCTTTTGTCCTTCTTCCAGGTAGCTGGAATTGCCAAACAAAGAAGAAACACACGCATACAGATCACTAAATGAAGTAGTGGTACACTCGTTAAACGGCTGGCTAGTGGCTATGCTTGCATGGGGTGTTTCAATCGTTCATGGCGTCGGTCCGACTGCGAAACTGCCGGATGGATGGCCCGCTCCCTTTTTATTTATTGACAACTTGGTCCACGTTATACATAATTATCATGGATTCTCACACCTTCTCTTCATTACCCCCAACCTCCGTCTGCCACTGTCCACATCCCTCGCCATTAGTTTAATTCTCCTCACTCATTTCATTTTGCCTTGCACTTCAAGCATTCTACTCATACATATAAACCCACGCTCGTCTCAGGGTTTTACTGCCAATACAATTTTTCCCAATCGCTGATAAATAAAAAATTCTTGTGGGGGCATGTTTTGCATGTGTAATTACATCCATGGCTGTCTACTCTGTACATCAGAGCACGGACAATGGTTTTTAACTGTATTGGAATACGTAGAGTGGCCTACATTGCTACTCCACTTTTCCGGTGTCCTCTAAACGTTAGTTAAAATGTCAAAATAAGTATTATGATCAATCGGTTGTTTAGATTGTCTATTCATAAATCTATATGATTACAGTTTTTTTATGATCTTAAACTCCCACAAAAAAAAGAGGACGAATGGAAGGAGGGATATTCACAATGTTTAGTCTGGGGTTACGCGGTTTGAAAGGATGGTGAAGCAGCCAGTTGTTGTTGCAGGGCAGTCGAGTCAGTAAAAGCATATACACACACAATATATCCCTTTTTCATGTATATCGAGGTGACAGAGGACCAGACAGCAGGCGGAGGAGTGGCAGGGTGGTGAATCTAGTAACCCAAACAACCAACCAACAAAAAAGTTGCTACTGGTTGGTACGATATATTCAGAAGAAAGCTACTATTCTCTCTACTTTCAGTCAATCAGTAACGGTTGAGACCACAATGGATGAATGACAGCATAGTAGATGGATAGGAGGACTTGATCAGTATATCCAGTAAATTGAAAAAATAATGCCACTCTGCTCTTTTCTGCATCTGAAACACTTGATCTGAGTCTTTCAGATCTGTATTGTAGCAATGTCTCGGAAGTTCCTTGATTTTGGAGGTATTAAACTGAGACTTCAAGCTTTAGTTTGCTGAATCTGTTAGGAAGTTTATGTAATTGTTGGCAGACCAGACCATCTCTTGTTCAATTCACAATCCAAGAACAAAATGGCACTTTTAATAGATTATATTTTTTGCAGAAGTATGACAAACAATATCGTTCGAACAAATATGATCTGCTATATGGTCATTTCTGATTAGTTTTTTCAATTGGGTTTTTGAATGGAAGGTACCGCAGGGAGATCGAGAAGGCATTCACGATCTCGATCCGTGGAAGAAGTACATATGCCTGCCTTCACTGCATTTGGCAAAGGCTTATTCGAGTTGGAGGATTTTGATATGGATGATCCCCAATCCTTGCAACCTAAAAATTCACAAGCACCGGCTCTGGAAGTAGAAGATTGGCCAGACAGGCTTCCAGACATGCAAACTGAGAGCAAAAGATCAGAGTCAGAAGATGATTACCATTGTGTGGACTCGGTAGTTCTTCATCAGTCATGGTTCAAAACTGATTACGTTTATTGCCAGGAGAAAGACACAAAAGACAAGAATTCCACAGGTATTTAAATTTATGTGTGTTACTGATATATGAATATGATCGTTGGTTGATTTGAAATCCCGCCTAACAATGCTATTGGGTAGATGTTGAACTCGTGATAGAAAGGTTTGCCAAGCTATTACTGGGGGAGGACATGTCTGGAGGAAAGAAGGGTGTCTCTTCAGCTATGGCCTTGTCTAATGCTATTACCAATCTATCAGGTATGAAGCTCCTCAGATACATAGCATATAAGACTTTTATTTAGATTTGGGACAGAGTAAAATGTTACAATGAAAGACCTGTTTGTTGGGCATCCATGGAATTTCATGAAAGTCTATATTCATTAAGTACTGATCCATCCGTTGAAGGAATGCAGCCTCCATTTTTGGTGAGCTATGGCGATTGGAGCCCTTGGCAGTGGAAAGGAAAGATAAGTGGCGCAAGGAAATTGGTTGGTTTCTCTCTGTTGTTGATCACATTGTAGAGTTCGTTCCGTCTTACCAGAGCTCTTCAGATGGATCAATGATAGAGGTATTATTTCTAATAACAGTGCTTATGTTTCATCTTACTTCTCGAATTAATTTGCTGGTGGAATTGGTTTTGAAGCTCGGCTACATACATTGCTGCAGGTCTAATTTTCCAATAACTATGTTTCCCTGATGCTACATTGCCTGTAAGGGCACATATTTGATCTCTACTCCCGATGGCTTAAGCTATTAGTTTTGTTGCAGGTTATGGTCACGAAGCCTCGATCAGACATTCAGATGAATATTCCAGCACTTCGAAAGTTGGAAGCGATGTTGTTTGTAAGGATTTGGAAACTTTGTATGATAAAGAAAGAATTGACACACCATTAATCTTTGTTTTATGGGGTGCCCTGGTTTCTGATAGGCATCTATGTTTGGGCGCAGGAATGCATGGATTCTTTTGTCGACACAGAGTTCTGGTATGCGGAAAGAGGCATGGCCGAATCCGATAAAAATGCATATAACAGTAATAGTAGTAATCCTAGACAAAAGGAAAAATGGTGGCTCCCTGCTCCCAGAGTTCCCGAGGGTGGACTGACAGGGGACACAAAGAAGAAATTGCAGCACCAGAGAGATTCTGTCAATCAAATACTCAAAGCAGCCATGGCTATCAATTCTCAAGTTCTATCAGAGATGGAGATTCCAGATATTTACTGGGAATCCTTCGCCAAGGTACACACTTTGTTTTATTTTCATCTTAGATTCTAAATTCTCAGGTCTGGTGCTGTGTTCACATAGCAAATCACTTGTTGATGATGCTGTGTGTTTATATAGCAAAGTGATCTCTGAAATTTGTTGATTATTGTAAGTAGTTCTTGGTTTTGTAATTTCAATGGTTAGACCCATGCCTAAACCTGAGAAATGTTGATATAAATTCTCCTCAATGGTTAGAAAAACAGTACAATTCCTGAACTTATTGGAAAAATAATCCTGTGTGAACCTGCTATGAAACTAAACATTGATAGAAAAATCACCAACAGAGGATTAATGTTGTAGGAGCTAATTAGAATGGTTGGTTGCAGAATGGGAAGGCAATCCTGGGCGATGTAATCTACCGCCATATAACATCGGAGCATTTCTGCCCAGATGTTCTTCTGTGTTCTATAGATTTAACCACAGATCACAGCATTCTTGAAGTCAAGAACAGAATAGAAGCAGCGTTAGCTCTATGGAGGAAGAAAATCCTCATCAAAGACAGTAAGCGCTCTTCCAAAACATCATGGGGGGCATTCTATAACGATGAAAAAAGAGAGCTCTACGCGGAAAGAGCCGAAATTATTTTGATTTTACTCAAGCTCAAGTTTCCTGGCCTCCCTCAGACTGTGCTGGATATGAGCAAAATTCAGTATAACAAGGTACTGTTGATTTGATCATGCCCTCAATTTTAATTACTGAAGTTGATATTGCAGATTCTTATGATGATACAGATGCATTTCAAATTTCAATGCAGGATGTGGGGCAATCTATACTTGAAAGCTACTCCAGAGTTCTGGAAAGTTTGGCATTTAACATCCTATCAAGAATCGATGACGTTTTGCACGAAGATGAGATGGCCAGGCAACAGAAGCCCTGCCTGTCAAGGAGCACATCCACAGACTCTGCCATCACTTCCTCTCTGTTTGAAGATGATCATTACTCCACCTCTAATATCAATTCCTTTTCCCCATCACCAATGCCAGCAGCTAATTGTGTTTATCCCACACCATCCTCTGGTAGCCCCATACACATGCAGAATATACACAAAAACAAATCAAGGCTCCATATCAAGGTGGATGATCAGCAAAGTAGGCCTCACACCAATACTCCATCTCCATCCCCATCTCTGAAACTTAGGCATTCATCCTCTGATTCTTCTCATGATTCTATCAAGACTCTTTCTGATTTCATGGGTTGGCATGGCAATGCTCCACCACCTGTGGATAGTGCTCCTCCGGCTCCTGATCCTCCATTGATGATGAAGAAGAAGAAGCATCATCATCCTCCTCCCATCATCATGATAAACAATGGAAACAGCCATGAGTATAACACATCACGACGATACTACTGGTCTTACATTGAAAGCTTGGAGAAAAGGGGCGGTGTGTACAGCCCTCCTTCCAGAGATTGAAGGGAGGATCGATCTTCAGCATCATCTACAAATTCAAGGATGGTAATGCTTCCAACTTCATTCTTCTTTACTTCCTACAATGTAACGTTTGACACTGAGCTCTATCACCACCAATGGAGCAGAAGTCATAATCCATGAGCATGAGCACATTAATTGACTTTGTTGAAAGTTTGAAAGGCAATTTCCAAACTTGCAGTTTTTATGTTTGGAACAGAACTTTCACTGTTGCAATTTGTCATAACCTTGTATATGCCCTCCCTATGTGATGTAAAAAGATTAATAATGATGATGCCATTTATTAGGTTTAAGTGAATTTGTGATCACCAATTTTGAAGTTATGTATAATGTAAATTAAGTGAATTTGTGATGAGAATTTTTGAAGTTATGTATAAATTAAATTAGTTTTAAATTTCATTGAAAAGTGGAACCTTTGTAAGTCTTTATATGATTTCTTTTATTAGATGCAAAAGTAGTAATTTAACTTCTAAACACAATATTTATTTTAAAGTGGAACCTTTGTAAGTCTTTATATGATTTCCCTTGTTAGATGCAAAAGTAGTAATTTAACTTTTAAACACTATATTTATTTTAAGTATCGACAGGATTTTTTAGTGCAATATATGATATAGCATTTCCAAAATTATCTATGTAGAATAATTCATTAATATATAACTGATATCCCTGAACACTGGCCAATTTTTCATAATCACTATCTTAAACATATTTTAGAGGCTTATTTGGACAATCTTGCTGCTCACTCTCGCAAGAGAGTGGATCATCTGATCCAAATCCTTGGTTGTTTTCTTGTATGTGTTAAAATGGAAGTTGAAACTAGCTTTTTAGATGTGATAGAGCTAAGGATTGACAATTATACTCAAAATATTGTCAATTGTCAGTGACCATTCAAATCCAATAGTTTTGGTAAGTTTTTATATGATTCTCCTTTTGAGATGTTAGATTCAAAAGTAGTAATGTAACTTTAATATGGGTTGAGAAGGGATGTGTATAAACTTTTAATTTTATAAAAGGAAGACCTTCGAAGCAAGAGCAACACCTTCAAAGGCCATAATTTGGAATTGCCTTTTTAGTTACTCAGCTAAGGTTTCATCACAGGTCACTGTCATACTTGTTAAGATATCACACTCTTTCTTTCTTTTGAAGCATTGGACCACTACAATAAACACCTTTTTCATGATCACAGTATGAAGTCATTGATTGCAACCAGTGTGACACTATTCCATATAATCATATCATGCAAGGTGTCAATGTTCTTTAATATAGAAAAGTCTTCCAATATTGACAACTCTAAAGACAAAACTCATGTGCCATCAATGCATTGACTCATCATAGGTCTAAAGTCCCCCACAACTTATATTATTTATCTAATTTCTTCACTTTTAGTTTTGCAGTGGAAGGGTTTTTTAGAATATGATGTACTTGTTAAGAGTTTTATTCCACAGTTAAAGATGTTTCTAGAAAAGTTGCCTTTATTTAAAAATTTATATATTTTTAATTCCCTTTCTTAAGCTAGTTTGAGTATCAGAGAGCATAAATTCTAGGGATCCTCCTAAAGTAGGTAATGAGTATGTTGGAAGTGTGCCCCTAATAGCAATCATGACTCACTCATCAATGATTAATTTTTGGAGTTGAAAATAGTTTTAACGTTCCTCATATGGGTTAGTGAAGTCCTTTGGGTAATTAGAAGAGGAATATAAAGTGGAAGGGGAAACCGGGGGACTCGGGAGGGATGTGCATGTCCACTTTTTTAGACAGTAGGGAAACGTGCGATATGCAGAGTACCATGTTCATTCATAATTTTGTTCCTTTGAATACTTTACATGAGTTTTTATATATAGATGGGTTAATTTACTCTCTTGTTTTTAACCTAATGGTGTAAAGAAAGACTCTGTCCCTGTCAACCAGATTGATTTCTGTTGATATAAATAAATAAAATTTATTTATTTATTAAATTAAAAAAAATATTTATTTTTAAAATGATTGAAAATATGTTTTATATTAGTATTTTTTACCATTATAACAATATTCTTAATTTATTATGTATTTATAATTAATATATAAAAAAAATTTAGTTATATACAACTATTTGTATAGTTGTATCAAAGTTCTTATTTTTCAATATATGATTTCAAACTTATATTAACCATTTTATTCAAATATATTTTAATAAATTAATTAATAATAAGTCATAAAAACTTGCCTTTTCAATTTTCATTAAATAATATAAACAAACGAAAATTAATAGAACACAACCTAATTGATAAAAGCTGGAAATCTCATCTCCATAAATTCAAAAATAAATAAGCTAGAAAGCTATAGCAATATGTGGACATGAAGTCTTTACCAAAACAAAGCTCTTTATGATTAGATTATAAAAAACCTTATTAGACTATTTCTTTATTTCAAATGGATCCTCCAATTTGAGCTTCAATAACCATATGTATTCTTCTTTTTTCTCTATCATGCATTGAGAATATAACTTTTGAACTTTGGAGACTAAGATTGTAATCTTTCGTTTGCTCTTTTGGTAAGATCAACTCACCATAACTGGGGAGGCGGGTGTGAAAATCATTCTTGATCCTGATGGAAATATAGTTTTAACCTATGAATGGGGCTTTGGATGAGCAACTAACAATCAAGAATAGTGTCATGCACTATGCCTTGGGTTAGACTTCATTGTCTAATTAAGAATCTAAAAGGCCATAATTCTCGGGAACTCCCTCTTGGTGATTACTTAGACAAGGAAAAATGTTAGTAGATAGAATCACTGGGCAGCTTCACAAACATATTCTTGACACCTTACAACACATTCTTGAAACAAATCCAATGCACATTCAACATGAGCACAACATGAAAGCTGACACCTTAGCAAACAATCCAGTTAATCTTAAACAAGGGACAATGGTACAAAGTGGAGGCCAACACATAACTCGTTGGCTCCCCCAAGTTAGCAAATGCGAATTTGCATGAATTCTGCCACCCTACCATCAGTTGTCATAATTATGGAAAGAGTTAATGTGATCAATCTCCAGTTCAAAGCCCAAGGAGATCCCATGGGTGATCACGTGAATATGGACAGTAAAGGCCCTTCGTGAAGCTTCACCGCAGCTCCAAGGCAAGGTGGTGAGGCTCCCATTCCATTCATTTTGTTTGGCAGTTCATCTGGCCCAGGAGAAACCGAGCAAAGGAAGGTAATGGTGACTATGCTCTGTGATGACACTACCATTCCCTTTGGAGACCTGGGGGAGCAAATTTTAGCGCTAGTAGAATGGAGGAGGATGAATGCCATCTGTTTTGTAATTGGCATTCGAGTCGGGTAGGTAGACAGGAAAGAAATTTGGATTGTTTTAGGGAAAATACAGTTAGTGGGATGCTGGTGGAGAGTGGATGCAACACTCATCATGAAGATTGAATGGGAAGCAAGGATTGTAGAACTCATGGTGGACGCTGGGGATGTTCGTCAAACATAAGTGAAATCAAACGTAACCTATCATGGATGAATTCTCAGCTTGTGAAGATTCTAGATACTGTGAGATAAATCACTTCTCACACTTTGTGTTTGGACACTCATTTAGGTAATGTGGAAGAGTGCCTCCAAGTTTATGGGCACCAGGTTGATACTATGATGGTCACTTTGGACTGAAAGTATGAATTGATGACTGCAAATCAATCCAAGGCTACCCAACAAATTGGAAGTCGATGCGTCAATGAAGACTCGGTATTGTAACCACTCGATGCCATAGTGGACGTTTCAAGCTCCAATGGTCAAGCAGACGAAGAAGTTGTTCCACAAGTCAGGCATAATGGGCATAGCCCTGGTTAAAAATATTTTCTATGTTATGTTTTTTGTAAAATTGCTTGGCTAGTATATTAGAGTTTATAGTTGTCTAGTAGATACAGGCTATTAGGCTATGGAAAAAAGATCTATTTTGAAGCTGAAACATAGCAGTATAATGTTCCAAATAAACCTGTAATATTTTTAGTTGGAATTTTGTAACATGCTCTGCTGGTTTCTATTAGTTGTTTATAATACCAAATTATCCGTTTTAGTCAAAAAAATATCAACCCACCATAAATGTTTTCATGGATGTAGTTGTTCTATGTTAAAAGGCACTTTGACATGATTGTTTATTCATTGTACTTCAACCTTTACCAAACAAACTAGATCATGCACAAAGATATAGAGATATAGTGTAATGACTGATGTTTTTCCTAGACTAGTATAAGTGTACACATACATGTTTTTTTTCCTAGATTAGTATATGTGTACTCATACATGTGTCTACATCGATATCTATGAATTTTAGACTTTTATAATATGCAATTTACAATGTTTTGGGTACATATCTAGGATACGCAATTTATTTTATGAATGTAAATTAATGACTTGTGTTGATTATGTGAAAACAAATGTAATTTACATTGATAATATTGACTTATAATGCATGTATTATACAGTTGATTGTCCATGAATGTATAAGTCTACATAGACATGTTCTTTTTCCTACACTAACATATGTTTACTCGGACATGTGTCTACACAGATATCTATGACTTTTATACTTTTATAATATGTGATCTACAATGACATATATAGGATATGCAATTTCTTTTATGAATATAGATTAATGACTCGTGTTGATTATGTGAAAACAATTGCAATTTACATTGATAATATTGACCTATAATTCATATAATTCATGTCTTATATAATTGATTATCTATGAATGTTGTTAACATGATTATTAATGAGTAAGTTAATTATTTGGGATATATTACAAAATGTTGAATAAATGAAGTAAACAAATCAATGAATCATAGTAAAAATTGAAATATGAAATGTGACATAATGATAAAATGTATTCCTAAGTTAAACATGAATGAATGTTATGGATATCGAAGGTTAATGTTGAATGAATATTGACATATATGTGCATGTGGTGTGTTGTGAGCATCGGTGATTTGATATAAATTAGGGAGAGAAACCAAAGAATATGAGTACCTTATGGGAGCCCATATCCATGAGGCAATCTTCATAAGAACTTATAAACATGGGTTAATATTATAAGAGTACTTCCACCAAACATATACTAACTAACTTAGACTTGTGTGCACTACATGCGGGTAGAGAGCCATGCAAATAATTGAGGGATAAAATTATTTTAACTGTCGAAAGTCGAGTTGAGCCCTGGAGCAATGTTGTGACATTTGTTGCTTGTTGTCGAGCAATGTTGTGGCATTTGTTGCTTGTTGTATTGACCCATGTGATAGCTTATTATACCATCCCATGAGACATATAAAGGCTAATCTTAGGAGTGGGACTAAAGCACCCAGAGGGAAAAAACTAAGGGCTATACATGATTAATGATTAACTTGTTTATCCAAGCACAATGAAAAGGAAAATTGGGTTGTGAATGAAGAAAGATTAATGAATATCAATTAATGTTTTAATTATGGATTTAATCTATATTGATAATGTTGTAGTTGCACAACTATCATGCATTACAAGAAATAGTTTATTCATTATGTGCATATCTTTTCATATGTGAATGAGAAATTTATCATATTTGGCTCATAATATATATATATATATATATATATATAAAAAGAGAGGATACATAATTAATAAATAGAATACATTAATCAAAGTATTAGAAAAATAAATTAAAATATATATAACAAATAAGGTATTATAACAATATAATAAATATTATAATACTTATATAACATGAATTATATACATATGTGCGTGAAAGGTTCACAATATAATGAGTATGTGAAATTCATAAGGGTATAATATAAAATAAAGGTTTAAAAAGGGGATTAATTAAGTTAAGCTTACTTGTGTTAGGTTATAGGATCAATTAAAAATTAAATATACCAAAGAAATGAGAGTTAAAAGAAGGGGAATGTAAAACTATTTTTACTTTTTACTTGTGCTAATTTTGGGGTTATTTTATGTAAGAGTGAGGAATTTTGGTTTGGTATGAAATGTCTCATTGTGTCGATGTATGTTGTTTTATAAAAAACTAGCCAAGTGGGGAAGTGAGGCAAGGGTAATGTGAATTAAATTTGATTAGTTACGTAGGGAAGTGAGTCTAGGGCAATTAAAGCTGAAGGCATACTAATGAAATTGATTAAAAGAATAGGGAAGTTGATATAGTTTTGGCAGAAGTAGGTTTGAGGGTCTTTAAACATCCAGTTGAGGGGTTTGGTTGAGTGAATAATTATATGTCTTAAACCAATTATCACCATTAGTTCTTCACTGGAATATCTATAGTTAAACCCTGTAGTTGAAGTACATAAAAGCTAGCTTAATTTAAGTTTATATCAGTTATTATTATTTGTTGTTATTTGTTTACATTTGATGGAAATTCATGTGAAAACTACTGGCAACTAGCTGATATAAATGAACTTAAACTTTGTATATAATAAATTTAACAAGGTTTTAATTATTAAAATTGAAAGAATGATTATATAGTTTTTTTCTTTCCTTTTTACTTGTATTGTATCTTAGCATGATAAGGAAAATGTGTTTTTTGATATTTAATCATAGTCATACTCTTGGTTGTTATGAATTTATGTTGTTGATAGAAACAAGGAATATATATTACACTTAGAACACTAAACTAGATATTGAAAGAAAATTTTGCAAGAAGAGACATATTTTTTTGTTAGAAAAGATAACTCTTACATATAGACAATGTATATGTTTTAAGAAGATCCTCTTGGGGTCTCATCCTAGTATATACAAAATTATAGGGACATGGCACAATGTAACATATAAGTACACATTTCAAGTATAAAATTAGTTTGATACACATTTTCACACTTATAAGAATATCAAAAATATAGGTGAAGTGCCAATTGACGAGCATGTTTTGTGTCATTTGGTGAGGTAAATTGTGACAAATTGATAGATTACCTATAGAAGGCAATGTGAATAGTTCATCAACAATCAATGTTATATGTTTTGACTTGTATAGGTACAACCACTAGGGGAGGAGTTGTATTGTAATCGGATGATGTAATATCCCGATTTTGACCCTGTTGCATTAAAATTGTAAATGATGTAAATATTGTTATTAATCATGGTGAGGAGCTCAAGGCCAAGGCCCCGCCATCGATTTAGCGTTTCATGTATCGGCAATTAAAATAGATGCATAAGGTTCTTGTGATGGGCATGCACAATGTAAATTAATACATCATGTAAATACAAATTTTAATGAAATACCCACAACTAGCTATGCAATGCAACAAAGAGATGGGGGCATGATTTTTATAAGGAATAGGGAGGGAAATTATTCAAACCCTTGAGCCAATAGTGTTAACCCATGTGTCAATGAGAAAACCCATAAACCCTCAACTACCCATTTTGGCTTATGCACCCAATCATTAAATTCTTCCAAGAGATTGGTTGAGGCAGTTAATGCCTTGGGAGTGGAGAGGTGTGGCAGCCAATTTCGTGTATGGGCAAGCCATCAACCTAGAAAATCAAAATTTGTCTCCTTGGGCAAGAAAACACCCACGAATTGCCTTCCCAAGCCATTATTCAGGATCAGACTTCACTCTCTCACATTTTGGAAGTGGGCTGGGCATTTCTCTCAGGAAGTACGTTGTAAATTCACTGGTCTTCAAGCTGAGAATCCCGTTTTTGTGATGGTTGGACTGTGGGGAAAGAGGAGAATCCATTGGAAAGCTCAATAGATAAGTTTTGATAGCTTGCCGTTCCATCTTGGTTGTGAAAAACGTTTTTGTGAACTTTCAGATTTGGTTTTCATATAGAAAAATCGTTTTTGAGAACCCAGTAGTTATCCCCTACCTCATAAATCATTTTGAATGTTTCCATCAACTGTGTGACTGGGTATATGTCAATTTCAGGTGTCAACCTGTCACAGTTTTGTCCAAAATTCGTTTTGGTTCCTTGTTGCCAGTGTAATGCCCCTAGAATAGCTGTGGACCTTAAGGGAACCTGTTGAGTGACCTGGTTGAACAAATTTGATATAGCGGTCTCTTGAGCCCTGTTATGTCTTAAATGATTGAGGGAAAACCTAAAGATGTGAATGTCGACACTAATTGATAAATGAATTAAGGAATTAAATTATATGTGTGGAGTGGTATAATTGATTGATTAGTTCTTTCTTAATGATTAGCCTCGATTGATCAAGTCAAAGTGCAGTAGGACAATTACAGTCCAAGCTCTTCGACTTGGAAGGACGCAACTGAGATGCGTCATAGCTTTCCATTTTTATTCTGAACTTTGGGACGAAGTTCTAAATAAGTAGGGGTGTATGTAGTGCCCCTAGACTACTGTAGACATTGAGGGCACCTGCTGAGTGACCCGACTATTTGAAACATTAATAAAATAACCCTATGATTTTATTTTGAGTATATTTATGATTACGATTGATTGATATATGTGCATTTGGGGAGTTATTGTGAATGGACGATTTCATGTTGTTTAACGATAAACTTTGATCTGAAAACTGTACATATGAATGATGCTTAACGACTAGCTGTGCAATTGATTATGTGATTAGACGAATGAGTAATGATTGAGTAAATTATAGATGCTTAATGAAGCAGCAGATTTATAAATCAAATTGTGATTATTGAGGACAGTGCTACTAATTTACGTTTGTGAGAAATGTGTGTAGCGACAAGTGAAACGGTTCACCGATAAACACACAAAGGAATATGAAGGTTCGTAGAGTACGGATAAATCACACACGGGGAGAGCGACGACGATGTCGACTTCCAACGGAATACCACGCATGAGCAGATAAGCACTGATCTGCTTGCTCAAGAGAAATGCGTGAGGGCGTACGAGGTGGGCCACGACGGAGCTGGTCACGTACGAGTTGGGGGGCGCGCAGTGAGAACGGACTCACTCCTCAGCGCCATTAGTCCCTAATAGCCTGTAGACGGAGGATAGAAGGTAACGGCTCCTGAAATCCCTACATGAAGTTCTCGCAAGTCAAAACGAAAGGATGACGACAGAAAGGCCCGACGGTGCGGTACCCTGTCGAGAACAGAAAGAGTGGACGCAAGGATCTAACGATGTGGTACCTTGCCGAGGAATGGAAACTACGGATGACTGGACCTGACGGATTGGTGCCATGTCGTGGAAATGAAATTTAGGAATGGGGAAGCCCAACGACGCGGCACCAGGATCTTAGTGAAAATGATTATTAAACTTAACTGCATAAAAACATATAAGTTTGCACCTAGAACTTTACTTAGAAATGCATTTGAGTACTTTAGGTATTTGCACATCAATGATTACTTTGACGTTTAAATAATATTAAGTGTTATTTAGGCATTTGCACATAAAAGAATATTTTGAGCATTTAAAATAATATAAATGTTTATTTTAGGAGCAAAGTAGAATCCTAAGCATGGACACCTAGTCAACTCCACCTACACCTCAAAACTAGGAGTTAAGTAAAATATCTAGGGGACAAACATGAGCAAACTTAGGAATGTTGGTGCAACTCCTAGAAAAATTGACACATGGATGGGTGAGTATTATTAAATTGGAAATTTAATAAAATATGTATTTATGCATGAAGTGACATGTGTCGCATGGAATTTTCCTTTAAAAGGAAGGCTTTGGGAATGGGTAAGGGACCCAGGCCCTGGATGACTATCGTAATTTTGAGTTACCTCATGACTTGCTGCTATTGAGGGTTTGGCTGGAAATCTTGGTGGGAGGGAATCCCAAGATGGGTTTCTTGTTTATTGTGTGTGAGCTGTATGACCCAAAGCTCGGGGGAGGCCATGCGACTGAAAGCATGAGCCTATGGTTGGGTGGCGAAGCTAACGGTTGCTTCGCCTATGGTTAAACGAGCTTTGCTAGAGGAATCCTACGGAAGACGCGGATGGCAGTGGACAAGATGGATCGACGGACAGGTTATGGTTTGTTTTAATTTGCTAAGTTATTCATTTATTTAGTTTATTTATCTAGTCATTATGCTTTCTAATCTCTTTTGTATCAAGTGGATGAGTTTCAGGTTAAGTTGGAAGGACCCTACAGGAGGGGCCCTACAGCCAGATAATGATTGTGTGAAGCCGTTTTTGGCGTTTGAATGCCCATAATCGTTTTTCTGAGAACGACTTGCTCTCCTAGGGTTGTTCCCCATCTTCCATTTTCGTTTTGGTTTTCCCACGTTTTTCTAAAACTAACGAAAACCCCATTTGGGCATCCCACTGTAAAAACGTTTCTTCTTCATGCCCATAAATTGTGATTTTTCTGTTATGTGCATCCCTGTTTTGGTCTGAACCCGTGAGCAAGAAAATTGGAGTGGTAGTGGATAGAATTGGCTTGATAAACCTAGTGAAGGGAGTAACCTCTCAGAAAGATCAAAAGGGATGGTTACTCTTCTATGCACACCTTGGACACTCTAGATTGGAAGGTATGGCCTGAGGGACTGTGTATTGGTGAAGGGAATACTTCCTTGAGTGGGGTGTGTAGGCATTGTGGGTGCCAAGCTAAATAGATCTTGTAGAGGTATCCATGGCTCTGTGCTTGATCTCACTAGCTTAGCAATTCTTCCTTTCCATTTCCTAGCAGCCTGATAAACCCAATTGTAGATTGGCTTGGCTCAATTTGGTGTATGTTTGGCTATGTGTGAGTCTGTTGTTCCTTGGTTCCTTGTAGAAATCATGCCCAGCTCGGGGGTGGCAGTTGCATCAAGAGATTGATAAGCAAAACTGGCCTATGGTTGGGTGGAACGTTGCAGTTGCATAGCTGGTTGCTCGAGACTACTTTGTTGAAGATAAGTACTCTCATGTGTTTAAATTCTGCAATGTATTTATTCAATGGCTGTCATGAAAATGTTGAATGTATGTTAGATATTAAACATGATTTTTAATTCCGCTGTGTTCAATTACAATATACATATGTATATGCCTTTTATTATCAATGAATTTTTATTTAATGAATGTGGGGCTAGTTGCCCGGAATCAGAGTCATGTTCTCTCCCTTGCTTGGGCTGATGGGAGGGGACTTGACAGATGACATCGTGATGCACATATTGTCATACTCAAGAGAAAACATATTATACAACTTGATGAGAATTATATACTCAAAATGAGAACTCCAACTATAAAAACTCATATTTTTATCTCAAAAACACCAAAAACAACCCCTGAATTGAAAAGTAGTGACAATAGTGGAACCACATTTTTCTAGGGCTAAAATTACAACTTTTTGGTAAATTCGGCAAGTGTGGGTGCAATCAAACCCTAAATCAACAGTTGAATCGAAAAAGTGGTCCTCCAAAATCATCCTCGTTTTTATTTAACATTAAAATTACGTTATGTCTAAAACTGTAATCTTCACAACCGGTACGAAATGCAAAAATCAACACACAAATAAAAAAAGAGTGCTACCAATAGCACCCATTTCATTCATCAAATTACAATTACAAATATTTCATAACAATTCATGACCTAAGAAAAACATATACTTTGTTTTAAACCATTGTAAAAACAAAAACCCAAACCAAATTTTGATTAAAAAACATAAACTAAAAAACCAGAATTTTTTATAAAAAAAAAAAACACAAAATTTAAAAAGAATTAAAAAATAAAATAACCAAACAAATTAAAAAGAAAAACCCATACAAAAATAAAAACAAAAATTAAAAATTCAATATACAAAACATACCTATGAGTTTTATGGGAAATATGTTAAAGGAGTAAGGAGCTCGATAGTAAGCATCGAGCCCCGCCCATGACCTAAGAAAAATATACAGTTTGTTTTAAATCATTGTAAAAACAAAAACCAAAACCAAATTTTGATTCCAAAATATAAACTAAAAAACCAAAACTTTCTATTAAAAAGAAAAACACAAAATTTAAAATGAATTAAAAAATACAATAACCAAACAAATTAAAAAAAAATCTATATACAAATACAAAAACAAAAATTAAAAATTCAATATAAAAAACATACCTGACAGTTTTATGGGAAATATGTTAAAGGACTAGGGAGCTTGATAGTGAGCATCGAGCCCCGCCCACAAACCACCACTTTGGAGTGGCGCCACTCCAAAGTGGTGGCTTGTGGGCGGGCGCTCGATGCTCATTGAGCCCCACCCCATTTATATTTCCCATACACTTTATATTAAAGATTATAACAGTACATACACTTTACGTAAGGTTTTGTAATTTCATTTTTTCATTTTAATATTATACATGGGTTTACTTTTTAATGTTTTAAATTTTATTTTAATTTTTTTATTAAAAATAATATTTTTAATATTTTATATTTTTAAAAGGATTTAAGTTAGTTATATATATATTTTTTACAAGGGAATAAGTGACTGAGAAGTTTATCAATACTTCCTTGTATTTCATGGATGGTAAGGGTGGTAAACTGTCGGCCTTTAGACAAAAGATCTAACCCCGAAGGACTCAAGACTCGAACTCACGACCTCCCCCCTATTTGGGAGAGTGTGCACACGTCTTACCAATTGAAATACCCCTTAGGGCTAAGTTATATATATATATATATATATATATATATATATATATATATATATAACTTAGCCCTAAGTTATATATATATATATATATATATAACACTTAGGGCTAAGTTATATATATATAATTTTTTTATTAAAAAAATGTATTTAAAAAAAATCTTATTTTTTAAAGTTTTTTTTATCTTAAATTATATTTTTTTAATTAAAACGGTTCTTTTTGTTTTGTTTTTGAAGTGATTTAAAAATAAAATAAAATTATAAGGCCATGTATGGTTTCAAAATGCCTGCAACTATAATCCGACGAAAGAAAGGGGTGCTACTGGTAGCACCTCTTTTCAATTCGGGGGTTGATTTTGACATTTTCGTTACAAGGCACCGACTGCGAAGGCCATAGTTTCAAACATGATGTAATTTTAACCCTGAATAAAAACAACGGCGATTCTTGAGAACCACTTTTTCGATTCAGGGGTTGATTTAGGGTTTTGATTACACCGCCACTGGTTGGGGTTTTCAAAAACTTGTAATTTTAGCCTTGAAAAAAAAGGGTGCTATTGGTAGCATCACTTTTCGATTCAAAGGTACAAATAGCCACTAAATGCAATCTATAAAAAACAAGAACTATTTAGAGTTCTCCTTAGAATGTATAATGTGTTAGAAATCAAAATTGTAGGTGCAATGCAAGCTCACGAGTGTGTTTTATGTCATTTATTGAATCAAATTGATAACCATGAGTGTTAGAGCATATTAACCCTCTCCATATAATCAATCTCTCACCTAGGAACTTAGATATCTGTCTCATGATTCCACTGGTCCAAATTCCAGTCAATTTTACCATCTGAGCCACCATAGAGCTTCCTTCCTAGCTCCAAGGGACTAATTTTCCATTTATAGGTCATATGCTATTTATAGGTCATCACTGAGATCCTAACCATATATTTTTGGCATATGAGGGTGAATTCCTTTAAACATGGCTACTTTTCTTTGATTTTAGGGTCCCACACTACAAGGTATAGGTGTGGAGTGAATCAAGGGGGTTTACTCCACTGGTTAGGGACTCCAAGTGCATATTTGTTCTGCTATTTTGAGACAATAGCACCCTCCTTAAGTATTTTTAACAAGATTCCTCACATGCATGAATTAATCATTCAATTCTCCCTTGCTTTTAGGTGTCTGAGTCCACTTAGGTTAGTTATGAGATTGTTAACTCATCTTTGAGAGATTGCATGGCTGCCAAGAGGCATTTTAGCTCTAGTTAAGACTAGCTACGTTGTCATGCACTCCAATTCGAATTTCCTCTCTTACCAATTCAAATTTTCCTATATGTAATATCGATTCATTATTGTACAGTTCATGGAATACAATAGTTTAATGTGTTATTGAAAGATATCTTGCATATTCTTTCTTGTTTTCATAATCAATGGCATGATTTTGTCACTTATATAATTGCTTGTAAATTGTATTGCTTTCTTGTTTAGAATCTAGATCTTGTGCTCCAAAATCGTATATGGTATTGGAGCTTTAGGGATTCTAAAGGAGTTGGTGTATAAATTTGCAGGAAAATAACACATTTGTAAGTTGAAGGAGCCATCAGAAGTGCATTAGTTTAAATGGAGCTATCTCCCCATCAAATCCTTACTCCCTTCAATTATTTTGAGTGGAAATCAAGAATTGGGATGCTCTTGCGAATGAAGGGACACTATAGGATCACTATAGGAACCAAAGTAGAGCCAATTCAGTAGTACAGAAGCCAATGCACCTTAAAATAATGAATGGAGCCTTCATATTACTATGCTACTCAGTATCGATGGATCTCATATATCACATCGAAGCATAAAAGTCTCCAATTGGCATAGGACCAAGTTGTCTTATGTCTTTGGAAATCAAGATGAGATGAGGGGGAACCAACCGGAGATTGATCTACTCTATATAATCCCTAGTAACTTCAATTCCATACAAGAGTTATTCACCAAATTTAGGTATATACTACCTCATCTCAATATGTGCAAGATAAAAAAAGACATTGATAAATTAGTGCTCTCAAATGTATCAAAATTGGGACCAGACTATATTATTTTTGTCTCCTCCTTCCATTCAACAGGATTGGCATGTGGTGCCTCATGGAATATGCCTACATTCAATAACTTTGTAGCCTCACTTCTTCGAGAACAAGATAAGCTCACTCAAATGGGATCCCTTAAGTTCTCAAAGGTGCATTCCCTTGTAGCCAATCAGGGAAACAAGAAGAAGAGTTGCCAAGCATAAATATAATCCCAATTCAAAGGCAAGAAGGAACACAATCCAAGACATGCACATGAATATTTAGACTTCAATGATGGCAAGACCAAGAAGGAGCAACTATTATGTGCATACTGTATGAAGGACCCACATAGAGAACATGATTGCATATGCAAGAGGTTTAATGAAGAAGCAAAAGAGGAGAAGCGCAACACGGAAGTTGCCACACCAAATAATGACAAATTCCATGCGCTTGTAGCAATTTCTATTTCAAATTCATCCTTATGGATCCTAGACCTTGAAGCTTCCAAACACATGGCCTCATCAAAGGACATGTTTTCATCCATTGAGCCATGCACAAACCCTACCATCTTGGGACATGCACTGGTTTAAATCACCCATTCAAGTGAGAAAGAATCTTTTACAGATCCAAATGAAGAGGTGTTGAATAGGTTTTTACAATGTATTAGAGAACTTGTCATAGATCAAGATCTTGGAGCTAATGCACCAGTTCAAAACTCTCACTCAATTGAGGGAGAACTTGTCCCAAATAAAGTTCTTATTGATGAAGATCTCAAAAATGTCTCTTCAATTACCTCAATTTCTACATCTTTTGCTCGTACATTTCACGGAGTTCCTCATAAAGGATTCAAAGGAGTTCCTTCATTCGAAGCTTGGAATGGTCAAGAACCAATATCCAAGAACTTCAAAGTGTTTAGATCTCGTGAATGGTATCACATTCCTTCCAAGAGAAGAAGGAGCTCACAAAAGATTGTATACATATTCACAAAGACCTTCACTGAGAAGCAGTTCACACAACTGCAAGATTCCTTGGGATTCAAGGCACCTTCAGAGCAAGTTCCTTAGCCTACTCATTCAACATTCTTTTTTTTTTGGGTGGGGCAGATATTTTTCCCATGAGGTTTCCCTCTTTCCTCATGTATTAAAAGAAAATTTTATGTACATGGGTACCTAACATGGCTACAAATTGTCGGGACACATTTCTCTTTTGCATTTATTTCGCCTAGTTTGGCTTATGAGGGGGTGTTATAGAATATTAACCATATACATAGCATCAATATATCATCTAGGAACATAGATATTAGTCTCATGATTCCATTGATCCAAATTCCAGTCAATTTGACCATATGATCCACCGCAGAGCTTCCTCCCAAAGCTACAAGGGACCAACATGTTATTTATAGGTCACCTGCTACTTTTGGGTCATCATTGAGATCCTAACCAACTATGTTTGGCATATGAAGGCACATTCATTCAATTAGCGTTTATTTTCCCCGATTTTAGGATCCCACACTGTAAGGTAAAAAACCTTAAATGTTGGAATCTTATTTATAAATATATATTTTGATAATTGAATGATGATGAATACAGAGAATGGACCATATTAAATATGGTTAATGGGGGAAGAGACATGCCTATTTATAAATAGACATGTCATTTAATAAATAATAATTAATACCTGATTAACCTATAACTACTAATTAATAAATTAACATGTATAATATTTGTAATAACCAATTAGGTTTATTACAAGTCATCATGCCTTGAAAAGATTCGTCCATGAATCTTAGATTCTGCATAATTAACTGTGACATTAGAGAGGATTCTAAGCTTGATGAAAAACAACCCTTCTTTAGTGATTTGCTTCTAATAATAGTTCCATGATTTAGTAGTTCCTGAAACATTCGGTCACATTTCCATTCAAATCTCTTCATGCATATGATTATGTAGATAAAAACATAATGATTATAGGGGGTAATCTTCTGAGCTTCCAATTTGATGTTTTCATGGAGGACTTGCATCGACATGCTGATCTTTTATATTTCTTCATGCTTGGGCATGACACCGATTGCTATCTAACATATGTTTTTTTTAGTGTTGAGCAGTGGATCTTCAAACATGGTTGGATCTACAATTATGTTTGTTATGGTCTTCTTATCTGCAGTGGAAATTACTAACAACTTACTTAGTACAATCTGATTGGTTAATGTAATACCCCTGGCCCGGATATTATAACCGATACTGCATTCTAAACATTTTTGCTATGAAGTATGTACATAACATGTTTATTATTTTAATATAAAATTTATAGCTGGTTGCATGGTGAGCAAGACGCTGAAGAGGAGATCCAGATATTAACTGAGGTTGGTGAGGGGGTAAGGTTTACCCGTGTACTTTGTCTCCTTGATTAGTTGTTTTCTAAACCTTATGTTAAAATCCCCAAACCCATGTTCCTAAGCCAAACTCAAATGGGGGAGTGTTTAATGATTAATATTATTAATTTAAAACTTTGGGAGAAATTAATTAATTTTGATTAAGTTGTTAATTGAAATTATGAGAGAGGGTAACGTGGTTCGTTTGGGATAGCCATGTGGGAACCCATGGAGAGTGCTGGGAAGGGAAAAAAACTTGAACGTGGGACTTGGAACAAAGAGGGGGTTATTCGAACTGTCTGAGAAAAATTAATGGCTATTCCCAATTCACTTGTTAATACTATTGCTTGTTGATATAGTTGCATGGGAAACTATTGTGGTGGAGAAATCCTTCAGTGAAATTCAGACACTGGCAGTGAAGGGTATCACTGTGTGCCTTTGAATTCACAGAGGTGAAAAAAAACTCTATTTTACAATCTGCACTGGCATTGTAGCTCTTTGGTTGAATTGACCAGTCATTTGGCAATTTGTGCATGAAACCTTGAGTGGAATTATGACGCTTGCAGTGAGTGTATCACTGTGTGTCTGTGAAGGAGCTCTAGTGGGTTAATTGCAAAATTGGCATGGAATTGGTTTAAAAACCGTTGTTTGTTTGTGTCTGGTTGTAATTTATTCACACCTCCCAGTTATTTCTACTTTGTCCCTAGGAGTGAGTTGAGGGGGTTGGTGAGTTACCTCTAGTTAATGTCTGGATCTCGGCTCGGGGGTGGTCTTGGGAGATGAAATAATACAGGTTGGGAAAGTCCTATGGTTGGGTGGAGCATGGCTCACATATAGTCAGTTTCCCATTTTAGGAAAGAATCTCAGATAATTATATGCAGAATTCTAATTCTCTACAAATTTCTCTGTTAAATGATAGTTTGAGAGAATTTAATGGTGAGATTTCATGGTTTTGAATTTGTATTATGTTATACGTTAATTCTATGCAAGTATGCTTTGAAAAATTATGTTTGCGGCATTTATGTGCATAATAATTATAATTTAGGTGCAACTGAAATTTAAATGGATTAATATTTCTGGGTAACTCTAATTCGCCCTAAATAATTATTTCTTCCACCCAGCTGCCGTAAACTCTATTTTTAAGCTTATTATTGAATTAACCAGATGTTAAAATTTACCTGAGAGTAAATAATAACCATCTATTAAAATTTTATATTATGCATCTTACTAGAGTTGATGCGTTTAAAAGATTGAGAAATTTATATTTTGGGGAAATCATGTTTTCTGGGTTGAAACAATGAATCCCTTGTTTTTTTTTTGTAACTAGGGGAATTGACAATCAAGCGAATCGCTGGTTGAGCTACACCCCTGGCAATGAATCCCTTGTTTTAATTTATTCCCTGAGAATTGAATTAAATTCTGATAATAAGTTTCCTGTAGTCAAATGGTTTAACAAATTCTGGATATTGTTGGTAATTTCTTGTTTTATTCCTTGGGTACATTTAGAAAAATATGAAGGAAATATTTTTTTTACATCTTTGTATATTTGAATTTGAAAGCTTAATGCATCACTGAAAATGTCCTAGTTTTTAGTGATTGGTAAAATTTGTTAAAATAGTGTTATGGTGAAAAAATTGTGAAAGATAATGAAAAATGAATGTTGAAATGTAAATCATGGCCTAAATTAGTTGCATGGTTTACAAATACCATGAGTTGAGTTATAATTATCATGATTGTTTTGAATTGGTTTGTATAGTTTAAAATACCATGGGTTGGTTATGTGTAAATGGCATTAACATTTTTCAGAATTGGTTTGTTATTTGTATTTTAAAGAGATGATTTAGTTAATTAGAGCAAAACCATGAATTGGTTGTATGGTTTACAAAAACCATGGATTGGTTTATTTAAAGAAAGAAAACTACTTTTATAATTTGTTTATTTAAGAATGTGCTTTGGTAGTTAAAATCATGAAAGAATATGATAACGTGGGAGGGTGTTTTTTCATTTTTAATAATGAATCTATTTTAAAGAGAAAATTTATGAAGTTTAAGTCTTCATGATTAATGAAAATTTATAGAAACTGCTGAAAGTGTTATTCACTAAGCCTTGTCATTTAATGATACAATTTCATATTGTTAATCTCTAAGTTTAAGCCAAAATTGGAACTATTTTGGTTTATCAAATTTAAAGTTTGTTAAGCAAGTTAGCAAGCTTGTTTCAAATTGAGTATTAGATTAAGTAAAAAATTTGAACTAATTAATGGACTGCTGAAACTCGCCAGTAGTTGCTGTTACACACTTGTAGCATGCTACTGAAACTCGCTAGTAGCTGCTGGAACTCACCAGTAACTATTGAAACTCACCAATAACTGTTGTTACACACCTGTAGCATGTTGTTGAAACTTGCCAGTAGCTGCTAAAACTCACCAGTAACTATTGTTACACACTTGTAGCATGTTGCTGAATCTTGCTAGCAGCTGCTAGAACTCACTAGTAGCTGCTGAAACTCACCAACATCTGTTATTACACACCTGTAGCATGTTGTTGAAACTCACTAGCAACTGTTGAAACTCACTAGCAACTGTTGAAACTCACTAGTAGTTGTTGAAACTAATACAAACGTGTTATGGGTCTCATAAAAGACATGTTATAATTATGTTATGGGTCTCATAAAAGACATGTTATAATTATGTTATGGGTCTCATAATAGACTTATGCTTCCGCAAAAGTGTGCATATTAATGTATTTATGCACATGATTAATTTATAAATATGTTTAAAAAAAATGGCGCGTGTTTAGTTTAGTCAATGTAACACAAGAGGGCGTTACACTTAAGGTGTCTTCATTTGTAGTTTTTTCATGTACTTTTAAGTTTGAAGCGTCCTTTAATGTTTTTGTTTCATTAATTTGGATTTGATTGAGATTTTTCAAATGATTTATTTCCTTGTCTTTATCTCACAAACTTGTCTCCAGTAGATCCTTGGGAATCTTTTTCTCTTGAGATTCTCCAACATCTTGAGTTGCAACAACTTCTAGAACATTTATCTCTTCGTGTGCCAAAGGGTCTTATGGGTTTTCTTCTTCTACATTATCATGAGTAGGATCATCTTTAATGTTTTTATTTTCATCATTGTATCCTTCTACAACTTCAATTCTTTCATAATTGTCATTAACACCAACTTCGTATTCATTAGTATTTGATGCTTTATTACAATCTATGAGATCACCATTTTCTTTAGAATTGATATTGACATCAAGATTGTCAATATCTGATGTATCTATCCCTTTGTCATTGTTATTCTCAATAGATTTTTCTTCAGGTTCATCTTGACATTCCATACATAGGACTTTATCCTTGTCCTCTACATCTTTTGTTTCATCGTCCTTGTTATCATCTTCTTTATCATGTTGTTGCCTTTGGTTTGGGTTCCGAGCAGGAATTCCAATTTGACTTTGTTCTAGAGCTTCATGAGCCATTTTCATAGATTTTGTAGTTGTGTAGACTGGACCATTCATGTGGTTCATTTATGTTCCTTGAATGAAGCTACAACAAATTTCTGGCATATGTGTATATTTATGGTTAGGCATTGCTTTTTTCGTCTTGTATTTTGAACAATGGTTCTTATCCTTTCTTGTGTATGATGGCCCAAACCTTTTGTGAGGGGGAATGTAAGGTGTCGATGTATGTGATTTTCATACTTATTCTGCCTTAGGTGAAGTAGCAATTTCCTGCTCTTCCATACTTGAAAATTAAGGGGTCGTAACCGCTTTCTCCGCCGTAGGTGCAGTAGGAATTTCCTACTCTTCTTCACTTGAGAATTTGGAAATCGTAACCGCTTATTCTTCTTCTTTCTTCTTAGATATTTTTTCTTTTATTTGTAATAACATTGTTTTAAGTTCTGCATATAAGTATTTTTCTTCAAGTTGGCTTCTTTCTATTTCTTTGATTTCCAATTTTTCATCTCTTCTAGGTTTTCGGCCATACATGATCTGGTTGAATGATGGGAACATACTAATTCCATCTTGTAAAAATATAAAATTGATTTTTTTTTAATACACAAATAATAATTAATTAATAATTATTATTATTAATATATATATATATATATATATATATATATATATATATATATATATAGTTTTTTCTAAACTTAAAATATTATAATAATAATAATAATAAATATTATTATTTACAATAATTTTTTTGAATTTGAGGAATTAGGGTTTTGAACCCTAGGGAACCAAGAGTTGGAGTGAGATAGAGCACAATGATTGTAAAGGAGGCAAGCGAGAGATGGGAGGTGGATACCAGTGTGTAAAGCAGTGAGAAATAGTGAGAACGTTGGAATTTGGTGGAAATGGAGGGGGAGCTGCGATGTGGGAAGTGCACACAGGATGTGAGAGAAGAGGGAGGAGGTGCAAGGACATGAGATGTAGAGCTGGAACGTGGAGAGGAGTTGGGGGTTTGGGAAGAGAGCATGCGGGGGAGGGGTGTGAAAGGAGGAGACATTACTACAGGGTGGGGATGTTTAAGACAAATTTTTAAGACAAAATTAGCATTTCATCTTAAATTCTAATTTAGATTGCTTTTATATATTTTAAGAATTTTTAAAACAATATGTTTAAGACAATTTTTAAAGAAATTGTCTCAAATTTCTATTAAGAATGTTTAAGACAATTTTGTAATTTTGTAAGAGGATAACAACATTATATCTATTTTCGTATCTAGAAACTGTTTTTATTTTATTTTATAGAGAGAAAGAAAGTTGGTTATCATTGTATGGAGGGAAAAGAATTGGGCTGTTATGTACAGCTTTTCCCTAAACAAATTATGTTGTAAAAGTCCAATTCTATATGTAAAATCCCAATTCTTTAAAAGTGGGAATCGCACTTGCTCTGGTTTCCCTCTTCTATTTCATGCATCCATTGTTTGAAAGCGTGGGTGGAATGGCTGTATGGGAAATCATGACGCTTTGGTTTCCCTCTTCTATTTCATTCATCCATTGTTTGAAAGCATGGGTGGAATGGTTGTATGGGCAATCATGACTGTGGTGGTGATCTTTGCGTTTACTGCAGGTAAAATACTAGCTGGTCTAATTCCTTATATCTATATATAGATGCAAATAGCATCAAATATTCTGTACAATAGTAGATTGATATTGTAAATTGGCACAAAAAGAAAGAATGATTTGAAGGTATGGTGGGTATTGTTAAGTGTAATTCCAAAGATCATCTGCGGATGAGTTACCGCTGATGAGTTCAAAACATGAAGCTCCTACTTTACTGTCAGTCTACAAAAGTACCATGAAAAAGGTTGAGAGCCCTGCTACAGCTGCAGGCAAGGGTCTTGGAATCATATATTTTATGAGGAAGAAGAACTTTCTCATTACAGGTGCCACTGGATTTTTGGCAAAATGTATACGTCTAATTCTTTACGTTATTTCTTCTTCCTTGTTATATATCTATTAGGCCTTAAGTTTGTTGACCCAGTGATCATTGGTTGTATTTCATGCATGCAGTGCTCATAGAAAAAATATTAAGGATGCAACCAGACATTGCAACGATTCCACGTCTGCATTCAAGAGATTGACGAATGAAGTAAGATAAGTATTCTCTTCTCGACTGCAACATAATTGAGATTAAACACTACTACATTTTTGGCCTTTAGGGGGGGTTGTCTTCCGCCCCCAAAAGTGACCTAGGGGGGGGTTTCGGCTTTGGGGGCGGTTTTTTCCAAAACCGCCCCTAGAGGCACCGATGTTAAAAGTTTTTCCCTTTAGGGGCGGTTTTTTGACGAGATTGTAACCGCCCCCAAAAGTGACTTTTGGGGGCGGTTTGTGACCCCCCTCGTAGAGGTCTACGGAGGCAGTTCTAAACCCCCCTCGTAGACCCCTTCATAGAGACCTACCAAGGCGGTTTTGAACCCCCCTTGTAGCAATCTACGGAGACGGTTCTAAACCCCCCTCGTAGACCCTTTCACAGAGACCTACAAGGGCGTTTTTGAACCCCCCTCGTAGAGGCTTACAGGGGCGGTTGCAAACCCCCCTCGTAGAGTCCTACAGGAGCGGTTTGGAACCCCCCTCGTAGAGGCCTATAGGGGCGGTTAGGAACCCCCCTTGTAGAGTCCTATAGGGGCAGTTCAGAACCCCCCTCGTATAGTCTTATAGGGGCGGCTGTGAACCCCACTCATAGAGGCCTACAGGGGCGATTTCAAACTCCCCTCGTAGAGTCCTACAGGGGTGGTTTAGAACCCCCCTCATAGAGGCCTATAGGGGCAGTTAGGAACCCCCCTTGTAGAGTCCTATAGGGGCAGTTTAGAACCCCCCTCATAGAGGCTTATAGGGGCAGTTCTAAACCCCCCTCGTAGAGGCCTATAGTGGCAGTTTGAAACCCCCCTCGTAGATGTCTATAGGGACGATTTGGAACCCCCCTCGTAGATGCCTATTGTGGTTATTTGATACCCCCCTTGTAGAGACCTACAGGGGGGTTCTGAACCCCCCTCATTGTAAGCTATGGTGGTAGTTAACAAACCCCCTCATAACCACCTACAAAGTCAATTTAGAACCCCCCTCATAGCCACCTACAATATTAGTTTAGAACCCCCCCCATACCTACGTAGAGGATCAATTTAGAACCCCCGTCGTAGCAACATACGAGGACACTTTAGAACCCCCCCTCATAGCAACTTGCAGAGGGGGTGTGGCACCGAACTGTAACAGTATACAAGGAAGTTCAAAAACCATCTTTAAGACTTCTGGAGGCGATTGCAAACCTCCATTATAAAAACTTATGGGCTTGGTTTGAAATGTCATTATAGAAACCTACGTGGGTAGTTTTAAACTTCCCTTATAGAAACTTTTAGAGGTTAATAACCACAATTGAACGCATATATAGGTGCAAATTACAAATGCTCTTAAATCCACCTACTAGGGTGGTTATTTACCATCCCTTAAGAACAACTAGCTATCAACACATAAAAATTCATTATATTCTATACAGAGCTGTCATTATCTCCCACAAAAGGGTAAAAATCAGAATAGTTTAAAATAGCCACTTATACTATGATTTGAAGAAAAAATTTAAAGTTGAAGGAGCTATATAACAAACATAAAACAATAGCATATAATATATTAGTCATTTTACCATAATGAGAACAAAAAAAAAAACATGACATGGCTTCCTTTGAGCAACTTCAACAATGCTTGTCATCTAAGCAACTTTAACAATGGCATTCAAGTAAACAATATAGTCAATTAATTGATACAGGTACATTCAAAACAATGAAGAGTGAAAATGTAATTTTATTTTTCATAGATATAAATTCAATGAGAAAGGATAAATAAATCATGAATAGTACTCATTTATCAATTTCCAACCATGTGCCTTCACAATATTTTCGAACATAATCCATGTCACCATCACCAACATCTTCGTCTTCTTTGCATTTTGTCCCTTCAAAGTCTGCAACGCTTGACAAATCTGCATACTCCAATTCATATGTGTTACTATTTCTCCCCTTTGGAGGGCATGTCAGAACTACATACCAATCATTCTCTATGGGATATTGTACATAGAATACTTGTTTTGCTTGCGATGCCAGAATAAATGGATCATCTTGCACTCTGTCCTTACTTAAGCATCTCTTCAAATTCACCAATGTAAAACCAATTTCATCAACTTTCAATCCACTCTTCTTGTGTACATCTACCCAATCACATTTGAACAATGGATACTGCACACAATAGTAGTCCAATATGATTATTTCTTGGATCACTCCAAAATATGTTGTTGTTTGACATATAGGATTTTTGTCTTTTGCACTTGATCTCATTAATGTTTGTGCATCTATGCACACACCACTATTTTGGGTGGTCCTAGCATTCTCTATGCTTTTAATGTGAAATCTACACCCATTGATTAAATAGCCCTCATACTTAGTTGCATATTTCCTTGGGCCACATGCCAAAAATTTAAGGTTATGAGATATGTTCTCTTTTCCGTCCACCTGTAAATTATTAAATGGCGTTAGAAAATCATGCAATTCCAAATTATATAAACATAATCTTAGTTTCATACATCATAATAGTCTTGTTCAAATAATTTTAAATAATTATAAGATAAAGAACATATCATTACCTTCCTTCTTAACCAATCACTAAATTGTTGGCTATGGAGCTTTTGTAACAAGGCTTCATCTTTTTGGGCTTGGATGTTTCTATTTGCGATTTCAGTCAAGTGCATCCTAATTTCCAATAATGTCAATGAACAATTTTTTCAAGATATTTTGATATATTCTAATAAAAAAAGAGTTTATAAGATCTTTCTTATTACTTACTCTATCCAAGGTTGAACTTCATCCATGTTCTGCAAGACCCATCTGTGTGCTTGTAACAAACTAGTATCATCTAATTCAATAGAAGTTCCACTAGATAAGGCCTTCCCATAGTCACCAAACTCTCCTTCTTCATCATCCCAAGCATCATTTCTACTACCCATGCTTCCAATATATTCCATACGTTCAACATATCCAACACAAAATTTGATGGATTCCTCCACATTGTAGTTTTTAGCTATGCACCCTTCCGGCCTATTCCTGTTCTTCACATAACTTTTGAAAACTTTCATGTTCCTACAAAAAAAGAACACAAAACTTGCAGTCAAATCTAAAGTATGAAAAAAGATTTGTTAGTGATGTACTAAATGAACATAATATGTTGGAATCTTGTTGAAATAAGTAGCAAAGGAAAAACTAAAGGATCTGTTGAGCTTGTATTTCAAGGCTACAAGTATGGGAATAAACCATAATAAGTCTCATATTGTTTAATGAGCTGGCAGATGATATTAAAAATTTAAAACACATTCTGCTGCTTATTTCTAAAGACTGGTGATTTTGAATAAGGGATAAAGTACATTGGGTTTAATGAGCTGGCAGATGATATTAAAAGAGTTATGAAAGCAAAAATTTGACCCAAACTCCTCTAAACTCAGTTGTAGCAGAGCAAATGCACACACAAAAACAGAGTATATAGAAACAATGCTCAGAATTTGTCAAAAAAAGGAGAGATCTCAGCTAGTGAAGAGTGTCAGATTCGAATGGCAACTAGAACGTACCGGTGCCTCAAATCCATGCTGGAAAACAAAATCTAATAACTGGAAAGGAAGATGACACATCAGCAGTAGGGGAATAGAGAGACTCAGTTCCAGTTGGAACTTGGTAGAGATTGATGCACATGCCAAACTTATAACAGACAAAATTGAAGCTGAATCGTCAAGTTGCAATCCTAACTTGCGAATCATGATGAAGAAGAGTATACCAAGTTGACAAATGGTGATTAGGAATTGAGAAAACAAAAACTTAAAAGTCATTGGATCCAAAGTAGTATTGGGAAATTTTGATCAAACTGAAGTTTGACTTTGAAGTTGAACCAATTCGAGTGGGAAACATTTCTCTTATCTAAATGCATTGAGCAAAAGATTTGCCAATGAGTTGAATTTTTGCAGTGCCTTGTATGTTTCCACTGGATCTCCTTCCAGTTTGTGGAGAAACAGGACTCAGTGCGAGCTCTAGAGTCTACATAGATGTCTTTGAACAGAGAGAACTAAGGTACTCTACAGTTCACAGGTTGGGGGAGATGTTAGTGTGTTTATGTGTAACAATGATAAAATAAAATGAAAAAATCTGATACCATATTTTTTCAACCTCTAAAATCTGATACCATAATTTCGCTAAAAGGAACAATTAAAATTTTTATATAGTCAAGTTAGCATTGGTATACAAATGTAATTGCTATTGAATGAAAACACAAAACAAATACCCAAATAATCTGCCATCTATTTGAAATGTATTTACTCTTTAATGAAAACAGACAACAAATACTCAAATAACCTGCCTACCTATTTGAACAGTAACACAAATAAACGGCTGCAGAGAATGTGTAGTGGAAACCAAGCTTTGGAAGGTATTGCATGTGTTAGTTTCTCAGTAATACAAGCTTCAAACACAATCCTACTTTTATCAATTACAACTAGACACCAAGCTCCCTATGTCATACCATGAAGCAGCTTCTGCTGGAATTGCAAGAAGTAACATATTCTTCCATATAAATTAGATGATCATGGCAAAACACTTGCAATCGAGGCACCCTTCTTTCCCTATAAAGATCACATCCAATCATCAGGGAAGCCAAAATAAGAGAACTCGATAGCAAAAAATCTATAATTTGATGTACATGGTAGTGGGTACAACAGAATGGGGTTGAATGAATCCACTTTAAGAATTACAACAAAATGGGGTTGAATGAATCCACTATAATAATTACATTAGAATTTCATGGTGGAGACAAGGGTAGTATCATTTACTTGTCTTTTTCTTTTTGAATTAATGTTTCATATGAATCCTGTCAAACTCAGTCAACTTATAATCCAAGGCTCTATGCCCACCAGGGTTTGAACCTGGGTCATTAGCGTCATGATGCCCATCTCAAACACTAAACCACAGCTCTTTTATCTCTTGCAGTAAGACAGTGAAAGGCACATAATTTGGTTATCTCTCTTTTGTTATTTTAAGAAATAATCACCATGCATGCTGGCCATTTCCCAAGTCATGGTAAGAAATAACAAGGGTAAGTTACTTCACACCTTTTCCAAGGTAGCTTGTAGCATTGTCTAACTTATGCTGTGTTAGTTTATTTCATGTGTGTTTGTGTGCAGGAATGTCTTCACCAAAAATGTAGCTTTTGAATTTTATTAACCTATTTAATTATTTTTAAACTAATTAAATAGATTAACAATTACCTCAATCAACAAGTCTATCCTGATATAACTAATTAATCCATATAAGCTAAACATAGTTTCTTGCTTTTTCTAGCATGTAAGGTCATATTCAAGAAACATGTTTACAATTCAGGATTTTATAAACTCTACTACTAATTCATCATATACAGAAGTATATATTTAAAGATAAACAAATTTGAATATTAATAGTCTGCAAATGGCCAAACTCAGCTCATGGGACTGTAAAGGTACCAATATAAAATCAAGTGACCATTGGAAGTGCAAAAGCCTCTCCAAAAAAACAATCAAAGGAAAAGAGAACATATCAGGGTTACCTAAGGAACTCTCAGGAGAAGCAGGAAGAACACTAGATAAGAAAGAAAAAAGGGCTACAAATAGATAACACCAAGCATTAAGAAGGTCATTCTTGATGTACAATAATTAAATGGATGTTGTCCTGATTTTTTTTGTAACCAAAAGAGACCCAATGTGCCAAAGGTCAACTTGTACACTCTTGAACAGAAAGCCATTCAGTCAACCAAAAGGGATGCAAGTAAATATTTGAAAGTAAATGTAGAGATAAGTTGATAACCATTCAGTCAAGTAGCCACTATAGCCCTATCAACGGTATTCTTGCTTGGAGTACCAATCTGCCAACATTTCTATAATAAGGTCAAAAAGTATGCCAACTCTATAGAATCTAAGAGTTTTCATTGCAGTGGGATTCAAAGAGAAAAGCGCTCCAGAAAAGGACCCCAAAGAAACATATACTGAGATTTCATTGCACTTGGATAGAAAGAGTAAGTGCTCAAGAAGAACTTGGGGTCCATTCTGATTCTGACATTCTTGTAACTTTCAATCCTGACAGCCCATAATTGCTATGTACCTCTGAAGAATTCAGATTCCCATTTTCAGACTGCAAAGCTTCAATGCTTGATGAACTAACAGCCTTTGCATCTTGTCCCTCTATCAATTTTTCAGGTTGAATCTTTACAACATTCCAAAATAAACAATTTTTGGAAATGTTTACAATTCAGGATTTTATAAACTCTACTACTAATGCATCAAATACAGAAGTATATATTTAAAGATAAACAAATTTGAATATTAATAGTCCGCAAATGGCCAAACTCAGCTCATGGGACTGTAAAGGTACCAATATAAAATCAAGTGACCATTGGAAGTGCAAAAGACTCTCCAAAAAAAATAGTCAGAGGAAAAGAGAACATATCAGGGGTACCTAAGGAACTCTCAGGAGAAGCAGGAAGAACACTAGATAAGAAATAAAAAAGGGCTACAAATAGATGACACCAAGCATTAAGAAGGTCATTCTTGATGTACAATGATTAAATGGATGTTGTCCTGATTTTTTTTGTAACCAAAAGAGAGCCAATGTGCCAAAGGTCAACTTGTCCACTCTTGAACAGAAATCCATTCAGTCAACCAAAAGGGAGGCAAGTAAATATTTGAAAGTAAATGTAGAGATAAGTTGATAACCATTCAGTCAAGTAGCCACTATAGCCCTATCAATGGTATTCTTGCTTGGAGTACCAATCTGCCAGCATTTCTATAATAAGGTGAAAAAGTATGCCAACTCTACAGAATCTGAGAGTTTTCATTGCAGTGGGATTCAAAGAGCAAAGCGCTCCAGAAAAGGACCCCAAAACAACATAGACTTATATTTCATCGCACTTGGATAGAAAGAGTAAGTGCTCAAGAAGAACTTGGGGTCCATTGACAAATGAAATGATGAAATAATTCACAAACAAAATTATCAGTTTTATGCACTTGAACCAATACTCTGAGACTGCATAGATTGATGTATTTGTGGGAATTGCTAGAACAGAGGTATGCCATTATTCTTTTTCAGAGGATTTTACAAATATATTGCCTCCATTTTAGCTAGTTTTTTAGTTTTTGTCATATGACTAGTAATGATATTTTACTCAACTTTTTTTAGTGAAAAATAGCTTTTCTATTATTGGTAATATGCCAATAGAGTACAATGCTACTTATAATATAATGCCAGGCTCACATGAATGGAGTCTCTTGTTGTCTTGACCAACAATGCACAACCCTTCAGATTAACTACAAATTTCCATCTGTAAATACAATAAATACTAAAATGATGCTAAAAAGGTTTGCATTTTGCAGGCGCTACTCACCAAGTATTACAAAATAGTTTAGATATAATTGCCCCCAGGACTAGATTAGATGACTCAAGACAAAGACAAGAGGAGCAATAAAGGATTGCCACATGGTAATAATGAAATCTCATCGCATAACAATCATTCAGAAATCTTATCTACATTAGAATCACATATCTGCGTTATTTCCACTTGATAGGAAACCAACCCAACCTCATATGCTAGTGTCCATATTCAATGCACCAATGGGATAAGGGGGCATCTATTTTCAAGCAAACCGACAAAAATTGAGTGAGTACCAAACTTACTATTGAATCAGATCTACAATCCCAAATAGATCTTCGAGGGATAGGAATAATGACTGGTAAAATCAAACTCTAATTCAAGAACAATTTTTGGAAATACGAGATGGTAAAACTTCCCTATTCTTGGATGTTGCTTGGTAGTATTTCCTGAAAATTCAGGGCTATCTAGCCCTTTAGGATCATAGAATCTCCTTCCTGACCTGGAAGCAAACCTTAGTGTCTTAATATTGGGACACTAGCACTTCAACATGGGATTGGAGAATTTGGGATAATAAGGAAAAATGGCCTCCTCTTCCCCTCAACATTATAGTGAAGTGATATGGTTAAAACTTCAACAAAGGTGAATCAGAGTCAACTTCCATGGAACCATATCATGGGAGGAAATTTAAACCTCAAAGAAGCCTACTCTTTAGTTATTGGAGTTCAAATTATTGAGGGGAGAAAAATTTGGTATCAAATATGGAAACAAAATCTACAACCAAAGATATCTACCTTTCTCTGGACAGTGGCTAGGTATAAAACCCTCACTTGGGATAAAATTATTCAAAGATGCTTTGAAGGCCCCTCCTAGTGCCAACTTTGCAAAGCTCAAGAGGAAACTATGGAACATATCCTCAATCGATGTTCATATGTGTTGGGGTTATGGGATAAGGGGGAATCTGTTTTCAAGCAAACCGACAAAAAATGAGAGAGTACCAAACTTACTATTGAACAGTGGTGGAAAGGAGTCTTTAAGAATGCCATTCTCAATATATCTTGGCAACGCTTTCCTAGTTTCCTTCTTTGGGAAACATAGTTGTGACTGTAACTTGTGATATTAAGGCACAATTCTGACATTCTTGTAACTTTCAATCCTGACAGCCATCCAAAGTTTTGCACATGAAAATATCCACTTGCAATGCACAAACCTCAGTTCCATTCTTAATGATCACTTGCAGATGTTCCTCATTTACCTCTAGATTGGCTTTTCATTTCTAAATGTATGTATTTCTAGACAACAATATATATATATATGTATGTATTTCATTTGAAAATTTTAAGAACCAATCCCAACCTTTTCTATTGTTTGTTTGATCACAAGGTTAAGTAGTTCCTGAGCTAAATGAATTTGATGTCACCTACTGCGTGTATAATTCAGATATTGCAACTGGTTATGGAGTGGGGGCATTTCTGTTTCTTTTATATGCAGAGGCTTTGATCATGGGTGTAACAAAATGTCTATGCTGCGGACCTACCCCATATAATCCAATGTGAATGGAACCCCCAAAATATGCTCACGATAATGTCATTGCTCCTTGCAGATAGGGCAGAGTGCTTGTTTCCAAATCCTCCAACTTCAAGCTGTATCTTGGAAGAAGAAATCTTTGTGAGCTGTGTTACTATCTTGATGATACAAGCTTCAAACATAATCCTACTTTTATCAATTACAACTAGACACCAAGCTCCCTGTGTCATACCATGAAGCAGCTTCTGTTGGAATTGCAAGAAGTAACAATTCTTCCATATAAATTAGATGATCATGGCAAAACACTTGCAATCCAGGCACCATTCTTTCCCTATAAAGATCGCATCCAATCATCAGGGAAGCCAAAACAAGAGATCTGGATAGCAAAAAATCTATAATTTGATGTACATGGTAGTGGGTACAACAAAATCGGTTTGAATGAATCCACTGTAAGAATTACAACAGAATGGGGTTGAATGAATCCACTGTAAGAATTACATCAGAATTTCATGGGAATTGCTAGAATAGAGGTATGCTAGTATTCTTTTTCAGAGGATTTTACAAATATATTGCCTCCATTTTAGCTAGTTTTTGAAAGACTCTTACATGGTGATAACTAAAACAAGGCTACCTAGAATTCATTTGGAACAATATATAGAGGATTCATTGAAAAATGCTAGATTCAAATATACCAAACCTTGAGCAAACTTATGGAATGTTGTCACCTCCAATAGTTTTGTGACATGTAATAGGTTATACCAACACTAGAAGAGATAAAGAAGAACATGCTACTTGGCATTGAATCCATAATGGAAATCACCATTAGTTAATGGAAATCCATAATGGAAATCACTAATGGAAATCCATAATGGGCATGGATGGTGTTATCACAGTCACCTAACTGGTAAATGTCTATAATAATTCAGTTGAAGTTACAGTCAGTCAGGAAATGTGTAAAAGCTGGAAACATATTCATTGTTTTCAGCTATCTAATTTCAGTCTATTACTCTTAAGTGTCAGCTCTGATATTGTACTTGTTGAAAGAATCCCAAAAGAATTTTTGTTGGGTTTTATACCCCAGGAGGGTTTCCCAGGGTATCTCTGTTTTATCTCTGATTTTTATATTTCTACAAGTGTCTTACCTTCAGGTAGATCGTCATATGTGCATGTTTATCTATTCATATGTTCAAACTTTTAATCTATCTACATGCATATAAAATCAACAAATCTGATCTGGAGTTGTACACACAGTAAAATTTCACTTACCTTTCAAAAGGGTACATCCATCTGTATGTGACTGGGTCACAAAAACGTAGCTCTCGTACCAGATGTACTGTCAAATGTATCATGATATCAAAGAATGAGGGCGGGAAGTATTTTTCGAGTAAGCACATTGTCTCCACAACATCATTTTCTAATTTTTCAAGATCTGTTGGATCCACCGTTTTTGCACAGATTCGCTTATAAATGAAGCAAAGCATACAAATGGTGTTTTGCACTGCTTTTGGTAGCACATGGAGCAATGCTATTGGAAGGAGTTGTTGCATGAGAACATGGCAATCATGTGCTTTCATACTACAAAACTTAAGTTTTTCCATAGATATATGATTTCTAGGATTTGAACTATAGCCATCAGGCACTTTTAATGTGAACAAAACAGCACAAAATGTCTCTTTCTCTTTTTTTGAAAGAGTGTGTGGTGCAAGTGGAAGAAATATTTTTTTTCCCTGCTCTTGTGGCCATAGTGACCTCCTTATACCCAACTGTTGTAAGTCATCATGAGAATTTTTTCCATCCTTTTATTTTCCTTTTATATCCATAAGGGTGCCAAAAATACTTTCACATACATTTTTTTCTACGTGCATTACATCTAAGATGTGACGTACTAAGAGTTTCTGCATCCAAGCATATCAAAATTAATGCATGATAAAATGGAGGAAAATTTAAACAATGGATTCAAACAAAACATACAAATTAGTGAAAGCCTTAAAGCATTATGCATTTAATAATTACCTAGAGTTAATGTGTACATACCTCCCAATATGGCAAATTGAATAGAATTGACCTTTTCTTCCACACAACAGGGATCGATTTTTCACCTTTTTGAATATTTCTCCTTTTTTTTTACTTTCACTCTTCCCCCAGTTCTCTTCCTTTCCTTCTGTTTCTGCAAAAATATCTTTCACTTTTACAACTTGAGGTGCAATGCGATGCTCAGGCTTCCCGTTAAATGGTCCTTTTTGAGAACGATACTTATGATTTACTAGAAGATATTTCCTATGTCCCATGTACACACACTTCCTACTATATTTTAGATACTCTGAATCTGTGTTCCTTCCACACATGGGACATGCATAAAACCCTTTAGTCGTGCAACCAGCCATATTTCCATAAGCAGGAAAGTCATGGATTACCCACATCAATATAGCCTTCATATTAAAGAATGACCTTGATTGAGCATCGTATGTACTTACCCCTTCATCCCATGTAACCTTTAGTTCATGTACCAAAGGTTCCAAATAAAAATCTATGTCGTTTCCTGGTTGCTTGGGACCAGATATTAACAATGACAACATACAAAAGTTCCTTTTCATGCATAACCATGGCGGAAGGTTATATGTGACTAGTACTACTAGCCAAACATTGTATGAACTGCTCAAGTCTCCAAAAGGATTAAATCCATCCACCGCCATTGCAAGTCGAACATTGCGAGGATCATTGGAAAAATTTAGGCCATTTAGAATCTATAGTTTTCCATGCTGGGCTGTCAACTGGGTGGCGCATTATTCCATCATCACTTGCATTCTCATGATGCCACCTCATTTTCTACGAGATGTGTCTAGAGCTATAACAAAAAAACAATTATAATACATACATTACAATACTTAAAAAGAATAAAGAAGATAATTTGTGAGTAGGTCGGTGGTACATGAAGGTGCATGCTAGATTAGAAATAAAAGAGTTCAAAATCATACCTATACATTCTCTTCAACCTTGGTGCGATGGGGAAATACCTTAACACTTTGCTCGGGACACCTTTACGCACCTTTCCAAAATGTTCATCAACCCTCCATTTAGATTTACCACATGTTGGGCATTTATCTGTACTTTCATATTTTCCCCGATATAAAATGCAATCATTTTGGCATGCATGTATCATTTCATATTCCAAACCCAATGATTTAATCAACCTTTTTGCAGCATATGAAGAATCTGGAAGTGTATTTCCTTTAGGAAGCATTTCTCTCTTCAACTTCAACATTTGGGTAAAACTTGTGTCAGACCATCCATTTTTCACTTTAAGGTTGTACAATTGCACAGTGGCCAATAGTTTAGTGAAACTAGTGCAGCTTGGGTACAATGGTGTCTTGTCATAATCAATTAACTTCTTATATTGATTGATATCATTCATTTCTTCCATTGATGTTGCTTAGCTATTTTCACAATTCACGTCTAGATGTTCATTAAAACATTGATAAACATCATTCACCATTTGAACCATATGATCGTTAACCATGGTTTCATCATCATCATTGTCATTCTCAGAAACATCAATATCATTTGTAGGCAATGTCGTAGTCTCAGCAACATGATGATCATAATTATGTTCAACTATGTGCTCATCACCCTGTCATTTTGATATCACAAAATACAACATAATGAAAAAAACATTAGAAACATCAATATTGTTCATATAGAAATTGACCCTCAAGCAACATTGCATACATAATATTGTTAGCACTTGCATTACATTTTGCGTACCATTGAATGCGAAATTTATCGAGGTAAATCATGCATCTGGTTTGCATAGCACCTCTTGCCCTTGTTAGATATAGATGCCTACAGTAGATAATAAAATAGAAGTCAAGTTTTATCTATATAGTATTTATATGTAAATTGAAGTACTATTTAATATTATCTACATGAAAATGATATTTTGAGTCAACAAAATCCTATGATCATACTTGATTAGGAGCCCTCTCTCCATGGAAATACCAAATTTTATATGAACTCATTATACCATGAATCATCAAGTGGCCTTGCACTTCCTCCAATGTTAGTACTGCAACACTGCAACACTTTTTACAAGGGCATCTCGTGGTCTTCTTATCCTCTGAATGCCTCATAGAAAACTCTATGAATTCTTCAATCCCATCTTGATATTCCTTTGACATTCTACATACAACCAAGTTGCACATCACAAAAACATAAATCACTACAAGTATTAACAAAGACATATTCTATATTATATCATATTGGAGAATCAAATATAGAGAATATACCTCATCTTCAGATCTGTCCAACGTCGTTTCTTTTCCATTTGATAATAAAATCAACCCAATTTTTGCAAATAGCTCCTCAAGACTTTTCCTCAGTGACCTAAAAATATTTGATGGTTATTCATGCTTATCATCAAGTAGGTGCTCAAAAATTTTGAACTTTATGAAAATGTTTGTCAAGAATAATGCAATTCTTTATGAATACAACAGACCAAACTTAGTAATGGCATGTTTCTGTCTGAGAAATTTGAGAATTAGAATACATATCAGTCTTAGGTGTAACCGAAATTCCTGTCAAATGCCAATGCAGAGTATGCTCATGAGTAATGGGGTGCACTAGGCCATATAAATGTCTGATGGCTTGTCATGTCAACAGAGTCTCTCATTGACTAACCTTAGGCCAAATTTTGAAGAGGACTAGGGTTATGCCAGAAAATTCATTTTAAAACTTACTGAGATGAATAGACCACGAGGGAGGGTGGTATTTTCTCTTGGATGATCTTTAGCATCTTTTACATCTTAACCAATCTTATCTATTTTGGTGTAATACAACTTTATTGTCCTTTAGTTGGACAGTTATTGCAAAAGCTAGATAGGCCAATTGATTTTAATATCCCATCTCCTTCAGTATTGAGTGCTTTCTTCTTTTAGTACTCTACCTTTTCTCCATCCTTTTTTGTTACCCATGCTTTACTTCTTATGCGTCCTTTTTAGTTTCATTAGCTAGCTTATTATCTGCCAGTTATGAGCTCAGATCTTCTGATTTTTCCATCATTCCAGGAGTTTCTATTCCACTCCCACATTGCACATTATGTTCTTGGATGTACTTTTCAAGTTTCCAGTACCATGTTGGGGGGGGTAGCAATGTTGGTATCTTGATCTTTGCTGAGATTGGATGGCTTGATGCTAAATGATAGAACCTGCTTGGATAAATGTCGATGATGATGGCGCCCTTGGGGGTAAATGTTACCCTTTCTAACCTGCATTTAGCAAAGAAGGGGGAATAGTAGCACTTTATTCAGTACTCTGGGCATGAATAACCCTAAAAGGAAGTTGTGGGCATCATCTACCAAGTATGAGCATGAAACAACTGTCAAAGGGCATGAGCAATGGTGGAAGAATAAAAACTGGGCAGTTTTTAGGCCTCAAGCAGCAACAACCATTCCACAGTTTGGAAGCTGGGCATGTTCTGAGCACATCTCAGGGTGTTTTCCTGTAACAACAGTCACCCTACATCTTCAAACTTCTATTCTGGGCACAAATAAGGGTTGTTCTAGCCTTCCAATCGGCAATTGACAGCAGTATTATGAATTCTGGGCACTTTTCCTCATGAAGGAAGGTGTAACCAGACCCTGACAATCAAATTTGAATACATTCCATAAACTCTGGGTGCATAGCAGCATGCAAATAGTGCTCTTTGGAAGTTCTGGGCACACTTAACACTTGAAAAAGAATTCCTGTGCAGTTCCGAGTTAATTCTAGACTGTGACAAAAACAAGCAAGAAAATCAAATCTGGGCAGTAAATATATGGGAACAGTCACCAATTATCAGTCCTTTGGTAGTGAACAATCATGATTTAGGAGGTACGTCAACCTAGAGGAAGATACCAGCCTGTTGAGTGCACACTTATGGAGGAAAGCACCATGTTTTGGAAGCCTTTAATGATGGTTTGTTTAATTGTTTGCACTACTGGGCTAGTTTCATGAAGGCCGATTCCTTTTGAGCCCACTTATTCATCTCTTTATGTTGCTTTAGGATGGGTCTTCCCCCTATGAAGCTTTGCACTTGGTCACTCTTGGAACCATCCCTCTTTGATGTTGTTGGAACAATGATCCATGGTTTTCAACTTTTCGGAGGACTTTCTTTGCTATGTGAAGCAGGTCGTCCCATCCAGTGGTCCCTTTGCATAGTAGTCTCTCTCATTTTGAAAGCATTTAAACCTGTACATTAGCATGGAGTTAAGGGTTTTATGAGCAGAATCTAATATCAGGAAGACGTTCTCTGCTCCTAGATGTGGTGTACTGAGGCATAAATTAGCATTTGAAGGCCATTCCCCTTACAGCAGCCTGATCTCAACCTAGAGCACTTGGAGATCCTCCTCTCTTGAGTAGATCATTTGATTGTTATATGGATTTATAGGTGCATCTTTAATAAGGATGGTTGAATCTTTGGAGCTCTCTCCCTTTTGGAGCTTAATAGCTCTTTGGAGAAAATTTTGTCTAAGGGTTTCTCTCTTGTTTATGTGTGGCATTATTTCTTACTATTGTGCTTATCTATTGGAGATCATATTTGCTAGCATTGTCCATGTTATTTCTTCTCGATTAGAATATTGGTAATCTGGTTACCCTGTCTAAGCTTCATTTAGCAAAGAAGGGGAAATAGCAGCACTTTATTCAACACTCTGGGCATGAATAGCCCTAAAAGGAAGTTCTGGGCATCATCTACCAAGTCTGAGCATGAAACAACTGTCAAAGGACATGAGCAATGGTGGAAGAATAAAAAATGGGCAATTTTTAGGCCTCAAGCAACAACAACCATTCCACAGTTTTGAAGCTGGGCATGTTTTGAGCACATCTCAGGGTGTTTTCTTGTAACAACAGTCACCCTACAGCTTCAAACTTCTACTTTGGGCACAAATAAGGGTGCATGTTTGAGTCCGTACAAGGCTTTCTTGAGCCTAAGTTTTGAGTTCCTTGACCAACTTCGTGATCATTCATCGGTGATTGGACATTAGTAAATTATCTTTATCTTATCTTATCTCATCTAAAACATTAGACATAGATGCATTTAAGCCTACTCAATGCATTAGTCTCAATTGGGGCAAATCATAAGGCATTTGGAGTTTCCTACCTTAGTCCTAGTTGGTTGTGTTTTCGCTAAATACATGAGTAATTTCCCAACTGCTACTCTGAATACAAGGTGGTTAATACAAGAATTCACATCTTCACCACTGTAATCCTAATCTGGCATTCAATGGAGACAACATCTTTATGTAATGCTATCAAAAGAGAACTTGTTTTCTGATATTAAGTCTTTCAATTTTACTTAAGTCCATTGTAATCCAGGGAAAGTAATGCTTGTATTTTAAGTCATCTCCATATCTTACTAAGAATGCACAAGTGAACCATAAATTTTTGTGCATTTTGCAATTTAGCTCCATGAAATGAAATCAAACTGCACTGTCTAGACTCTACTGGTTCCCTCAGCTCCTTATCGAGCTCCTGAACTATGGGACTGTCCAACCTAAGTTACTGTTGGGTACAGGTAGGGGTGCAAGAATGGATAATGGCTACAATACTTTTTTAAAACGTGGAGTAGTTTATGTCAAGGGTACACAAAAAATTTATATGTGAAGAAACAAGAAATAAAATAAAAAAAATTAACCCAGAACTGAAATTTAATCATTTATGTAAAGAGGGAACTTACCAGTGTTGAACAGTGGACCATGGATTTGATGTTGAAATCGTTTCAGACATAGGCGGATCCACGAATTCAATGGTGAAATCGGCAGTGGAAGAGAATAAACCTCCTTTGACTCGCTCTATGTCCGTCCTGCCTTCGAGACCTTCTGTTTTCAAGCTTAGAATTCGCCTATGTGGAAAGGCCCCGTCGACCCTAATTTTTTTTAAGTTAATGAAAGAGAATGAAGGCGGCTAGGAAACCACCCCCATTTCCCTAGGAAACTCCTGTTACGATGGCAGTTGGGAACTGCTCCCATTTCCCATTTCAAAAATTATTTAAATTTTGGTGGACAACGCGGTAAAAAAATTTCTAAAACTTCTGATAGGCTATATCCACATCGAACATCGATGCCACATTTAGGAAAAGATAGGCTATATCCACGTCAACATCGCAAAAGATAGGCTATATCCACGTCGAACTTCGATGCCACGTGTAGCAAAAGATAGGGGACCACATAGGCATCCCGAGCTCTAGGCTGGTGTTCTTCTCATGGAGAACCAAACACCCAAAGCACCCACACTATCTTTGCACTACGCGTCAATGAACATTAATTAACCTATTGTTATAAACACATAGAATCTCGCTTTCCTTATCAATGTGGGATGATTCCCACAACCAAACACGATCGCAACATCGTAATATCCGTGAAGCTCTCTTTCTATGAGAATCTGAAACTTATTGTTCTGCATCCCAATTCCCATTTGATGTGCTACACAACATACAACTGAATTACCAATTTCCTTTTCAATGTATTAATAACATTATGACTTTAAATCCAGATCCTCTGTTGCAAATAAGGTGTTACAGAGAATTAACTGTAATAATAAAAAAAAAACTTTGTTGAGAACAGGATGCCCATGAGCTCTCCCAAATCAAAATCAAGTCTGTGTTTTGATTAATAAATCTCAAAATCAAATTCAACCATGTTTTGGAGCAAATCCCAACATAAAATTCAATTTTCTGTTTTTATTAGTGAATCCTGAATAATTATTGAAAAAGAAACTAGCTACTTTTGAACATGGATGGGATGAATGATGACAAAAGGATTTTACCATTTGATCTCAAACCAAATTACGTGTTTCAACTAAATCATTTTAGGTGAAAACGATTTGAATAGTTAATCATGAAAGCAATTATGACTGGTCCAATTTTAATTTATCAATAAAAAATCACATAGAAGGTGCATTAAGAAGAACTGCTTTCTCTAACATCTTATGCAGAGAAAGGCAATAAGCAAACAAAGGAACATGAATGCCATATAAATATGATCTCTGAATTTCATAATAACAGTGAGAAATTAGAGAAAAACATCTCTTAACCTATAAACATGCATTGCTACTAATGAATTGAATTTGCCTATTTGCAAAATATGAGGAGAGGACATCAAAAATTGAAAAGAAACTAGCCTTTTCTAAAAGGTTGTGTAGGGACTTTGTTTTCAAACTATTGCACCTCCATTCATTAAATTTGCCTATTTGCAAAATATGAGGAGAGGACATCAGAAATTGAAAAGAAACTAGCCTTTTCTAACAGGTTGTGTAGGGACTTTGTTTTCAAACTATTGCATCTCCATGTCTTCCTAACATAGTATTCTCCAAACCCTCGAGAAGGATGTTCTTAGTTATTACATTGAGATAATAGTTTGAAATATTCACATTAATGTGAACAAATACTCCACAAGGAACAAGGGTGATGCTAACAGTTGTATGAGATGTAACATGGTGCAAAGACTTTGATGGAAAAATAACAAGCATGAATCTTCTTTCCCCCATTTGTAATTTGTATTTATGTTTTTGAGTTTCATCTTTTGTAAAGAATAAAAGAATCAATATGTTACAATAAGGAGACATGGCCATATATTATATGCAACTAAGTATTTCAAAATTTGTGTAGGGATTGTGATGGCATAAACTCTGGGTCCATATCAGCATGCAAAAAGTGATCTTTGGAAGTTCTAGGCACACTTAACCCTTGAAAAAAAATTCCTGTGCAGTTCCGAGTTAATTCTAGACTGTGACAAAAACAAGCAGATTCTGAGCAAATTCGACACCAAATTAGATAAGATATAGTTGAAGTAGGAAGCATCTAGTACCCTAGTTGATGATTGTTGCAACCTCTCTGAGAAAATATTACAATCCCCTATATGGGTTGCTAGGGATGTGACAGGGTATCTGTAGGGGCTCAGTTCATACCTACACATGGCACTCCCTCTACGGTACTGTTTCTTAGGTTTAGGAAATTCATACTCTGTTTTGCACCATAAATATTCACTTGATTTTGTGACAATTTGCAAAGGAACTCTAGCATTAGCAACAATTTCAAAAGATTATACTTGTTATTTCTTCTTGTAGCAAAATAGTTCCCCTTTTTGAAGGTGTTGGTAGTCAATGCTTTAAGTTGTGTACTCTATGATTTATGGTGGCTCTTAAGTGGACTGTCAACCAACCCAGAATTCAGTACTAATACCATTGATTTGAAAGCAAACAACAATCTAATCCATTGCCTACTAAGCTCTTAGGTTTGGGAAATTCATACGTTGTTTTGCACCCCGAAAGAGATCTAATATACCATTCCTTTTAAATATATGGGTCTTGTTTTAAATTTATGAGTACTAGAAAATATCTACTTAAGGAGAAAGATAATCACTTACTATCAAAAGTTGTCAAAAGGTAGCTTTTATTTCACCAAAAATATTGGTTAATGACTCGAAAAATAACAAACGCAATACTATAAAATAAATACTAGTCTAGATTGCAGCCTACATAGTTTGGTCAAATGCAACTTTTGTAGACACTCCCCACCAACCTTGGAAAGGAATAAAGGATAAAGAGCCTGTATAACTATAAATGCTTGTCAACACCTGTTTGTACTGGGAATAAATAAAGGATTCAAGAAGTGCCGCCTAATGAAAAGGTAAAAAACTAGAAGTCGGTCTTACTTGACAAATATGTGAATAATAATGTGATAAAAGTTTTTGAAGGGAAAAACCAACAAGGTCATATCTGAATATCTAGATTTGATTGAATTCAAAAAGACGCTTTCCTTCATAGCACTACAAATACTTGCTAGCATTGTCCATGTTATTTCTTCTCGATTAGAATCTTGGTAATCTTGTTACCCTTTCTAACCTGCATTTAGCAAAGAAGGGGAAATAGTAGCACTTTATTCAGCACTCTGGGCATGAATAGCCCTAAAAGGCAGTTCTGGGCATCATCTACCAAGTATGAGCATGGAACAACTGTCAAAGGGCATGAGCAATGGTGGAAGAATAAAAACTGGGCAGTTTTTAGGCCTCAAGCAGTAGCAACCATTCCACAGTTTTGAAGCTGGGCATGTTCTGAGCACATCTCAGGGTGTTTTCCTATAACAATAGTCACCCTACAGCTTCAAACTTATATTCTGGGCACAAATAAGGGCTGTTCTATCCTTCCAATCAGCAATTGACAACAGTATTATGAATTATGGGCACTTTTCCTCGTGAAACAAGGTGTAACCAGACCCTGACAATCAAATTTGAATACATTCCATAAACTCTAGGTGCAAACAGTGATGTTTGGAAGTTCTGGGCACACTTAACCCTTGAAAAAAAATTCCTGTGCAGTTCCGAATTAATTCTAGACTGTGACAAAAACAAGCAAGAAAATCAAATCTGGGCAGTAAATATATGGGAACAGTCACCAATTATCAGTCCTTTGGCAGTGAACAGTCATGCTTTAGCGCTGCTCTAGCCTTCCAATCAGCAGTATTATTGGAGATCATATTTGCTAGCATTGTCCATGTTATTTCTTCTCGATTAGAATCTTGGTAATCTTGTTACCCTTTCTAGCCTACATTTAGCAAAGAAGGGGAAATAGTAGCACTTTATTCAGCACTCTGGGCATGAATAGCCCTAAAAGCCAGTTTTGGGAAATAAGGGTTGTTCTAGCCTTCCAATCAGCAGCATTATTGGAGATCATATTTGCTAGCATTGTCCATGTTATTTCTTCTCGATTAGAATCTTGGTAATCTTGTTACCCTTTCCAACCTACATTTAGCAAAGAAGGGGAAATAGCAGCACTTTATTCAGCACTCCGGGCATGAATAGCCCTAAAAGGCAGTTCTGGGCATCATCTACCAAGTCTGAGCATGAAACAACTGTCAAAGGCAATGAGCAATGGTGGAAGAATAAAAACTGGGCAGTTTTTAGACCTCAAGCTGTAATATGTATGTATACAATGTAGTCAATTTGATATGAAGAATGCAGTTATTCTAGAATTCCTTTATACGTGTTAGTCAATATGCACTCAATACAATTTAGAAGGAATGTATACAATCCAATCTTATGTATACAATAGAATTTAGGAATGCATACAATACAAATTAAAAGAAATCATAGGCTCAACTCTCTGATAAGGTAATTTGTAAACATGGAAATTGCATTCATTTAAATCTAAGAGATAAATGAACTTTATAGTGGAAATGAGCTGAACATGGTGACTTAGCATAGAATTCCATGAGGATAATCCCATTCAAGCATTTCTTCAAAAGGATTTATAAAACCACAAATGCACATGTAGTATGTATATTAACCAAAACTATAAACCTTTAGTTTCTTTGGATGAATCTGTTTCTTCATTAACTCTTAGCCATCAGACCTTAGCAGTTAATGAAGCTATTTCTTCATTGACTATATGTGTAGTTTCACTGTATTTATGCCTTTGAACAAGGACGCAGACTTAATGCTAGCCATGATGAATATGGGGAGTTTGCATCAATACTTAGTTCCCTGTATAGGTTACTTGAAACCCTTGGATAGGTTACTTGAACTAAACATGTTTCTGTGGCAATATTACCGTAATGTAATGAAGACCTGTATGTGCATGTCCTGTCTGACTGTTTCTTATTCCATGGATAAGGAGTATTTCTCATAACCAAATTTTCTTGTTTTAAAGGTTAATGTTTCAACGGGGATCCCTATTTTCATAATTTGAGATTGAACACTGTAACATATATTCATAAATGTAACATACATTCCAATTCAGACATAAATGCAACATATATCCATGCTATTTTACATATGAGCTAAATGCAACATATATCCATGAAAATTCCAGTGACAACTTTCTTGGTTTTCTTAATGAATATGCCATGAATAGAACTATGGATAATTCTTCACAACGGATTCCAGCCACTATGAGTATAACACCATTTTATTCATTGTGTTATACAACTATCTATTCATCAATGTATTCATACAAAAAAGACATACAATGCAGAAGATGAGTATTGTTAATAAAGGTGGAACTACAATGGACATGCCCAATAGCACTATAAACACCAATATACTCCAACTTACAAGATATCCTAGAAATGTCATATATATATTATCAAATAACCACATTAGCGTAATATGTATTTACCCTTTAGTCAATACATTTCTACAACATGCAACATGCTTTATTGTTGCAGGTAACTAGAATCACTAGTCACATAGCTCAATGTTCTCCTTAGGTCAAGGAATGTAGCTCCATAGAGCATATTCTATAGTAGACAATGCGCTATTGGGACATGGTAGAGGTAGACTTCCCAATTGTGGTTCTAGAATCTCTGTAGGACTGACAACATAATAGTCCTCCCCAAGATGGACACAGTGGATCATTGTATTTAGGTCAGTCTTATGTATTGACGCCCTTGCAACTTTGACCCGAGAATTTAGCACAATGAGATAGCACTTCTTTCCTTCCAAACCTAATTGGGAAGATGTTGGAAACTCAATGGAATTCTCCTCTTCCTGCCAATGAATGAAACAAAGTAAGATAAGCTGAAATAATATGTTAAATATTGGTTATCAAAAAAAATAAAATTGAAAACTTACTAAGATTGGGGACTTCATTTCGTTAGTTTGAAATGTAGTGGTAAATAGGGTTTTCTGCTCCAAATGCTTAGCATAATTTGATGCACAACTCTACACCTAATAAAGAATGATTTGTAATATATTGAAAGAATAGAACAAAATTGAACTAAATTACAATAATTTTCAAAACTTACTAGGGATGTCGGAGTTTGTGTTGGAGATAATTGTTTTTGTACTATTTCCTTCATAGGGATTGTTGTCTCCCCTAAATTACTCTAGCAATACAATATAATATAAGATCTACAATGAAAAATTGAAACTAAAATGTTCTTCAAAAAAATATTTAGACAACTTACCCCCACCGTAGGCATGATTGCAGATTGGAAATTTTGTACAGTAGGAAGTTGTTCATATTAACAATGTGATATTAGAATTCAATTCATTAATGTCAAAAAATGTACATTGGGAGAAGAGTAAAGAATTTGATACTAACACTTTCATTGTTGATTTCATTTTCTTTCTCCATGGCTTCTACTCGTTTCATAAGTTCATAAATTGTTGTTTTTAGACATGATATTTCTTGTGCATTTTCTTTGATTGTAACCTGGCTTGCAACTAGGGCTTCCTTGTATGGGTTTCTTCCAAACAAGTTAGTTGGCTTAATTCCAAGGCCAACCCCACGACATCGTCCCCTCGCATCAGGCCCTAATACCTTATCAAGGGCATCATCCCTAGATGCAAATTGTTCAGATGCCACTTTTGATTGTGCTTCTTCAATTTTTTGCTGGCATTTTCATGCAATTAAACAAAATCATGTTAAAAAATTTTCCAACATGACATAAAATGGAATTCTAATCTGTATCTAAAATAGAAGGTTAGGAACTTACGATTGTTTCTCCTACAGCTGGTGTGATTGGAGTGCCATCCTTCTTTTGATGGCACTTCTTCCATAGGTCTGCCCTAGTAATGTTAGTGGATGTATCATCGGAGGATCTAGAGTTTTTCTAGTTACAAGAAGTTAAATAGTATGGTTAAGTTGTAGCATTACAATGAATCCCAACTATGCTAATATAAGGAAAATATAATGGATCAAAAGTACTTACCATGTCATGTTCGACCCTTTGATAACCACGATGTCCACAAGTGTGCAAACCTTGCTCCTTTTCTTTGTTTTGTTTATTTTTTCTCTTTGTCTCCTACAAATCAATTAAAAAATTACAATAATATAGGTCAACATTACAAGCCAATAGACATTTCATGTAACTTGATTATATAAATATTTGAACTTTTTGCTTACTTGGAATTCAACGGTGCTTCGTGATAGTACAATCTCTCTCCAACTTGTCTCACTTATCCTAATTGGAGGAACACTTTTTAATCTCTCCTCAATGGACTCGTGAGAATCACAAAATATTTTGTCCAAACGATGCCTATGACTGTTTTCCTTATGGCCTATAGAGTGCATACAATAATCTTTAAGGATGGGAGGGATTATGAATTTGGACTGCAACATATAAGAAGTGAATTACTATATGTTATCCATTGTTTGAAAATAAACATTGAAAGCATGCAAAAATACAAATGTAGAGAACAAATATACAAAGTTCTAATACTGACATTGATGATATTCCACAAGTCATCCTTTAGTGGAATTGGAACCTTTCGCCAATCAAAATATGTGATTGGAACCATATCCCTAGCAAGTACACCTAGTAATGATGATAGCTTCACAGAGTTTGGACCAACTGGTTGGTTCCTTTCATTAATTTCAATTTCAAGCGGAGCATCCAAGTTATTGATGTCTACACATCTTGTTGGTCCTCTACACTTCTTCTTGATCGTCTTAGCCGATGCATGCGTAGAGGGATCATCCCCTTCTATGTTAATATGAGAAGGAATTGTAAAGGTGTTAAGGAATGATTAATAGAAAAATTTAAAGTTATCACAAAGTTAAAATCTAATAATTAATGCGCATGACGTGTTCTTCTTGTTGCCCCTCTTCTTGAAAAGAAGGAAGTATCTCTTCAACGTCATTTCTTTCATTATTGGGACTATTACAATCATTCAAAGGCAATTTGGAGCTTCCTCTTGTTTGGATCTTCCTCTTCTTAGTCACTATAGAAAGAAATGTTAATAGACATATGTATAACATTGCCATACAATAAAAATAAAAATTATATTGCATAAGAAAATAAACTGATATTTTTCTAAATCTTTACCTGTAGGGGTGCATGTTTCTGTATTCCCCACTTTATCCTTCTTAAAGATTCTTTTTTTAGATTCCATAATCAGACTTCTTTGATTTCATGTCATAATTTGTTTTCCCTGTGTTTTCTCAAATGGATTAGAGTATTACTTGGTTGTAGCCTATTAGAATCTTACTAAAGTACAAGATAATATGTTATGAGCATGGAAATGTCATGAAAAGAATGATATAGTTAAAGCACATACAATCACTTACCTCCATGTATGCACTTGTACACAACCTAATTAACAAAAAAAAAGCTTGAATCAGTAGTCAACCACATGAAAAATCAATATTCAATTCCAATTTTATAACAATCATGTGAAATTTTACAACAAATAATATACTTCATAAGTTTTCACAAGCCTCCCCAATCTTCAAAAGGACATTTGTGATCCCTAATTGGGAGAGAAATATAGGTTTGAACTAGTTTATAAACACAAAGCTTACCAAATCCAAATTTGCTTAAGAACCAAATAGTAATTGATCAAGACAGATGTTCCACAAAGATCCAGATATATTTGAACAGAGATTGAAGAAAACGTAAAAAAAAAATATTCTTGGTGATTTGGGTTTGGTAATAGGACTTTCTCACCAACAACCCATTTCAATGCAAACTCGAAAAATTAAAAATGATACTTGTTCTTGGACATAGTCTTCCAATTCAGGGAGCAAGTTGAGATTTTAAGGGTTCACAACCATCCATTGTACCACTGTGTAGTGCACTTGCTATTATTGTTGCCTATCCAACAATCTCTCCCTCGGCATTATATGTTTTGTCCTATATTTATTGTGATTAAAAACTCTGGTCGAAACCCACACAATATATCAAAATCTCGAGGAGAAGGGTTTTAGAGAATGATGAAGGTACTAAGGGTTTTAGAGAATGATGAAGGTACTAATAGGTTCAACAACAAATCTAGGAAAGAATAATGAATTAACAAAGGTTGGTGGAAGAAAAGGAGAAGAAACAGAAACAACTAGGTTTTTGAAGAATAATTTCAAAGTTGGTCACAAATCAAGGGTTTCCTCTAATCTAGAAAAGGATGGAAAGGTAGTGGCTTTGCCTTCGACAATCGATGCAAAGGTTATTCAACATGGTGGTCATCAACGCCCTTTTAGGAATAATTATGTTGTTTCATCATCATAGATACAACACATGCTATATTAAGGATCTAGGTTTCATGGAGGAAGGAAGCATTGCAGGGCTCTAACTAGTTCTGATATAGATAATTAGAAGTTGTCTCTCCCATGTTTTCTATCCTAGATAGAGAAGCAATGGTTTGGATTGGTTAAAGATAATATTTAAATTGTAATATTCCCATTTTGATTGTTTTGGGTCACATTGTAAATATTTGGATATAATGATGGGATATAAATGTAGAGTTGAAAACTAAGGCCCAACTAGTGAATCCCTAGGCATGTTTTTTTTATAACTATTCTTTTGATATACCATGAGGTAGATTAACCATAAAATTTTCATAGTTATAAGAGCATGGGGGTTGAGTACAAGTCCATGAAGAGTGTAAGAGACTCCATATCCATAAAAATTTGAACCTTGTGGGAATTTGAACTACCTCTATCTTCGTGCACTCTCTCTGTGCAAGATTTGGACTAACCATTCCATTTGCTCATTATGATTCATTCATCCATTCATTCATCACCATCTATTCACATTTTCATCCATTGATTCATGTTTTAGTCGTCGACTCAATTTGTGTGTTCCCAGACTATGCTCTCCCATTCATTCTAAACCATCCTCATTCGAATCTTTGAGTAGCGAGAGATAGCTAAAGAAGGGTGGATATTGAAGCTAAGAAGAGAAAGGGAAGGGTGCAAAAGAGAATATAGGACAAGGTGGTAGGAACATACCTGCAATCCCTATAGAATGTTCCTCAATGAATGCTCAAGAGCAAAGAGATGGGTCTATTGAGTTGATCATGAAGGCAAACAACAGAATGGACCCCTTTTGCACACACATAGAACACAAAGAGGGATGAAGGTTCTTGAAGGACTATTAAGCAAAGAAATGAAAGGCCTTCAAGTATGATTGAGGGAATATTTATTGAAGAAAGGGTATATTCCTAGTGTTTGTAGAGAAATGGTAAGGAGTGCCATGGCTTGTCTAGTCAAAAGATTTCCTAAAGATTTATATGGTTCATAGCTACGGTTAACCCTAATAGTAGTGGGGTTGGGTAAATGACCTGAGTGTCATAAATAATTTTCCTTTGCCTAGTGGCCTTATTGCCCCACCTAGGGATGGAATCCACAAATGACTGCATATGGTTGAAGTGTTAATGTCAAACGATGGTTGTTCTGGCCTTTGAAGAGTTCATTCGAATTAGGGTGGTTGGATTCATGGACCTCATACTTTGGATGACCATTAGAAAAGGATAAGTATTGTTTTGAGAAGTGATAGAATATATGAGATGTGTAAAAGAAGGGGAAGCATGACTAGAGAAAGGCAGCACCATAGGAAAATATCAACAAGGCATTTATCATTAAAACTAGATTAGAATAAACAAGACTGCACAAAAATATGAGGACGTACCTTGCCCTTTCAAGGTTCTTCAATTACCATGCCAATTGAATGGATCCCTTGCTTTGAGAGCCAGCACCAATGCTAGCTTCTATGGTAATGCCAGTCCCGGATCTGAACGATGCATTTTGTTGTGTCTAGTGCAATGGATGAAGGATACCAAGTGCTCATACAGAGAGTGATGGATGAATGATACTACAAAAAGAAATAAATAGATATAAAATTATGTTTCTAAGAAATAAATAGGATGATTCCTAGAGCTATTACTGCATTCACTGAAAAAGCAATAAATAGAGATAAAAATCTTTTTCTAAGAGCTGGAGAAGATGCACTAGCTCTCACGAATTGGAGGTGAGGCGGTCTAATGAGAACAAAAGAAGAAGAAATCGGGATCTACTTTCACTACCTCTCTATATTGAAATGGCTCGTAATAGAACCAGTCTGACCAAGTGCTTGGGAACCAGTCTGTCCAAATCGCGAACTAGTAACTAGTCTGTCCAAATCGAGCTGACCAAGTGCTCATAGAACCAGTCTGTCCAAATAGCGCGGGATTGAACCAATTTCTCCAAAAAAATCACAAAATGGAGTGGCGGGAACCACTATTCCAAATGATGGCGCGGGATTGAACCAATTTCTAAAAAAAAATCACAAAATGGAGTGGTGGGAACCACTATTCCAAATGATGGCGCGGGATTCCTAAACATGATGGGAATGCATCTTACATTTTTTGCAAGGTTTTATAGGAGACACATTTTGGAAGTTTCTTTTGGTTTATTGGGTGTTTGTTTTCAAAGAAATCACATGTTCACTTATTATGAATTATGAATTAGTATCTTTCCTATGTTAGAAATTTTGAAATTTTAAATGTTCATTTGATAACACAAATTTTTAGGCCCTAAAAACTTTGAATTCTATTAACTTTCAAACCCAAAATTCAGAACAAGCCTAACACGTACTATTGACCCCTTTTGAAACTCTAAATCATGTGAATATTCGAGTTCATTTGATGCCAAAGATCATCTGAATCTTGATACTTTGTTATCGGTTCCTTTTTCATGTTTGATTTTTGAAGTTGAAAAGGAGGTTGACATACACATTCAATTGAACTTCACATATTTTTACCTCGACAACACTAGCTATCAACCCTTTTTCCATGTGTACTTTTCAAATTTCAAAGGCACCTAACAACATTGGCTTTTGAGCCATTTTCCAACTTAAAATGTTTATAACTTTCCAAATAGCCCGAAGTTGGATTGTTAACAAAAGCCCAACACCATTCATTAGGCTTCTTTTCATGTTCACATTTTGAAGTTAAAAGGGCACTTGATAACATTGTCCATGGGGTATATTTTAAACATAATGATTCAAACCTTTAGAAGTTGAGTACAATGTTACATTCTTGCTTGAATCCCAATGAGAAGTTATAGTCCCTTGTTTCACATTTGAACACTTTTTTCGAAAGAGAGTTGAATGCCTTTTATTGGGTTCCCTCCTATCTTTGACATTTTAAGTTTGAAATCACCTTAATATACTCTAATGGGTTGTCCTTTTGAATTTTTGAATGTTATTAGGTCCTTTATGAAAATAGATTGCTAACTCCATTGGGTCAAGTTTTGAATTTCAAATATTTTGAACATTAGGATTGACCTATGAGGAATTGTTTAGAAGCCTAATAACTATGGAGGAGTTCACCAATCAAAGTTTGAAATGATTGGATATGCACTATTCAAGGTCATTATAACAACCTAAAAGTTGGAAATTAAACATTTTGATGATTCAAATGATTTATTGTTTAAAAAAAATGCTTGGTACCTGATTGCTTGGCTATTGCTTGGCTACTGACAATTAAGGCTATGACTGAAAAATTGGATTTCCACTTAATGGAAACAAGTTTTGGGATACTAGTCGCGGTTCAATTTATTGTCCAACTATTGGATTAATTTCCACTTCTTGTCAGTGGAGGATTTGGAAAATTTTGCAGAAAAAACCTGGATTATAGTCGACAGAGGGATGCTTATGGTTAAGCGTTGGTCTCTGGGTAATTATTTCAACCCTTTTACAGTGTTGATCTTCCAAAAGAGATGCTTATGGATACTAATGCTCGACATCCCAATTAAATATTGGGATCTAGCGGTTTTGAGAGGGATAGGAGATGTTGTTGGCAGATTTGTTTTCTTTGATGAAAGGGACCTAAGGTGGAATAACAAACGCATGTCCTGGATTTTAGTGGAGTTCGACATGGACCTAGGACTACCAAAAGAAGTTGAGATTGTCACTGAAAAGGGGTCCTTCATTCAAACCCTAGAGTATTGGAGAGAACCCTTTCGGTGTCATGTATGAAGATCCACTGGCCATATAAAAACAAATATTTGTCCTTCAATGGTTGGAGAGGCTCAGTCGTTGGAGTTGGTTTCAAAAGCGGGAGAATAAGACTTAAATGGGAGGACTCAAAATGCTCAGATAGAGTTCGTGGCCAGTCAATTCCCCTCTACTGAATCTTTCATTGGTAAGTTAAAGATTTTCTTTCCAAATTTCTTTAGTAGTACTTCTTTAACTGAGTACAACATTATTTTGCTAAGTAGTAATGAGGAGTGGCTGGTCAATACTTTTGAGGGTTTCTGGGAAATTTTCTAGGAAAATTTTAGCAATTCCCATCCCTTTACTTCTCATTTGAACCCTGTCATCTCATAAAATGCTCCTTTGATTTCCCCCTCATCGACATAATAGTTGGTTGTTGCAAATCCCAAAAGCCCTATTTTGACTGAGACCTCTCCTCAGGGACCTCACACTACCCCTCATTTACACAGTGAATACACCTTGGCTTCTCTCCCTCCATTGGATACAAATTTATTTACCAAACCCTCGGAACCCTCATACAAAGAAGTTCTTATTAATAAAGTGCCTCTTCAGACCGATAAAATCTCCTTTGTAGACGGAGTTGACCTTGTGGATATTGCAAATGTCACCATTAGGAAGAAGCCTAAAAACAAATCCACTAACAAGAAAAAAGACATGGGGGTTGTTGATCAGGGAGGGTTGGCAACATACCCTGGCCCATAATGGTTTCTTCAAATTACCCTGTTTCTGTTCCTTCTCCTTCTAGGCAACTTAGACCATTGAACCCTGATATGAGGGTTCCTTAATGCTAGCCTTAATCTCTCTTAACATTAGGGGCATTGTAGGTGCCTAGTACAAGATGCTAGCTGGCCTTAAGGAGCTTTTGATCCAGATCTTGGGAGCTGAGAACCGGAATGCTTGAATGCCAAGAGAGGAGGAGATTAAGCATGCAAATCTGTCATAAAATTCACATGAAAACCCTAATATTGCATAAGAATAAGCATGAACAAAAACACATGAAGTGAATGGGAGGTGAGGCTCAAAGAGGAGCCCCATCTCTGAAACTAATTACCAATAACTCACTCAAATCTAAATAATCTCACAATGAACAATAGAAAATATGAGAGAAACCAAATGAGTAACTTGTTATCATGAGAAGGCTTGCTAGGCCTTTATATAGCATTATTACAACGTGTCTTGACACAATACCATGAGCCAAAACTATGTGCTACCAAATACCATGGATGAGAAAGGGTGGCCTCTCAGTTTAATACTTTTATGGCTTATACATCCGAATTTAGACCATATGCCTCTTAAAATTTGGATCATTCCTCCCCCTTTAGAAAATGATGGTCTCCATCATTTCATGCTAAAAAGAGACCCATGATTACAATGTGCTAGTTACCAATGAAGAGAAGGGTTTTGTGTGGTTGACCCATAACCGTGGGTTTTGCAAGGTTGACCCATAACCATGGGTTTTTCAAGGGTGACCCATAACCATGATGGCAATGACAAGCTTGATTCCAATGAAGAGAAGAGTTTTGTGCGGTTGACTCAAAACCATGGGTTTTGTGTGGTTGACCCATAACCGTGGGTTTTATGTGGTTGACCCATAACCATGGTGGCAATGACAAGCTTGTTTCCACTGAAGAGAAGGGTTTTGTGTGGTTAACCCATAACTGTGGGTTTTGTGCGGTTGACCCACAACCATGATTACAATACATAACTATGGGTTTTGTGTGGTTAACCCATAACCATGGGTTTTGTGTGGTTGACCCATAACCGTGATTACATTAAGATTTTTAAAAAATCGAAAATTCATGATCTTTGGTGCAGTTGATGTCTTGCTGCAAATCTATTCATAGCTTTTGATGCATGTACTGAAATTGAATTCTATTGAAGACCCATTTGAGATATCGAAGAGACCTTTCCATCCATATAACATACTTGCTCTGGGGTGGCCCAAAGATTGAGAAAATATTTGTTGAAGTTTAAGAGATGCGCGCACACTATTTTGCAGACATATGTTGCTTCAGTCGATGATATCTCTCAAATCAGAAATTCAAATGGAAAACCACGAAATACCCATTTTAGCTAATGGAAATAGCTTTCCAATGAGATATGGTAGAGCCTCAATGACATTTTGTGGATTCTGTAGCACTTGTTTAAAGTTGTTGTACGTCTGACCGCATTGTGTACAAATATGTACTACTTCAAACAAACATATCTCACAAACCAGAAAACGAAATGAAATTCCATGAAATACCCATTTTAGATGACGGAAAGAGATTTCCAATGAGCTATGGAAGAGCCTTTGAGACATTCTTTGGAATCTGTAGTACTTGTTTAAAGTTGTTGTACGTCCGGCCGCATTATGCACAAACACTTGCTACTTCAAACAAGCATATTTCACAAACCGGGAAACGAAAGGAAATTCCGTGAAATACCCATTTGAGCTGATGGAAATACCTTTCTGATGAGCTATGGTAGAGCCTCTAAAACGTCCTGTGAAACCCATGGAACCTATTCAAAGTTTGTTGAATGTGAGAGTGTTGAGTATAGAGATGCCAAGGGTTTGTAGAGAAGCATGGGTTGTTGTAGAGGTTGTGGAACCTCCGTTGAACCTGCATAATGCCTCAAAATCTTGTCCCCATGGAGAGCATACCCGCTTTGATACCACTGATCCGGATCTTGGGAGCTGAGAACCGGAATGCTTGAATGCCAAGAGAGGAGGAGATTAAGCATGCAAATATGTCATAAAATTCACATGAAAACAATAATATTGCATAAGAATAAGCATGAACAAAAACACATGAAGTGAATGGGAGGTGAGGCTCAAAGAGGAGCCCCACCTCTGAAACTAATTACCAATAACTCACTCAGATCTAAATAATCTCACAATGAACAATAGAAAATATGAAAGAAACCAAATGAGTAACTTGTTATTATGAGAAGGCTTGCTAGGCCTTTATATAGCATTATTACAACGTGTCTTGAGACCATACCATGGGCCAAAACTATGTGCTACCAAATACCATGGATGAGAGAGGGTGGCCTCTCAATTTAATACTTTTATGGCTTATACATCCGAATTTAGACCATATGCCTCTTAAAATTTGGATCAGCTTTTGTCTATAGTTAAACCTGATGTTGTGTTTCTTCGACAAGAGACTATGTTGGATCTGCATGTTAGAGCTAAAGATTTTTTTCTAAAATTTTGTCCGACATGCATGGAACTATGTTGTGACAACCGGTTGGACTTTCAGGGGGGTTACAATTTGGCAAGATGGAGTCTGATAGCAAAGCCAAAAAATAAGGGAGGTTGGGGAATAAGAGATCTCAATCTATTTAACAAGGCCCTAGCTAGCTACCAAATCATTGTGGAGGGCACTTTTTCATGATGGTATTTGGAGTGTCACTATGATCAGAAGGAAATATTTGAAAGGAGTTGATGTTGCAGTATCATGGCTGAGGTCGAAGAAACACTTTGTTGTCCCAATAGTCTCCATTATCTGGAATAATATATTGACTACACTACTTGTGGTTAAGCGGTGGATTGCTTGGAAGGTTGGTATAGGTACAAGAGTTCTTTTAGGCTTGGATCCTTTTCTGGGTGGAGTATCTGTAGGCTTTATACTATGAGAAGAATTGCTACCACACCTACACAGTCGAAGCCTGTATTATCTTGCATATATACATAAGACAAATATCTCCAACTTGACAGGTTCTAGTATTTGACTCTCTGCATAAGATCTCGGACTCACGAGAACTCTAGCCATTGAATGGCTGAACACATACTGCATACAGAGAATTTACCAAAATGGGATCACTAGTCTGTCTACAGAACCAGATAGGTTGGCTTGGACTTGGAACAAAATAGAAGGGATTGTGTAGACAGTAAAAGAGGCCGATATTAATGCATTTATATATCTTTATGTGAATGATGATTTGAAGTGGTGGTATACAGTGATATGGAAAATCAAAGCTCCTCCAAAATCAATTCTATTTATGTGGTTATGCTTACGAAATAAAGTCTTAACAGGGGAGATTTACAGAGAAAGGGGTGGAATTGAACCTTCAGCCTATCCATTATGTTTGAGTAGTGAGGAGACCATACAACATCTTGCAATAGATTGTAGCATTACTCACGAGCTTTGGACTTTGATTTGTAACATTCTTCAAGTAAAAAATAATTGGCATCTACAGCGCCTTTAAGAAAATTTAAACCTCTGGTTTTTAACAAAACCCAAGGTAAAATCAATTCCCTTTATTGTCACATGGGGCTTATATTGGATTTTAATGAATGTCATTCTTTTTTAAGGCTACAGACATAACCTAGAGGAGGTTGGGAGAAGGATTATTAAAGCATCAGCATAATTCGTCATAGATCCAGGTGAGGACAAAGTAAAATTTTTGATAAATCGACCAATTTTATTTGGTAATTCACCCATGGGATTCTTCGATGGCGCAACAAATAAGGATCAAAGTGGAATCGGGATTTTGGTGAAAGACACCTCCACTCACTGTTTTAAGGCACACATGGCAACTGATGAAGTTGAATATAGCATCGACCCTGACCAATGTATTTAAATTTTGGTTAACTTTAAAATTTTGTCTCCTCATATTTTATTAGACTGGGTCCAAAGCTTCGTGTTAAGCTTCATCACTCAAGAGTTCAATTCAATCATGAGTTTTAAGGGGGGTTCCAAAAAAACCGCCTCCCAAAGTTCAATTCTCATTACTTTTAGGGGGAGTTTTGACAAACCGCCCCCAAAAGTTATGAGAATTGGGCTTTTAGGGGGGGTTTTCAAACAACCGCCTCCAAAAGTTCAATTCTCATGAATTTTAAGGGGGGTTCCCAAAACACCGCCTCCAAAAGTTCAATTCTCATGACTTTTAGGGGGGGTTTTGACGAACCGCCCCCAAAAGTTATGAGAATTGGGCTTTTAGGGGTGTTTTCCCAAAACTGCCCCCAAAAGTAAAATTTCAGGACTTTTAAGGGGGGTTCCAAAAAAACCGCCGCCAAAAGTTCAATTCTCATGACTTTTAGGGGGGGTTTTGACAAACCGCCCCCAAAAGTTATGAGAATTGGGATTTTAGGGGGGGGTTTCCCAAAACCACCCCCAAAAGTAAAATTTCAGGACTTTTGGGGACGGTTTTAAAAAACCCGCCCCCAAAAGTCCAATTTCCATGACTTTTAGGGGCGGTTTTAGAAGACCGCCTCCAAATGTTTGAATAAACTTTTAGGGGAGGTTTTACAAAAACCCCTGCAAGACAAAACCGCCCCTAAAGGGCTATTTTGTTGTAGTGAAACAACTATTTTAGACAATGTCGATAATTAAATTAGAAACTATACTTTAATGCGAGGCTCTGATCACTTTGTTTATGGTTTTCTATTTTTTTGGCTACCTCTTCCATTAACTTTCCGTCTAATAATATGTGCAACAGTTGTTCGAGTTTGCGGAAAAATACAGGGGATTATGCAGTGCTAACCCCATAGTGAGAGAAACAGTGTGTCCCTTCTACTGCGACAAGAATAATTCAATCCAATATGTTCCTGCGGGAAAAAACGTCATGCCTAGGTACCTGCTCTTACCCTTTGGGGTTTGTACGACTTCCTTTTATTTCTTCCGAAGGATTTAATCCTTTAGTTCGTTTCCTGTAGCGAAACAGGAGTTTTCAAAAAATTATCTCTATTTTTTTTATTATTAAGAAAGGGCGGGTTCACCTTCTCTAAGTTCGAACCAAACCTTCTTTTAATTTGGCTAAGGGTTGTTTTATAAACATGTGCTAAGTATTCTATTCATCGTTTCCAAATTTTCTTTTGCAAATTTTTTTTGAGAGGAAAGGCATTATCATTGCAAATATATGAGGATAGATATACCCTCAATCTTTTATTGAAAAATCTTATTATTTTGTTTGCTTCCGTCAGACTTGGTTATAAGTAGGGGCCCCTTAGTTGGTTTATCCAAAGCAGGGTCCATATTGAGTATTTTGGAATGAATTCTTTTAAGAGGGGCTATGAGTTTTACAGTGCTGCCAGACTTGATAAAGACCATCATTCCTAAAAAAGGAAATGATTCTCCAACCTTATTTTGATGCACTTTGAGCTCTAACCCCTCATCTTGAATGAATGAGAGAAGAAATTGGTGAACTTCTTCAAAACTATTATTATCCGGATTATTCTTTGTATTTTGATTTATTACTAAGCATTATAGAAATCTAAGATATAGGAATTTCAATTTCATATCTTAACAAATTTGGCCCAAAAATCATTTCTATACCTTTTTAACAATTTTTTTGGCTTTAAAAAATAATTTGTATTTTTTTGTTATAGAGATTTTGCTTTGAAAATTTAATTTATGATTAAAGGATTTGGTTTTTAAAATAATTTGTATATATATATTTTTAATATATAAGATTGGTGGGCTAGTTCAAGATTCCCATGTGGCTAGAGATTGCTATAAGGAACACCTCAATACCAAGACTGTAGATTTGAATGATGATTTTATAATTTTTCATATTGTTTATATTAATTTTTTTAAGAAAATATTCGCACCAACCAACCTTTAACATGATTAGATTTTTTTTTATCTTTAACCCTTAGAATACCAACAACGCTAATAAAACTTAACAAATGTTTTTATAAATTTACACATTATTTATATAATATTTTTATGTAAAGATATGATCTTGCTAACGTGCCATCCATGTGGCATAAACAAAACCTTCGAAGACATTATTACCAAACTTTACTCTCTTGTCTTCCATATCAAGGCTAACCTATATCAGAAGGAGACTACGTTAGGTGGTTAAACTTCTCGACGTTTCGAGCCACAAAGTAGGGCTCATCATCAGGAGAAAAATTATCCCAGGTTAACCTAGCTATGGAAATTAGCCATTAATAGATGTAAGGTTATTAATTAATTAATTTTTTAAGGGTTTCATCTGACAGCTTTGATTAATGGTATTATTGGTATTATTAATTATTTAGAATTTATGTTCCAATTGTTGAGTTAATAGTTATTAAAAGTTTGAAAGAAACTTTAATTTAAAATTTAAATTTTTTTGTTATTTTTAGAGAAATGTTTATTTGATCATGGATTAAAAATTAATAATTAGTTTAGATTTTTAATAATAATTAATAATTAGTATAGATTTTTAATTATCCATTAAAATTTGATTACTAAAAACACTTATTTTAAGTAATAATAATTGAGTTTTTTATAACTATGTTTTTGCTTAATAATTATTTAAACTATTAATATTTCTATATAAATTTTACTTTTTAATTATTAAGCTTATTATTAAGTTAAATTATAAATTTAATAATTAAATTTTATTATTAAGCTTTAGTCTTAATTTTCAATTTTCTATTCTTAATTTAAATTTTTATTTATTTTATAAAAATCAAAATCTTTTATAAATTTATAAGACTTAAATTTTTTTACAATTTTTAAATATTAAACAAGTTTTTAATTTAATAGCAAAATTGGTTTTGAAGGATAGGCCAAACTGATAAAGGTTCCTTAATTACTCGAGATATTGCTTCTGATATGAGGGTTATTGTTCTTAAGATGGCAGATTATCGCTAAATGCTGGCACCCAATAATGGTAGAGGAAACGTGAGAGAATTGTGTGAAGGAGTGAATGGTAGAGGAAACATGAGAGTGAGAGAAGTGGAGATGCATGAAGTGAAATGGATAAATTGGAGGATTCAAAATGGAGAGATGAAGGGGGACTTAGGGAATGGAGAAAATGGGGAATGAGAGTTGAGAAGAATGAGGGAATTGAGAGCCTAATACCACTTGTAAGGTAAAAACTCTTATATTTTGGGATCTTATTTATAAATATATATTTTTATAATTGAATGATGATGAATACAAAGAATGGACCATATTAAATATGGTTGACGGGGAAGAGAAATATCTATTTATAAATAGACATGTCATTTAATAAATAATAATTAATACTTGATTAACCTATAACTACTAATTAATAAATTAATATGTATAACATTTGTAATAACCAATTAGGTTTATTACACACAGTGCAAATTAGAGTTGTGGAGTGAATCCAGGGAGTTTAATCCATGCCTTTTTTTGCTTTTCTGAGACAGTAGCACCCTCCTTGAATATTTTTAGCAAGGTTCTTCACATGCATGCACGAATCATTCAATTTTCCCTTGCTTTTAGGCTTCTCACTCTACTTAGGTTAGTTATGAGGTTGTTAACTCACCTCTAAGAGATTGCATGGCTACCATAGGGCATTTTAGCTCTAGTTAATCCTATCTAGGTTACATTCTTATACAGTTGATGGAATATAGCACTTTAATGAGTTATTGAAAGATCTCTTGCATATTCTTTCTTGCTTTGATAATTAATGACATGATTTTGTCACGTATCTAATTGCTTGCAAACAGTATCGCTTTCTTGCTTAGAATATAAATCTTGTGCTCCAAAATATTATAATGAGAACCTGGTTGAATAAATTGAGGACTAATTACCTAGAATGGTGATGTGAACAATGCCTCGACAAGAAGTGTTGGAAAATGATTGAATGTATAATGTATCTTAGGGGAGGAAACATACTTAAGCCTCCTTGTTGAAGGAAGTCAATTTCTTTGATGGAAAAAATTCTTCCTAACAAAGTGATTTCTATGGTATAACATATTGAAAACCTTAAATATATCTCCTTGTCGGAGAACTTATTTTTGGCAGAGTGATTTCCCTTGTAGAAGGTTAACATATTTGTAAAATAAGAATTGGAAGTGCATGTTCTAGGGGAAACTAAAACTCTCGTTGGTTGATGGAAGAGATTTAGAATGTTGTGGTTGATTGAATTACACCCATGTGGAATCCCTTGTGAAGACAATGGTGGTAGATTGAACCCACATGTTAACGCAACCTACAACTACAAGATTGTGTTTGTGTGTGTGCGTGTGTGCGTGCGTGTGTGTGTGTGTGTGTGTGTGTGTTGTCTTAGGAAAATTAACTCCATGTAAAGGTAGTAAGTAATTTTATCATTGCATCGAGAGTAGTGAGGTGCATCTACAACCTAGAATGATAGGGATGTTGTCACATGTGTCATGTGGGTAATGATTACATATAGGATTCAAAAAAATATAATACCTATAACAAATAATAGTAGTACTATATGTTAACCAAATATAGATACAAATATATCTCTATATATGAAAGAGAACTGATACGTACATCGAATTTAAAAAATGCTATATAGAGAAATAAAATGAGAGATACCAAATTCACACATAAATAGACATGATATAGACATTATATTTACATAGAAATATTGTTGCCCCTCTCTTCATCTGCACCTAGATTCATTTTAAATGATAAAAAAATTTACATCTTAAGATATCTGATCCCTCTCAATTCTTAATAGATCTAGAGTAAAGATAGATCTACGCTAGTCTGTGTACAACCCAATATGATGAGATGTTTCCATGTGGTAATGCTTACGATCATATGTTTCCTTAAAAAATAATACTCATAAGAAATAATAATATTAATGCCTTATGTTAGTAACTATAAATATAAGCATAAATAAAAATATCTCTATATAAGAAAAGAGAGAGATTTGGTGTATACACTTAATATAAAAACAATATATAATTGATAAAAATAGATGGTATTTAGGTTTATGGTTTAAGTTACGATAATATTTTTATTTATAATTTTGTTCTAAGAAGTTGTGTGAGACTACAACCAACTTAAATTCATCTTAAATGATAAAAAAATTACACCTCAACTTGTAATTTTGCATATCCATATTTGCACAAGTTGTGAATTTTAATTCTATGGAGTTGAGGAAGACTACAACTAACCTAGATCCATCTTAAATGATCAAAAAATTTACACCTCAATAAATTGGATCCCTCTTGATGCTTGATAGATTCATATTTAACATGGATCTAATTAAAGAATATCATTGAGATGGAAGTGTGAAATTTGAGTCAATGATATTTTAAAAGGAAAATATAATATCGCCTTGATGGTGGAAAATTTTATAATGGAACAATCATTCGAACTTGAATATGAAGTTGAGAAATGTGAAAATGGAACATAGGGAGATTACTTGTTTTGAGAGGCTAAATCTTCAAGATAAGAAGAAATAAAAAAGGTTTAACTCAACATAGATAGTTGTCCAAGTAATTCACGAATTCGAGAATTTCAATAATTTAAGAATTATAGAAATTCAAGATTTAAAGATATTTTAGTTGTTCGAGAATTTGAAGAATTGGAGAATTTAAGAATTTAGAACAATCATAAGTTTGAGAATTCTACCATAAGAAGGTGATGAGATATCATGATAAAGTCCATACAAGATTATGGATCTTAGAGGAGAAAAGTTACTTAAAAAACTTTTATTTTTTTTTGTTATAATTCATAAATTTTTAATAGTTATAATTATAATATTAAGAAGGTGTGTTAATATAAATTAATGTAACAAAATTTAAAAGTATATAAAATGTAGTTTTAATGTTTAGTAGTAATAAACATTAAATATAATAAGTGTATATCATAAACATTATGTAAACATTAGTAGTAATAATCGTGAATGTGGATATACTTATAACTTAACCATAATGTGATATTATCAATTTCTCACAATTAATTCATTAGAAAAACACATTCACGATAAATTCCTAATTAATTAAATAAATAAAAAGAATCACTCCATAACTCAACCATGATGTGATATTATCAATTTATCACAATAAATTCCTAATAAACTCATTAACTCATTAGAAAAAGACATTCACAATAAATTCCTAATTAACTAAACAAATAAGAAAAATCACTCCATTACTCAACCATGATGTGATATTACCAATTTATCACAATAAATTCCTAATTAACTCATTAGAAAAAGACATGGTGAGACCACTTGCATTACTAATTTATCCTTTCAACCTTCTTTATATGAAAAAAAATGTCCAACTCATCTTTCTCACAATAAATTCCTAATTAACTCATTTAAAAAAAATGTCCAACTCATCCCACAAGTTGTTTACAACAAGACAACTTGATATACCAACCATTTTAAAGGTGCTTCTCAAATGAACAAATTTATAATCCTCCAATGATTTTATCATCATTTGACATCAATTGATTTAACTTTCCACTTCCCATGAAGAACTATTGGACTTGTTATTGTTCATCTTCGAATCTCCTAATAAGATGGTATTACTAAATCCCATAGGCGAGGGCTTCAAAATTTTCCTTATCATTTTTTATCCACCAATGTAATTGGTAATGAACTTTAATAATGTACCTTGATGCTTTCTAAAGACCCTCCTAACCTAGCAAGGCTTTAGCTTTCTTTTAAATGTACTTAAAATTTAGCTTTATGACAACTCACTACTAAAATCATCGTTATCAATAATATTATTAATCATAATTAAAGATATAATATATTATTACCCATCATAATTAAAGATATAATATATTATTACCCATCATAATTGTGCCTTCCATACACGAAAATAAATATGTGATCAAATTACAAATGGTTGGAAATATCTAAAAACATGTTAACGAGTTACATTCTCACTTGTCACCGAAGATTCCAATGGTATATAATAAAGGTCAACTCCCATTATAGCTCACATAATGTATATCTTCATATAATAAAGTAGATATATTTATCTACTATGAATAATGTTGTGATAAATAAATTGTAATTAATAATATTAATCATCATCCTAGATCCATCTAAACTTCATATTTATTATGCGTCGGGAAGGATCAAATCTATTGAGGTGCAAACCATTTTAATTGTTAATCTCTAGTTGGATAGGTTTGCACCTTAAGGGATTTGATTCCTCTCGATGTATGGCAGATCCAGGTTGGTTGCAGTCTGAGGCGGTCACATTAAATTTGTAGATGATCATGATTATGTATACAAAGTATGTAAAATGTAACTTTAATAGTTCAATGAGAAATATGTGAATAATAATGTTGAATGATGACACATGTGAACAATAAGAAAGAAAGAGGATGCGTCTAATCAAAGAGAAATAGATTATCTGCAAATGCTACCAATATATTATCCTCATTTTGAATTTACTCTGTTGCAGATATCTCAACATTTCTTGCTTCATATAAAGTATGTAAAAGGTAACTTCAATAGTTAAATGATAAATCAAGTGAATAACATTGTTGAATGATGAAACATGTGAATAGTAAGAGAGTAAGAGGATGTGTATAATCAATAAGAAATAGATTATCTACAAATGTTATCGGTAACATATCTGCAAATGATACCGATATATTACCCTTATTTTGAATTTACTTTGTTGGGGTATCTCAACATTTTTTGCATCATTATCCAATCTAAAAGTTACATGTTCAGCTCTGGCATAGATATCATAATCTATTATTCGTTGTTCTTGTTGTTGGTCAACTTCCATTTATTGTGATCATTTTTGCAAAAATGCTCTTTGTTTCTCATATTCTTTTTCTCTCTTCCTACTTTTGGTGAGGTTTCATTTGTTGTGATTGAATTTGTCGTCGTGCTCTTTGTTGTTCAGTTTTTCCCTTCTTTGTTCTTCTTTTTGTTCACTAGTGATATCTTCTAACTTCTTTCTATGTCTCCTAACATGTTCTCATGTCTATCTTCTTACTTCCTCGATGTGCAAATCATCCATATCTTCATTATGAGAAGACATGATAACATGAATTAATGTACCACAATTAAGCATCATAGTTAATTTTATTGAATCAAATAAAACTGGAATAAATGCATTGCACTCAATCAAGAACCATAGTCAATTGAATTGAATTGGATAACACTGAAATCAATGCACTGTACTCAATCAAGAGCCATAGTCTATTGAATTGAATTGGACAACACATAAATCAATGCACTTTACTCAATCAAGAGCTATTATCAATTAAATTGAATCAAATAACACTGAAATCAATGCACTCTACTCAATCAAGAGGTGTGGGATAACTGGCACTCAAATCGCCCCACTTTTCTGGCGATTTGTTCCCTAAATCCAGTTATAAAAATCGGTGAAATCGTAGTTCCACCCCATTTACTGCGGAACTATACCATGGAACTATTCCCTTAAGGGTTTTGGCCCATTTTAAGACGACCCAGATCGTCGAAATTCCAAAAAAATAACCAGAAGGATTGGAATTGTGCCTTGCCGGAATACCGGTGCGATTTGAGTGCCAGTTATCACACGCCCAATCAAGAAACCATAATCAATTGAAGTGAATTGGATAACACTGAAATCAATGCATTGTACTCAATCAAGAGCCATAATCAATTGAATTGAATCGGATAACGTTGAAATCAATGCATTGTACTCAATCATGAGCCATAATCAATTGAATTGAATTAAATAACACTGAAATCAATGCATTGTACTTAATCAAGAACCACAGTCAACTAAATTGAATCAAATAACACTGAAATCAATACATTGTACTCAATCAAGAGCCATAGTCAATTGAAATGAATCGGATAACACTGAAACAACCGCACTGTACTCAATCAAGAACCATAGTCAATTGAATTAAATCAGATAACGTTGAAATCAATGCACTGTACTTAATCAAGAGCCATAATATTATTGTGGACCAATGTTATTAACTCTAATATTTCTGACTAATAAATTAATATTATTGACCCTATAACCTTAATATTGTTAACCCTCTTAGTACCAACTAATATTATTAACCTTAATATTATATATATTTTTAACCGTAATCCTAATATTATAAACCTTTTAACTCACTCTTATTAAAATATATATCTAAATGCATGCTTAACTCACTCCTACTACAATCCATAACTAAATAATTTTATTTCATTCTTAACTCGCTCCTATAAACATCCATAATTTTAGTAAATTTTGTTGTAACTCAATTCCAAAAGAAATGGAAGATTCAACCCTTAAATCCATCTAAAGAACAATATAGTATAACTATATTGCCATCTTATCTATTTTTTTTCTAAATTTTTGTAATTGTCATTTAGATTGAGTAAAGAATAATATACAAAGTAAAAATAAATAATTTTTACAAAGTTTAATATCATGTTGATTTTTACTGAGAATGTGCATTTAAAGAAATCCCTACTAGAAGCACCTTCTACTAAACAATTACCCAATATGTATGAGAAGCACTTGCAATAAATCTTAATTTAGCAACTTAAGAGTATATACAAACTTTTTTCTAAATGTCTAAAATTAACTTAAGAAATAAATGAGAATTATTACTACGCATTGACCAATTAAACTTTACTTTAAATATTTTTGTTTAAACTATCAAAGTACTTCTAGGTAGACAATATTACATTTGAAATGGAAAATTAAACGACATCGATTTAATTATTCTTTTAATTTATTTTAACGTTTATTTTTTAAAATTTTATCTATTTTTTTTGTAATTGCTATTTAAATTGAGTAAAGAATAATATACAAAGGAAAAGTTTAAAAAAAAAAAAAAATTTACAAAAGTTAATATCGCTTTAAAGAAATCATTTAAGTGAGAATGCGCCTAAACAATTAAACAATGTACTAAACAATTACCCAATAGTTATCAGAAGCACTTGCTATAAATCTTAATTTAACAACTTAAAGTTAAGAGTATATACAAACATTTTTTAAATGAATAAATTAACTTAAAAAATTATTAAACTCTAATAATGCAGAATTTGATTTATTAAAGAATAGTTTAATTGTTCAATACACACTAATAATTCTCATATATTTGTAAAACTTTACTATTTTTATTTATTTACGATAGTAACAAATGAGAATTGGTGTAAAAGTTTTGTATATATTCCTAAATTTAAGAACATCAATTTAATTACTTTTATAATTTTATTTTAAAGTTTTGTATTTTATAATTTTATTTAAGCCCAAATCAATTTAATTTTGATTTTTTTTGTGCATAGCCCTACATTATGTGACAACATCTCCCCCGTAGTGGAATTTTTATTTTGTTTTTATTTTATTTTAATTAAGTCGGCATAAATATTTTTTTATTTAATTTTAATTTTTTTATTGGTGTACATAATGCTACGTTACAGACGTGACAACATCTCCCCCATATTGGGCTATAGAGCACCTCTGGGTGAAAAAATCAAAATAAAAGTATTATCTATATTTATGTAGTAGGTGTTTTTGTTTTTTGTTTTGTTTTGGAAAGTATTGAGTAGATAATGATGTGCTAAATCTTAATCATTTATCAACTATTAATTTACTCAATTTTAACTATCCACTTAGTAATATTCTACTTCACTTGTCATTGCAATGACAATTTCATGAATGAGAGGGAAAATGTGTTAATCAATTTTGACTGTACACTTAGCACCATTCTACTATACTTACCAAAATAGCTTCATAAATGAGAAGGAACATGTGTTCCTCAATTTTGAATATCCACTTAGCACCATTATACTTTATTTGTAAAAGTAGCTTCATGAATGAGAGGGAACATGTGTTCCTCTTATCATAGAAACATCTTGAATATGCAATTGTGAGAAGTGCAACTGTAAATTGTCAAGGTTTTTTCCTCCTAGTCGATATGTTTGATCCTTGGTATGCATTATCTTGGTAAAGGATCTATTGTAATTATTAACTCTTGCAGATATTTGGTGATGTAATGAGATTATATGGAGCTTTGTCACAGCAACATCAGATTGGTCACCTTTAGCAGAAGGATTTGCATGCGTGGGATTTGTTTTTTTTCTATTGGACTTGCAAATGGTAGTTATAATTGAGTTCAAAGTTGCCAATGCAAGATTGACTAGGTTTTACCCACTTGCTCCATTGGTAAGACCTTTAATCCATGGGATGAGAGCTTGAAGTTTGATGTGTACAATACTATCTATGTGTGATTTTTGTCTTCAGGTTCTATTCCAAAAATGCATTGTTTTTATCATTATCTATTCCAAAATACATTGTTTTTATGGTTGTTGTTTTGAAACGATTATCAAAATGTTTTTTTTTGTTTGTGAATGTAGCTTTCAAGTATACGTTCAACTAGGGATAAGTGCTCCTTGTTTCCCTAAATACCTCGCAAAGCTATAGCGTAGGATGTGACCTACTGTAACTAATGTTCCATTGTTTGCTTTTGAGCTTTGCTCGTATTCAAATTCAAATTATTGGAATGGTGTTGATTGCTCCTACTCAAATTAAAATAAATGGAATAGCGTTGAAAGTTTCAATAAAGGCAGTGCTCATATTCAAATTCAAATTGGCCATGACCTTTGTTTGTACACTATCATCCCCCGTCATCCTTCATATGACAATTTGTGTTCAATATTGCTCACCATATACTATGCCCTTCTTTGATTCCCTCACAATAATAAGTCAAGAAATTTCTTAAGTCGACACTGCAAAGATGAATTTTATGGTCTTCTTTGGGCCCATGCCAATAATAAGTCAAGTCCATTGCACACCATGAGAGGTTACAATACCTTTGATTGTCATCTTGCAGTCAAGGGTTTAATTAATGATAGCTTGTTAAAGAATATGCAGAGACTTTTACATAGTCTTCTATTCATTCCTCTTACTCAAAATTTGTACATATATAAAATTATAAACCAAAATAACCTTTATGTAAAACAACAATACAGAATCAGTGACATGTTTGAGAATAACCATATAGCATGCTTACATATTTTGTATATTGTTTACAATTACCATATTTTTTTTTGGATATCAACATTGCAAAATTAGAAATAGATTCAAAGTGATAAGACCCCACACACCAAATTGGCTTCCTTCAACACTTTATCTAATGAAATGGCCCTCCAATATTCAATATAATGCCATGGTAAAGTATGCTTAAATCAAATTGCCATTGTCTCGGGATTTTACTATGCGACTACTCATATGAACACAACGACTCTCCAATATTATTTTAAAAATGACATATCTATACAAAAAAAATTTAAATTTAGATTTTAAATTAATATTGCAGAAAATTTACAAAAATACAAGGCAAGTCTACACTGAGCCTCCCAAAGGGAGAAACACCTAGAACCTGAGACATGGAGAGGATTGTTGAAATATGCATTGAGCCTCCCGGAGGGGGAAATGCCTAGGATTATAATCAAAATACAACTATGAATAACTACTAGAGCATCTTTTCTAATTGTCATTATATGGCGCCATACACAGGGACTATTTGAGACCAAAAAAATCCTAGATTGACAGGTACAAATAGAGACACTACAGACTTTAAAATTTAAGAAAACAACAAAAGTTAAACCATTCCAAACCGAAGAGACGCAAGTCAAGCATAATTGTTGAGGAGGCTTCGAATAGTTAGTATCTGGGCAACGCCTCTACTGTGGAGGCTCTTCCTTGATTTCTCGTTGGTGGCTTCTTTCCCAAGCATCCCTCTTGATGGTTTCTAAGTGAGGCTCGATAGGCTTCCCGTCTCTCACGTCACAAGTTTTTTCTTCCTTCATTTTGAAATCTTGCACATCCCCCACCATCTCCACCTGAGCCACATCCACCACCTCCGGCTCAACAATCACTGCAAGGAGCGGTGAAGGGAGGTTGAATAATTCAGCAATTTTGCCGCACCATTTTATCACAACCTAGACCGTATGCTCCAAATCACGCAAATGGGCTTGTGTGTCTCCTCCTAAATCCAGAATTTTGTTCCTGGTATCAAGCAACATATCAATCATGGAGGTAAAGTGCCAAGCTATGACGACTTCTCCCGACCCCTTATTATGCTTGTGGCCAGAGCGACCCCTCCAGCTTTAGGTATGGTGGCGCTCTCTCACCATTGTAGCACACCCACCACCCTCGTCGCTCTAAAAATCAGTTCTTAGGCATATCCCAACAATAATGAAAAATCCACCATGGTTTGTGGGAAAGTATCTATTTAACCTTCTTCCATCGAACACAAGTGGCCTCTTGGCCATCAACTCATGCTCTCCCTCCTCCACAAATGGCGGCACAATTATTGATCCAGGTGAGTAAGTGTCGGCCTACTCTCGGGAGGGGGGTGCGATGGATGCACCATAACAACCTATGACGCCACTGGTATCTCTTCCATAAATAATGTTGGAACATTATCGTTATAGAATTTTGTAAAAATATTTTCAAACATAACATTTTTTTTTCACGCGAATAATCCACCTTCTTGCTATTCTGAAGTAATCAAGGCTAACACACATGGGAAATAACAACAAAATTCCCCACATATCGTGGATGGTAGGTCGAGCAAACCGTCAGCCGATCATCCAAGCCTGAAGATGTCTCAATGGAATAGAACCCAGGTGGATGGAATGAAATCCATCTATCCCCACCAACAAACCACTGTATACTTGACAAAACATAATGGTTTATTAACTTTGTGTTTCTCTCTTTGTTATATTGGTATTTAATATCCCCGTTTGACACGCTTGCACAACTTAAGTTGTACTTATTCATGCATATTACTATTAGTATAATGAATTTGAAAACTCTATCTAGATGACTAAAATGATCCAATATAATCCAACTAAATGACTATGAATAATAAAATTATCCATATAATGTAACTAAATGAATGAATAATAAAATGATCCACTATAATCCAACTAAATGACTGAATAATAAAATGATCCACTATTTACTATAATAAACACTAAATTTTGAGAAATCCAACTAAATGACTAAAGGATTAAAAATTTGAGATTTATTAAAAAATTATTAAATTCAAATATTTATTTATGTAAAAAATTATAGTATTATTTAGTTGTGGAGTAATTAAACAAATTTAATAAAGATTTAACTATGATTTTATTACCAGTATAGATCCATCTTAAAACTGTATTTATTAAACATTGGGAGGGATCCAATTTTTTGAGGTATAAATTTAATATTTTATTAGTCCCTGCCAAGGCAGGGATTATAGCAATGGGTCCATTGTCAAAACTAAATTGACTTTTTATTAATTTTATCAATTTAATAGTTGTTTTGCAATGTTATGTAAAAAATAATTATTCAATTTAATATTTTAAAAATAATAAAATGTTTTTTAATTTTTGAAATTAGAAAATACTATTTTGTTATTGGTTGTAAGGTTTGATTTAACAAAATACCCTTGGTTACCCCTAGTTGGAGGTGACAATTAGTTTTTAAAAAAAAAATTATTTAAAAAATTTTCTCAAATTGACACAGTCCTAAATAATACATATAATAATTATTTTACAAATACCAAAGGAACAACTAGTAGTACACATTAATTGTGGATGGTATGTACATTTCAACTAGTAGTACACATAATAATTGTGGAAGACTATGATAAAATTATTTTTCAATATATTATGGTTAATAAACCTTCTACTCAAATTATTTTTCAATATTTTAATGGCGAAATAATTTTTTAAACAAAAACTATGATCAAATTATTTTCCAATATTTTAACCATGTTTTAATGGCGGGATAATTTTTTAAACAAAAGCTATGATCAAATTACATTCCATATTGATTGATCACCATGACCGCTAGGATCGCACGGTCTATATGTTGCTAACAGTCAACATTAAATATAAGATCTCATGGTATACATACCTTACCCGTACAACATTAAATGTTTTTGAGTTGGAAGGTGTTTACGGTTAACATTATAATATTATAATAGATATCCAAAGCCATCCGTTTTTTTCAATGTTTTGGGCATAAACTCCGGTAAAATTTAAATACTTTCCATTAATTTTACATTGTATTATTCATTCTTATGGGTTTTCAAACTAATATACAATTTTTTTTGTGTGAGACATTATTGATGGGTTTTTAAAACAATATTTTTTGTGTGGTTTTTTAATTTATCAGTCCAATTAACAATTCAAAAAGCAATATTTGTTTCATTTTTCATCAACAAATGAGATATAATTGCACACTATACAAAAATAATATCATATATATATATATATTAAAAAAATAATAGGCAAATAAATTATATAATATATATGAAGTTTATAAACTAACAAATTATATATTAGATATGAAATATATTTTTAATAAAAAAAATACAACCTGTCATGAATATTTTAAATGACTAATTCCTTTAAAACCAAAGATATAAATTAACTTTTATTAACTCTTTTTACAGAATTTCCAATAAAAAATAAACATATCATAAATATTTCCTTTTTCAATAAACATATATTATATCTCAATTATAAACCTAAGTTTAAAGCAGGGACTAGCTGCTTTGCAGCTATTTCCCTTGTTTTATGAGAGGACATGGATTTATTTGTTTATTTGATTTTATTTTTTTATTTTATGAGCCAACATGATTTTTTTAATCACTTTTTTTGTAACATTACATAATGTTACGTTACATGACAACATCTCCCCTAGACTGTAAATCACCTCACTACCCTCGATGCAATAAATTTGTGTATGGTGATTTCCAATAATTTATTTTTGAGTGTCTAAATGTATGTTATAACACTAGTTTTATATAATTGATAATAATTTTAATTTTAATTTATTAAAAAATAGAAATAATATTGAGAAAAATAATTTACATATTATTAAAATTTTAAACAAGGTAACTACAATGAGCTTTTAAAGAAGGTAAATACTCATAACATAGTAACTAAGAACTTTCTTTTTTAACTTTCAAAATTTATTCAAAATTATTGATTAACTTTATTAAATTTAAAAATAGATTTAATATGGGTAGAATTATTATAAAACTAATTTTAATAAGAATTAATATGGATAGGAGATAAAGTACAACCCTGGAGAGGAGTGGCTTGGTTTTGAGGAAAAACTAGGGTTTTTTCTCTCCATACATGTAAGCTCGTGTTCTTTCACTAAATACTCCCATGGCGTCATTGCCAAGAGGGGGAGGAGGCCACTCCTATCGTGATGTGGTAGTCTCGCATCCTTCCTCTGTAAATTCGTCGTCTTCCAAATCACTTACAAAGCCTCATCTCGGTGGGGAAGAATAACCATAGGTAGCTGAAGATTCAAGCTTGAAGCTTGTTCCGGAAGATGAGGCAACTCGGATCTCTAGCTCGCCTAAGCAACCAATCAAGCAATATTCAAAGGGATGTTTCTCGAAAGTTGATGTGATTTCATGCCTGGAAGTCACCTCAAACAAGTTGAGTGTATAACGGCAACATATGCAAGATCACGCCCTGATATGTAAATTTCTGGTATTTTGGCCCAACGAGAGTGCGTTAATGGGTTGGAATGCAAACAAATGGAATTTGAAAGGAGAAATAGATTTGAAGTTGGGATCAAAAGGATTTTTCACAACCATTTTCTCCAATTCGGAGGACCAAGAGCGGGTGGTGGACCAATGTCCATACTTATTTAACAATGCTAGGTTATTCATGAGATACTGGAAAGACAACTTCATCTTGGATCGAGAATATTTTTCAAAAGTCCCAGTCTAGGTTAGATTATACTCTCTCCCTCATGAATACTAGGAAGAAGAAACCCTCATGGGTATCGACAACACATTGGGGAAATTTATTAAATTCTTGGAAGCAACTAAGCAAGGTAGATACACATCCTTTTCTTGCATTTGTGTTAATATGAATGTCTCGAAACCCCTTCATGACACCATCTGTCTTAGCTTCCAACATATCCAATGGATTCAAGCCTTGCACTATGAACACATCCCTTTTAGATGCCAAAAATACCATGATCATGGTCATCTATATTGAGATTTCCCTTTAGTTAAAATTGTCTAGACTTCTACCCCCTCCTCGAAGGTGAATCAGGAAGGCTTTATTTTTCTTAAAAACATATAGAAAGGTCCCTGAAATCCAACTCCATCTGCTCCTGTTTATCCCTCATCGCACCCGAATCAATTTGTAGTGTTGGAAGACACCAAAATGGACTTTGAGGAAAAGGAATCTCCAGATCCATAAGGATCGAACTCTGTAAAAAAGCCTCCCTTTTTAGATCCATCCAAGCGAAGGAAAAATGATCCAACTGAAGATGGGTTGGAAGATCCACTCGATGGATGTGAAGATTGCATTTCTCAATGTTCTTCTATAGGAGGAGGTGTATGTGGAGCAACCAAAGGGATTTGAGATCCATGGGAGAGACTCTCATGTGTGCAGGTTAAAAATGCTTTGTATGGACTAAAGCAACCTCCTCGAGCTTGGTATTCCAGGATTGATTCTTACGTACTATCGAGGGGATTTCAGAAGAGTGAGGTTGATCCCAACCTTTACTTCATTGTGGTTGGTGGTGATCTGCTCATTCTTTTGTTATAGGTTGATGACTTGTTTATCACAGGTGAGGAGCGGCTCATTGCAACTTGCAAGAGATATCTTGATTCAGAGTATGAGATGAATGATATTGGGTTGATGCATTATTATCTAGGGATGGAGGTTTGGCAGGAGCCTGGTCATATTTTCCTGGGACAAGGAAAGTATGCAGTTGATGTTCTGAGGAGATTTCAGATGGAAGACTGCAAGCCGATGGCCACTCCAATGATCACCAACTGGAAGAATCTTCATGCTTCTTAGGGAGAGTTGGCGGATCCCATGTTATATTTTATCTCATTGGTTCATTGATGTATTTGGTCAACACCAGGACAGACTTATGTTTTGCGATGAACACTCTCATTCAATTCATGGTAGATCCTAGGAGAGTGCACTGGGTAGACGTGAAACATGTGTTGAGATACCTTGCAGGGACAATGGATTATGGTATGGACTACAGGAGGTCAAATGGTGTTATTTTGGTTGGCTTCATGGATTCATATTGGGAAGGAAACATGACGGACCGGAAAAGCACTTTTGGTTTTTGTTTCAGTTTGGGCTCGACAATAGTGTCATGGTTCAGTCAAAAGCAAAAGTTTGTTGCTTTGAGTTATGTACAGGCTGAGTACATGGCAGCCATTCATGCTAGTTGCGAAGCACTATGGCTTCACAAGTTGTTGGTGGATTTATTTGATCAAGAGATGGGGCCCATGGTTAATTACTGTGACAATCATAGTTGCATCCAACTCTCTGAGAATCTAGTATTCCATGACAGGTCAAAGCACATAGAGATCAGGTACCACTTCATCAGGGACTATGTTCAGAAAGGAGTTATGGAGCTACAATACATTTCCGCTAATGAGCAGGTGGCAGACATTCTGGCGAAATCCTTGGGGCGGAGCAAGTTTTCCTTCTTTAGGGGCAAGTTGGGAGTGGTGCAGAACACCTTCCTCAGTAGGAGGGAGTGTTGATTTTTGTACCTAGGAAGTTGTTCCCCTAGTGATTTTTGCCTAAGTCACTTAAAAGGGGAAAATAACATGACCCTTGCATTAAATGGCTTGAGATAAGCATTTAATTTCACTTTAGAGATTAAAGTGACTTTTTAATATATTTAAGTGGTGGTTGAGTGAAATTAAATTATGGAGAGAATTAAAGAGCATTTATTCTTGTCCAAAGATCTAAACCAATGTGGGTCCTTGGATTAGATGTCCATTCAACTACCCTAATGAAAAACATAAAAAGGCAAGGGGAAGGCAATTTCACTCTCATTCTTTCCATGGGTTTTGGAAGAGAAAGAGAGGAGGTCGAGTTTCTTGAGGAGAAGAAGGTTGCAACAGGAGAGAGAGAGATAACCATATCAAAACCCAATGCAATCACCAGCAAAAAAATTGAGGAGACCGGAACGCATTCCTAGACTATTAAACTAGGCACGATTTTCCAGGTTGCTGGCACGAATTTCGAGGGCAGGTAAAACAAGTCGTACTACCTTTATTACTGGATTTGTACAACAATATGTATAGTGAACAAATTTCAAGACTGTGTGGGAATAAAATTCGAGCAAGACTGTTGTTGTTTTATTGGGCACACATTCCAAGAGTAAAGACTGGGTTTTACACGAAATTCGAGGAGTTGTGCGAACAATTCGAGTAAGCTTGAGAAGGGCACAAATTTCCATAATTCCTTGCACATAATTCAAGGATTCTTTCATCACATATTTCGAGGCATTGAATTTGTCTTCTATTGGTTGAGATAAGTTGTCCACTGCTGTTGTATTATTTTGCTGAAGAAATAATAAATACTCTCACTCTCTCACAGGTTTTCCCTTCGGGGTTTTTCCTGGCCAATTTGGAAAAAATTCCAGAGTCTGAATTTTACATGTGTTACTCTATTTAAATTATTTCCATTTAAATTTGGTATGTTTTCTTCATGTTTTTTAGTCATGTTAAATTTATGAGAAAAACTCATATGCAACAGTTTTGTTGACTGGGTGGGCATTAAACTTTGACATTAAAACTTGGAAAAATGGGTGGGGAAAACACACAGAAAATTTTCATAAAAATAAATCCATATCACATGCACACTTTCCAATGAAAACTAAGTTGAAACATGGTAGCTAAGTAGACATTCTCAGCGGAAAATAACTCATGAACAACAAACAGTAAATCACATTTAAGATAGGAAACTTTTGGTCAAATTACCCTAGAAAAACCCCAAAGAGGAACACCAATCAGAATGAGGAAATTTTCATTAAAGAGCTCTCAACAAAACTTAGAAATTTATTGCAAGTGCATTCAACATTTAATGCACTAGAAACACTTCATTTTTCATGCCAAATACACAAAGAAAAAACACCAGTAGCAAGTACAGTTTGTATAGACTTGTATGACCCCCCAAAACTTTGATTTTTCTCCTTGAAATATGTGCACAACTGCTCCCTCAAAATATGTGTTGGAAATCGTTGTACCTTCAACAATAAATGCTCCTCAACTTCTATGCAAACTCTCACCTTTACGGTCTTCTTGATTTCTGTGCTAAATCAATTGTACGACCTCCTTGCCTTGAAGAATTGCTACACTTATTTTCCTTGAAATTCATGCCTCCCTCCAAGATTGGGTATCTCTCCCTCTATGGTAAATGCACCCTCTCTTGCTTCTCTATACTTCTTCTCCTTCTTCTCTTCACTTTACTCATTCTTCTCATCGATGGCTCTCTCATTAATGAATGCCCTCCTCTCTAAAAAAATTTGTCTTGGAATGTGTGTCAATGAGTCTCACTCAAGTTTCTTTCATTTTTCATTTTAGAGTAATTAACCTAACTCTTCATATTCTATGGTCAAGATCATATCTTGTCCCACAATATCGATATATGTGATTTAATCTCAAGTTTACATGGCTTAAGTCACTTAAGTCATAAAACTATATAAAAATCACTTTTCTCTAAAAAATGTCACTTTACCCCAAAATAATAAAAGAACTTTACCTTTATAAAAATCACTTTTATAAAGTCACTTTATAAAAACACTTTATAAAGTCACTTAAGTGAGACATCTTGCTCAGACCCCTGCACCTAGGCACAATAAGTGAAGAAGTACCTCTGAGCTACAAAATCTAACATGCACAAAGATATAGAGATATAGTGTAATGATTGATGTTTTGCCTAGACTAGTATAAGTGTACACACACATGTTGTTTTTCCTAAGCTAATATATGTCTACTTGGACATGTGTCTACATGGATATCTATGACTTTTAGAATTTTATAATATGTGATCTACAATGTTTTGGGTACATATATAGGATATGCAATTTATTTTATGAATGTAAATTAGGCATTTATGTTGATTATGTGACAACAAATGCAATTTACATTGATAATATTGACCTATGACTCATGTCATATACAGTTGATTGTCCGTGAATGTATAGGTGTACATAGTCATGTTGTTTTTCCTACACCAATATATGTGTACTCAAAGATGTGTCTACATGGATATCTATGAATTTTAGACTTTTATAATATGTGATCTACAATGTTTTGAGTACATATATAGGATATGCAATTTCTTTTATGAATATAGATTAATGACTCGTGTTGATTATGTAAAACCAAATCCAATTTACATTGATAAAATTGACCTATAATTCATGTCTTATACAATTGATTGTCTATGAATGTTCTTAACATGATTATTAATGAGTAAGTTAATTATTTGGGATGTATTACAAAATGTTGAATAAACGAAGTATACAAATCAATTAATCATGAATAATAGCACAAATTGAAATATGAAATGTGACATAATGATAAAATGTATTCCTAAATTAAACACACAATGAAAGAATGTGTTGATAAGTGATAATGAATTAATGTTATGGATATTGAAGGTTAATTTTGAATGAATATTGACATATATGTGTATGTGATGTGTTGTGAGCACTGATGATTTGATATAGATTAGGGAGAGAAACCAAATAATATAAGTACCTTATGGGAGCCCATATCCTTGAGGTAATCTTCATGAAAACCTATAAACATGGGATAAGGTTATGAAAGTACTTCCATCAAACCTATACCAACTAACCTAGACTTGTGTGCACTACATGAGGGTAGAGAGCAATGCAAATAATTGAGGGCTAAAATCCTTATAACTGTTGAAAGTCGAGTTGAGCCATGGAGCAATGTTGTGACATTTGTTGCTTGTTGTAATGACCCATGTGATGGCTTATTATACCATCCCATGAGGCATATAAAGACTAATCTTAGTAGTGAGACTAGTGTCATGGTGAGAAAGATCATTAAAGCACCAAGAGGGGAAAAACTAGGGTCTATGCATGATGAAGGATTGACTTGTTTATCCAAGTACCATGAGGGGGAAAATAGGGTTGCTGATAAAGAAATATTGATGAATGTCAAATGATGTGTTAATCATGGATTTAATCTATATTGATAATGTTGTAGTTGCACAACCATCCCACATTACAATATGTAGTATATTCATTGTAGTGCATGGATTTTAATATGTGAATGAGACATTTATCATATTTTGCTCATAATATATATATATATATATACACACACACACACACACACACACACACACCAGACTTTAGATTATAAAGGGGGTTCTCTAGTTTTAAAGCGGTGGCATATTTCTTTTAACCCAGAATATAAAATTAAAATTAAAAAAAAAAAAAAAAAAAAAACAACAACAACAACAACAACAACAACAACACACACACCAGACTTTGGGGGCTATCTAGATTATAAAGGGGGTTCTCTAGTTTTAAAGCGGTGGCATACTTCTTTTAACCCAAAAAAAAAAAAAAAGAAGAAAATGACAAGACGACACCTGTGGCTTTTACGCTTGGGATTTCCACTGAAATTATGGACACAAAACATCTTGGAAGGGCTTGAAAATACCATTGGAAATTTTGTTCAAGTGGATAAGCAAAACCTCCATGGTATGGATATGCAGATTGCTCAAGTTATGGTGGAGCTGGATATTTGGCAGGGGTTTCCTATGCCAAGTTTCATCCTTATAGAACTTGTGGTGGGATTATTTTGGAAGGTTACTTCAATTTTTGGAATGAGCAAGTTGTTATCCTGAATTGTTATGGTCCATACAAGGACCAAGAAGTCTTTTGGAATACTTTGGAGGTTGGAGGTATCTTAGGACTCCCAAACTTAATTATTGCAGGTGATTTAAACTTTACATTGTCCTTTGCAGAGATCTAGGGGCATCTACACAGAAGGATTCCTTAGCTGACTTTTTATCCAATCTTCTCATGAGGAATAACTTGATTGATTTGACTCTGATCAAGTTGTAACCCACCTGGTCGAATAGAAGATGTGGCAAGGCGGGCATTAGCAAAAGGCTTGATTGTTTTCTAATTAATCATGATCTGGTTGAAAATATTCAGAGATATAGGGTGTGGGTAGAAAAATGTGTTATTTCAGACCACCTTCTTATCATTATGCAGCTCTATGGTACAAATCAGTGTAATAAGGTCCCTTTCAAATTCAATAGTACTTGGTTACTAAAAGAGGATTTTTGTGTTCTGGTCAGATAAAAGTGGAATTGTTATGTCCCAGATGATGATTTAAACCTAGTGGATAATTTGGTTTGGAATTTAAAGTGTTTAAAGAAAGATGTTATGGGTTGGGAAAAAAATAAAAAAAATTGAAGGATAAGGCCAATTTTTTACTTATTGAGGATCAAATCCAAAATATTTTGGCTAGAAATGAGAACTTTATTTTAAATGAATAAGATATACTATTCCTCAATGAGCTAGAGAATAAAAAATCTATTGTTCTGAGAGAGGAAGAGAAGGAATGGCGTCTAAAAATCTGAGCATTGTAGTTGTCTTAAGAGGATAGTAATACAAGTTTTTTTCATAACTTTGCTTCTTTTAGGAGAAATGAAAATGATATTTGGGAAATGCCAGATGTCAATGGAAATGTGATTAAGAATCAAAAGGACCTCAAAGATATGGCAAAATATTTCTTTTTTCATTCCTTTAAGGATTCTGAGAACTGTCAGATTGATGCTCAATTAAAGGTGCTTAGACATATACCTACTTTTTTTTAGCCTGATGAGGGTGAAGAAATTGGTAGAGAAGTAACCATCAATGAAGTGGAAGATTCTTTAAATCTCTTTGCTAAGGATAAGAGTCCAGGTCCAGATGGGTGGACCGTGGAACTCTTCATTGCTTTCTTTGATGATATGGGGAAGGTCCTCCTATCTATGGTGGAGTTCAAAAGACAAGAAGGTATTGTTTATGGAGATTTAAATTCTACCTTCCAAACACTCATCCCCAAATGAAACAAATCTAAGTCCTTCGATGACTTTAGACCAATTACTCTATGCAATTTGGTTTATAAATTGATCACAAAAATTATTTCTCTAAGAATAAATCCTTTTCTCTCTAGAAAAATGTCTAGAGAAAAATTTGGATTTTTGGAGGATAGGAAAATTTTAAATGTTATTGGTATTACCCAAGAAGTGATGCACTCCATAAATTTGAAAAATATTGATGCTATCTTGGTAAAGATGGATTTAGTAAAATCTTATGATTGTATTGACTGGGGTTACCTTAGAATTATCCTCTTACATATTGGTCTATGACTAAATACTATCAATTGGATCATGTTATGCATTACATCTGCACATTTTTCGGTGTTAATCAATGGCTCTCCTTCAAATTTCTTCAAAATTTCAAGAGGTATTAGATAGGGATGTGCTTTGTCTCCCACACTCTTCCTTTTAGTCATTGAAGGACTTAACTATATGATAAATAAGGCCAAATATGAGGGAAGGTTGAAAGGTATTAAAATTTATGCATCTGTGGTCATAACTCATTTGCTTTTTGTTGATGATATCATATTGTTTGCGGGATGTAATGTGGATGAATGGAAAATTCTTGATGAAATAATAAATTTTTTTGTGTAGCTACGGGGATGGAAGTGTGCATAAAGAAATATAGTATTTACTATCATAATCTGGACAACAATACCTTGCATAGGATTACCTCTTTGATGCCTTTCAATGTGATAGAATTGTTGATGTATTTGTAACTTCGGAATGTATTTCATATATGTATATTGTATTCCTATAGAGATGTTATTATTCCTCTATACGGAAGTGTTTGTATTCCTATAGAGATGTTATTATTCCTCTATACAGAAGTGTCATCATTTATATTGTAAGTGTCGTAACTTATACTTGATGGGTTATCAGACCACCTTGTTGGGGTCAGCCCTGTATAATTCATGTGGGTTAAAGGGTTATTAGACCACCCTATTGGGGGTCGGCCCTGTCAGCATTATGTTATGTGGTTAAGTTAAGGCCGATCTAGTAAAGGTTATTAGGCAAGTCAAGTAAAGTATAAATAGAGTGCGGGAGGCACTCTATTTGATCATTCACTTTCTCACGCATACTCTCCTCGGAGAGTGGAGCACTTGTGGAGGAGGAGAAGGTGCTGCTAGGAGAAGACTATCTCTTATGCTTGGGTTGTATCATTTCTCTATGTATCTCTGAGGAAGTTGTGGGGTTTTTCACCTTTATGGTTTTCTCCAGTGAAACTTTATGTGTCTATTGTCTCTTGTGTGCTTGCATTATTATGTCCATGATTGATATGCTGTAGATATGATGTACATGTTGTTCTCTCAGTTAAGACCCTATATCAGATTGAATTAAATTCTGAAAAACTAACATGGAATCAAAGCTAGCCTAAAAGAAGGCATGGTATGGAATTTATGACACTTGTTGCACTTGCGAAACTAGGGCTTGATATAGCAAAAACCAGTCATCGTAGAACTTTCGCTATAAATCCATTTTGGAGAAATTTCAGGATATGAAACTTTTATAGGTCGAAGATAAGATCCCAATGTACCTTTGTCCGAAGAACAACTTCTAATTCATTGTACTTTGTGTTTTATGATCTGTACAATATAGGATTTATGCCTCTTCCAGATCTCAGTCATAAACATGTGACCTAGGAAAAAAGGTCACAACTTGGGCTAGGAAGCTCCAAATGAAATTTCGTAAAATGTGACAGGTAGTGCATAGATTTTAATCTCACAGGCAGAAGGTTCAGAGGCCGAAAGTGAACCAATGACATGTGGCACTTCGTACAAGTTCGCTCTCCTGTTTTATCCCATAAACAGGTCACGTTGCGACACTTGGCATAACTCTGTCTCAGAGAATCCAATTGAGGTCATACCTTTGGGGTTGGAAAGATAACAGGTCAGGATACCACAGATCATAGTTTTAGACCCTAAAGATTCATAATTTCAGAGTTACACCAGAAACAATCATGTGCATATTTCTGTCAAAACAGAATTGGATTTTGAGCACCTTCGTTCATGGCTCCGGGAATTTAGGGTTTCGGAGAATGTTGGAATTTTTGTATCGGAGACCACGGCTGAATGCTCCTCATCAAAATTGAAATTTAGAGACCAAAATCAAATTTTTTGGTTGGGCAGAAGGCCGGGCTTGATCAAACCCTAGTTCGGGATTTTTATCGGAAAGGTGAAAAAATTAGGGCTTCTGCAAAAATGAGAATTTTTGAAATCTATGACCATAGCTAGAAGCTCCTTGAAAAAATCAAATTTCAGAGCTTTGGATCAAACTATTTGGTTGGGTGAAGCTCCAGGAAACTCAAACCCTAATTCAAGGTCCTCCTGAGTGAATCCGAAAGATTGAAAAACAAATTTGAGGGGTGAAACTTTGCAGTTTTCAAATTTTGAGTATACCAGGTTGATCAGCTCATCAAAGTGCATCTTTCTATCCTTTCAGAAGTTTGAAATTCAAAATTTGAATTTTTAGGGTTTCTCTGATAAACCCTAATCTAGCTCCATATCCAGTTTCAGCAAATCAAAGTGGATTGGGTTAATCCTAGAAGAGAATGGATTGGTCACCTGCATCAGTGAAGTAGTTTCTGTTTCAGAGGGAGATGAGGCTAAGGCCTTACAAAAGAAGATTACAAGCAATCTCGACAAGTATGACTTACAGGTATGTTTCGAAATCTGTTCATGATTAAGTTTATGTTTGTCTTCATTAATATTAGTACAATCCTGATTAATTTTAGACTTGTCATATCACCTTAATAAAATTATGAATGCAGATATTCATTGATTAGGGTTTTGACACTTATGATTGTACTAATGCATTGTGGTGTTGTATGAGGTTAATGTTGTCCGCTAACATGAAAGGTACATCTAGAAAGACAAATCATGTTCTAGATCAAGAACATATGACCATGGTGACATGAAGACAAAGATTCATCCATTGTCATGGATCACATAGAAAATCTACTTACGAGGTATGTATAACTTGGTTCTATAATGGTTAACGTATGAGATATGTAGGTTACTAGCACAAGTTATTTAAGAGAACAAGAAGACATCATGTGGGTATGTTAGACTTAACCAGCTAACATATTAATCCAGGTATGTTTTTCCTATATCAAGTTAGAATCCTACCTTGTGATTGAATCTCTTATATAAGTATACTTGGCATGATTGATAATGATTATTCATGAAGTTATAGGTTTGAGTAATCATGGGTTTAGGCATATTATGCTTCTTACTTTGATTGATGATATGACTAACCAGAAAATCCTATGGTCAAATAGGAATATGCATGAGTAAAAGAATTGTGATAAATTATCTGTGTATGAAATAATCTTGACCATACATGTTTAAGATTACTTAGAATCATAATTATTTTGATAGTATTAAGATTATACTAATGAATGTATGTATGAGACCTCGAGGATAACACAATGATGATACTAGTAAGTATGCATAGTGATCGAGGATGGATATAAGTTCAAGAACAAGTAAATCAGGAAGCAAAGATCAAGAGGGAGCACACTTCAGTAGTTCCTGCAAGGAAGCAAATATTGAGAGGGAGTCCACCGTACAACCAAACAAAGATAAGTATTTGAATTGTCATTTCTTGTATATTTGATTGTTTAGATAATATTGTTCAATGATATATATGCTTATGTTCCTAGACTTAGGGTGTGTATTATGCAAATTAGAATAATTGCATTAATGAACAGTATACTACTAATACGCATGTAATGGGTAAGTGGCCTATGGCACTGTACAACATTCCATTGCTACTTATCTAGAATGAAACCTCTTTGCTGACATGTTGGGAGTTGTGCACACTCTTAACAATGTTCTGGTAGAGATTGGAAAGCATCTAGAAAGTTACGGGATATGGATAAATGTTGTATTGAAGCATTGGCTAAAATTGTTGCATGAATGTATGACATATTTCTTTATGTGTAAGAATTTGTTCTAAAAACTATGAGATGTTTCTAATCATGCAATTTAACTTGTCTCGTAGGAAAGATCATATACCATCACCTACAAAAGGACTACAACATTTGTTCCAGCAACAAATTTCAAACTATCTATTGAAGATATTGAAGAATCTGAAGTTCCCAGGATACGGGATACAGTAAAAGGATTCCATGGTCGAGAAGTACCAATCGATCATGTTTGGGATGTGGTCCCAAGACCTAAAGGGAAGGTTGTTGTGACTTCCAAGTGGATCTATAAGATCAAAGCATGATGCAGATGGTAGCATGGAGAAATATAAAGTGAGGTTTATAGCTCGTGGCTTCTCCCAGAAAGAAGGATTGATTATGAAGAGGCTTTTGTACCTGTAGTCAGATACACTTCCATCAGAACAGTACTTGATCTAGTTGCAGTGATAAAGTGGAACATACACCAGATGGATGTCAAGACAGCTTTCTTGAATGGTGTAGTCGTGGAGGAAGTGTATGTGGAGCAGCCACTTGTTTTTTAGACACATGACAGGGAGTCATATGTGTGCAGATTGAGGAAAGCCTTGTATGGCTTGAAGCAAGCTCCTAGGACTTGGTATGGTAGGATAGACAGCTTTCTATCTAGTTTGGGATTTACCAAGAGTAAAGCAGATTCCAACCTTTACTACAAGGTTGAGGAAGGAAATCCAGTGATACTACTTATGTATGTGGATGACCTGATTGATTACCAATACGAAGAGGAAGCTTGCTGCCGAGTTTGAGATGAAGGACTTGGGTATGATGCACTACTTTCTTGGTATGGAGGTGTAGCAGAGTGCAGATGGAATCTTCCTTGGACAAGGGAAGTATGCAGTAGAGATCCTGAAGAGGTTCGGGATGATGGCCTGCAAGGCTATGGCCACACCTATGGCATCGAACCTGAAGCTTCTGTGTGATGGTTCTTCTGAAGCCGGTTGATGCTACGATGTATCGTCAAATGATTGGATCCTGGATGTACCTAACAAATACGAGACCAGATATCTGCTTTGCGGTGAACACCTTGAGCCAGTACTTGACAAATCCGAGACATGTTCACCTGGTTGCTGTAAAGCATATTCTGAGGTACCTGAAGGGTACAGTTGACTATGGGCTCAAGTATGAGGCGAATCAAAAGTTTAACCTGGAGGTTTATGTTGATTCGGATTGGGCAGGTAGTGCCATTGATCGAAAGAGCACTTCGGGGTGTTGCTTCAGTATGGGATCTGGTATGATCTCTTGGTTTAGCAGGAAGCAGTCCCATGTGGCACTAAGTACAGCTGAAGCAGAGTATGTCACAACTTGTTCAACTAGTTGTGAGGCAGTATGGCTTAGGAAGCTACTGTCTGATTTGTTTGATCTCCAACTGAGTGCTACTTGTATATATTGCGACAACCAGAGTTGTGTGAAGTTGTCAAAGAACCCAGTGTTCCATGACAAGTCGAAGCACATTGAGATCAAGTATCACTATATCAGGGATATGTTGCAGAGAGGAGCAGTGAAGCTCCTGTATGTGGCGACGGACGAGCAGTAGCCGATGTGTTGACCAAGCCGCTGGCCAAAGTGAAGTTTGAATACTTAAGAGGGAGACTTGGTTTACTTCAGATCGAGATACCTTCCAAGGGGAAGTGATGAGTCTGGAGACACATATGCACACGATCTATTCTCACATAGTGGTAGGAAAGTCCTCCTATGGTGTAGATGTAAGGGCTGGAGCCATTCTCACATAGATGTAGGAAAGTCCTCCTATGGTGTAGATATAAGGGCTGGAGCCATTCTTACATGGTGGTAGTAAATTCCTCCCATGGTAAGATGTAAGAGATGGGGACATTCTTACATGGTGGTAGGAAAGTCCTCCCATGGTAAGATGTAAGTGTTGGGCCATTTCGACATGGTGGTAGGTTGGTCCTCCCATGGTCATTGATGTAAGTGATGTGCCATTCCAACATGGTGGTAGGTTGGTCCTCCCATGGTCATTGATGTAAGTGTTGTGCCATTCCGACATGGTGGTAGGTTGGTCCTCCCATGGTCGTTGATGTAAGTGTTGTGAGCCTTTCCCGGATGGTCAGAGGAAAGTCCTTCCATGCTAGTGAGTGTAAGTGCTGAGCCTTTCCCGAATGGTAGTAGGAAAGTCCTCCCATGTCGGTTGATGTAAGTGATGTGTCTCACATGCTAGTAGGGAATTCCTCGCATGTTGGTAGACTGGGTCTCGTATGGTGGTAGGAAAGTCCTCCCATACTAGAGACTTTGTGTGTGCATATGGATTGTGCTCCGTGGACGATGACGATGATGTGACAGTATGGTACACAGGTTTTGCAGAGGCATATGATCAGTCCTGAGAGGCTCTTGCAGGTTTTGCAGAAGCAGTGTAATCAATCATGGGAGATCTTGCAGGTTTTGCAGAGGCAGTGTAATCAGTCCTGAGGTGTACCTACTTGATGGCTTCCTTGCAGAGATGTTGAAGACCTACGTGGAGGCTAGGCCTACATCCAACATGAAAAAGGGCTAGCTCTGTAGATGATGAAGACCTGCAGGTGGTGGGCCTACATCCAGTATGAAAAAGGACTGGCTCTGTAGAACTTCCTTTGATGAGTAGATGAGAGATTGATTGAGATAGCAGCAGCAGTGATGATGACGATGATCAGTGACGATGATCCAAAGAAGGAGCCTTGTGCTAGAAGACATGTGTCGAGAAATACCTTCCTAGTTAAGAGGGAGTGTTGATGTATTTGTAACTTCGGAATGTATTTCATATATGTATATTGTATTCCTATAGAGATGTTATTATTCCTCTATACGGAAGTGTTTGTATTCCTATAGAGATGTTATTATTCCTCTATACGGAAGTGTCGTCATTTATATTGTAAGTGTCGTAACTTATACTTGATGGGTTATTAGACCACCTTGTTGGGGTCAACCCTATATAAGTCATGTGGTTTAAAGGGTTATTAGACCACCCTATTGGGGGTTGGCCCTATCAGCATTATGTTATGTGGTTAAGTTAAGGCCGACCTAGTAAAGGTTATTAGGCAAGTCAAGTCAAGTATAAATAGAGTGTGGGAGGCACTCTATTTGATCATTCACTTTCTCACCCATACTCTCATTAGAGAGTGGCGCACTTGTGGAGGAGGAGAAGTTGCTGCTAGGAGAAGACAATCTATGATGCTTGGGTTGTGTCATTGCTCTATCTATCTTTGAGGAATTTGTGGGGTTTTTCACCTTTATGGTTTTCCCCAGTGAAACTCTGTGTGTCTATTGTCTCTTGTGTGCTTGCATTATTATGTCCATGATTGATATGTTGTACATGTTGTTCTCTCAGTTAAGATCCTAGATCAGATTGAAGTAAATTCTGAAAAACTAACAAGAATTAAAGCATGGTATCAAATATCTAGGCTATTTATTGAAGCATGTTGGGTATCGAACAAAGGACTGGTACTAGTTGGTTGAAAAAATTGAAAAATAAATTTTTCCACTAGGCTTTAAAATGTCTCTCGATTGGTGCGATATTAACTCTTCTTAAAGTTGTTTTAATGAGCATTCATGTATATTGCGTGTCACTAGCTCATGTCCCAAATACCATTCTACATTGGATTAGAAGGATAATGTCCATGTTTTTATGGTTTGGCAGGGTTGTAAGTTAGATATTGAAAATGACTAGCTGGGAAAGATTATACATCCCTAAATGCTGGGGTGGTTGGGATATAAAAACATATACTGGTTCAGTACATCATTGTGCCTAAATTCCTTTTGGAGAGGCATTTTTGGTAAAGGTATGTGGTCTGTAGTGATCCATGCTAAGTACATTAAAAGGAACATTCTGTATTGGATAAGAAACCCTTTGAAGAATTATAGGAATTCCTCAAATTTCTTGGCAAACTTTATTAAATCTTATGCACAGATGGGTAGGGGTTTAACCGGGAAAGTGGGAAGTGGAAGAAATGTACTTGTTGGAATTGATTCAATTGTTGGCATGGAGGAAAATTACTTTTTGTCCTCTAATATGTTGGAATACCTGGCTGAATTGGGTTTCCTTACTTTAGATAAGATTAAAAAAATCAGAGTTTCATCACTCTCTAGTTCATACTGGTTGACTGCTTCAGATCGTAGCTTAGGTGATAGATGGGATGAAGAGTGGAACAACTACATTGAAAGACTAAATTCTACTGGTTTAAGAATAAACTCTGAAATGGATACTATTATTTGGTCTCTGAATGTTTCTACTGTACATATTACTACTAAACTAGCTTACTGGGTGATTGCACAGGACCATGTTGTTACAGTTCCAAATTGGTGGTATCAAAAACTGTGGAAGTTGCAATTGCCACTAAAAATCAAATGTTTGGTTTGGTTTTCTTTGGAGAATCACTTAAAGACTTTGGACAATCTCAAAAGAAGGGGTTTCATTTTTCCAAATTGGTGTGTTCTTTGCAAGGAGCAGGAAGAAACAATGGAACACTTATTAGTATATTGTCCAGTCACAAATTTGTTGTGGTCCTCTATCTGCAATTTTCTAAAAATTCTAATGCTATGGGATTCCCTTCCTTTTGAACAGAACTTCCATTGCTGGAAAAAAAATGTTCATGATCATGTTACTCTTCATGTTGTTATTTCATGGGGTATATGGAAATTGAGGAATGCTATTATTTTTTAATATAAAAAACTAAATCTTGATTAATGTTGTAGATGGATTGTGGGATTGTATAATGAATTATCTACTCAGAATCCTAGCTCATAAAAGATAAGAATTTTGCAAAATTATTCTGATGGCATGGCTGCAGCACGATTTTTTGATGGGGATGCACAGTCTGGGTGTTGTGCTGCAGGTGTAATTCTCAAGTTAAATCTGGAACATACTTTCAAGTTTAAGTTGAATTGTGGACAGGGATCAAACACTAAGGATGAATTAATAGCCTTATGGTGTTTATGCAAGGTAGCAACTATGTTTGGGGTTGACTAAATATTTATGAATATTTACAGGTCTCTATCCAATGGGCTTGAGGAAAATACAATTTGTAGGTCATGGCTCTGAACAATTGGTGCTATCGAACAAAATCTCTCCTTTCACCATTTTCTACATTAGAGTTGAAGCATATCTACAGGGAGGAAAACGATGATGTTGACTGTTTATCCAAAGTTGTTATGTTGGAGAAAGAAGGTCTTTTAAAGTGGATAGAGTTTGAAAATACTACCTTGGTAGACCAACGACTTTTTAACATTTTTTAAATATGAGTCCCTGCTTATGTTTTGATGTATTTATCTAAGTTATCATTACTCTGGTGTATTTGGAGTATTTGAGATAGAAAAGTAGAATTGCTAAGACTGAATTTTTGTTTTGGACTCTGTTATGCATGAGCTGTAGAAGAAGATGCTAAGTCTCTACTAGATCTTCGATGATCTGCAATGACGATGTACTTTTTGATTCAAGTTATTTTAATATCAAAAGTATAGTTTTTTCCCTACTGAAAAAGGTTAATATAAAATAAAGGTTTAAAAGGGGAATTAATTAGATTAATCTTGCTTGTTAGAATATAGGACCAATTAAAAATTAAGTATACCAAGAAAGGAGAGTTAAAAGAAGGGAAACGTAAAATCATTTTTACTTTTTACTTGTACTAATTTTGGGGTTATTTTATGTGAGATTGAGGAATTTTGGTTTGGTTTGAAATCTCTCATTGTGTTGATGTATGTTGTCAATGGGTTATAAAAGAATAGCCAAATGGGGAAGTGAGGGGATGGAAATGTGAATTAAAATTGATTTGCTAAGTGGGGAAGTGAGTCTAGGGAAATTAGAGCTAAAGGCATTCAACTAGTGAAATTGATTCAGATAATAGGGAAGTTGCCATAGTTTTGGTAGAAGTAGATTTGAGGGTATTTAAACAACTGGCTGAGGGGTCTGGTTGGGTGAATAATCATACTTCCTCAACCAATTATCACCATTAGTTCTTCACCCGAAGATCTACAGGTAATCCCTGTAGTTGAATTATGGAGAAGCTAAGTTAATTTAAGTTTATATTAGTTGTTATTATTTGTTGTTATTTGTTTACATTTAAAGGAAATTCCTGTGAAAATGCTAGAAACTCGCTGAAATAAATGAACTTGAACTTTTTATATAATAAATTTAACAAGGTTTCAATTACTGAAATTGAATGAAAGATTATGCAATTTTGTTTTGTTTTCTTTTTATTTTATTGTATCTTAGCATGGTGAGGGAAAACTGTATTTTTATACTGTAGTCATGCTCTTGGTAGTTATGAATTTATGTTGTTGATATAAAGGAGTGTATGTTACACTTAAAACACTAAACTAAACATTAAAAGAAAATTTTGCAAGAAGAGTGTAATATTCCGATTTTGACCCCATTACATTAAAATGTAAAGGATGTAATATTGTTATAAAATCATGGTGAGGAGCTCAAGGCCAAGGCCCCTCCATCTACTTAGTGATGCATATGGTTTGCATGCTATCCGGGCACAATGGAATTGCAAATATCATGTAAATATGCATTTTAATAAAATACCCACAACTAGTTATGCAATGCAACAAGAGATGGGGGCATGATTTTTACAAGGAATTGGGAGGGAAATATTCAAACCCTTTGAGCCAATGAAGTCAATCCAAGTGTCAATGAGAGAACCCATAAACCCTAAACTACCCATGTTGAATTTTGTACCCAATCATTCATTTCTCCCCAGAGTTGGTTGAAGTAGTTAATGCCTTGGGGAATGAAGAGGTATGGCTGTCCAAATTCGGGTATGGGAAAGCCAACCTTCATGGAAATTCGTGTTTGTCTTCCTGGGAAAGAAAGGGGCCATGAATTTTCTCCCCAAGCCATTATTCACCCTTTCCTTGGCTCTCTCACACAGTCTGACTTTCCTGGGCGTTTTTCCTCTACGTTTTTCCTGTATTTCCTTGTTTTCTAGCTGGGAAGAGAGCGTTTTTTGTGTTGCAGAGCTACTGGAAGGAAGGGAGGTCGATTTGGGGTTTCATTGAGGCCGTTTTGGCCATTTGAAATGCTCATAACCTGTGGGAGAAATCGGTTTTTCTCCCTGGGGTCGAATCCCCTTTTTACAGTTCGTTTTGGGTGAGTCACGAATTGGGAGAGCCAATGGGAACCCTGTTTTGCAAATCCCTTTGTAAAAATCATTTATTTGTGCCCAACAATTGTGATTATTGTGTGTGGAAAGAGTATCTTGGGGTATGGGTTATGGGTATCCATTGTTTTGGCTTGAGCTTGAGTGCAAGCATCCATAAATAAAGAGGGTTCAGATTCAGCTTGATAAACCCAGTTTTGGATTGGCTTGGCTTAGATGTGATGTATGCTTGGGCTGTGCTGAGCTTGAGAGTCCCCTTTTCCTTGTAGAAATCATGCCTAGCTTGGGGGTGGTCTCTGAGTGCTGAAATAATACAGGATGGGAAGAGACCTATGGTTGGGTGGAACGTTGCAGCGACATAGCTAGTTGCTTTGGGCAACTTTACCATCAAGATAAGTATTCTATTTCTGTGTATTCAATTCTGCAATGTATTGGTTGTTCTGATTTTGCTTAATGTATGCATGAGGAATGTGTGTGGACAGTTTAATTCTGTTGTGCATGTTATTTTGATTTACATCTGCACACATTTGCATTATTCGTATGAATCTAATGAATCGGGTTGAGTTTATGAAAAATCCCAGGATCTGTAGTCATGTTCCCTTCCTTGCGTTGGATTGACGGGAAGGGACATGACAAAGAGGCATATTTTTTAGTTAGAAAAGACGACTCTTACATATAGACAATGTATATTTTTAAGAAGAGCCTCTTGGAGTCTCACACTAGTATATTCTTAATTATAGGGAGATAGCACAATGTTGACACAGTCCTATCAACAGGGGTTCACTTCGCATTGATGTCAAAAAACACCAACCAGACGCCCTTAAACACCGACCAAGAAAGGTTTTACCCTTTCCAGCAACACCCGCAGAGCGAGTGAGGTCTCACCCGAGATGTTCAAGGGGGATGCAGGAACCAAGTTTCTGCAGTAGGGAGAAGACATGCATTAACTCTCACTTAGTCACTACAGAAACCAGAGATTTGTCTTCGCATTATACTAATAATTCACATATACATTCGACATCCACATCAACAACATGTAAATGGCATTCACATCAACTTGCATTACAAATTAATCGACAAAGCAACAAAACCTTAAACACATCGCATCATTAATATAACATTCATCATTCATAACATGGAGACACAAATAGAAAGGTAGAATAGAGACATAATCGAACATCCTCATGCATTAACTCATCTCAAAATTTGCAGTACAACCTTCGCAGGAATAAGTCCAAGCGACTTAACGCGAATCCATATACATAGAGAAAAACTTGTCGAAGGCAGAAAAATACATAAATGCGAATTATCATCATCTACAATCGATATTATATCTTCTTCTATTATGGGATTGATGCCTATCTATTACAATTTGTGTTTATATTTATAGACGTAAGGCGGTTACAAAATGACCAAAACATGCGCTTTCATCGGCTTCTTATCCTTCGTGAATGGTCCTTTCTTCCATTGATGACCCTTTTGTCGTTGTCGGCTTCTGCACTTCATGCGCTCTAACCCTGTGCCAACAGGCCCCCAACACAAACTTGTGGCTTGCCCTCGAGCCACCTCAGTTGGACACCTCTGGTGCATTTACTTGGAACCTGAAATAATCGTATGCAACTCTAATCTGGTCGACAACTTATTTTGCCGATACTTTGAATATTGTGCAATCTTCTACATGTTGTTCCATCGGGTGCTCGCTACTCATCCGTTGCGTCTTTTCCAGATCCTACTTGACATGTGCTATCCCTGCCATTGCCTGCATGGCCAACTATTCTGCCTTTGTTTGTAACTCATCTAGGTGCGATGTTCTCCTCTACTTCCTTGCCCTTGCCTTATTTACTCAATGCTGGAGTTCCTTCAGCTCGATGGCCTTTGTCATTTTTGTGAGTAGAGACATCATCTTAAGCGATCCCCTTAGCGATTCCATCTGTGTCTCTACCTCAACGAGTTTTGTGTTTAGTTGGTGCAACTGGTCGTCTTGTACTAAACTTCCACAGAACTCAGTAACCTCTTCAACAATTTTCTGGGATTCCTTTTCCATCTCTGCGATCTCCGTCGCAGCCTCTTCTATCGCATTATGGTGATTCTGGATTTGCTCTGGTGGCATGCTTAGTACTGGCCTTGCCTGCAGTGCCTCATTTATTTTCGCAGATCGGCGATAATTACACCTAAAAAGATGGATTTTACTTCGGGTAGCATATCTTGATCTACTTCAAGGGCTTCTTTGCATGCCTTGGTTATCACATTCTCCAACCGCTCTCTATCCTCCATAGCCTTTGCTTTTTCAGCCAATTTTTGGGATTTCTCTTCTTGGAGACGGCGTGCCTCCGTCTCACTGTTCCATGCCTGCTGTTTATATCTTACCATCTGGTCATGCATTGCGGCCTCACGGTCGCTGATTTATGCACTTGATGCGGTTTGAATTCAATGCAGTGATAGTATCGACAGTATATTGAAGTCTACCGTGATTGAATTATGCTTTCTTAATTCCACATCCAATTCTTCATCACCTGTTGTCATTGCATTCGACAAAATTTGTACTAGCCTCAGGTTTGTGTCGATCTCCACTTCAACCCTTCTTGTCGATAGACTAGGTGGGACTTCCCCCTGCGGTACCCTTGTCTCTATAACTTCATTGGTTAGTGTTTATAGTATTTGATTTACCTGGTGAAAATATTCCGTTGAATGTTGTGTCAGCTTTGTTCGGTTTTCTTCTGCCACCGTTGTTATTTTTTCCAAGAGCCTGTTAACTTTCTCCTCAGGAAGACCACCACTTGTGCTTCCTTCACCACAATCCATCCTATGATTTTTTCTTGTTTCTTCACACAGTTCTTCTAGTTCTGAGTTCGTGGTGGTGGCCGATGAGGCCCCATCGCGACTGAGTGTATGTGACTGCTCTTTTGCAGGATCGCCTTCTCCTACGCCCTCGTGTCGACTAGCTAAGTCCTTATCATCCTCTGAAGGCGTTGGTCCAGTTTCTGACTGCCCATTCTCCAGATCTGATAGCTCCTCCTCTGCTACTGGAATTTTCCATTCCGCTGGCCATCCTTCAATGATGGCGTCCAATTCCTCCTCAGTGAGATTGTAATGTGTTTGAAGCCACTACCTCTGCTTATCTTCCCATGCCTAAATATAAATTTTTTGGGATTCGATCGATAGCCTTGCAATCGGTTGATACTTCCTTGCTACTTGTTTGGTTATCCACGGTATTACTTGTGCATCTATCTGCATCATGTCTAGGAACAGGTAGAATTTCACAATGTTGAATTCTTGTTGTTCTTTGTCTGTTGTCGCCCACAAGTCTTGGTACCGCACACCTTCTCGTATTTTGGCCTCTATTGTTTCCATGCCTTTTTAGTGCATTGGCTCCCTCCATCCTACTAGTGTGATTAGCATCAAAAGCCACGAATATGTGAATTGCTTCCCCTTTTACTATGCTGCAAGGGCGTCCTCCATCAACTCATTTAGCAGGAAGAGCGACCAGTTCATTTTTACTCCTGCGGCACATTGTTCTGCGGAGGCGATGATGCTCGATGTGCATTCTTTCGGCTTGTTCTTCCACACCAACTTGACTGCTAGTATCTTCGCTGCAACCCTAACAACTTGGTCCTTAATTGTGGCGATTAAGTATCCTATGGATTTTTTCTCCACTCCATACTTCGTCTTCAGCCTCACGGTGAGCTTCTTGTCATTGTCCTTCCCCTGAAAGAATTGGGAAGGGTCTTCCCCAGCCTTGGGTAGTCCGTTGATTCTTGAAATCAGGTCGATTGTGACCGGGATCTTTTCATGCATCCATAAGTATCCTCCATGGAAACAGGTGAGTAATTTCTTGACGCATGCATTCACCTGCACCGTTCTCCAAAAGTGCGGTATTTGGGTGAGGCCCAATAATCCCGATTTCTCCAATCCCACCGCCCACTTTGTCGGTTCCTTCTTGATCAGGCCTCCTTATCCATGCGAAACATTAATGTATGTGGCTTCTATGCATTCTGGGTAGTTTGTGAGGTCATGGTCGCTATATTGTAGATTTTGCAAGTTCTCGACAATGTTTCTAGCGTGAGGAACTCCTTTCGGTATCGGTGACATCTTGATTACATATATTGCGTTCTTACTCGACCGAATCGTTGGTGTCCCTTCCTTGCTTGGTGGTACATACCCTGGTATTGTTGGGCCCGAGTGCCCTACTTGCGATGTTGTTTCCTTTTGAGCAGTGCCCGAAGTGCCTGCTTCTCCTTCTGCAAGTCGCACTGAATTGCGGGTGCCTCTCTTTAGCTTACAGCTGGTGTATGCAGGCCGATTGGCACTCCTCTTCTTTTTGAATGATATTCCAGACACGATCTCTGGTTTCTTAGGCATGATCGGCGTTGGTTGTGGGCGTTCTTCGATGCTTGTGCTCGAAATGTAAACTGCCATGCGCTACCTTGCAGTTTCTTACTTAAAACATAGTGCGTCAAACTGTCCCCTTCCCCCACATTTATAGTTTTGATTTGTCCCGTCCTATCCATCTTGTCAATTTTGGCCAATTATTACCAAATCCAATGTTGATTTACCGAATCCCTCACATGCATTGGTTATTAATTGTACCGTTACCCATTTTTCGCTGCCATCCGACGTGGCTTAACTACTGCATTTATGAATGGATTTGACCCACTCATGTCGTGGAATACATCGACAGGAACCTAACCTCGTCGCTTCTTCTGTCTTTTGCAATTGTTTTGTCGACAGACTAAATGTTGTCGACAAATTTCCAATGTTGCGATTTTTTATTTTTTTATTTTTTTTTCCGCGCTAGCCAGCTCTGGCACCTTCTGATACTTCGCATGCATCATTCAGTTCCCTTAGGTCGACACAAATCCTGACTTCGCCAATTTTCTTGTCTTAGACCACCATCCAACTGATCCGTTCATATTCTTCTACTGGATCTAGGATGCCTGCATCCAACATTCGCTCTAGTTCAGCTTTCACTTGCTCCTTGTACATGAGACTCAACCGATGCGGTCGTTGCTTTACTGGTTTCACATCATGATTCAGTGGCATCTTCATTTCGCCTAGTTCCCCGGAAATGCCTTTCATTTCCGAAAACTTTGTTGGGAACAGATCCTGAAATTCGTGTAGTAGATCCATGACTTTTGCGATGGGCGCATCATCCCAATAGTCTCCTATGCTTGCGAACTTAAGGTTTTCCTCTGACCCAATATTAACTTTCTTGAGGTGCAACCACTTCTAAAATTGTCGAAGGGTATCTTGGGTGCTTCGACATTAAGGATTCCTTCTGACTCTGGTATAGAAGTGGCTCGTGGATCATCCTCTTCATCCGGTCCTCCCGTCACATTGTAACATTCCAACAGCATCTCTGGCGTCATAGTCCACTGTAATCCCATTGGTTTCTCCAGCGGGACTGCTTCAAGCACCTTCTCCTGTATCACCTGCAATGCACTATGGATGAAATGGTTTTCATCTGAAAATATGAAATTTCGGCTAAAGTTGATAGTTAGCTCCTTCCACATAGTCGTTCCATGTCACATTTTTGCTTTGATGTGCCAGTTCCGCAGTACCTCATCCAATGTATGGATGAATGCATGGACCCATTATTTCTGTGGTCTCATTCCCCATGCACTTTGACATTCCTCCAAGTTTTCCCTTGGTTCACTCCTTCCATTGTATTTATTTCCACAGTACCCTTCAGTTTCGCCGAACTTGATTTCCATCAGTTGTCGACATAGCGGCCAGCTCGTTATTGTCGACTTGTGCATTGCCCACCATTGCGCTGGTGTAGCCTTTAAGGATTCCTTTAATTCTAGCAACCTCTGCAGTTCTGCTACTCTTTCTTTAAATTCGGTGATAAATTAAGTCAGGTTGGGAAATCCCTCGTATGTTGGTAGTTCGCGGGCTTCTGTTGCCACCCATCTCAGCGAATGGGTGATGTGTGCGCATCTCCGGAATGATACTTCATGTAGTCGATTGTGCCAATTATCCAATGCTTCAACAGAATCTGATGATGTCGAGATAACACTCCACCACCCCAACTCTCCATCAGCGGTAGGATGGATGGAGTCTTCTGAGATATTGTAAACATTATCCCATCCTTATGTGAATTCGTCCCGCATTGGTTCGACATACCGTTGTCCTTCTGCTGGATCTAGGGGTGCGACTACCCTCATGTTGCGATTCTCAAACGACATTGTTTGTTTTCGGAAATTAATCACGACTTGGTTTTCCATCACCCAATATATCCCCAACAACATCGGATAGGGGCTCGTGTTATCGACTATTTCTATCACATCGAAATATGCGTAGGTTTTGAGTCCCTCTATCTCGACTGGGATGTGACATAATCAGACGATGGGAAAGACCTTACTTGGGTTCACCAGTCGAAGCTGTACTGGGGACCATACCAGCTATGGCTTCCCCATTGTTTTCCATGTCTTTTTTGTCAAGATATCCACATCCGATCCCAAATCCAAAATAATGGAGTTGACATCGAATTCACCAATCTGCGCATTCATCCTCATTTCCCTTCATGTATTCTTTCTATGCAGTTGATTCAGTGTTCGAATCCATCGTCCATCCTCTTGTCGGTGTAATACACTAGCTATATCTGCTAGCGCATCCTGGTCTTTCACCAATTCCAAGCAAATTTATAATAAGGCCCTCAAGGTGTTGATCTTCTTATGTGATTTTGTCATGTCGAATGCCAGTGGCATCTCATAAGTGGGTTCTTTCTTTCCAATCAATGGCTGCCCGATCCGTCTCATTGTCTCTTGCGCTTCCAAGAAGATCTCTTTTTCTGCTTCCACATCGAATCAGACCTGCTTTCTTGATGTTGGTCGGACACTTGACTATGGCATGTCTTCTCCCGTCGCAACCCCTCCTCCAGTCACTATTGCAACGTTCATTGGTCGACTTCTTATTTATGCCGAAATCTTATGTACATTTGGAGGTGTATTTTGACCCTGATTCGGTTGATGTTGAGGTGGATTTTTATTTTGTCACTTCGCAATCAGCTGGGGATAGTTCTCAACACTGTGTTTCGGTGTGCTGCAATAAATACACTGCGTAATTGGGCTCGGACAATCTCTTTGATAGTGTCTGACTTGACCAAAATTGTAGCACACTATTGGCCCTCGACCTCATCCAAAATTTCCTCACCAACCAGTGCCTCCACCTCGACCTCCGCGGAATCCTCCTCTGAATCCTCATCGCGGTTGGCCATATGGCTGTTGGTTGTATTGTGTAGTCTGATACCGTAGTTGGTCGTACTGTAGAGGGGTTTGACTGTACACCGGATGTAGATGGCTATAATAGAGTTGCGGTTGGTTATACTACGGATTATACTGCAGTTGCTGCTGACTGTACTACGATTGTTGTTTCACCAGGGGTTGCTTCTCCCCCTTCATAAAATATGTGTTTGTGGTCCTTTCCTGGAGCAATTCATACGCCCTACAAGCCTTCTCCTCATGCCCAGCCGATCGATAGAAATATCAGTAGAGATTCATCGGTTTTGACACTATCTTCTGTAAATATATGCAATATTCCAACCAATGCCCCCTCATCTGGCAGATTCTACACCACGACATTCATCCCTGGCTAAGTGGATTCGGTGCACCAAATTGTAAGTACTCGCGGAACTCTGGGCACTGGTCCTTCTGATTTGCAGTGGGTGCACCATATTTCCTCTCGCGCCTCTTTTCCCTTATTAATGTCTTGGAGCTGTATCGTCGAATTTGCTAGTTGCGCTTGAATGTGATTCATGCCTAATCCTGCTTCACCACTGGTGAAGCCTCCAATTTCATTGTGATTTCCAGCACTTCCGACTAAGATGTGATCTTCTGCTACATCAGCGACCCAAGAATGTGTGGTACTAGTCCTGCAATGAACCACTCTTTATGTTGTACATCATTCATCCCAAAGCTTACTTTCGCCATAATTTTTTTTTATCTCTAGTCGAACTCCCACACTGATTCATTTGGAAACTGCTTAATCTCCTTCAGTTCCGTGATGTACTGCGTCTCAAATTTTTGCTTTCTGAATTCATCAATTAATCCCGCCCTAATCTGTGGGAGCGTTTTCTCTAGATCTCCTGTAGGAACTTTTATTAATTTCATGAACCAGTCTAGCACACGACCCCTAAAGGTCATCGCTAGTTGTCCCTTCTTAATGTCATCATCCTGGACCTTCTTTACCGTCCATACTGCTTCGCAAAAATACCAATACTGTTTGGGATACTCGGTCCTGTTACCCTGGAAAATTGGCATTTTCACGTCGTCATCCACCATTTTTTATCTCCTACTATTATTTACGGACCCACCACTCTTACCACTGTTTTGACACTTCGGACAACATTGCGATGAACTTATGTTTCTTCCTCCAAAATTTGGCATAGTGCACGGGGTTGTGGGTATGTTGTAACTTTGGGTTTGTCCTTCAGCTTCAGGGGTAGCCTAGTCACTCCCTTCATCACAGTAAGGTCACTTCGTCCTGTGTGGTCCTGTTTCATAGTTCTCCATTCCGGTTTACTCAGGATACTCTCTCTCAATCTCAGTCCTCCTCTTCTTCTCTGGCCGTCGGAACCTCACCCCACTTCGCAGGGTACCACAACCTTCCTCATCTTCCCTTAAGATCTCATCGTCACTCCTGTCCATCTACCCCACATCGTTTTACCAGACCCGCATTCATGCGATACCCGCAACTGCCGCACACCGGGATTTACTCGTCAGAGTTCATCCTCAGTATACCCTTTTCACAGATAAGCATCTTAATCCACAATTTTAGTGACAGTAGAAACCTTCCTCTAGGTCCCTTGAAAAATTCCTCCCTGCATCGCTTTATGACTTGATTGTGTCGACAGAAAATTCAATAATATACCACTCTAGGATACTATCCACCCAGATGTCGACAGCTCTAGATGCCTTGTTATCTACTCGCTTGAATTGCTAGATCAACTCAGGTTTCCAGTGTTCTGGTTCACCACCTTGGAAATTCTTCTTTTGGAATGTCAATTGTGCCAACCACTCATGCAACAATATTGGAAATTTGCAGAAAAATATCTCGTGTACGTCAGAATATATATATTTATGTAACCACTCAGTCGTTGACCATCTAGGTTGGCGATTCTCTCCTTCATCAAACTCTCGTTCCTTCTTGTTGAACCAATATTCGATCTCTGGTTTCGTCGGATGCCACATCATGTCCTCTCTTTTTCTCTTCGCACTACGGTCCAGGAAACGGAACCATTTGTTGACACATTCCTGTCGAGAGGGCTTCACTTTGCACTATTGTCAACAAACACCAACGAGACGCCCTTAAACACCGGCTAAGAAAGGTTTTACCCTTTCCAGCAACACCTGCAAAGCGAGTGAGGTCTCACCCGAGATGTTCAAGGGGGCTACAGGAACCAAGTTTACACAGTAGGGAGAAGACATGCATTAACCCTCACTTAGTCGCTACAGAAACCAGAGATCTATCTTCACATTATACTAATAATTCACATATGCATTTGACATCCGCATCAACAACATGTAAATGACATTCGCATCAACTTGCATTACAGATTAATTGACAGAGAAACAAAACCTTAAACACATCGCACCATTAAGATAAAATTCATCATTCATAACATGGCGACACAAATCGAAAGGTAGAATAGAGACATAATCGAAAATCCTCATGCATTAACTCATTTCAAAATCTGCTGTACAACCTTTGTAGGAACAAGTCCAAGCGACTTAACGCGAATGCATATACACAGAGCAAAACTTGCCGAAGGCAGAAAAATACATAGATGCAAATTATCATCGTCTACAATTGATCTTCTATCTTCTTCTATTCTGGGATTGATTCCTATCTATTACAATTTGTGTTTGTATTTATAGACGCCTAAGGCAGTTACAAAATGACCAAATCTAACTAACTTTGACCAAAACTTGCGGTTTCGTCGGCTTCTTATCCTTCGTGAATGGTCCTTTCTTCTGTTGATGACCCTTATGTCGATGTCGGCTTCGGCACTTCATGCGCTCTAACCCCGTGCCAACACACAATGTAACATATAAGACACATTTCAAGTATAAAATTAGTATGATATATTCTATGGGCGGCTATGGTGTTGCACGTAGATTTGAGGTTGGAAAACAAGATAGTTATTATTCCATTGTTAATAATTCATTCTTTTACAGAGAACCATTTTTTTATATAGGAATAAAAAATAGGGGCGTCACATTTGAGCATGTCTTTCCTTTTTTTAATAGATATTATACTTAACTACTTAATCAATAACTAAGTTATATTATTTACTATCATTTGATTCTCGTACCATGCCCAACCATAATGCATCAATTTATATCACAATCTACTTTGTCTATATATTTCTCACAATTTCAATCTTCCTCTACATCTTCTTTTGATGTTTCCTAGCATGAATCACAACCTATAAATGGGAAAATGAATAGATATAGAATCTCATTGAACAAATATAACCTATATTAATCCTATATCTATACTATGTACAAACAAAATGATATCTAAAATTCTTTGAATTTCATTTATTTGGTGATCATCTTATTTTAATTTCTTACAGATTAAATATGGTTGAGTCTAGGAACTCTACACCTAGTTTTCATGAGCATCTACGCCACAAATAGGAACAAATATGTATGCATACAGTATAGATTTTTTGATATTTAAAACTAGAACTATTAATTTTCCAAGTGTTGATTGGTTAGATTAGAATGAATGAGAAGGTGTCGCTCCAATTGAGAGGAGGTGGTGCTTTGGATTTTTTTGTTGCTTCCACCTGCTCCTTGACCACCCCTCCACACATAATCTTCTGCCTATATGTTGAGTTTTTTTTTCACCAACAAGAGCCCACTAATGAAGCTTGCATGAGATATATGGACGGGTTGTGTTCAACAAGTATGATTGTGAGGAGGGTGCACTCATTGGAGGGAACAGCCACGATACTTTATGGCCTTTGGATGAAGAATCACTATGGGAAGATTTGTGTCGTGATACACATTTTAACACCTATGAGAATATAAAAAATATAAGTGGAGTGTCAATTTATGAGCATGTTTTGTGTCATTTGGTGAGGTAAATTGTGACAAATTGATAAATTACCTATAGAAGGCAATGTGAATAGTTCCTCAACAAGAAATGTTGCAAGTTTTGACTTGTATATGTACAACCACTAGGGGAGGAATAGTATTGTAATTCGATGACATCACGATGCACATACTGTCACACTTAAGCTAAATCAAAATCGTAGGTGCAATGCAAGCTCTCGAGTGTGGTTTATGTCATTTATTGAATCAAATTGATAACCATGAGTGTTAGAGCATATTAACCCTCTCCATATCATCAATCTCTCACCTATGAACTTAGATATCAGTCTCATGATTCCACTGGTCCAAATTCTAGTCAATTTTACCATCTAAGCCACCATAGAGCTTCCTTCCAAACTCCAAGAGACCAATCTGTTATTTATAGGTCATATGCCATTTATAGGTCATCATTGAGATCCTAACCATCTATTTTCAGCATTATATGAGGGCGCATTCCTTCAACCATGGATTATTTTCTCTGATTTTAGGGTCCCACACTACAAGTTATAATTGTGGAGTGAATCTAGGGAGTTTAATCCATTGTTCGAGGACTCCGAGTGCCTATTTTTTTGCTATTATGAGGCGATAACACCCTCCTTGAGTCTTTTTAGCAAGTTTCCTCACATGCGTGAGTTAATCATTCAATTCTCCTTTGATTTTAGGTGTCTAAGTCCGCTTAGTTTAGTTGTTGTTAAGTCACCTTTGAGATATTGCATGGCTACCACTGGGCACTTTAGCTCTAGTTAAGACTAGACAGGTCGTCGTGCATTCCAATTCGAATTGCCTCTCTTACCATTCAAATTTCCCATATGTAAGATTGATTCATTCTTGTATAGTTGATGGAATACAATAGTTTAATGTGTTATTGAAAAATATCTTGCATATTCTTTCTTGTTTTGATGATTAATGACACGATTTTTCCACTTATATGATTGCTTGTAAACTATATTGCTTTCTTGTTTAGAATCTAGATCTTATGCTCCAAAATATTATATGGTATCGAATCTTTAGGGATTCTAAAGGAGTTGACGTATATATTTGTAGGCAAACAACACATTTGTAGGTTGAAGGAGCCACTAGAAGCACATCAATTTAAATGGAGCTATCTCCCCATCAAATCCTTACTCCCTTCAATTATTTTGAGTGGACATCAAGAATTGGGATGCTCTTGCGAATGAAGGGACTCTATAGGATCACTATGGGAACCAAAGTAGAGCCAAATTCTGTAGTAGGGAATTCAAAGTACCTGAACATAATGGATGAAGCCTTCAGAATTCTATGCTACTCAATATCAATGGATCTCATATATCACATTGAAGTAGAAAATTCTCCAAATGGAATATGGACCATGTTGTGTAGTCTATTTGGAAAGCAAGATGAGATGAGGGGGCACCAAATGGAGATTGAGCTACTCTATCTAACCCTTTTAACTTCAAATCCATACAAGATTTCTTCACCAAATTTAGGTATATACTACCTCAGCTCAATATGTGCAAGATAAACAAAGACATTAATCAATTAGTGCTCTCAATTGTATCAAAATTGGGACTGGAATATATTTTTTTTACTCCTCCTTACATCCAACAATATTGGCACTTGGTGCCTCATGGAAGATTCCTAGATTGGATAAATTTGTAGCCTCACTTATCCAAGATCAAGATAAGCTCACTCAAATGGGATTCCTTAAGTTAACAAAGGCACATTCCCTTGTAGCCAATAAAGGAAACAAGAAGAAGAGTTTCCAAGCAAAAATCCCAATTCAAAGGAAAGAAGGAACACAATCTAATACATGCACAAGAATATTCAGACTTCAATGATGGAAAGACCAAGAATGAGCAACAATTATCTGCATACTGCAGGAAGGACCCACATAGAGAACATGATTGGAGATATAAGAGGTTCAATGAAGAAGTGGAAGAGGAGAAGCGCAACAAGGAAGGTGCCACACCAGAGAATGGCAGATTCCATGGGCTTTTAGTGATTTCTACTTCAAATCCATCCTTATGGATCCTAGACTCCGAAGCTTCCAAACACATGGCCTCATCCAAGGAAATGTTTTCATCATTTATCCATGCGCAAACCCTACCATCTTGGGAGATGCACTAGTTTAAATTATCCATTCAACTAAGAAAAAATATTTTATAGATCCAGATGAAGAGGTGATGAATAGTTTTTTACAGTGTATTAGAGAACTTGTTATAGATTAAGATCTTGGAGCTAATGCACCAGTTCAAAACTATCACCCAATTGGGGGAGAACTTGTCCTAAAAAAAATTCTTATTAATGGAGATATCAAAAATTTCTCTTCAATTACCTCAGTTTCTACATCTTTTGCTCCTACATTTCACAGAGTTCCTCATAAATGATTCAAAGGATTTCCTCCATTCAAAGCTTGGATTGGTCAAGAACCACATACAAGAAATTCAAATTGTTTGGATCTTGTGAATGGTCTCACATTCCTTCCAAGAGAAGAAGGGGCTCACAAAATATTGCACACATATTCACAAAAACCTTCACTGAGAAGGAGTTCACACAACTACAACCTTCCTTGGGATTCAAGGAACCTTGAGAGCGATATCCTTAGCCTACTCATTCAAAAATAATTTTTTTTTACGGGGGGGGTGGTGGATTTTTCCAATAAGGTTTCCCTCTTTATTCATTTACTAAAATAAATTTTTATGTACATGGGTACCTAACATGGCAGCAAATTGTCAGGACACATTTCTTTTTTGCATTTATTTCACTTAGTTTGGCTTATGGGGGGGTTTTAGAGCATATTAACCCTATCCATAACATCAATATATCACGTAGGAACTTAGATATTAGTGTCATGATTTCATTGGTCCAAATTCCAGACAATTTGACCATTTGATCCACCACAGAGCTTCCTCACAAAGGTACAATGGACCAATAATATTTTATTTATAGGTAAACTGCCACTTATAGGTCATCATTGAGATCCTAACCATATTTTTTTGGCATATGATGTGCCTTCAATTAGGGCTTATTTTCCTTGATTTTAGGGTCCCACGCTACAAGTTAGAGTTGTGGAGTGAATCTAGGGAGTTTAATCCATTGTTCGAGGACTCCAAGTGCCTCTTTTTTTGCTTTTCTGAGACAATAGCACCCTCCTTGAATATTTTTAGCAAAGTTCCTCACATGGATGAGTTAATCATTCAATTGTAGCTAGATTTAAGGTGTCTGGGTCCACTTAGGTTAGTTATGAGGTTGTTAACTCACCTATGAGAGATTGCATGGGTACCACAAGGCATTTTATCTCTAGTTAATCCTATCTAGGTTATCATGCACTCCAATTCGAATCACCTCTCTTACCAATTTGAATTTTCCTACGTGTAGGATAGATTCATTCTTGTACATTTGATGGAATACAATAGTTTAATGTGTTATTGAAAGATATATTGCATATTTTTTCTTGTTTTGATAATTAATGACATGATTTTGTGACTTATGTGATTGCTTACAAACTATATCGCTTTCTTGCTTAGAGTCTATATCTAGTGCTCCAAAATCTTATAATGAGAACCTGGTTGAATAAATTGAGGACTAATTACCTAGAATGGAGATGTGAACAATGACCCAATAAGCAGTGTTGGCAAATGATTGAATGCCTAATGTATCTTAGGGGAGGAAACACACTTAAGCATCCTTGTTGGGCATTTGAACTCCTTGTTGAAGGAATTCGATTTCTATGTTGGGCACATTTCTTCCTAGCAAAGTGATTTCTATGGTATAACATATTGAAACCCTTAAATCTATCTCCTTATGGGAGAACTTATTTTTGGTAGAGTGATTTCCCTTGTAGAAGGTTAACATATTTGTGAAATAAGAATTGGAAGTGCATGCTCTAGGGGAAACTAAAACCCTTATTGGATTATGTAAGAGATTTAGAATGTTGTGGTTGTTTGAATTGCACCCCTGTGGAATCCCCTGTGAAGACAATGGTGGTAGCTTGAACCCAAATGTTAACACAACCTACAACTACAAGATTGTGTGTGTGTGACAAAAATTAGGGGAGTTGTTGGGGTGCCAACAGGTTGCAAAGGAAGACATTTGTTCCCTCCACCTATGGGGTGTGTGTGTGTGTGTGTGTGTGTGCGTGTGAGGAGAGTTAACTCCATGTAAAAGGTAGTATTTAACTTTATCATTGCATCGAGAGTAGTGATGTGCATCTACAACCTAGAATGATAGGGATACTGTCACATATGTCATGTGGGTAACGCTTACATGCAAGATTCAAAAAAATATAATGCTGATAAAAAAAATAGTAATACTATATGTTAACCAAATATAGATACAAATATCTCTCTATATATGAAATAAAGTTGATACGTACATCAAATATAAAAATTGCTATATAGATAAATAAAAGGAGAGATACCAAATTCACACATAAATAGACATGATATAGATATTATATTTGCATAGAAATATTGCCGCCCCTCTCTTCATCTACACCTAGATCCATCTTAAATTATAAAAAAAAAATATACATCTAAAGAGATCTAATCCCTCTCAATGTTTGATATATCTAGAATAAAGATAGATCTACACTAGTTTGAGTACAACCTAATATGATAGAGATGTTTCCATGTTTGTCATGTAGGTAATGCTTACAATCATATGTTGCCTTAAAAAATAGAACACTCAAAAGAAATAATAATAGTAAGCTATATGTTAGTAAATATAGATATAAGCATAAATAAAAATATCTATGTATATATATATGAAAAGAGAGAGATTTGATATATACACCTAATACAAAAACAATATATAAGAGATAAAAATAGATAGCATTTATGTTTATGATTTGAGTTACAACAATACTTTTATTTATAATTGTGTTCTAAGAAGTTGTGTGAGATTACAACCAACTTAGATTCATCTTAAATGATCAAAAAATTTACACCTCAACTTGTAATTTTGCATATGCATATTTGCACAAGTTGTGTATTTTAAATTCTATGGAGTCGAAGAAGACTACAACTAACCTAGATCCATCTTAAATGATCAAAACATTTACACCTCAATAAATTTGATCCATCTTGATGCTTGATAGGTTCATATTTAATATGGATCTAATTAAAGAAGATCATCGAGATGGAAGTGTGAAATTTGAGTCAATGATCTTTTAAAAGGGAAAATTAAAGACAAAGGAAAATATAATATCGTGTTGACGGTAGAAACTTTTATAGGGAGATTACTTGTTTTGAGAGGGTAAATCTTCGAGATAGGAAGAAATCAAGGAAAGTTTAATTCAACATAAATTGTTGTCCAAGTAATTCACGAATTCGAGAATTTCAATAATTTGGGAATTATAGAAATTCGGGATTTAAAGATATTTTTGTTGTTCGAGAATTTGAGGAATTAGAAAACTTAAGAATTTAGAAAATTCATAATTTTGAGAATTCTACCCTCAAGAAATTGATGAAATAGCATGATAAAGTCCATACAAGATTATGGATCTTAGAGAAAAAAGTTATTTAAAAAACTTTTCTTTTATATTTTTTTGTTGTTGTAATAGTTCATAAAGTTTTAATAATTATAATTATAATATTAAGAAGATGTGCTAAAGTATAATAAGATGAGCTAAAATATAATGCTCCAATATAAAATAATGTAACAAAATTTAAAAATATATAAAATGTAGCTTTAATATTTAATAATAATAAATATTAAATGTAATAAATGTAATTAATAAAAACTAATTATATCATATAACCACATATGCACATATGAAGCAAATAAAAAGAATCAATGTTAATATACTTATGACTTAACCATGATGTGATATTATCAATTTCTCACAACAAATTCCTAATTAACTCATTAAAAAAATACATGGTAGGACCATTTGCATTACCAACTTATTCTTTCAACGTTCCATTTCTACAATAAGATTGTCCAACTCATCTTTTTCACAATAAATTCCTAATTAACCAAGCAAATAAAAAAATCACTTGATGAGTGAACCATGATGTGATATTATCAATTTCTCACAATAAACTCCTAATTAACTCATGAGAAAAAGACATGGTGAGACCACTTGCATTACTAATTTATTCTTTCAACCTTCTTTTTATGAAAAAAACAGTGTCCAACTCATCTTTCTCACAATAAATTCCTAATTAACTCATTAAAAAAGGACACTGTGAGACCAATTACACTGTGGAACTTATCCTTTCTAACCTTCCTTTTCTGCAAAAGGAATGTCCAACTCATACCACATGTTGTTTCTTGTATAGACAACTTTATCTACCAACCATTTTAGAGGTGCTTCTCAAATGAACAAATTTATAATCCTCCAATGATTTTATCATCTTTGACATCAATTGATTTAACTTTCCACTTCCCATGAAGAACTATTGGACTTGTTATTGTTCATCTTCGAATCTCCTAATAAGATGGTATTACTAAATCCCGCCATAGAGGCTTCCTTAATGCCATAGCTGAGGGCTTCAAAATCATCGTTATCAATAATATTATTAATCATAATTAAAGATATAATATATTATTACCCATCATAATTGTGCCGCTGATACACGAATAAATATGTAATAAAATTACAAATGGTTGGAAATATCTAAAAACATGTTAACGAGTTACATTCTCACTTGTCACCGAAGATTTCAATGGTATAGTAACAAGACCAATAGTGGCAAGGCAGCTAGTCCTTGCCTTAAAATTATGTTTATAATTGAGATATGGTCTGTGTTTATAACAAAAAAAAAATTATGATATTAATTTTGTTATTTATTATTGAAAAAAATAAAAATTAGTTTATATATTTGTTTTAACAGAATTAATCACCAAAGCAACATTAGTTATATATTTTTCCTATCAAAATAGGGTTATGATCTGTTTAAAAAAAAATATAATCATATTAAATAAACTTACAAATTTGTATTTTTTTTTCCGTACAAAACAAAGTAATATAAAAATTGGAAACAATAGTTTATGAAAATAAATATGGCCTTAATTGAAAGTGTAATATTGCACTTTTCAAATACTTGTAAATAATTTTTATTTAAACAAAGACAATTTTTTATATTTATAGATATATTTTAATTTATTTATTAGTAATATTTAATCTTAAATAAAATTTAAAATAAGTTATTAAATAAGACTCTAAATGATATGCATCTTTAAGACTTCTTATTCAAGCTGCCAAGTTAATAAAAGTATCAAATTTTAGTAACGTGTTGTGTAGGGTAGGCACATGGTATATCTATGTTACTAGTTAGAGCTTTGTAGTTTATTTTATATGTATTCTTATGGGTTTATCAATATTTTCTACACTTCTCCACAATTTATCCATCTTTATAAGAACATAGAATTTAAAATGATTATGTTAAAATATTAAGATTAATAAATTGTTTTTTTTCAACAATGTAAAAACTTACTATAAAATAGAAAAGCATTGTCCTTATATATCATAGTTTTTGTAAAAAAAAAAATGTTACAAATAGCTCCAATAATTTAAATTAATTAAATACTGCACAGCATGCTTTCACCACTAAACGACAGTTTTCTCCATTATTAGAAGCATTAACACGGATAAAAAACACAAATGATAGCCATGTTGGATTGGCCAAGGTGATGTCACATGAATCAATTTTCTAAAAGCCAAAGAAGATTCACCACCTGTGGAAGTCTTGGTTGTAACACACATCGTATCTTTATTAATTATTATGTGAACCGTTCGAAGCCTTTCATTAAAACAATGATCAATGAATTCTCTGGATATTGTGAGGTTTTATATACTGCGTAAAATAAATGTGAATGAAAAATAACAGCGGGCGTGTTTTCTCAAAATTGTGGCTGAAGAAACCTGTTGTATCCTGGGCTTGGAAAAGCATGGGTCATTATAACCACCAGCTACGATGTATTTTTCTATCCGATCAATCTCATCATATTTACAACATGTTGTCATGCACTGTACAACATATCTTGACATTTAAATATTATCATTAATGAAATGGTAAAGAAGTCACAATCAGATCATCTCGGCTATAAATGCTTAAGGCTGCAAGGTTGTAAATTGACAAATGGCATATCACAGTTTTTTTGTGATTTTTATTTTTAATTTTAATTTTTAAGTCTGACAATTATTTTGCACAGCAGGGATATATTATCAAATCAATGCTTTTAACCAATTATAAAATAGGATTTTTGAATTTCAAATATTCAAAAAATATTTTTTATTTTCGAAATATTAAACTTAATATATAAATATAACAAAAAGATTTGAAAACCTTATAAACTGTTTTAGTAATTAATATAAAGTCAAAGTCATTTAACGACTAACCGATTGCGAAATTCCCTGCTATGGCAGGGACTAATAAAGGTCAACTCCCATTATAACTCACATAATGTATATCTTCATATACTAAAGTAGATATATTTATCTACTATATAATATTTACAGGTCATTATCCAATGGGCTCGAGGAAAATACAATTTGCAAGTCGTGACTCTGAACAATTGGTGCGTTGAAGTATATCTATAGGAAGGCAAACTGTGATGTTGACTATTTATCCAAAGATGTTATGCTGGAGAAAGAAGGTCTTTTAAAGTGGCTAGAGTTTGAAAATACTACCTTGGTGGACCAGCGACTTTTTAACATTTTTTAGATATGATTCCTTTAAGTGGCTTATGTTTTGATGTATTTATCTAAGTTATCATTACTCTTGTGGATCTGGAGTATTTGAGATAGGAAAGTAGAATTGTTAAGACTAGATTTTTGTTTTGTACTTTGTTATGCATGAACTGTAGAAGAAGATGCTAAGTCTCTACTAGATCTTTGATGATATGTAATGACGATGTACTTTTTGATTCAAGTTATTTGAATATCAAAAGTATAGTTTTTACCCTGCTGAAAAAGGTTAATATAAAATAAAGGTTTAAAAGGGGGATTAATTAGATTAATCTTGCTTGTTAGAAGATAGGACCAATTAAAAATTAAATATACCAAGAAATGAGAGTTAAAAGAAGGGAAACGTAAAATCATTTTTAATTTTTACTTGTACTAATTTTGGTGTTATTTTGGTGAGATTGAGGAATTTTGGTTTGGTTTGAAATGTCTCCTGGTGTTGATGTATGTTTTCAATGGGTTATAAAAGACTATCGAAATGAGGAAATGAGGGGATGGCAATGTGAATTCAAATTGATTTGCTAAGTGGGGAAGTGAGTCTAGGGAAATTAGAGCTAAAGGCATTCAACTAGTGAGATTGATTCAGATAATAGGGAAGTTGCCATAGTTTTGGTAGAAGTAGATTTGAGGGTCTTTAAACAACTGGTTGAGGGGTTTGGTTGGGTGAATAATCATACTTCCTCAACCAATTATCACCATTAGTTCTTCACCCGAAGATCTATAGGTAAACCATGTAGTTGAATTATGGAGAAGCTAAGTTAATTTAAGTTTATATCAGTTGTTATTTGTTTACATTTAAAGGAAATTCCTTTGAAAATGCTAGCAACTCGCTGAAATAAATGAACTTGAACTTTGCATATGATAAATTTAACAAGGTTTCAATTACTGAAATTGAATGAAAGATTATGCAATTTTGTTTTCTTTCCTTTTTATTTTATTGTATCTTAGCATGGTGAGAGAAATATTTGTTTTGATATTTAACTGTAGTCATGCCCTCGGTAGTTATGAATTTATGTTGTTGATAGAAAGAAGGAATGTGTGTTACACTTAGAGCACTAAACTAGATATTAAAAGAAAATTTTGCAAGAAGAGGCATATTTTTTAGTTAGAAAAGATAACTCTTACATATAGACAATGTATATTTTTAAGAAGAGCCTCTTGGAGTCTCACATTAGTATATACCGAATTATAGGGAGATGACACAATGTAACATATAAGTACACATTTAAAGTATAAAATTAGTATGATATATTCTATGGGAGGCCATGGTGTTGCACGCAGATTTGAGGTTGGAAAACAAGATAGTTATTATTCCATTGTTAATAATTCATTCTTTTACATAGAACCATTTTTTCATATAGGCATACAGAATAGGGGCGTCACATTTGACCATGTCCCCCCTTTTTTAATAGATATTATACTTAACTACTTAATCGATAACTAAGTTATATTATTTACTATCATTTGATTCTCATACCATGCCCAACCATAATGCATCAATTTATATCACAATCCACTTGTCTACATATTTCTTACAATTTCAATCTTCCTCTACATCTTCTTTTGATGTTTCCTAGCATGAATCACAACCTATAAATGGGAAAATGAATAGATATAGAATCTCCTTGAACAAATATAACCTATATTAATCCTATATCTATACTATGTACTAACACAATGATATCTAAAATTCATTGAATTTCATTTATTTGGTGACCATCTTATTTTAATTTCTTATAGATTAAACATGGTTGAGTCTAGGAACTCTACACCTAGTTTTCATGAGCATCTACACCACACATAGGAACAAATATGTATGCATGCAATATAGATTTTTTTATATTTAAAACTAGACCTATTACTTTTCCAAATGTTGATTGCTTAGATTAGAATGAATGAGAAGGTGTCGCTCCAATTGAGAGGAGGTGGTGCTTTGGATTTTTCTGTTGCTTCCACTAGCTCCTTGACCACCCCTCCACAAATAATCTTATGCCTATATGTTGATTTTTTTTTCACCAACAAGAGTCCACTAATGAAGCTTGCATGACATACATGGACGGGTTGTGTTCAACAAGTATGATTGTGAGGAGGGTGCACTCATTGGAGGGAACAACCACGATACTTTATGGCCTTTGGATGAAGAAACACTATGGGAAGAGTTGTGTCGTGATACACATTTTAACACCTATGAGAATATAAAAAATATAGGTGAAGTGTTAATTGATTAGCATTTTGTGTGTCATTTAGTGAGGTAAATTGTGACAAATTGATAAATTACTTATAGAAGGCAATGTGAATAGTTCCTCAACAAGGAATGTTGCAAGTTTTGACTTGTATATGTACAACCACTAGGGGAGGAGTAGTATTGTAATTCGATGACATCGTGATGCACATACTATGACATTCAAGCTAAATCAAAATTGTAGGAGCAATGCAAGCTATCGAGTGTGATTTATGTCATTTATTGAATCAAATTGATAACCATGAGTGTTAGAGCATATTAACCCTCTCCATAACATCAATCTCTCACATATGAACTTAGATATCAGTCTCATGATTCCACTGGTCCAAATTCTAGTCAATTTTACCGTCTAAGCCACCATAGAGCTTCCTTCCAAACTCCAAGAGATCAATCTGTTATTTATAGGTCCTATGCCATTTATAGGTCATCATTGAGATCCTAGCAATATATTTTCGGCATATGAGGGCGCATTCCTTCAACCATGGCTTCTTTTCTCTAATTTTAGGGTCCCACACTACAAGTTATAGTTGTGGAGTGAATCTAGGGAGTTTAATCCATTGTTCGGGGACTTCAAGTGCCTAATTGTTTGCTATTATGGGACAATAACACCCTCCTTGAGTCTTTTTAGCAAGACTCATCACATGCATGAGTTAATCATTCAATTATCCCTTGATTTTAGGTGTCCAAGTCCACTTAGGTTAGTTATGAGGTTGTTAAATCACCTTTGAGATATTGCATGGATACCATAGGGCACTTTAGCTCTAGTTAATCCTAGATAGGTTGCCATGCATTCCAATTCGAATTGCCTCTATTACCAATTCAATTTTTCCTATATGTAATATTGATTCATTCTTGTATAGTTGATGGAATACAATAGTTTAATGTGTTATTGAAAAATATCTTGCATATTCTTTCTTGTTTTGATGATTAATGACACGATTTTGTCACTTATATGATTGCGTGTAAACTATATTGCTTTCTTGTTTAGAATCTAGATCTTATGCTCCAAAATCTTATATGGTGTCGAAGATCTAGGGATTCTAAAGGAGTTGTTGTATAGATTCGTAGGCAAAGAGAACATTTGTAGGTTGAAGGAGCTATTAGGAGCACATCGGTTTAAATGGAGTTATCTCCCCATCAAATCCTTACTCCCTTAAATTTATTGAGTGGAAATAAAGAAATGGGATGCTCTTGCGAATGAAGGGACTCTATAGGATCACTATGGGAACCAAAGTAGATCCAAATTTTGTAGTAGAGAATTCAAAGTACCTGAACATAATGGACGAAGCCTTCATATTTCTATGCTACTCAATATCGATGGATCTCATATATCACATCGAAGAAGAAAAGTATCCAAATGGCATATGGACCATATTGTTATTTGGAAAGCAAGATGAGATGAGGGGGCACCAAATGGAGATTGAGCTACTCTATCTAATCCCTTGTAACTTCAAATCCATACAATATTTCTTCACCAAATTTAGGTATATACTACCTAAGCTCAAGATGTGCAAGATAAACAAAGATATTAATCAATTAGTGCTCTCAATTGTATCAAAATTGGGGATGGAATATATTGTTTTTGTCTCCTCCTTACATTCAACAAGATTGGCACTTGGTGCCTCATGGAAGATGCCTAGATTGGATAACTTTGTAGCCTCACTTCTCCAAGATCAATATAAGCTCACTCAAATGGAATTCCTTAAGTTATCAAAGGAACATTCCCTTGTAGCCAATAAAGGAAACAAGAAGAAGAGCTGCCAAGAAAAAATCCCATTAAAAGGAAAGAAGGAACACAATCTAAGACATGCACAAAAATATTCAGACTTCAATGTTGGAAAGACCGAGAATGAGCAGCAATTATGTGCATACTGCAGGAAGGACCCACATAGAGAACATGATTGGTGATACAAGAGGTTCAATGAAGAATTAGAAGAGGAGAAGTGAACCAAGGAAGGTGCCACACTAGAGAAGGTCCCAAAAACAAATTCTTATTGATGAAGATATCAAAAATTTCTCCTCAATTACCTTAGTTTCTACATCTTTTGCTCCTACATTTCACATAGTTCCTCATAAATGATTCAAAGGATTTCCTCCATTCGAAGCTTGGAGTGATCAAGAACCAATTTTCAAGAACTTCAAATTATTTGGATCTTGTGAATGGTCTCACATTCCTTCCAAGAGAAGAAGGGGCTCACAAAATATTGCACACATATTCACAAAAACTTTCACTGAGAAGGAGTTCACACAACTACAACCTTCCTTGGGATTCAAGGAACCTTCAAAGCGTGATCCTTAGCCTACTCATTCAATAATATATATATATTTTTTATGGAGGGGCGGTGGATTTTTCCAATGAGGTTTCCCTCTTTACTCATTTCCTAAAAGAAAATTTCATGTACATGGGTACCTAACATGGCTACAAATTGTCGGGACACATTTCTTTTTTTCATTTATTTCACTTAGTTTGGCTTATGGGGGGGTGTTAGAGCATATTAATCCTATCCATAACATCAATATCTCACCTAGGAACTTAGATCTTAGTGCCATGATTTCATTGGTCCAAATTCTAGTCAATTTGACCATTTGATCCACCACATAGCTTCCTCGCAAAGGTACAAGGGACCAATATGCTATTTATAGGTAATCTACCACTTATAGGTCATCATTGAGATCCTAACCATCTATTTTTGGCATAGGAGGGCACATTCCTTCAATTAGGGCTTATTTTCCTTGATTTTAGGCTCCCCACGCTACAAGTTAGAGTTGTGGAGTGAATACAGGGAATTTAATCCACTGTTAGAGGACTCCTAGTGCTTCCCTTTTTTCTTTTCTGAGACAGTAGCACCCTCCTTGAATATTTTTAGCAAGGTTCCTCACATGGATGAGTTAATCATTCAATTCTCCCTTGTTTTTAGGTGTCTGGGGTCCACTTAGGTTAGTTATGAGGTTGTTAACTCACCTATTAGATATTGCATGGGTACCACAAGGCATTTTAGCTCTAGTTAATCCCATCTAGGTTATCATGCTCTCCAATTTGAATCGCCTCTCTTACCAATTCGAATTTTCCTACATGTAAGATAGATTCATTCTTGTACAGTTCATGGAATACAATAGTTTAATGTGTTATTGAAAGATATCTTGCATATTCTTTCTTGTCTTGATAATTAATGACATGATTTTGTGACTTATCTGATTGCTTACAAACTATATCACTTTCTTGCTTAGAATCTAGATCTTGTGCTCCAAAATCTTATAATGAGAACCCGATTGAATAAATTGAGGACTAATTACCTAGAATGGAGACTTGAACAATGCCTCGATAAGAAGTGTCGGAAAATGCTTGAATGTCTAATGTGTCTTAGGGGAGGAAACACACTTAATCCTCCTTGTTGGGGATTTGAACTCCTTGTTGAAGGAAGTCGATTTCTATGTTGGGCAAATTTCTTCCTAGCAAAGTGATTTCTATGGTATAACATATTGAAACCCTTAAATATATATCCTTATGGGAGAACTTATTTTTTACAAAGTGATTTCCCTTGTAGAAGGTTAACATATTTGTGAAATAAGAATTGGAAGTGCATGCTCTGGGGGCAACTAAAACTCTTGTTGGATTATGGAATACATTTAGAATGTTGTGGTTGCTTGAATTGCACCCCTGTGGAATCCCCTGTGAATACAATGGTGGTAGCTTGAACCCAAATGTTAACACAACCTACAACTACAAGATTGTGTGCGGGGGGTTTATAGGAGAGTTAACTCCATGTAAAAGGTAGTATGTAACTTTATCATTGCACCGATAGTAGTGGCGTGCATCTACAACCTAGAATGATAGGGATGTTGTCACATATGTCAAGTGGGTAATGCTTACATGCAGAATTCAAAAAAATATAATATTGATAACAAATAATAGTAATACTATATGTTAACCAAATATAGATACAAATATCTCTCTATATATGAAATAAAGTTGATACGTACATCAAATATAAAAATTGCTTTTAAATAGAGAAAAAAAAGGAGAGATACCAAATTCACACATAAATACACATGATATAGATATTATATTTACATAGAAATGTTGTCGCCCCTCTCTTCATCTACACCTAGATCCATCTTAAATGATAAAAAAATATGCATCTGAAGAGATCTAATCCCTCTCAATGCTTGATAGATCTAGAGTAAAGATAGATCTACACTAGTATGAGTACAACCCAATATGATAGAGATGTTTCCATGTTTGTCATGTAGGTAATGAGCTTACAATCATATGTTTCCTTAAAAATAGAACACTCATAATAAATAACAATAGTAAGCTATATGTTAGTAACTATAGATATAAGCATAAATAAAAATATCTCTATATATATGAAAAAGAGAGAGATTTGATATATACACCTAATACAAAAACAATATATAAGAGATAAAAATAGATAGCATTTATGTTTATGGTTTGGGTTACAACAATATTTTTATTTATAATTGTGTTCTAAGAAGTTGTGTGAGACTACAACCAACTTAGATTCATCTTAAATGATAAAAAAAATTACACCTCAACTTGTAATTTTGCATATCCATAATTGCACAAGTTGTGACTTTTAAATTCTATGGAGTCGAGGAAGATTATAACCTAGATCCATCTTAAATGATAAAAAAAATTACACCTCAATAAATTTGATCCCTCTCGATGCTTGATAGATTCATATTTAATATGGATCTAATTAAAGAAGATCATTGAGATGGAAGTGTGAAATTTGAGTCAATGATCTTTTAAAAGGGAAAGTTAAATACAAAGGAAAATATAATATCGCCTTGACGGTGAAAATGTTTATAATGGAAAAAATCATTTGAGCTTGAATATGAAGTTGAGAAATGTGAAAAATGGAACATAGGGAGTTTACTTGTTTTGAGAGGGTAAATCTTCGAGATAGAAAGAAATCAAAGAAGATTTAAATCAACATGAATTGTTGTTCAAGTAATTCACGAATTCAAGAATTTCAATAATTTAGAAATTCTAGAAATTTGGCATTTAAAGATACTTTAGTTGTTCGAAAATTCGAGGAATTGAAGAACTTAAAAAATTTTAAAATTCATAAGTTTGAGAATTCTACCCTAAAAAAGGTGATGAGATAGCTTAATAAAGTCCATAATTAAATTATAGATCGTAAAGGAGAAAAGTTACTTAAAAAACTTTTCTTTTATTTTTTGTTGTTGTTGTAGTTCATAAAGTTTTAATAGTTATAATTATAATATTAAGAAGATGGGCTAAAGTATAATGCTCCAATATAAAATAATGTAACAAAATTTAAAAGTATATAAAATATAGTTTTAATATTTAATAATAGTAAACATTAAATATAATTAATATAATTAAGAAAAACTAATTATATCATATAACCATATATTAAACAAATAAAAAGAATGAGTGTTGATATACTTGTGCCTTAACCATGATGTGATATTATCAATTTCTCACAGGAAATTCCTAATTAACTCATTAAAAAAATACATCCGGTAGGACCAGTTGCATTACCAACTTATTCTTTCCCCCCTTCCTTTTCTACAATCAAATTGTCCAGCTCATCTTTTTCATAATAAATTCCTACTTAACTAAGCAAATAAAAAGAATCACTTCATAAATGAAGCATGATTTGATATTATCAATTTCTCACCATAAATTCCTAAATTCCTAAATTCCTAATTAACTCATTAGAAAGAGACATATTGAAACCACTTGCATTACTAATTTATCCTTTCAACCTTCTTTTTAGAGGTGCTTCTCAAATGAACAAATTTATAATCCTCCAATGATTTTATCATCATTTGACATCAATTGTTCATCTTCGAATCTCCTAATAAGATGGTATTACTAAATCCCGCCATAATAATAAATCATAATTAAAGATATAATTAATTATTACCCATCATAATTGTGCCTTCCATACACGAATAAATAAATATGTGATCAAATTACAAATGGTTGGAAATATCTAAAAACATGTTAACGAGTTACATTCTCATTTGTCACCGAAGATACCAATGGTATAGTAATAAAGTTTCAACTCCCATTATAATTCTCATAATGTATATCTTCATGCATAATGTAGATATATTTATCTATTATATATGGTAAAAATAATGTTGTGATAAATAAATTGTAATTAATAATATTAATCATCAATCTAGATCTATCTAAACTCTGTATTTCTCATGCGTCGAGAGGGATCAAATCTTTTGAGGTGCAAACATTTTTAATTGTCAAACTCTTGTTAGATAGGTTTGCACCTCAAGGGATTTTATCCCTATCGGTGCATGGTAGACACGGAGTTTAGATGGATTTAGGTTGGTTGCAATCCGAGGCGGTCACATTAAATTTGTAGATGATCATGATTATGTATATGAAGTATGTAAAAGGTAACTTCAATAGTTCAATGAGAAATAGGTAAATAATAATGTTGAATGATGACACATGTGAATAGTAAGAAAGAAAGAGGATGTGTATAATCAATGAGAAATCGGTTATCTGTAAATGCTACCGATATATTATCCTCATTTTGAATTTACTCTGTTGCGGTTATCTAAACATTTATTGCATCAGATGAAGTATTTAAAAGGTAACTTCAATAGTTAAATGAGAAATCAGGTGAATAACATTGTTGAATGAGGAAACATGTGAATAGTAAGAAAGTAAGAGGATGTGTATAATCAATAAAAATAGATTATCTACAAATTTTACCGGTAGCATATCTACAAATGCTACCGATATATTACCCTTATTTTGAATTTATACATTGTTGGGGCTATCTCAACATTTCTTGCATCATTAATCCAGTCGAACAGTTACATGCTCAGCTCTGGCATAGATATCATAATCAATTATTCTGTGTTCTTGTTGTTGGTCAACTTCCATTTATTGTGATCATTTTTGGAAAAATACTCTATGTTTCTCATATTCTTTTTCTCTCTTCCTACTTTTGGTCAGGTGTGATTTGTTGTGATTGAATTTGTCGTCGTGCTCTTTGTTGTTCATTTTTTTTCCTTCTTCATTCTTCTTTTTGTTCATTAGTGATATCTTCTAACTTCTTTCTATGTCGCCTAACATATTCTCATGTCTATCTTCTTACTTCCTCATAATGCAAATCATCCATATCTTCATTATGAGAAGACGTGATAACATGAATTAATGTACCACAATCAAGCACCATAGTTAATTTTATTGAATCAAATAAAACTGAAATAAATGCATTGTACTCAATCAAGAACCATAGTCAATTGAATTGAATTGGACAACACTGAAATCAATGCACTATAATCAATCAAGAGCCATAGTCTATTGAATTGAATTGGACAACACTGAAATCAATGCACTGTACTCAAACAAGAGACATAATCAATTAAATTGAATCGAATAATTGAAATTAATGCACTGTACTCAATCAAGAAACCATAGTCAATTGAATTGAAATGGATAACAATGAAATCAATGCATTGTACTCAATCAAGAGCCATCGCCAATTGAATTGAATCAGATAACATTGAAATCAATACACTGTATTCAATCATGAGCCATAATCAATTGAATTTAATCGAATAACACTGTAATAAATGCATTGTACTTAATTAGGAACCATATTCAATTTAATTGAATTAGATAACACTGAAATCAATGCACTGTACTCAATCAAGAGCCATAGTCAATTGAATTGAATTAATTAACACTAAAATCAATACATTAAACTCGATCAAGAGCCATAGTCAATTGAAATGAATCAGATAACACTGAAATCAACACAGTGTACTCAATCAAAAACCATAGTTAATTGAATTAAATTAGATAGCACTGTACTTAATCAAGAGCCATAATATTATTGTGGACCAATGTTATTAACTGTAATATTGCCGACTAAAAAATTAATATCATGGACCCTATAACCTTATTATTATTAACCCTCTTAGTACCAAATAATATTATTAACCTTAATATTATATATATATATTTAACCGTAACCCTAATATTATAAACATTTTAACTTACTCCTATTAAAATCCATATCTAAATGCATGCTCAACTCACTCCTACTACAATCCATAACTAAATAATTTTATTTCATTCTTAACTCGCTCCTATAACCATCCATAATTTTAGTAAATTTTGTTGTAACTCAATTCCAAAAGAAAAAAATTGTTGTAACTCAATTCCAAAAGAAATGGAATGATTCAACCCTTAAATCCATCTAAAGAACAATATAGTATAACTATATTGTCATCTTTATTTGCCATGTTGCACGATGGTCTTGAGTTTCAGCTTGATAACAGTGACGATTCATGGTATTATGTTTCCCGAGTTTGCCATGTTGCAACCAAAGAAAAACATAATCCCAGGAATGGTCACCTTTAAAAGGCTAAAACTCAAGACCATTGTTTTCCATCAATTAGATTCTCAATTCAAAATGCACAATCATAAGGCATGACATTCTCAAAAAAAAAAAATCCACAATGTTATCTCTATGACGATGTTTTCTATGGTTTAACAGCCACAAGAGGGAGAGGGTGTTTTATAGAGAAAACAATGCACAATTAAATAAAAGCCTAGATAGTGCCACCGGTAAGTTAATGGGTAAAATCTACCTTATTGGGGCCAAACACCTAATTTAGGACCATAATAAATCTTGCGATTCTGTCAAAATTGTGGAGCCTGTTTTGCATTACAATAAACAGAAAGATTGGTCTTTCACACTCAAGCCAACATCGGTATAATTTAGGATTATATAGGTTATAAGCCCTAGATTGTAGATCATGTAATCAAATTCCTAAATTATAGTTCCTTAAATTATATGTAAACACTAGGCATAATTTATAGGACTGTTGAGATCATGGAAGCTAGCAAAGTGCATACAAAGAGAGCACTGGTTGATAATGGAACATATGGTTTATAGGTGTGTTTATGGTTTATGGTTTTATGTAAATTATTATATTATTTCCTACGTGCATCTTGTCATTTTATCTTCTGAATTTTGTGGAATTGTAAATATAACACATGATAAAAGCCTAGATAGTGCCATGGGTAAGTTAATGGGTAAAATATACCTTATTGGGACCAAACAACTAATTTAGGACCATAATAAATCTTGTGGTTCTGTCAAAATTGTGGAGCCAGTTTTGCATTACAATAAACAGAAAGATTGGTCTTACACACTCAAGCCAACATCAGTATAATTTAGGATTAGAAACTAAGTTATTTAATAAAGACCTAGATATACCTAATATCATCTAATAATTCTTAAAATGGGTATAGCTAATATTTTTGTATGTAAGAGAATTAATGTGCCAATCTTCTAAGTGTTTCATTTACAGAGTTCAAGAACTCTAAAATTATATTCACAATATTTGCTCTCCTAGTACTGACCATAGTTTACTTGCAGCCCTATTACCACTGCTACTAGGATTAAATGGTTCTATGGACCCTCTAAGTTCTATTTGCATGGACGTGTGGGACACGTGGCTAATCAAGTTTGTGAGTTGACAGATAAATGGTAGTGTGGAAGAGACTAAGGAATCACACCATCTGTTTCATATATAATTCAATAACAAATATAAAGTGTAAATGACTAGGGTAATAAATAAATTGATTGTCGAGATGAAACACTCACAATAGTAAATGACTCAATGAATTGTAAAAAATATTCATGAAATTATTATTAAATTTCTATATAAAAAGAACTTATAAGGCGAAAGCCTTAAGATGAGTGTATAAACATTATATAAGAACATGAACAAAAAATATAAATGTAAGGAACATGCAAATTTAGTTCTAAGTAGGTTAATTTACGACTCGTCATTGACGTAAATATATTTTTTTCTATTTTTTCTAAATACAACCCTCTCATTTAAATGCTTAATCAAATATCTCAATATCTGAACATTTATTTCATTGACAACTAGATGAGTACATCATTTAACCTCTAAACATAAACAACATCGACGCTTAAATGTTTATATAAATGGGGACTTTAATGTTTATCATATGGCTAAATTATTATTATTATCATGTTTATTGACAATCCAGAGATTTTAAGAAGCGCAGGGATACCTGTAAAACTAACTCGCAGATAGCAATTCGTTGAACCCAACAAACAGGAGCAATCCAAAAACTCACAGAACCAAACACAAACACCAACGCCGCACAGGAGCAAATCACCAACTCGCCGAACGAAAATAATTGTCCTGCAAACATCAACAAATTTAATTAGCAACGGATAACAAAAAAAAATGAGACCGAAAACGAAAACGAAACAACTAGAAACTAAAACGATACCTGCAAAATCAACGCGCTATCAACTCCACGCCGATGATGTAACCTCCACGCCGAAGCTAAATTGAACCCGCAATCTGTAGGTGGTGGTGGATCCGACGGGGAGCGGATGTCGAAAGGGTGTCAAATGGTAGGATGAGAGATTAGGTGACGAGATGGTGAGATGGGGGGTGGCGGATGGCGAGATGTCGGGTCGGGTTGCGAAATGGCAGTTGACGAAACGATGGCGACAAAGGGTGGTGAGATCGTTGACGACAGTATCAAGGTCCACAGACGGAGAGAATCCATAGACGGGGTCGCAAAAGGGTCGCCCAATGGGGTCGGAAAGGGGTCCACAGGCGAGGTCCAAAACTTCTGCCAAAGAAAATGACAAATAATGGACGCAGCTGGGCTTTTATGCAAAAACATTATTCAGACAAATAATTATTCGGCCGAATAAACTAACAAACTTGGAGATTTTTTTCGGCGGGCACTGCCTCGCACACACTTCGAGGTCCCCGTTAATTTAAATGGAGAACCGTTACTAGTTATTCAGCCGATTAATGTTATTATTCGGCCGAATAACCTCCGCTACATTTTCTTGCACTTGATTCTCACGGAAGTGTTACCCACCTTCACGTTTTCACCCCTTATCTATCTTTTTATCAGAATTTTTGTAATTTCCATTTAGATTGAGTAAAGAATAATATACAAAGTAAAAATAAATAATTTTTACAAAGGTTAATATCACGTTAAATAAATCTTTTTAGTGAGAATGTGCATTTAAAAAAACAATTACCCAATCGCGAAGAGAAACACTTGCTACTAAACAATTACCCAATATATGTGAGAAGCACTTGCAATAAATCTTAACTTAACAACTTAAGAGTATATACAAACCTTTTTCTAAATGACTCAAATTAACTTAAGAAATAAATGAGAATTATTACTAAGCATTGAACAATTAAACTTTATTTTAAATATTTTTGTTTAGACTATTAAAGTACTTCTCGACAAACAATATTAAATTTGAATGGTGTAAAAGTTTGGTATATATTCTTAAATTTAAACTGACATCAATTTAATTTCTCTTTTAATTTATTTTAAAGTTTATTTTTTTTATTTTATCTATCTTTTTGCAATTGCCATTTAAATTGAGTAAAGAATAATATACAAAGGAAAAGTAAAAATAAATATTTTTTACAAAAGTTAATATCACGGTTAAAGAAATCATTTAAGTGAGAATGTGTCTTTAAAGAAACAAGTACACAATCCGTACGAGAAGCACCTACTATTAAACAATTACTATTTGTATAACTTTACTATATTTATTTATTTACGATAGTAATAAATGAGAATTGGTGTAAAAATTTTGTATATATCCCTAAATTTAAGCATACGTCAATTTAATTATTTTTTTTTAATTTTATTTTAAAGTTTTGTATTTTCTAATTTTATTTAAGCCGACATCAATTTAATTTTGATTTTTTTTGTGCATAGCTACGTTACGTGACAACATTTCCCCCTTAGTGGAATTTTGATTTTGTTTTTATTTTATTTTAATTAAGCCGACATGAATATTTTTTAATTTAATTTTAATTTTTTTATTAGTGTGCATAACGCTACGTGACCAATGTTGAAATTTGACGGGTAAATAGCCGTCATTTGCCATTTTACACTACTGCCACATATGTATAAGTTATTACTAATAAATAATTAGTAATAGTAATTCTAATTTTTGTCATGGTCTCCTTGTGTAAACTTGACTCAATCATGATTTTTGGGCCCATGGTATTTGATGGCCCATGGCAATGGCCCATTGTATTGCTTGTGAAGAACCCTATTTAAAGGTTTCTATTATAAAACTTATTTATCATTATGTGTGTGCTTGATTTAATCATTATGTTTATTATTTTTATTTTTTATTATTATATGTTTGTATTGTATGAGGCAAGTTTTGAGAATTCAATTTTTCATATAGTTATTATAAATGTTATTTAAACAAAAAACAACCATTATTATAACGGGTAAAATTGAGATTTAAACGTCAAATGAAAGACAATGTTAAAATTAAAATGTCATATAAAAATTTATTGACGTGCAAGGTAGGACATCAAATTTCAACCCTGGATATGACAAAATCTCTCCCATATTGGGCTGTAGAGCACCTCTCGGGGCAAAAATCAAAATAAAAGTATTATCTATATTTATGTAGTAGGTTTTTTTTTCTTGAAAGTATTGAGTAGATAATGATATGCTAAATATTAATCATTTATCAACTATTAATTTACTCAGTGTTAACTATCCACTTAGTAATATTCTACTTCACTTGTCATTGTAACTTCATGAATGAGAGGGAAAATGTGTTAATCAATTTTGACTGTACACTTAGCACCATTCTACTTGGTTTGTCAGAATAACTTCATAAATGAGAGGGAAGATGTGTTCCTCAATTTTGACTATCCACTTAGCACCATTCTACTCTATTTGTCAAAGTAGCTTCATGAATGAGAGGGCATATGTGTTCCTATTATCATAGAAACAAGTTGAATCTAGAACTGTGAGAAGTGCAACTGTAAAGTGTCAAGGTTTTTTCCTCCTCATCAATATGTTTGATCCTTGGCATGCATTATGCATAATCTTGGTAAAGGATCTCTTGGAATTATTAACTCTTGCAGATAATTGGTGATGTAATGGGATTATATGGAGCTTTGTCACGGGAACATCAGAATGGTTTCCTTTATCAGAAGGATTTGCATGTCTGGGATGTGTTTTTTTTCTATTGGACTTGCAAATGGTAGTTAGAATTGAGTTCAAAGTTGGATGAAAGATTGACCTAGGTTTTACCCACTTGCTCCATTGGTAAGACCTTCAATCCATGGGATGAGAGCTTGAAGTTTGATGTCTACAATACTATCTATGTGTGATTTTTTCCTTCAAATTCTATTCCAAAAATGCATTGTTTTTATCATTGTCTATTCCAAAATACATTGTTTTTATGGTTGTTATTTTGAAATGATTATCAAAGTGTTTTTTTTGTACCTATAGCTTTCAAGTGTATGTCCAACTAGGGATAAGTGCTCCTTGTTTCCCTAAATACCTCACAAAGATATAGCGCAAGATGTGATCTACTGTAACTAATGTTCCATTGTTTGCTTTTGACCTTTGCTCGTATTCAAATTCAAATTATTGGAATGGTGTTGATTGCTTCTACTCAAATTAAAATGGAATAGCATTGAAAGTGCTCATATTCAAATTCAAATTGGCCATGACGTTTGTTTGTACACTATCGTCCCCATCAACCTTCATGGACAATTTGTGTTCAATATTGCTCACCATATACTATGCCCTTCTTTGATTCCCTCACAATAATAAGTCAAGAAATTTCTTAACTCGACACTGCAAAGATGAATTTTATGGTCTTATTTGGTCCCATGCTAAGAATAAGTCAAATCCACTACACACCATCGGAGGTTACAATACCTTTGATTGTCATCTTGCAGTCAAGGATTTAATTAATGATAGCTTGTTAAAGAATAGGGAGATCCTTTTGCATAGTCTTCTATTCATTCTTCTTACTCAAACTTTGTACATATATAAAATTTAAACCAAAATAATCTTAATGTGAAAAAAACAATACAAAATCAGTGACATGTTTGAGAATAACCATATAGCATGCTTACATATTTTATATATTGTTTACAACCCCCTTTATTTTTTGGATATCAACATTGCAAAATTAGAAAGAGATTCAAAGTGATAAGACCCCACACACCAAATTGGTTTCCTTTAACACTTTATCCAATGAAATGGCCCTCCAATATTCAATGTAACGCCATGGTAAAGTATGCTTAAATCAAATTTCCATTGAGTGTGGATTTTACTATGTGACTACTCATATGAACACAATGACCCTCCAATATTATTTTAAATATGACATAACTATACAATTTATTTTTAATTTAGATCTTAAATTAATATTGTAAAAAAATTACAAAAATACAAGGCAAGTTTGCAATGAGCCTCACAAAGGGAGAAACACCCAGGCACTGAGACATCGAGAGGACTGTTGAAATTTGCACTGAGCCTCCCGGAGGGGGAAACACCTAGGCTTATAATCAAAATAAAACTGTGAATAACTACTAGAGCATCTTTTCTAACTGTCGTTATATGGTGCCATACACATGGACTATTTGAGACCAGAAAAATCCCAGATTGATGGGTTCAAATAGAGACATGTGACAAACTTTAAAATTTAAGAAAACAACGGAAGGTTAAACCATTCCAAACCGAAGAGACGTGGGTCAAGCATCATTGTTGAGGAGGATTCTAATAGTCAGTATCCTGGCAACGCCTTTGATGTGGAGGCTCTTCCTTGATTTCTCGCTAGTGGCTGTTTTCCCAAGCATCCCTCTTCATGGTTCCTGAGTGAGGCTCAATAGGATTCACATCTCTCACGTCATAGGTTTTCTCTTCCTTCATTTTGGCATCTTGCACATCCCCTGCCATCTCCACCGAAGCCACATCCGCCACCTCCGTATCAACAATCATTGCAAGGAGCGATGAAGGCAGGTTGAATAATTCAGCAATGTCAGCGCACCATTCTATCACAACCTGGACCCTCACTAGTAGATTTGAACCCAAAATCTGATGAGCAAATCCGACGACCTCCAACGAAATGGACTGTGTCGTTGGATTTTTCTTTGAAAATTACTTTTTCTTTTTCTTTTTTATAAATTTCGAGAGGTGTCCGTCGGATATCCAACGTACTTTTGAATATCCGACGAGGCTCGTAGGCTATCCGACGGCTCTGCTAATATCCGACGCCTATTCGGGTATCTGACACTTTAGATGTCGGATAACCAACTCCATTTCGAACCCGAAGAGGTCGGATATCCGACGGATTTTTTCCCAATGGTAACTAGATTAGTGTCGTCGGATATCTAACGTAGGTTTGACTTTTTGACTTTTAAAATTTATAAATATCAAACCATTTCGACATGTTTTCCATACCAGCGACAGTTTGTGGATGTATTTTTTCTTCGACGGACTGTTTTTCGTTGTTTTTGTTATTCAAGTGAGCAAAGTACTCTGGAGCTTCATTTTCTAAGATCGATAATCTTCATTTAAGCTGTTTACGAGAAAATGTCAACTACGAATATTCCTAATCCAAACGAACAAAATCGACAATTGCTTGGTACATTGTGGGAAGGAGTTGAAAGAAGGGGTGATCGTAAATGCTATTGTCCATGTAATCAATGCAGAGGTTTTAAGAGGAGAAGAATTTTGATCACAACAGCCACAAAACATTGTAGGGAGCACGGCATGCCGAGGGGGGACATGAATACCATCCATTTGTAAGTTTTGCATTATATATGTTTTTATTTTGATTGCTTTTGTAAATTTATGTATTATTATAATCTTTCTTATTTTTGACCAATAGTACAATTGGTCGTTGTTCTTTTCATCCCAACAGTACAAAATTTGTTAAACTTTTAATGTATCACATAAATTTTTACATTTTGCATTTGAAATTTTTACATTTTGCGTTTGAATTTCTTATATTAACTTTTATCTATTGATTGTTTCATGTAATTATAAGGGAAAGACATCCTACGGCATATCGTCCGGATCAGCAAGTGCTTCCAGAACAAGTACTGGAGGAACATGGAGCTATGAATATTAATGGAGAACAAGTTAATGATCACATTGAAGAAGATGATCATACTGATAACATAGTTGAAGAAGATGTTACAAATACTTTGATCCATGATTCATTTAATATTGGAATGGATGATGATGATGATCATGAAAATGATGAAAATTTTGATGATATTCATGATATACCTCTTCTTGACGAGGCATACGAACCCCTTTATGACGGCTCCAAGACAAATCTTCTCTCTACTATATTGTTGGTAATGAACTTGAAGGTTATGAATGGTCTTTCAAACATATCAATCACACGGATTTTAAGGTATGTAATATATTCCATCACAAAATATATATTATTGTCATGTATTTTATTGTTAATTCATATATAAGTCAAATTACTACGGATGAAATTTGTTTCATTAATATTATTTCTATATTATATTAACTAGATTTTTATTTTTATTTGTTGTAGCATGATAGGAGAATATTTGTTACCACCTTCAAATATTTTACCTTGCACATATCGAGATTTATCTGCCATCATGAAAGAAATTGGAATGCAGTATGAAGCAATTCATACATGCCCCGATGATCATGTTCTTTATTACAACCAGCATGAATTTGCAACAGAATGTCCTGAATGTCATATCAGTAGATATCGCACAAATCAAGTAACTAAAAAGGTGCCTCGCAAGGTTCTACATTATATTCCCATTATTCCCCTTTTGCAACGACTGTTCAGGTGCCAAAACATAGTGCAGTTTATGGATTACCATGCACGGAACAGAAGTCAAGACAAAATTATTCGGATGCTTGCAGATGGGTCTGCATTTAGAGATATGGAGGGAAAATGGCCTCACTTTAAATACGAACCTCGTAATATTAGGATTTCTTTAGTAGCAGATGGTGTCAATCCTTTTGCAGAGATGAGATTTGTTTACTCGGTGTGGCCTATTTTTGTTATAAACAACAACATTCCTCCATGGTTGACAATAAAGAGGGAGCACATAATGTTGTCGATGATTATTCCAGGTACGAACACTGTAGTTTTTTTTTATTGCAGTGGTATATTCTCATTTGTCGTTTTTTGTCTCATAATGTTATATATATATTTAAAGTTTTTCTATTGTGAACTATGGTTTATATATCTAAATGGTATGTCTCATAATCAGAATATTTATTTTATATGTTCAAATCAATCAAGTAAGTACCAAGTCAAAGATATGAATGTATATATATCGAACCTCTTATTGATGAGCTACTGAAGTTATGGAATGGCATCACTATGTATGACTTATCTAGACCAATACGACAAAGGTAATTCCAATTCCATGCAATGCTTGTATGGACAATACATGATGCCCCAGGGTTAACCCATTTATGTGGTATGTAATTATAAGTTCCACGTTAGTTGCATTTAATTTCACAAACTACTAGTTAATATAATACGCATGCATGTTTTTCTAAATAATCCAGTCATTTTTTATATAATTATAATAGACATTAATATTGATATTCCATCTTTTTATTTAGGCCTTCAGACAAAGGGGAAATTTGCATGTCCAGTTTGTGGTCCTAAGATCAAATCTCGTCGTTCAAAAATCTTAGGAAAGGAGGTGTTTGATGAGTATAGGCACTTCCTCTCCAAGAATCACAGGTATCGAACTATCGAAAAACATATTTTCAATGGCAAGCAAGAGACTGCATTAAAACCAAAGAGAATGACACCTCAACTATGGAAGTTGCAATATAATAGAAATCGTCAAGGTACGTATAATCAATCATTGTATATATGATCATATTGTATTTTATTATATTGTGTGTTGTTTAGTGTAATTGAGATTGATTTAATATTTAATTTCATCATTGTTGTTCATGTGATCATCATGAAAGCATTAATGGGCTTCCACGAGGAATGAAAAGTTACCGTAGACAATTTAGTAGGTTGTCCTATTATGATCACCTACAAATTGCTCGTCTATTTGATACAATGCATATCGGAAAGAATGTGACTGAAACATTATGGAGAATATTGGATGGAAGGAGTGACAAAGAAAAAATTGTCAAAATTTGCAAAGACATTCAAGATAACAACCATGCAATGAAAGACGTCATTCAATTTCATAGAAATGGAGAGCAAATTAATATAAACTCACTTCCATGGATGTTAACGAATCGGTAAAGTAATGTTGTAAAAGAAGTCATTCGAAAAATTAAATTTCCCACCGGATTTTGTGCGAACATGAAGAATATCATAACAAAGAAAGGTGATTTTGCAGGGGTGAAAACGCACGATTGGCATGTCTTCATGAAGGTAATAATTAATATGGTATGCATTTAATAATTATTTTTTTTCTTTTTGTAGTACTCTTTTTCGATATACTGAAACTATTTGTATATTATTGTTACAGTATGTTCCACCTCTCTCTATCTCGGACAACTTTGACAACAATGTCAAGCAAATAATATATAGTCTTGGGAAATACATGAGGTAAGTGGTGATTTTTCCATGTGCTTACTGTTTGTTTAATTCAACATAGAACTTATTCTTAATTTGATTTTCATTCTCTACTTCATGTTACGTAATATAATGACTTTTTTCTTTAATCTCTTGATTGGTCGGCTGTCATGTCACTTGTAGATGGTTGTCATCTAAAGAATTCCATAAAGAAGACATAAAGTATTGGAGGAGAGAAATTCCTCGTCTCATGTGTGAAATGCAGAAGCATCTACCTTCAGCATTTTTCAATGCACAGGAACACTACCTCATACACCAAGTTAAGGAGATTGAATTGTGTGGACCTACGCACTCAAGGTCCATGTGGATGGTTGAGAGGCACTTGAAATTTATGAAGGGTTTGGTCAGACAACGAGCATGTGCTGAGGGTTCTATGATGAAGGGATATATGGTATACCAAAACATGTTGTACATTAGTGAATGTATTCCTATATTGACGTCAAAGCTCAATTTATGTCGCATTTGTGATCCAGACTCCAAAAACGATTTCGAAGGGGAGTACCCGAAGGGGAAAGGTAGATTGAGGAAGGTGAAAGGTAATATAACACATTTCACTGGTGATTTTTATGTTTATATATCATACATATATATTCTATTTTTTTATTTAGTATTTTGCATCATTTTATATTGTAATTATATACTTTTTTAAGTGACTAATATACATTTTCATTGAATTTTAATTTTATTGTTATCAAATAGTTGGTCGAGAGTGGGATGCGATTCATTTATACATTGCAAACAATCTTGACTGGATGAAGGTATGGATCAAAAAATGTGAACAATTTGGTCATGGAATATCATGGGAAGGTGTGGCTTCATTGGTTAAAGCTGCACATCGCAATGGAGACACCAATGTAACACAAAGGGAAATTGATTTAGCAAGAGGTTTAAAAGATAAGCATGTAAGCATATTAATCAACGACACTATTTATTTATTTATTTTAAATATTGTCGTTGTACGTCACGCTGGTTATTTTCCTTTTATGGCATTATAATAAACATGCACTACTTTATCATATATATGGTGTGATCATTATGTAATCTTTTCCTATATGGCTTGTTGTAATAGGTAAAACACCATAAGGCTATGTGGTGCAATGGATGTACATATCGCATCAAAAAGTTGGATGGAACAAAGAAAACATCTGATTGTGGGATATTTGCAGTCTTTGAGGTGACCAATGTTTCTTCTAGAAGTGACAGACATCCAGAACTATCTGAAAATCGATACTATGGGTATCTGGAAGAAATTCTTCAGTGTGACTTTAACTCCTTCAAGGTATTTCTATTCGTTGTAAAATGGTACAGGTGTCGATTGAATCAACGTGATCCCGATAGAACAATTATTGAACATGATAATGGTTTTATCATGGTAAATACAAGGTTTTTTGAGCCAGGAACGGATCCCTATGTTCTTCCAACCCAATGTGAACAGGTATTTTACTCTGAGGTTCCAACTAGAGCGGGTTGGTCATTTGCTGTGAGACACGATCCAAGGGGAAGGCCGGTAAAGTATAACGTTGATGAAGGTAATGAAGACGTTCTCGAAGAACAAGACGCCATAGAAGATGATCATGATCAACATGAGTTAGATGATCATGATCCAGAAGAAGATGTCGAAGAACTTATTGAATCAGATGATGTACTATCAGACAATGTCCATGAAGATGATATCAACAATGACATGTTGATCGTAACTGACATCGACGACGAGGATGATATGGTCAATCCTTACAATGTTGAATCTGGATTATCGGATGATAGTACAGACGATGACCCAGATGAAGAAGATGATGAAGACCATTGAAGCTTACGAGGTATGCAGTAATAATAAATTAATTGTTTCGTAGTGAGTTTCCATTTTCCTATATTATATAATTAGAAACATTGCTTGTTTTAGAGTATGTCAAAAAACACATTTAAAGTTTCTAGTGTACATAGATATTTTTGTCAGGTTATGGGGAATTGAGAGTGATGTGAGGGGGGGGAGGGGCCATAAGAGCTTCCACCTTCACGTGGTTGGCCCTGTTTAGTAGAGAATATTAAATTATTCTTGAAACAGAGAGAAGCTTAGTACGAAAATGCACAATTATCAAGACTCAAACATCATCATCATCATCGTCGTCGTCGTCATCGTCATCGTGATCATATTCATCATCATCATCTTTTTCTTCTTGATGATGATCTTCATCATTCTCATCATCATCAGCAGCAGCAGCAGCATGTTTATCGTCATTATCACGGCCACCATCATCATCATCATCATTGTGATCAGCATCATCGTCATCATCCTCACCATCATCATCATCATCATCTTCCTCATCATCATCTTCCTCATCATCATCTTCCTCATCATCATCAGCAATATCTTCATCATCATCGTCATCATCATCGTCATCATCGATCGTCTTCATCATCATTGTCATCACTATCGTCATCATCGATCGTCTTCATCATCATCGTCATCATCATCGTCATCATCGATCGTCTTCATCATCGTCGTCATCTTCATCATCGTCATCATCTTCATCATGATCATCATCGTTATATGATATCCGATGCAGCTATTACCTAGAAAAACCAACGGTGTTTGTCATCGGTGGTTTAGCGATCTCGTCAGATTCTTTTGAAGTCAAAAGTCTGATATTAGACGCATGCATTGACGATGTGGGAGGGTTTCAAGACTTGAATGAATGACACTCACCATTTCAGCATCAGAAACCATACCTATAAATTAAAAAATGTGATACATGGGGCCAACGTTGAAATTTTTTAAATATGTGTTGGCTTGGACTAAAATTTGGCATGGTTAGACTAGATGCATGCATTGACAGTGTGGGAGGGTTTCTAGACTCAAAAATGACTGACACCAACCATTAATGGAGCATTAAAAACCATGTAATGATACTCAACAAGGATTAATTTGATCATCATGGTTTCACTCTGAAATAACTTATATTTTTGTGGACTCGCTAGTACCATTGCTTATGGACCCTCACAAGGAAATCCTCTTAGGTCGTTGATTGTGTTGGGATAAATCATCACTAACCTATTTGATGGACCTAATGGTCCCATGATAAACACTCATAACATGTAAACTATAGATGACATACAAAAAATGGTTGATTCTCTCACCCAATTAGTTAGCAAAATGGAAACCAAGAATCACTTCTCATTTTTCGACCCTTCCAATAGTACGACGCCTCATTTTTCTGAAGTAATTCTAAACAAGTTTGGCGGGTCAGATCCGATTGGTTGGTTCAATCGATCAAATGAAGCACTAACTTTCCCTTAATGTAATATTTTATTACCTAATGAAATTCATTATAGGAGTCATCAAAGTTCATTTGTTTTTTCATAAAAATTAATTGATTATTTTTTAAGCAATTCCTTACTAGTGGTCTTAAAGAGGAAATTAAATCCCACTTACAGGTGAACCACCCTACTACTTGGTTGGAGGACAATAATATTTATTGTCGTGCCTGTGTTATATCCTATGCTCAGTCCAAAATCCCCAACTTTATTTCATTTCCTTTCCCCAACTATGGTGGCTCTTCAACAACCTCTTCCACCTTTCAAGGTCCATAAGTTGGCATAGGACAAAATGGAGGAACATCAACTTAAGGTTCTATGCTACAATTGTAATGAAAAATATTCTCTAGAGCATAGATGTAAGGAACATCAATTATTTGTGGACATATTTGAGGACATTTATGATGATGAACTTGATGGAAGAACTCAAAAGGAATCCCCTCCCATCATTGAGGAAGTTTTTCTTCCTAACCCTGTGAAGAGATATCTCCCTTAATTATTTGACTAGTATTTATTCTCCTCATTAATGTTAAACATGGTTGGCTATATCAAGAAGAGAAAATTCATTATCTTGATTAATGGCAGAACCACCCATATTTCATTCATCATTGAGTTTCCCAAGAAACCAATTGAAATCATTGTTACTAAGAAATTTTAGATAATGATTATTGATGGGAGATCTATGAAATATGGTGGAAGTTGTGAAAATGTGATGCTTCAAATGGGTGATTACTCCCGGAAAACTAACATGTTTTCCATTGAAACGGGTGGGCGTGATATTGTTCTCGGTGTGAATGGATAATAAGATTATGTCATATCACCATGGATTTATTGGAATTACAAATGAGAGAGCATGATCATAGCATCTCATTGCTTCATCGTATCCTCCCATCCAATGTGTGATCATATTGTCATACTTTTGAACAAAATAATATATGAAATTAAAAATATTGTATCTTTGTTCTTAGCTATTGGTATCATTCATCCTAGTACCAACCCGTACTCTTCTTTGGTTGTCATGGTCCTTAAAAAACAAGTTAATTGGCACATGTGTCCCAATTTTTTATCTCTTAACTCCTTGATAGTGAAAGATAAATTTCTCATTCCAGTCATTAATTATCTCTTATATGATACATGGAGATAAATTCTTCATTGATCATGACCTTCGCTCTAGTTATCACCAAATCCACATGAATGAAGAAAATATTCCTAAAATATCTTTCCACAGTCATTAAGGTCAACATGAGTTTTTGGTGATTCCTTTTATCCTTTGCAATGACCCTTCCACTTTTCAGAGCCTGGCATGAACCATATTTTTTAAGCCCCTTCTTGAAAGTATGAGGAGGAAGGGTGCATATTTTCCTTATCTTCCCTAGTAGCCAATTGGCTATAGGAGGTAGTTAAGAATGGTCAACATATACCAAGATCATGATGATGGCAATGATTATGTAACAAACATTAAAAAAACATTATATATATAACAATTAGATAATAATTAAAAAAACATTATATATAACAATTAAAAAAACACATTATATATAACAAAAAAAAACCAATTAAAATTAAAAAAATGAATATATAATAAATAAAATTAAAACATAAATATATAACAATGGTTTTTTTAATTTGTTTTTAATTAAATATATATATAACATTATATATAACAATTAAAATTTATAATGGTATATATATATTTAATTAAAAACAAATTAAAAAAACCAAAAAACAAACATTATATAAAATATATATTGAACAAATAAAAAAGCCCATATGCATTTCATAAACCACACCCATAAACCCTCTGCGATTTGGACCTGCGCCTCTCGACCTGCTATCAATTTGGAGTGACCTCGATTTGGAGTAACCTGCGATTTGGACCTGCGCCTCTCGACCTGCTATCGATTTGGATTGGACTAGTGTTCGATTGTGGGAGAGGCGGTTTTTGATTGTGGCAGGGAGAGGGAGTGACCCAGCGAGCAAGCAGTGGGAGTGACCCAATGAGCAAGCATTGGGAGAGGCGGTTTGGAGTCCAAGCAAAGAAACTATAAGAGGAGCCAGAAATGCCTCCCACGTCCGGGAGTACCAAGCCCTAAATTGTTTTGATTTGACAAATTTAAAAATTTGGTAGCAAATCACTGTGGTTTCATTGCTAATTCGATCTTCCAAAAGGGTTTCATTGCTAATTCAATCTACATTGGGGTAGAACCTTTCAATCTACATTGGGGTATTTTTATCTTATTGCATCTAGTGTTTTTTTTAGTTTGATGGGTGAACCCTCACCTCTTTGTCATTTCCCATGGAAGTTATTATGCTTCTCATCAGCCAGAAAGATGGTTGAAAATGTAGATGATACAAATTTGGAAGCAGGATTGACAATTCATTTTTCCTAGTTTTGAAAACAAATGACTTATATGAACTAAAAATGACGGCCTTAATATCTCATAGCAAAAAGAATGTAGTGACTTTTGCTTATTGCCTTGCGTTTTGATTCTGGAAAGGCCTTCACCAGAATGAGAATACTGTGGTTGACGAACATAGGCTTGTTGTCCTCAGGCAGAGGAATCAATGTTCAACCTTTGTTGAAGCCGAGCACTGTGACCAATATCATGAAATAGATGTATTAGATCAAAAATTTGAGGTTCAACATTCCAAACAGATGATTGCCTATGTTGATTCAAAATAAGATCCACATAGTGTCCAACAGAAGTTGGAAAGTGATCATCAATTTCATTTGCATGCACATCCAAATCAGTTGTGACACTGCTGGAAACATTGCCATCATCTTTCTTTAGCAGCGCCTTTGAATCCTCAGTAAGTGCAACTTGCCATAGTATTTCTTGATGTATCATCGCAATATCAAGAAGCAAATCCTTGCTATCATTTCCAAACTATGTCGTTAATGCTACCAACCATCTATTCTCTTTAGTATCATCAGCTAGAAAGACAAAAAATTGTACCACAAACAAGCACCAAAATACTTTCCAATTCAATCCATCTTTTGCAACTAATAAATTAGTCCCTGCAACATGATCCAAAACATTTAATGTAGTCTTGAGATGTTCCTTCAGATGAGCACAAAATACCCTTGCAAGGGAAACTGAGTGTTGTTGTGTGAATGCTTTGCAAACTGAAACCATGTGCACAGCTACAGACATCCCTTTTGAAGATAGCGGAATACTTGGAAGAGTCAAGAACCTCATAAGGGATTCAATGCCCTTTTTCTCAACAAATATTCTACAAGTTTCAGGATTTTCCATTGCCAGATGCACAAACACCATGGCATGTGAAATGCTTAATTTTAGAAAGTGTTCATTACTCATATTTTCAAGAGACAATCCACTAGTTCCAACCCCGTCATTATGCTTATCTTCAGAATCAGTATCCATGGGAACAGGACTATCCAATCTGTCTTTGGCCTCTACTCTAAGCCTATGGGCCTTGCTAGGGCATACGTTGTTGATCCCTTGTGGCTGTCATCTATTGCAGAAAGGGTTTATTGAAAAATATATCTGATTATAAAGAAGGTCTAAACCAACATTACTGATGCTAGTTGTCAGTTCTGTTTAACTTGTTCATTACTTTATTTTTGCATATCATATGCACATGTTTGAGAGGATATTAGAAAGAAACTCGACAACAAAAGTGAAAAATGTATTTTCATTGGATATAGTTACTAGTCCAAATCCTACATATAGTATAATCTAACTAGCAAGACGTTTGTGGTTAATAGAGATGTCAAAGTTTTAGAGGACAAGTCATGGAGTGAACAAGAAAATGATGTTGTGGAAAGTCAAAGTCCAAATAGATGAACCACTAGAAAATATTGAATATGCACCAACAATCACTTGTCTTTCTATTATAGTAGAAAAGAGAATTACATAATCCAAAATCAGAGTCTCCCAAGCTTACTATACAAAACCAACCACCTTCTCACAACCTCATAAAGCAATACACTTTAAACAGAATACCCTAGCTATCACATCACACCACTCTTCACTCTAGCTCTCATGCTTAGAATTCATGTGCACCTCCTTCTCTTTTATGGAACAACAGAGAGGGGAGTTACAGGTAAAAACATTATACTAGGTCCACAAAAGAGAATGGGTCCACAAGTGGATCACTCCACCTTGACAAGGTCCATTTTAACGGTTAACATAACCAAATCATGCACCTCACATGGGCTAAGGTATGTGGTGGCATGAAAACTTGTGCCAAGCATGCTTCTCCAAGTAACTAACTCAAGTAGTTCACCCCACATGTGTCAAGGTGGGAAGTTGAAAGTTTCAGTTATTCTGAAATTGTAAGTGTGTATTATTAGTGCATAATAAAGGAAAGTGCAGCAATATTTATTTTGTATCATTTCTTCCATCTCCATGTGATGTTGCTGCACATAATATTTTCTTTGTGTGTTGTTCCTGTAGCTGCAATTCCATGCTTTTTTGTGTAGGTTCCCATGAAGGCTAGGGAGTGCAAGGCTTATCCTCCATAGTGATACATTGCTCCTTGTTGCAATCACTACCCTAGCCTGAATTTTTGTTTGATGCTGGACAATCTATATTCCACACATCGATTTCCCCATCCAGTTTAACTAATGCTATAGATACAGGTTGGTATAGAGGTATTTTCTGTCCAAGGGAACAATATTAGTGCCTATTGGCTTGAACCTTGATGAAGTATCACGTCCTTTGTATCCAAACTGCAGAGAATTGTTCTTAGTTTGTTTCCATATGTGCAACTTTGAGTTTTTATCCCATGTATCCTAACCTTACTATCTAAGGATGGTATGTTTCTCCATGTTATTAGCCGGGCCAATGAATGGGAAAGGAATTGAATACCATTCTTGTTAGGAGTGTGTGTGTAATGTGTGAATTTTGAAAAATGACAAAAGAATAAGTGGACAGATTCTAGGTGTGCATATGAGTGAATAGGAAATGATAGGCCATTTCGGAAACAAAGGGATGAATTTGATTCATAAAAGAGCCAAATCACTAAATGGTCTATCCCTTATCTCAAGCTTACATATGTTTATACAACTTGATAGAACACATTGCATCCCAATGTCACTATCACCAACAAAAGCAACACGAAGCCTCTCCAAACACTTTACATAAGTACCAGACGACCAAAAGTCCTTATTTTTATGCATACCACTCAAAGACAAACAAAACTGAGTGAGAAGTAAGCATTTTTGTTTCTTGCAATAGTGACTAATGTTGCATTTGTTGTTTCACAATAAAAAAACATAGTACAGAGGTGATCCTAGGATAAGAGCTTGAAGTATCCATAAGGCCTTCCTCTATCACAATGCCTTAATCATTAGGTCTGATGGAAAAACATGCAATTCCTACAAATGTTTGCAAGTTGAGGAGATGATTTCAAGCCCTTTATCTTAATTTTTATCCAATACATGTAGTTGCTAACAATTATAAGCCTAATGTGTAGCCAAGATAAAACTAGAATTTGAGATACAACTAGTGAACTTCCAAATAGATTGGTGGGATATCTTGCTAGTGAAATTCTGAATTTGCAACATATGATAAGCACTTTAACCCCATAGTGCTCATCATTTCCTCCCTGCTTAAGAAGAAATTGTCCCCAGTTTCTATTGTAGATGGAAAAATTGTTAGTTGAATGTGTACTGGGACTTGGGAGATCCATTTATCTTGCAAAGGCAGGTTTTCTTTTCTTTCAATAGAATATGCCTTTTAAAGGAGCCGCTTTTGCACTCCCACATTGCATCAACACCTTTGTACTTAGGGGTCCCATTGACCTAATTTTGTAATTAACTTATCTTACCTTCCAGCTTTGAATTTTATGTTTCGCAGATGCATGTTTGACTGTGGACCCTAGCAATCATGATCCCTTTTGTTGTACTTATGTCGACTGTGAATGCAAAAGAATGAATTTTTAATGAGTTCGAGTATGATGACTACACCACATAACTTGATCTATAGTAGAAGTGATTTGAATTTGGTGAATAGATTTTGGATTGTGACAAATATTCTTGGGCTTATACTTATGAGATCATTCTGTAATTTAAGTCTCCTAGCGTACATTAAATGGATTTTAAATTGAAATAATGTGTCCTACCATACACGATTATTCACAATATCACAATGTCATGCTTATGCTTGCTAATTAGGTTTAAACATTGTCATGCATTTTAGTCATTAGAAGTAGAAGAAATTTATTGTTAATGGATTCATTTAATTTGAAAGAGTAGTTATAGTTTGAAAGAACTCTCTCCTTACCTTAGCTAGCATTCATTGAAAGAAAAGGCTTATTTTATTCATATGCATTTGCATGGTTTGAGTCAGTCATCACACCACGAGTTTCACTTCCATTACCCGATTGAGTAATACAACCACTAAAATTTACACCTCCTAACTAAACACACCATAACCTCACTTGAGGAAATCAAAAGAATTTGGTAGTTAGGTAGGACACCGGGGATAGGCATCCAAATAATTCCCCCTTGTCATTATCATCTGAGACATAGTTGTTGTCCTCTAGGAAACCAAAATCCTCTAGTATTTGTTGACACGGTCATACACCAGTTTGTGAAGGGGCCTCCTGTTGTTTCAGGGGTTAAACCGCCGCGAGATCAAGAACCGGACGGACTATGTGGAATTCCGCACTCCACTTAGCCCTAAGGAAACATCGATCATTGTCTTCCTTGTATTCTTTGGCCACCATACTGGTGATACAAGGGTGATAAGGCAAAAGCGCCGAAAACCTTTTCCGACGTGTCATGAACGAGGTAGCTTAGTGACTTTTCTACTAGGGCTCTTTTACCCAGGATCCCTTTCGGTAGAGGGATATCCTTCAAATTCGGTCTCTCACTTCGTATTGTTCGACTTGGATTTCATCACCTTGCGAAGGATACGATTTGTCGAGGTCTCCAGCTCCTAGGTAGGAAGTTTGCTTGCATTTTCACCTTTTTAGAGGGTCTTTTTCTTTTTAGTGCTACTTGTTGGCATTTTGGCCACTTTTGTTTCAGCTTGCTTACTGTGACATCGGTCCCAGTACAGTTTTTTGAGCTTGTTTTTTTGTCCTGCGAGCCTTGTCTTTTCATAGCTCCCCTTCTGCACGCTCGGTTGCTTTAGGGTTTTTGAGTTCATACACGGTAGTTACCAATACTTATTTGATGATGTGTGATCTCCTCTTCTCCTAGGTCTTCAAGATGGTTGAGTTAGATGGTCTTCTAAAGGGAATGAACACCCCTTCATGGAGCCACTAACGCTTGATCGTAGGAGTAGTCTAGAGGACCACGTGATCACATCACCCGTGTGGACTTTTCCGTTTACTGTGATGATAGTCTTTCAAGTTATATGGAACAATGGTACATTTGAGAGAGAGATGAATGGTTGTACCCCACCTTGGTCGATTGTCTTATGGTCCTTTCATTTTGTCGATAATATTTTTGTGGTACCTTGCCTTTTACCTTTTGGGTGTTTTACTGATATTGGTATATCTTGTGATTTGTACCACCTTTTATGTTTTAGGTCTTGTGGGTATATGGTAGTTTGTCCACATTTGAGGTACACCCACTTTCTCCAAATTGTTATGTGTCTTTATACCCACTTCATACCACCCTCCTGACCTTAGTTTGGAAGATTGCATGCTATCATACCTTTTGGTGGTACTATATGAGTTACAAGAGGTAGTTACAAGGAGCTATTGCATATATGAGGTAGTTACAAGGAGATATTGCATATATGAGGTAGTTACAAGGAGCTATTGCATATATGAGGTAGTTACAAGGAGATATTGCATATATGAGGTAGTTACAAGGAGATATTGCATATATTGATTTGTACCGCCTTTTATGTTTTTTGTCTTGTGGTTATAACTATGGTAGTTTGTCCACGTTTGAGGTAGTGTACACCCCCTTAGTCCCAAGGGTTATGAGTCTTTATACCCATTCTTTTTTTTTGACTTGTACCTTACTGGTTGGTCTTTGTACTGAGCCTTTTTACTGTCACTGAATTTCTTTGATTGACTGTACCATAGCCCAATCATCTCTCTCTCTCTGGTTTGTACTAGCCCTATCATAGGGTCACTTGGTTCCTAGAGTTGACTGGCCTCTAAGAGGCACAGTCATTTCTGAAAGTAACTCTTCTGAGTATATTACAGGAAATGTCTACACTAAGGTAATCAAATATGTGGTAAATAGTTTTCATTAAGTAGCCAAGACTTGTAGCATTAGAGGAGATCATGTAACATGTATGTGTAGTGTTTCATGTCTGTTACATGTGTGTTACATGTGTGATGTAGCGTTAAATCAAATAGTAAAAAACAACTCATAAATATTGCATGACTTTCTACTCTTAAGAAAGATAAATTGGTCATCTTCCGATCATCACTTGAATGCCTACATGTTGACAAAGGGAATGAGGATCAAGTAAAATTATAAAAGGCGATACACGTCAACTTTTAAGAGGCACTATGCCTTGCGGTCGAATCTATACTTTTTCCAATGGTGCAGGTAGAACCAAACAGGTATTTGTCTTATCTGTCTTCCTTGAGCGAGGGGATTTTAGGAAGGCTAGAGGAAAGTGAGACATCCAGTAGGTCTAGAAGAATTGTATCAACTAGATGTCAAAAAACCAAAAGAAGATTCCATAGACGCAATGAATTTTTTCACGGTCAAGGGGGGGCATGTTCCTATGGTGATGAGACAAAAGACGACGAAGAGGTGCCCTTGAGGTACAGACATTTAGTGGAACAATGGGTACTGAAGGATCTTCCTCCACCAAACACTGATTTTTGTGTGAATGAGAGGAGATATTGAATTGCATCGTCGTCGATACATGGTTTCGGGTTGTTTTCCATGGATTGCATCTTGGTCGATTACAGGACATGTACAGAATTGATAGAGTATGTTGGACCCATATACAACTACAACGATTGGATGCGCCTTGTACGATATACAAAAAATATGCATAGCTATGGATTGTCAACAAACTATTTACAATTGAAAGACAAAAATCAAAATAAAGGAGGAACATTGTACATGGACGGAAGGCCAAAGGCCACAGGGAATATTGCGGGGTTTATAAACAGTACACAACCAGGGTCTACAATTAAGCAACCAAACTGCGAATTTGAGGGGCGTGAAGGAAACCGTGTTTTTGTAGTTGCTATTAAAACAATATCTGCAGGGGACGAGTTGCTTATTAATTACCCTGTCAACCGAGTAGATACAAACAAGGTTACTATATAACATTTTACCCAACCTTTTAGTAATAACTTAAACATCATAAGGATTTTTTGTTAGTTTATTTCGTTTAAATTTCCCATATTTACTTCGCAAGCCAGTGATCGGGATAAATCCCTACCAACAAATGGTCAGAGGAGAACTTCTTCCTCGACGGAGCAGGTATACATCTTTATAATAGTACAAATATAATAAGAAAAAAGAGTTTTTATTTGCTTTGTTTTTCCATTATTAATAACTTGGTTTGTTTTATATAATGAAATTTATATTTGATGCAGAACGTTGATCGGGAAATACACCTGTCGAATGTTGATCAGACGACAACACCCTCAGGGAAACAGGTAGACCTGATTTGAATTGTACAATTAAAATATGTCAAAATGTTTTAGCATTATATTAATGTTTCAATGAATATTTTGGTTTCGTTTACGTAATTTTCTAGTCTATGTTTTTTATGCAGGTTGGTTCCGTAAGGTCGGCCACACCAGGGTCCTCGCAACGGGTATACATCTTTGTAATATTAAAAATATAATATGAATAATAATTTTTTTGATGTGTTTTCTCATGAATAGTTTTGGAATCGTTTAGGTGACTTTCACTATGTTTTTTTATTAGGGTGTTGTTAGGGGTAACTCCCAGATATTAGCAGATCAAGGCAAGTCACCTATGACCATTGATCCAATGAGTGGATCGCGATCCTCGAGGTTCTCAGGTATAATTCATTTCAATTGTACCAATATAATACATAGCATAATGTTAATTTTGTTATGTATTTTTCGTGTGATATACTGGTTTTGTTATGATAATGTAAACCATGTTGTAATTTTATGAATATATCATGATAGATGTGTTACGTTAATATAAAATTTGGAATCTATCAATAGATAACTCAGTAGTGCTTTATATATGTTTGTTGCAGCCCACTAGTGAATCACAGTATGAATCAACATCGCAAGATTTTCCGTTAGAACCTGAAGTGGAAGAGGTGCTTCACAATTGCGAAAAAATTGGTGAAGCCACACACCCGCTAAAGATGGAACAGAAATTGTTGAATAGATATGCTGCGGAAATCCTTTCTCTACTAATCCAGGTTCCGCAGACAAGCGCAATTAGAGAAAGGATTGCATTGTTGGAACATAGATCCAATAACTTGCGAATAAGTTGAGGAATCTTGAATCATAGAATAATTCGTTTAAATCTTTATAATGTTCTCTTTTATATGGTAGTATTGAACGTATAAGACGTGGTGTGTATTTACAGAATTATAAGGGACCACACAATATTGGTCAAGGTGGTGTTGGCCCCAGCAAGGCTCGTGGAGAGACTTCGCATCATGACCAAACGACTCCACATAGTTCGAATCCTTCGCCATTGTTGTCGACCGAACAGTCGGCAACACGTTCCGAAACACCACGGACCCCCGCTGTGAGTGCAATAGCCGCTACTAACCAACACACAATGAATCATCCACGAGAAGGGGTTGACACTGAGTCCCCTATCAATTTTGATGTCGAAGAAGCTACATTTCCAGGATCTTCCCGTGTCAAAAGCACAGGAACACTGGAGACAACATTTTTTGGTGGACGAAGATCTCGTCCCAATAAAGATACCGACGATCCCAGGTAATTAATCATAGTTGATCAGGTTAATTAGTGTTTATAATTTCATTGTAATATACCGATAAAACGTTTTTTATCAACTAATTATGATCATGACATGATCGTTGTACAGGAAACAATGTTTTCTATAAACATATGAATGAATTTTGCTTGGAGATCTTGGGGCCCACCATCCAAACAAGGTGGAATAGACAACCGAAACATTTAAAAGATGAACTCACTAATCGGTTGGTTGGCCTATTTAGGGAGAAAACCTCCAGTCATGCCAATGTCTTGAAAAAGGCTTGTCAACATGTGAAGGTTGTCCGAGACCAATATAGGACACACCTCAAAAAAAAACCATAGGTATGAGCGCCCACCAATGATTCCAGCAATGGAGTGGAGAGCTCTAGTGGAAGATGGAAAGGAGAAGACTCTGAGAAGAGAAGGCAAGCTAACACCAGGCACAGGGAGGTATGCAATACTTTCCGCAATGTAATTCTAAACCTTATTATCCTTGATTTCTATATCGAACTTGGAACATCTAACGTATTTCAACACTTGCATAGGCTACCAGACACATCAAAGGCCACAAAGGAAAGACTAGAAAAAGTAGGTCAACACAAGCTTGGCGCTGGTGGTTATTCGAATTTGGCGGCACGGATTGTAAGTTTCGAGAAACCAACAATGAATACAAATAATAAATTGAAAATTATTTTTCGTTTTATTGCACCGTAAAATGTTAATTAACGACGATAAGCAAATATGTAGGTCGATCAATTCAATGAAGTACCCACATAGGAATACATGAAGCTTGGCTTCCAGGAAGGCTTTGGAGCTGTTGTTGAACGTAGAAGAAGCTTATCTGGGCAAACATAGTCTTGTGGTACCAATCCATCCGGTGCACAGGTATATAGAATCTATATAGTTTAACAAAGATTTGTCGCTTGTGGAATATTTTCGTTCCAAATACTTAATGTAAAAGATTGACTTTGTTTTTAACGGGAAAGTAATGATCCCATTAGTGTCGAGGATGGACAACAACAAATCGATGATCAAGCTTCAAATCCTGGTAATGAATTTATTCATATGCTACAATTTTATGTATGGCATTGCAAATGGTGACCATTAATTGTAGTTCATCATATTTCAACTGCAGAGCATGTAGAGGGTGAAACTGTACAGGTTGAGACTGGACAAGAACATCAACAACATGATTTGGTCACACCTGGTAAAAAAACACCTTCGTAATGAATTTTTTTAAATGAAAAAATTGTCATTACAATAGCAAAATATAACGATGTAACATTTTCACATCGTTGCAGCAAATTCGAACCCCTTGCCGCAAAATTCACGTCTAGAACAACAATCAGCTAGGATATTGCAAACATCACCAAAAGCGCCTACTAAAGAACCAAGAACTGGAAGAGAAAGTCTAGATGATGTAGATGGTCCTCTTATAGATTATATACCATTGAAGAGAAGAAAAACTTATAAAAAGAAGGACAGGAAAAACAACATCTAAATATTTTTGATAACAATATATCGTCCACTATTTTTGGTCTAATGAATGAATGAATGTTCTAATGTTTTAATGATTCAGTGTAGTAAACTATTACCTTCATTGAATTTCAACTTTTATTGAATGAATGTGTTGACTGAATGATTAATGAATGGTGTATTGAATGTTATCTTTTATTGAATGAATGTGTTGATCGACTGAAACGATGGTTTAGTGAATGTTAGCATTTATTGAATGAATAATGGATGAAAGTTCGTGATGAAATATGGATGAATTTGCACATATTTTTTTTTTCAAGTACATGCATTGAGTATGGGGAATTGAGAGTGATGTGAGGGGGGGGGGGGGGGGGCATAAGAGCTTCCGCCTTCACATGGTTGGCCCTGTTCAGTAGAGAATATGAAATTATTCTCGGAACAGAGAGGAGCTCAATGAATGGCTACGATGCTGGCTTTATACAACCCACTCGTGTGTTGTCTAAATTTTGACAATTTATTCGAGCTTGTTGTGATTTTTGGTTGCTCCTCATAACAAATTTCCATTTTCCACAACATCAAAGGTTGAGTAAATGATGCACTGGAATAAATATCCTTAACCTTCTCTTTAATTTCCTTGGAATCAATATCGTTAACCTCACATTAAACCCTTCCAAATTGGTATATTTACCATTCAAGGCTGGCTTCTTCTGAAGCATGATATTTGTAACTAAGCTAGCATGCACTGACAACAATTAGAGACATGTTGCTTGTTGTCAATGTTCATATTTTTTTAGGAATGCAACTTGACCATAATGGCTCCTCCTACGCTAGGGAATTAAAGTCAACAACAAATTAAAGAAAACATATAGTTTGCATCGAAAAAATAACAGGGTACAAACTAAACTGAGGAGATTCAAACCTGCAACCTATGTATAGTCCCAAGGCTACCACCTTCAAGCTTGAAGTGCAGCTGGCAAGGGCGACCACCTTCAAGCTCGATTCATTCTGCATGCATTTCACAATGGGAGATGGCAGGCTACCACATTCAACCTTGATTCATTCTATATGCATTTCACTATGCAATCGTCTCAGATTCTCGTTGCATTTTCCCTCTATTAGTTTATCAATTCGGTATGACCCACGCCCGCCATCTGAGGAGTGTTTCCGCGGTCTTGAGTTCCATCCTGACAACAGTGACGATTCATTCTATATTTACATTTCCCTTAAGCTGCAATATGGCAAACTCATAGTTCACTATCAAGATTTCTTTGACCGTCAGCTTTGTCAGACAAACCTTAATAGTGAACTATGAGTTTTTCATTTGCAGCCGAAGGGAAACATAATACCATGAATCGTCAACCGTTTCCAGGCTGAAACTGAAGACCGCGGAAACACTCATTGGATGGCGGACGTGGGTCATATTGAATTGATAAACTAATTGATGGAAAACACAATGGGAATTTGAGATGGTTGCATAGTGAAATGCATGCAGAATAAATGAAGAGTGGGTCTCAAGAGAAATGGTTTTGGGATGTCGTATGAGAGGAAATGGAGATGGGAATTGATTAATAAGGTCAAGCTTGAAGGTGGTATCCTTGGGACTAGACATAGGTCGCAGGTTCAAATCTCGTCTAAATATTTTTTATAACAATATATCGTCCATGATTTTTGGCCTAATTAATGAATGAATGGTTTAATGAATTTTCTAATGTTTTAATGATTCAGTGTAGTAAACTGTTACCTTTATTGAATTTCAGCTTTTATCGAATGAATGTGTTGACTGAATGATTAATGAATGGTTTATTGAATGTTATCGTTTATTGAATGAATGTGTGGATCGACAGAAACAATGGTTTAGTGAATGTTAGCATTTATTGAATGAATAATGGATGAAAGTTCATGATAAAATATGGATGAATTTCCACATTTTTTTTTTCGAGTGCATGCATTGGGTATGGGGAATTGAGAGTGATGTGAGGGGGGGAGGGGCCATAAGAGCTTCCACCTTCACGTGGTTGGCCCTGTTCAGTAGAGAATATGAAATTATTCTCAAAACAGAGAGGAGCTCAATGAATGGCTACGATGCTGGCTTTCTACAACCCACTCGCGTGTCGTTTAAATTTTGACAATTTCTTGGAGCTCATTGTGATTTTTGGTTGCTCCTCATAACCAATTTTGAGTTTCCATAACTTCAAAGGTTGAGTAAATGATGCACTGGAATCAATATCCTTAACCTTCTCTTTAATTTCCTTGGAATCAATATCCAGCTTAACCTCAAATAAATATAAGTGAACAAAAGAAAATGCAAGAAAGAGATTAAACTTGCAAAATATAACACTTGTATTAATAAATTCAAATAGAGAGATTAATGTTCATGGACCTCTTGGAGAGGATGAGCTCCTTTGAGCAAAGCTTCAATACAATACCAATCTTTGACAAAACAATATACATCCTTCTAGCGCTATAAATAGTTTCTTAATAAGTACCAAAACCCTAACTACATGCAATCTCAAAATTAATGACTACCAACCACCTACTGGTTCTTATTTAATAAAAATGAGTCTTTTACATTAAGTAACTACCCATTAACTATCTAATGAGCCTTATTCAAAGAATATGATCTCATACATGAATATACAAACTCCTCAGTATACCAAATTAGAGAAGTTAGGTAAGAGTACCTTGACACAATCGAAGCACACTACCATCTCTTTGTGACAAATATGCCACAATGTTACATAAGCATAGGGATTAGAGAACATGTATTCAATATGAAAAAATTTATTTCAAAAATGTTATTTTTTTTTTAAATGTATTGGGTAGTCGCTTAACCGACGACCTAATCACGACGACCGTAGGGTAATATCCGACGGTTTTGCAATACTTCCGACGGCTTGAAACTTCGGATCCATTTTTGTTTGTATGGCATCCACATCGCTTAACGGACGACCTATCCGACGATTGTAGGGTAATATCCTACACTTGTTCTATACTTCCAATGGCTTGGAACGTCGGATTCGACTTTTTTTGTATGGCATACACGTCGCTTAACCGACAACTGAATCGACGCATAATTGATGGCGAAAGGATGGTATCCGACCAATATTGGAAGTTAACATTGTCATTTATCCGACTACCTATGAAGCTGGAGGAAGTTGGTTAACCGACGAGGTATGGTAGTCGAATATCCGACGTCTTCAACTATGTCGGATTTTAGCCGATATCGCACCGACGATAAAAAAAGACTGGAATTATCGGATAGTCGACCATAGGTTGTAGCAAATTCAACTTTTTCACCGTCGGATTTTGGGTCAAAAAAACTTAGTGCCTATGCTCCAGCTCATGCAAATGGGCTTGAGTGACTCCTTCCAGATCCAATATTTCCTTCCTGATATTAAGCAAGGTATTAGTCATGGAGGCAAAGTTCCAAGCTATGACGGCTTCTCTAGACCCTATATTTTTCTTGTGGCCAGAGTGACCCCTCCGGCTTTAGGTATGGTGGCACTCTCTCACCATTGTAGCACACCCACCATCCTCGTCGCTCTGAAACTTAGTTCTTATGTATATCCCAACAACATTAAAAAAAATCCACCATGGTATGTGGGAAAGTGTCCATTTAACCTTCTTCCATCGAACACAAGTGGCCTCTTGGCCATCAACTCATCCTCTCCCTCCTCCACAACTGCACAATTATTGATCCAGGTGAATAAGTATCGGCCTGCCCTCGGGAGGGGTGTCACCTACCCAAATTTTGAGAATATTTATTTTATTTGCAAAATACTTTATGTTAAATTATAATTACAAATTTTTGTAATTATGACCAAGTTTGGTCAAGGATGATTGTAATTACTAATTATTATTATTAAATAAATTAAAATAGGAGACAAACACCCAAGTGAACTGTTAAATGAGTGTTCAGTGACACACTAGGAGGAATGGAAGTTGTTAGAAGGCATGGGACAGATGGCAGCATTTGCACTCCACCACTAGCTATTGGTTATGGGACAACTACCCATAAATTTGTGGCATTATCCCCCAGGTGGGTGGAAGAGAGCAGTCAGCTCATTAATGACCAGTTAAGCACTAAAAGGCCTAGGAAGCCTAGATAAGGCAATTCAAATTGAGCCGGCAACTCCTACAATATTTTCTGCAGAAATATTTTCTCAAGTGTATCAGGTGATCACTGAGAGATTCGAATAGGGAGGCTATGTAAGAGTGCATTGTAAGTTTGTTAGTTATTCTGAGAAGGAAAACCAAAGGTGTTGCTGCAGATCTCTTTGACTACTGAGTCTTTATGACTGGATAATCTATATTCTACTGCAAGTTGATGAACTAAGACTTCTACAGACTCTTCTTCCTAGTGGTTCGGTGAACAGGCTCGGGGGTCCTAAGGCAAGTAATTTGGTTGTCTTCAGGAATAGGTTGGGTGGAATAGGTTCCTTGGGTTGTTTGTTTCTCCTACAGTCAACCAGGTTCTACTGTTCTTACTTTTGTTTACAGTTAAATTTTTTATGCATGGTAGAATTATTATTTACAGTTATACAGAAGAAACTATTTCATTTTCTGACTTAAAGATGATATGTTGTAAGAATGATTAAGTAATTTAAATGAATGATTAAATTATTTTCTGTATTTTTCCCATATTGTTATCTGTATAGTACGCTAGTACAGAAAAGTAAAATTAATAGAGATAAGTGATAGGCAGAATGCCATTTGAATGAATAGATAAACACAGTAGTATATCATTTAAATTCTGCCACTTCAATCATGTCTAAAACTCAGGAAATAGTACAACAATAGTGTAAACAGATGTATAGTATTCCTCTATTTCTTAAATAAAAGAAAAACACATTTTATTTCTGCACATATCTATATTTTCCAATTCAACTCCATCTATTTCAGATAGTAATAATATGCATTTCAATATTATAAATTCACTGTTTTCAAGCATTTATATTCTAGAAATTTATAGCAGCTACAAATTATTCTCTATACAGATTTGTTATAAAGTAAACACTTATTATTTCATCACTATTTATCACAGTTTAATTTAATATAGATTTCACTCATTAATTATAGATACTTTCACTATAGAATCAAACCCTAGGATTTTACATACTATAGATTCTAAACATTTATTGAGTACACAGTTCAATAAATTACATATCAAGCCATTCATGTCAAACACAGTAAATATTTTTGAAGTTATAGCAGACATGCTTTTATCAAACCCTAAACTATATTATTTTAATTTACTATCTATCTTTTCATATTAAGAATATCAACAAGACACTTAATATCACTTAACAGAAATCACAATTTTAGTATCGATGTCTAACAAATAGCTTACAACCCTAACAAGAAAACATACACAGTGTCGAAACCATTACGTGCACAAGTTAAGGCCCAGTTCTCGAGTTCAAAATCTCAGTACAAGCAAGGTTGCCAACAAAACCTATAGGATAGGGTTTCATTCATCAAACCCTGTGGCATTAGCCAATTCAAAACATACGAAAGACCAAATTTTACAACATCATTATTTTAAGCTTGAATTCCAAAAACGATACGAAGTACAGGTCTACCTACCAACAGACAAGCAACTAACTACTCTCGGCCAGAGACAACTATTGTTATTCGAAACAAAATCAACAATTATACAAACGATTTCTCAACCATTATTTAAAAAAAAACATTTAAATACAAGACGAGCCATTGTCTTACAGAAGTAAGTAAACCCTCAGCTCTTGATTTCATGTTCAACAGTATATCAAAAACTCGACAGAGTTTACATTGAGGACCTTCCAAGGTTCCAAAGTTACACAGGGTCTTTCCCTTAAATAACCAAAAGCACAAAAATAAGTTCAAGACGACGCAACATTCATTACAGAGTCGAATAGAAACTTAACAACTGAGGGTTATCCTCTTTACAGTATTGTTCAAAATAAAACTTTAAACTCGGCCATTACTCTAAACAGGGTCGTATATTTCCAACTCTCGTCACACAGTAATCACCAGCTAAACCGTGCCAAAGGCACCTACGAGGTTTCAAGAACCACCGAGGCTTACTAGGAAGTAGTTGCAGCATCCCCACTCCAAGTCTTGTTCATAGAAATCCTCCAACGAAGTGGTACCTGCCAGTCACAGTTCGGAAAGGTTAAAAACAAGAAACGCAAATAAAAACTAAGTATTACTATATGACTGTTATTATCATTGAAAACTTACCATTGCGTTGAAGATCCTGGACTTAGACACACCACACCAAAACGACGAAGCCTGATGGCATTGGAAACGAATACAAGTTCAAACTCAGAAGACCTTTTTATGAATAGGAGAATCGAACCCCAGTTCGAATTACATCAAACAAACTGACAGAAGAACCACCCACACATACAATGGCTGTATCGTGGCTCTATTGCACAAGATTGTAAGCCTGTAACATATAAACTTCCTCTCATACGTATAAGGTTCGAAACCGAGGAAGGAGTCCTCCTCACAGCAAAACTCTAAACCCTACATTGCAGCAACACCGCCAGCTCTTCAAAACTTACCACTAAACATGAAATGAATGCCAGGAAGCAATTCTTTGCTACTTACCAACGAAAGACTAGGGTTTCTTCCAATCCCTAGATCTTGTAAATATCAATGGTGGATTAGCTTCCATCCGGGCACGCAGAGATTTGAGAGATCATTGCAATCAATACTGCATTGATTGTTGCATCTACCAAGTTGCCAATTCAGCAGATCAAGGGCTAGTGCAATGGCACAGCTCAGCAATACATGGTGCTTTGTGTAAACACAATCATGTGGGGACATCCAACAAAGCTTCCATCTCACTTAACAGTTGAGCGACGCTAATGCTAGGACCTGTCATTGCTAGTTCGTAAGCATGCCAAGTACCGAGTTTTAATACCTTGTCAACATTATAATCATTGCATTGTTAGATTCGTAGATCACAATTCATAATAGTTCCTAAGGTTTATGCCAGGCATCGTGATAATAATATCACATGTTAGTGTATTTGCGTGAATGCATAGTCACTATACAATGTTTATATTTCATTTCTCCAGCTTACGTATAGTCATAGGGTAAAGTTTATATATTTCATATATTAGCCATATATTGTTAATCAAATGATAAATGTGAGACTATAGGTATAATTTAAGTGGTGTTGATACACACTATAATGCTAAGTTCATAGCATAAGTATTATAATCACTATTTATTTCATATATTAACTGTGATGTTAATCAAATGATAAATGCAAGACTTTAGGATAGTCTAAAGTTCTGTTGATGCAAAAATATAATGATAGTTCATTTTGAAATAGTATAAACACTATTTCCACAAAGATTTCAAATAGAGTTACAATTGGACGTTGGTATCATTGTTTTGATATTAATGACAATAGTCATATTAAGATGATTTTTCATAGATAATAATTTTAACAATGTAAAAAAAAAATGACAACGTGATTTTAATAACACAGAAAAGTTTGTAAGCCAGCCCGTAAACTAGAATTGGAACCAAAATATCCATACCTCCAGTAACTTGTTTTGCAAGGAAGTACTTAGTATTTTCATATTACATTGACGTTGAATTGAAAGACACATGTACTCTTAACTCATGTTTGTCATAGAATTTCTTACCTATGTTCTGCACATGGAAATAGGATTCAAATGCCTTAGCTAAACGTAGCTAACTAAACCCCAGGGTACCTCGTCGGACCCCTTCGTCATCATACAAAACAAACTGTCAGCACATTATCAAGACAATTATAATAATACAAACCTACGTACAGTATAAAGTTACATTTAGAATTTAAGCAGATCTGAAGATTGTATTCTTGTGTTATGATCATAAAATGCCTTTCGTTAAAAAGATTAGCATCCATTTAATCCGCAATAGCAATTACAACTAACATCATATTTTATTTTGAGAAATACGACGTGTCATCATTATTAATTATCCTAGTTAAGAGATTTAACTATTTTATAGGTTCTACGTTAACAACTTCGATAATTATTGCTATTTAAAAAAAAAAAAAAATTGGTATTTTAGGGGATGTTACAAGGGGGGTGCGATGGATGCACCATAAAAGCCTATGCTTCCATTGGTACCTCTTCCACCTCATTATCATTAATACCCTAGGTCTGTTGAGAAGCCACCCATCCGGGGTACGTATCTATACAATATTATGTTACTTGTAATGCACTAAATTGCATGAAAGATGGTATAGTGAAACATGCTTAAATCAAGTATAGATTGATTTATAGTTTTACAATGTGATGTGACTATTCATATGACATGGTGATTATTTTTAGAAGTATAATTTTTTAATATTATTTAAAAATAACATTAAAATATTAATTATTTTTAAAAATATATTAATAATATAATATAATTATTAAATTAATTTTTTTTAAATAGTAATGATTATTTAAAAAAAAATGTTGGAACATTATCTTTATAGAATTTTGTAGAAATATTTTCAACCATAACGGTCTATAAACTTTGTGTTCATGTCTTCGTTATATTGTTATTTACTAGCAATTGCACCAGAAGGTGCAAAGGAACGCCGAAAGGAAAAATAAAATAAATTGAGAGTAAAGTAAATGTGATGAAGTGAAAAAAATAATAATGAAATAGATGTTATAATAGTACAAAGAGTACTTAGTTTGTTGGAAAGAATAGATTCTTGGATATGCAAGCAAAAGAACGCCGAAAGGAAAAATAAAATAAATTGAGAGTAAAGTAAATGTGATGAAGTGAAAAAAAGAATAGTGAAATAGATGTTATAATAGTACAAACAATACTTAGTTTGTTGGAAATAATAGAGTTTTGGATATGCAACATGGATATGAAAGGGAGAGTTTGGAAAATGTTATCGATACATTGTTGTAGGGTTCTTGAAATCCATCCAATGAGCATGATACTCACATTCAATTACTAGGAGGATTTGATGTAGGAGCATCCTTGCACACTCAAAAGTTTCATTTTTATTTTGAATTTCTTTAATTGTGCATTTAGTTGGTTTGACACCAATAAGTTATAGTTGCTTTGGGTTGAGCTAGCATGGTTGCACATTGTGTATCCAATTCATTTTAAGTGTTGCAACTTATAAAGAATTCGTAGTACAAGGGTTACATCAATCTTTCGAGTCTATGATGTTCAAACATAGTCACATGCCCAAATAGAGTGAATGGAACTCGAGACCATATCATCAGAACGGGAAGTGATTTTTTGGAGTTGTGAGAGTTTAAATCTCACTTGTTGTCCTAATCTAGAGAGGTGAACAAGTAGCATGTGCACAAAGTCAGATAACCTAGCACAAGAACATATTGCTTTCTTCTCTCCATATGATTCATAATCAAGTCTACATGGTACAAGCTGAAGATTAAAGATGATCAGTGGACTTACATTTAGATTGTTGATAGCGTTTATCTCAAAATGTAGTCATTTTACAGTGGTGGTTTAGAATATTTTTAATATAAAAAAAAAATTCATTTTATTGGAGAAGTTAATAATTTTAATGATATTTTTGTTTAATTGTATATAAATAGATTTAACAACCTTAAATATCGATAGACTATGCATTCTCAAATTCTGAAGAATTTATATTTGTAATTCTAACAATTTTTCTAAATTAAAAATGATAGAAAAAACAATTTAATAAAATCCAAATTATAACATCTTTGAACTTTTCTAAAATAAATTCTCAAGAATTTTTATTTGTAATTCTAACAATTTTTCTAAATTAAAAATGATAGAAAAAACAATTTAATAAAATCCAAATTATAACATATTTGAACTATTCTAAAGTAAAATAACATTGACATTTAGTTTAACTGGAAATCACAATCACATTTAATTTAATCCAATCAAGTGATTGAAATATGTAACTTCTTTCTTTTTCTAATTTAATATAAATAAAACAAAATTGAATCCATAACCTACAAATTCTTCTTAGAAATTTGCACTTTAATTTTTTAAATTTTTTTCAATATTTAATTTAATGTAAAGTGTAATGAATGTAATAAACTAAATGTAAATTAATAAATTAATGTAGACAACTTTGGTTTAAATGTAAATTAGTAAAATAATATTAACATAATTAAAACAAAAAATAAATTAAAAACTGCAAATTCATAGAAGTTTGCACTAATTTTTTTCTTTTTTTTTCAATATTTACTTTGTAATGAATGTAATAAACTATTATTTTCTTCACAATGAGAGAGAGGAACCTTTTGGCATACAATCTCTTCAACTAAACCCTGATCATCATATATATATATATATATATAAAATAAAAAAAACTCCTCCTTTCGAAGCTAAACATAAACACAAAGAAAAAAAGAAATAAACAACATATGAAACTTTAGGTATCATTAGATAGGGATTTGTAGGGGGTTGTAACCTTATATAGAAGCCCTATTTAACCTTATACTACTTATTTTTATAGACCATCGACTTAAAAATTGTATTGTCAATACACATGAATCAAGCCTATTACCTCAAATAACTTAGTGGTGTTGAATATTTGGTATGTAGGGGACCTAAAAGTGAGGTTCTAAAGTTTAAAAGTCCCTTCAATTGATTCAATAACCAACTTGGAGTGAACCATGATTTGTGCTTGTGTGTTCTCATTGATAATGTTTCTTTTTATTAATTACAACATCCCACCTTAACCTGGGGTACATACATTTGGACCTTGACACTGTAACATGGGGTTGAAAGATTTGAACCTTGCACATCTCCCAAGAAAGAGAAAAGATTACCCCAACTCAACACAAGGTAGTATGTTTACTTGAGTTCTTACTATTCTTCTACATTATATGGTAGGTTCAAATCCATTGAATTTAGGTTAGCATTGAATTATGTAAAGTAGTGACCATCTTTTGTACTTCCTTAAAATTGTAATCCTTGACAAGTTGTGAAGGATATAATTTAAGCAACAAACTTGCCATCTATACATTAAGCATCTTGTAAAACTTAGTGTTGGAGCCTAAGAAAACAAATTTTCATGGTCCCTAACTATCAGGTTTTCCCTGTAGATAGGAGACACTTTGATGAGTGTGCAAAACTTGAAATGTACCCATTGTAGGAATGCTAAAAATTTAAAGAGCCTCTTTTGGTTTCGTTATGTAGCAAAGCCTCTCTCAGGAGGGTTTAAGTCTTTACGTGGTAAGTGTATTCATGCATCTATTGCAGGGAGTGTTGCTCTCCTAGGAGATAATATCCCATGCATTGTATATTTGTGGTTTTCTTAGCTTCTTGTTTGTGTTGACATTCTTCATTTTTGTGGAAAAAGAAAATGATACATTATTTTTAATAAAAAGAGCCTACTCATGACTTTTGAAAGGTGGGAAATGCTCTAGTATGTGTGAGCTTATTCGTGCAATGTATCATTGTTTAGGTACAAAAGATAGGGTGGAGATGGGCCATTTTCAATGGTCGTTAGATTTCTATAATGCTCCCCCATACAATATGAGTAAAGAACCAACTAGTGCATCCCCAAGCACTTAGTGTATGGCAAATTTTAAAGTTGGTTGTGCAATTTGGCATAGGTATGAATAGATCTATCATTGAGTTCCTCTCTAGTTCAATGCAATAACAAATTCCCAACCATGGTCTTGGATATTTTAGACACTGCAGGGCATTGAACATAACAATGATAATTGGGAGCCAATCATTATGGATCCAAATACGTCCTCTCCTTGGAGGCCAAACACCAAAAATCACAAGAGCAAATCATATGATGATGCCTAGCAGCTCTTACTTATGTGACTTTGAACCATTTAATGTGAACTCTTAAACTTATGTTATTTTATTACTATTTTATTAAAAATATAACATTACTTTATTTTTATATCTATAAGTTGATTATCTTTTTTTATATAAATCTCAATCTTTACAAAGTATTAGCCAAATTCTATATGTTTGGATTCCCTTTATAAGCTTATTTTATAAGTCCTAGTAAACATACAAACATGCAAAACATTAAATATTTTTTGAAAACAGAAGTGGTTTCTTTCTTGTCTGCCCTGAAAAAGTTTTTCTTATATAATAAGAGCATTAATAAAATCAACGTTCCTTTTTATATATCCATGAGATAATCGCTTGGCATTTTTTATAAATCTCAATCTTCACAAAGGATGACTCAGATTCTACATAGGGAAAACAATGAATTGAATAACCTTTATAAAGTACAAGCCAAAATCTCAATCCTTAGAAATTATAATTCAAATTCTACGGAGGAAGATGAGCCAAATTCTACATATGGAGAATAGTGAGTTGAAGAACCTTTACAAAATATAAACCAAATCATACGCATGGAGAAAAATAAGTTTAAAATATATGACAGAACACAGCTCCACTGTTGATTCTGCTAGCTATGGAATTTAGGCTTAATAGTTGACAAGAGACTTCATTTTGACTTTGATGTGACCTTTTAGTTTACCATGAATGTGCAAAAATTGTTTCGTATACAAAATTATGAGAGCAGAGGGTTACTGATGATCATATTTATATATTAAGTATGGAGGTTGATGGCTAATTTTGTGATTACACCTGAGAAAAAAGTCTTGCAAAAAGATAAATCATATTTTGATAGCAAAATCACATAAACAGTAACACGGTTGCCAATTTGTAAGCCTTTCTGGAAGTCGTCTTTTTGCCTTTATTTAAAAAGGCTTTAGCTGTCCCCCAAGTCGAAATCCTAACCTTATATCCAAGTTATTTGATATATTTGTTTGACTCTCCAAAGTTCAGAACATCTATTTGCCTCGTTAAATTAAGGGCATTATCGATTAGGAAATATATATTTTTAGTAGTGGCCAAGAAATGACAGCTCCACTATTGATTCTGCTAGCTATGGAATTTAGGCTTAATAGTTGACAAGAGACTTCCTTTTGACTTTGATGTGACCTTTTAGTTTACCATGAATGTGCAAAAATTGTTTCGTATACAAAATTATGAGAGAAGAGGGTTACTGATGATCATATTTATATATTAAGTCTGAAGGTTGGTGGCTAATTTTGTGATTAGCCCTGACAAAAAAGTCTTGCAAAAAGATAAATCATATTTTGATAGCAAAATCACATAAAACAATAACACAGTTGCCAATTTGTAAGCCTTTATGGAAGTCATCGTTTTTCCTTTATTTAAAAAGGATTTAGTTGTACCCCAAGTCGAAATCCTAACCTTATATCCAAGTTATTTGATATATTTGTTTGACTCTCCAAAGTTCAGAACATCCATTTGCCTCGTTAAATTAAGGGCATTATCGATTAGGCATCATAGATTTTTATTAGTGGCCAGGAAATGAAATTTAAATCCTAATACTGCTTCCATATGGGAGAACAAAAGAGTTAACACTTCTTCCATATATGAGAAGCAAAAATGCCTGAAACTAAAGTTTCGGGCATAATAAACACTTGATCTAAAGATGGAATCCAAAAGAAATGAATGTTTCACAACTACTTTTCCAGTAATATCTAATTTATGTATAGAATTATAAAGTTTTTCATTGAATAGTAGCTTGAACCCTTGATAATAACTGAAATTTTAATCTCATGAAAATTACTCTGATGAAAATGCATTTAAAATACAGCCATATAAAACTAAATAAAAAAAATGAATTTTCCAAAACTGAAGTAAAGAATTGGTATTGAATTTTTTGAAACAGTCCAATTTCATTTTGCAAAGCCATTTGTTTGGACTACATTGTGGCAAGAATACATTTCCTTTGTGCAAAACAACTAAAAGTATTTGAAGATCCACCATTTCAAGTGAAGAACATTATTCAATCCATTACATTTACACAGCTTGAGAATAGTTTAGCTCAAAGACATTTATGCTAGCTAGCAACTCCAACGAGACCATTCTACTCTCATGAAAATTACTTTGATGCAAATGCCTTGAAAATACAGCCGTATAAAACTAAATCCATAAAAATAAAATTTCCAAAACTGAAAGTGTAAAGAATTGGCATTGAATTTTTTTAAATGGTGCAATTTCATTTTGCAAAACCATGTTTTCGAACAACATTGTGGCAGTATACATTGTCTTTGTGGAGAACAACTAAAAGGATTTGAAGATCCACCATTTCAAGTGGAATAATATTATTCAATCCATTGCATTAACACAACTTGAGAATAGTTCAGCTCGGAGACATTTGTGCTAGCTAGCAACTCCAACAATAGTGCAACTACTAGTAGAAAAATGAAGAGTGATATTCTATCATTTTTCACTTGAACAGAATAAAGTGGCTTACCAAACATCTTTAACATAGCTTTGGAGGCCCTTTAATGAAGGATGACTGGACAAAGAGCATTGTACAAGCTTGGATACAAAAGAAGAAGATATGATTTCCATGGCCACCCTCCTCATTGATATTGAAATCTGCACTTGCTTCCTTATCCCAATTTTGCAACTCCTGGATGATTAGAAGAAACTAGAAGAGCAAGGATTACTAGGAAGGTGGTAACATTCGGTGGACAATAACCTTGCCTTATTTTCTCCAAACCTCTAGTGCTTCCTTAACACGGCCCACCTTACATATTGATTTTATGAAGGTGCTAGTTATCGCATTAGGAACAATTGCCCTCTCTTTCATTTCAACCAGCAGCAAATTCATTCCGGAGAAAGCACCACCATTACCAAGACCATTTAATAGCACATTGAATGCTAGTATGTCAAGACTCCCTCCTTTACTCTTTACTAAATGCATCAGCTCTCATGCCTGTTTTGTATTCCCTGATTTACAAAGGGCGTTAATCAATTGAGTAAAGTCTCTAACATTAGGGAAAGAGCCTTTGTCACTCATGTGAAGTATAATCCTCTTCCTCTTGCCATCTTTTTTTTTTCAACAAACCAGGTAAAATTGTAGATAAAGTGGTCTTATCGGGCCTACATTCGGTTTTCAACATTTCATATAACAACTTTACATCCTCATTTATATGACCTACTTTAACAAGAACATGCAGAAGGAAATTTTATATATAGGCATTAAGCATTGGGGATGTTTGTCTTACCTCATGGAATAATTCTACTAATTTTTGCACCATGGTAGCCTTTCCAAAGCACCTGATGACAAATTTAGCTGTGTTAGCCCTTATTGCACAGACCTGCTTTCTCACCTTATCCAACAGGACTTCTATTACCTTGTTGCTATCATTCTTTCTAAGTAGAAATTCAATTATTGCATGATATGCAGAGGAAGCTCCTCCCTGAAGATCTCTGCTTGACCACTCCACTGAAAGAACGTGAGGGCCATTTTTGGATCTTTTAGGCATTGAATAACTAATGTTATTTGAGGAGGTGTGAATGACCCAACAAATTATTTGAGGGTTGCTTCCATTTCTTCATCCCATTCTAGTCTTCTAGTGATGGATTTTCGGTATAAAAACATGATTTGTGCCTTCCCTGACTACTGTTAGTAACGTTTACATAGAACCCATTTGCTTAGTAACGTTTACATAGAACCCATTTGCAAAATACATAGAACCCATTTGCAAAATCCATCAGAAATGATTTTTTTCTGAGATTGATGGGCGGCAGAGAGGAAACTCCGACTGATAATTTTGCTTCCCTCCCGTTACCTGAACATAAACATAGATATAATTTCTCAACCATATTTGACCAGAATGAATTGAATCTCTTTTGTAAGGATTGGACCAAAGCCAGCAAATTTGTAGTGCAACCACACTCTACATTTACAATGTAGTTGCGCACGAATGCTTACTCCCGAACCTTAGGCCTATCAAACTTAGCTTTAAGCAGACCCCTGAGAATATCTTTAGTAACTGGAAGAGTGCAGTAAATCTTAGACGAGGGAAATGGGCTCCTTTCCAAACAACGAATCGAAAGTGAACTCTACAACAATAGTTTCACCAGAAACCTTCCTCCACAGATTTGTTGTGGGGAAAGATGGAACAATGAACAAAAATAAAGTCCACAGTGTTGCTTTGCAAAGAAACCACCCCCACACTCCGAAGCTTCTATAGAAGTTACAATATGGGGACCAAGCCCCCATACTTAGAATCTTTTGCAGACGGTTCATCTCGTCTGCACCTGGGTCTACTAGGGATATAGTGCAGGGTCTTCCAAACCTCAATGATAGGCCCCCTAACTTCGGGAGGATGATTTTTGATCCACTAAAAATCACGCCCCATAACTTCAGGAGCACGCTATCCGTGCCGCTAAAAAGCTAGTTTTCATTGGACAGACAAACGAGGAATCTAGAAACAGTGTCAATATTATTTATATTTGTAACAGAATCCTCAAAATGTTTATGGTCCTCCTACTTCGGAAGCCAAACTAAAACTCCTAGATTCCTTGAACCATATCCAGTAGCTCACCCAGCACCATCATTGGATCCTTGGGGGAGACTTCAATATGATATCCTCACCTCTGGAAAAAAGAGGAGGCTTGACCAGGCTAGACGATGCAAGCAAAGCCTTTGGCACCTTCATCCTAACTCTTGGACTGGTGGATATCGAGCCTAAAAATGGAAAACATACATAGAATGACAAATGGGGAAATTCCCACCAGATCGCTTCCCGCTTGGATATATTTTTGGTATCCTAACCTCTTGTCAACCTTGGACTTATCATCGAATCAAACATCCTCCCATGTGCTAGATCAGTTCACTATCCAATTAGTATTGAAATTGATCTCGCAAATAATCCTCACAACAACCCCTTTAGATTTGAAAAGTTCTGGTTAGACCATCCTGATTTGATGGACTCTCTATCTCAATGGTGGCAAGAGGCGCCACAACAATATGGATCCAAAATTCATCAACTGCAACAAAAGCTCAATTTCATCAAAGAAAAATCAATATGTGGAACAAAGAAGTCTTTGGTTACATCTTTGAAGCCATAAGGATACTGGAGGAAGACATGAATCTACTTCAATAGGAAGCAATTGAACAGTGGTACTTGGAGGACCTCCTTCAAAAGGAAATACAACTCCAAGATGACATTAATCAAAGAATGGCACAAGAGGAAACCATTTGGTGACAAAAGTCCCACATTAAGTGGCTTAAGGAAGGGGAAAAGAACTCTAAATTCTTCCATGATTCAATGATACAACACCGCCAGCATAACATAATTTCCTTCCTTCAAACGGATTAGGGTCGAAAGCTTTCCAAGAATGAGGACATTGTGAAGGAATTAATCTCTTATTATCATAGTCTTCCAAACGAAGAAAACCCGAAAAGAGAATCTGCTATGAAAAAAAAATTGTAGAACATCCCCTCCCTAGTTATAGAAGAACAAAATGAAAGTCTTATTAGGAAAATCTCCATGGAAGAGGTGGAAGTTGCAGCCATGGGAATTCCCCCAGGGAAATCCCCAATCCTAGATGACTTCACAACTGACTTCTACCACAATTGTTGGAAGATTGTGCAACAAAATGTTTAGGAAGCAGTAGAAGAATCAACATTTAACTTAAACGTCCTAACTACCTTTAGTGCCAAATTTATCACACTCATACCCAAAGAATAAAAATCCTTCTCACCCAGGTAAATTTCATCCCATTTCCCTTTGCAATTTTACCCTAAAATTATCACCAAAGTCATGGCAAACAAGCTCAACCCAATTCTTCCTTATCAGATTTTGCAAGAACAATCGGGTTATGTGGAAGCTTTCCAAATATCGGATGGTATCATTTTGGCCCATGAAACCATTCACACTCTCAAGGTCTCTAAGAAATGGGGTATGCTTTGTGACAATCCTCACAGCAGATTTAAGAGCTGATGTATACCTCACAAGAAAGATTAAGCAGGAAAATAGAAGAAGAGTGGACAATGCAGTGTAAAAGAGCAGCAGAATTATGATACAATAGAACTCAGATAGAAGCAGAATAACATCACACACGTTTCATTAATCTGTATAATAAACAATAATGCTACAATGCACAGGATTCGAATACCAAGGGTGTAATTCGAATTAGCCTGCATGGATTGATCATAAGATCAGTGGAGTGTCATCAAAGCACAAGTAACCACCAACCATGTGTCAAACTGAGTATAACTGGGTGTACAAGGTGTAACTGATGCATGGAGCACTGATGGAGGGCACATGAGGGGATAACTAGAGTCATGAGGATCTAACTGGAGTCAAAATAGTCAATCTAGGCTCTCTGGAGGTCCATCAGAGTGTTTCAGTGAGTTAACTAGGCCATCTGTCCTTAAATCAGGGAGAAGATCCATAAATCAAGGAACTAACTGAGTGTAACTAAGTGGTAGGTGAGAGAGGTCGCCTTTCACATGTGGTAGGTGAAAGGAGGGCATATTATGCACTAGGAGGACTAGAAATTATCAGAAGGAAGCTCCCAGGGCTAGCAAAATGCACGCAAAATGGGGACTAGGTGCTGGAGGACACCATGCTGATGGCTGGGATGCATGAAATTGCATGACTGCAGGCAAAAATGCATGCATGACTGAAATGAAAAATAATGATAATGCTGGTAAGACTAGGATGGAGTATAGGAATATCCCAACACCCCCCCTTAATCCATCCTGGGCCCTGGTAACTAGGACCAAAGGTCACCCATACAATGATAAAAAAAAATAAGAGCTGTCCATAAACTGAGGAAATGGGGAAAACCTCATGGGAAAAATACCCCCCCTCAAAAGAACAACAAGGAACTCAAAGAACCATCATACTAAGCAGAGAAGGAAAAAAAAATTCTCAATGAAAACTTTTGCAAAAAACTTGGCAAGTTGATCCTCTATAGGATGCCAATGCAGGTACTAGATCTAGATCCGGTCTTCAGATGTGCCAAAGCAAGTCTTTCGGTAAACCTTTCTGCTACTAGAACGAATGGCTCATGATGAGTGTTTCCAAAAGATTTTGGATCGAACCCCACCATCATGCAACATCTCTCAGGAAGAGGTAGATGGCATAATGCAAGGTTAGCATGATACTGAGATCTGGTAGTTCTGTGATCAGATGAATCCTCAACTGTGTTCCCAGCAGTTGCAAGGACTGTGTGAGCCCATATTGGCCTTGGCCCTAGATTGGGAGCATGTGTTGGTTCTGGATCTGAATCTAAATGTTCTTCAACTTTGATCTCAACATCAAGATATTCATCTTCATCTTCATTAGAAGAAGAGTCACTCAGATCTTCATCTTCATCTTCATTAGAAGAAGAGTCACTCGGATCTTCATCGGATTCCAATGGAGTAGGAAGAGAGAAGGGCAGAAAATATGAGAACTCATATTCCTTGGAGGCATGATTTGCAAACCCTTTCTCTATAGTCTTCCCAGTAGAGATCTCTGTAATATCAACTGTGTCGGGACCAAAGATCACCTTCGTTGGTGATCCAGTGTGAGTCATCTGATATACAGACAACAAATTTGTTGTCAGAGAGGGGCCGAATAGAACATTCTTGAACTTGCCATGCTCCATATGTACTGTACCCATCCCTTTGGCAGAGATCTGAGAGTTGTCTCCCATGTGAATAGTAGGCCATATTTGAGATCTAAAGAAGAAAATGATTCCTCATAAGCAACCATGTGGTTGGAGGCTCTTGAATCTATAAGGAGGGCCTTTGATTTCGAAAATCCAGCCATCAATGCATGACATTTCTCATGACCATCAGATTCACTTCCAGAATCAGACACTCTTGCATCTTTTGGAAGAGCAATGTTGTTCTGTTCAAGAAGCTTGGTTAATTGATCTATTTTCTTGTGCATGCAAGATCTCTCTGGGTGGTTTCCTTTCTTGCAGTATGGACACTTAGATCCATCAGATATTTTATGTTTGTCCTTCTTGGAGCTGGAGGCCCCTTTGATGGACTTGACTTGGCTTTCAGCTTGGGTTCAGGTGGCTTCTTGTCCTTGCCTTTATGCCTCCCTTTCACATTTGCACTATTTGCCTCACCATCTAAAAGAGCTTGATCATTGGAGGCCTTGATGGCACCCATTTGGGTCAACTTGTCTTGTTCTTGGATGAGAGCTACAGTGAAAACTTATAAGGAGGGCATCTTCCATCCAGGAATTTACATTCGCCCAGGGTAGAAGGTAGATACAAAGACACAAAATTCATATCCTAGCTTACTCAGATTGGAGAGCACCAATTTCTCATCCTTCTTATCAATGCCACACTGCTTGCATGGCATAACCAAATGTTTGAATTTCGAGAAGAATTCTTGAATGGTCTCAAAACTACTTGGTTGTAGGGAAACCAATTCATTCTCTAGAACATGGCCTCTTAGCTCATCTTGTTTGCCAAATAGGGCCTCCAACTTCAGCCATAACTCTCTTGGAGTCTTCAACCCTTCGAGATGAAACAGTAGATCTCTAGAAATATGAATGCACATGTAACCAGAGGCTTCATCTAATCGATTCAGATGCTTGGTTCTCTCCACAGCCAAAATTGATTCGGTTTCTCTTCCCATTGTTATCCTGTGTACAAATTTGCTTCTCAATGACATTTCCATATCAATCTTCCAATCAAAGTAATTGAAAGGAGTCAGGATTCTAGGAGTGAGAGGAGTGTTCGAATTGCTCATCTCAACTGCTGGAGCGCATACAAGGTGAAACTGTTGGAACTGCTTGAACTGCTGGAACTTCGAATGACCTGCAAAAAAAACTCTCAAGAATGGAGATAGACTATACTCTCAACATGCTCTGATACCATGTGAAAATCCTCACAGCAGATCTAAGAGCTAATGTATACCTCACAAGAAAGATTAAGCAGGAAAATAGAAGAAGAGTGGACAATGCAGTGTAAAAGAGCAGCATAATTATGATACAATAGAACTCAGATAGAAGAAGAATAGCATCATACACGTTTCATTAATCTGTATAATAGACAATAATGCTACAATGCACAAGATTCGAATACCAAGGGTGTAATTCGAATTAGCCTGCATGGATTGTGTTACACCAAAATTACGTCACCCTTGTGTAAGTGTCGCAAGTGTTGCAAGTGTAGTCGTCATGACCTAGTGTCGTCATCATGACCATTGCAAGTACCGTCATTATGACCAAGTGTTGTCATCATGACCGTTGTGATAATGTCATCATCTTGACCATTGTGTATACATCCCTGAAGTCATCTGGACCAAGTATTCATTTGAGAGGATTTGTACTCAGTTTGTACAACCTTTTGAGAGGTCGTCGCAGGTTGCACACTAGCAACATGCGACGTCGCAGGTTTCTCCATAGCAAGGTGCGACGAGGTCTATTAATGGGAAAAAATAGTCATTTCAATATATTTCTCGAAGCTTTCCCATTTGGGGACTTATCCCTGATCTCTTGGAGAGATGGTACTCGACCCCTAACTTATTGGGAAGATCCCCTATCTCTCTCCTACCATCTCTCAACCTATCCTATCCATAATCTCATCCACTTAGTCCTATATATACGAGGCTCACTCCCATACCAAAGGGAGGAAGACTATGGTATCTACATGCTGGTGAAATCTCTTAGGACACCTTCACTCACCTCTTGGAGAATTCATGCTTCCTTGGAAGGGCTTGGCAATTGGCTTGTGTGGAGAAGGGAAACTACGTTAAGTCATTGGTTGTAGTTCTATATCTCTATCATGTACTCCTCTATTTGCAGTAATGCAAATGCTTTCCACCAATATCGCTCTTATATGTGATGATGTTGTGTTGTTTACCTGCTTAACTGTTTACATAGATCTCTTATTGTATAGATGCTCTTTACTCGTTTCTCTTTTCTGTGTCTTAACAGGTCTTGCAGCTTGGATCTGACGACTGTGGGACGTGGAGCAACATTCGGGAGAAAGGATAGCGAATCAAAGAGGTAAGACATCTAGCACTTGATCCTTAAGTAGATCTAGGAAACGTGTTTGTAGTCTGTTCTATTTGTTCTAGACTCACGTTGAGCTAGGGAGATCCGGCTCGCCTTCAGTCGTTTTGACCTATCTCAAGGTTTTGAGATCATTTTTTGGTTTGGTGTGATTGACTTGTTTTAAAGACTTGAAAAGGGTGGGATATCCATGTCTTTTTTAGCCTCTCTTTCTTGGGTTATGCATCTTGTTTCCTTTGCATGATGAGCTATTAAATCATTTTTGGGAAAGATTGATTCTTTGTCTCCACTTTAGTTCAAAGGAAGCTTGATTTTGTCACTCTTTTGCTATATTCATGAAATTGGAAAACATAAGTATTCTTCTTGCTTTAATTTGATCATTTGAAATTCTTGGTCTCACACTCATAAGAAGAAGAAAACTTCATTTCATATTTGTATGCATTTGAGTTAGATAAGATTGTTAAATGCTTTCATTTGTCTTGCATTTGATTGGAAACATTAGTGGAATCCTTCTTTCCGTAGCTTAGATGTATCTTTTTCAAGTATAAAAAGATAGGAAATGAGTTATAATTATTGCATTTGGTAGATCTTGAGCCTCTCTTGAGTGCCTTTGAGTTGTTTGGGTGCTTGCCATTTTTATTTGGGAATTTCTGAAGGATTAGAGTACTGTAGATATCTTCTCACTTTCTGTATATAGATATGAAAAGCGTTGAGTTATCAAATTTCATTTTTGGTACATGCATTTGAAAATTGAAAAGTGCTTCATCATTTTGTCTTACACATTGTTAAGATTAGTTGCATCTTTCATTTTCTTTGCGCTCTTTAGCTGATTATTGCAGAAAGTTAGAATTATTGCACTTTAGGAATGAATTCTTCTTTTCGCTACTACTTAAGTTCTTTTGGTTTGAAAGAAAGAAAAATCTCTCCCTACCTTAAGTAGTTTTCATTGAAAAGGAAAGGAAAATGTGCATTAAATATCATGTAGTTGAGGATTGCATTATGTTTACATCTATGTACTCACCTCATGCATCCACCTAACCGTACAAGATAAAATTAATGCTAGCTTAGGTTAAAATCATTTAGCAACTTGTGTGTAAGTTAGAGACGTGTTCCGGCGTCGTTAAGCGTGGCAGCTGTCGTTATTTTCCAGCACTGTAGTCCAAGGGTATTATAGTCTTCCACATACATCGGTATATCAAGCTCCTTCATGTACCCACCAAGTACCATAATCCGTACTTGGCGTATATCGAAGGGTGTATCACGTACTCGACACGTATATCGGAAGGTCTCATGCCAATGGCTGTGCATTAGATAGCACCACTACGGATTTGAGCTCCCACGTACCTTGCGCATATCGGGAGACACCATTAGGATTCTAAAACCAACTGAGTTAACCATTTGGCCGTCTTGGAAAAGCAATACACCGAGAACAGCACTTGGGGAGATTAGCACGCACGTACTGTCCAGGTAATCGGGTATGTAGGAAAGGGTACGGTCCCAATCCTCCTTGTCGCATCATATTGTTGGACCCTGCAGTATATAGTGGTTTGCAATGCCTTAATAATCCCGTGAGGTTCCAGACTTTGAATCCACTCCTATTCACACAGTTTGCTTGTTGCTTTTAGACTTGAGTAGTGTTTGTCTTGTGTGGTCCTTTAGAGACTCTTAGGAAGTTTAGATATGGAAGATTCTTCCGGGACTACCAACCAAGGCACCCCTTTCTAGGGTATGCCATTTGTTATTCCCCCTTTTGGAACTGTTGGTCCTCCCTTTATGGCTACATTGAGTCTTCCTGGATTGACGATAGGATTACCAGTATGGTTATTCTCCAATCCGGTTACGCCAAGTGCACCAATCGTGTCGGACCTAGGTCCTTCACCACATGAGCATCAATCTCATGATGACCCTTCTCCTTCTCCGTTGAAAGTTGAATCGGCTTCCATCTCTTCCTCTTCTCCTACTGAAGACTATGATGTTAGTAAGAAGGCTGGTGTGAAGAAGAAGAAGAAAGGGAAGATTAAGAAGAATAAAGATAAGAAAGAGACCACGTGTCAACCATCTACCTCTAATGGAACTCATTCTATGAGAACACCTCGTAAGCCAAAGTTCCCTTGCAAACTTTGCAAGGGTGATCACCTTCTCAAGAATTGTCCCAGTCTTTCTCGTGTGTCAGAAGTGTGGTCTAAAAAACCAAAACCGCTTGTATCGTCAACGTCTGACCATCATGTTGATGACACTCCCTCAACCAGTGACCCATTGGTGACGGGTCGGAAGGGTAGAGCCGCAGACCCTTGTTGGATATGCAAGGGTATGCACCGTACTTTCCTTTGTCCAAACATGAATGAAGCTTCACGGTGGTTGGAAGATATTACTAGTTCTCAACAGGTGCTTCCAACAAGCAATAGTAAGTTGTCCATCGACCCCCCGTTGGTTGACCAAGTGACCAATTCAGTTTCATCTGTAATTGATCCCACTCTTCCTTCGGAGAGTGAAGTGATCGAGTCGCTGTCATCTCCACTCGATCCCGCTCTTTCATTGGAGAAACTCCAGACTGAAGCAGTCACCATGACACAATCTTCGTCTCATTCTTATCTTCCAAGTGAGAGTGAATTGGAAACCACTGATGTTTTCCTAGTCAATTCAGAATGTCCTAGGCAAGGGGAGACCCTGTCCATTCCTACAGGACCCCCTCCAAGTACTGAGGTCATTTCCTTTGATTGGAATGGTCTAATAGAATCTCGTCTTCCTTCGAGTATTCCTTTTCAAATATCTGTAGGAGTTTCCAATAAAGAAATATTTCGTACGATAGTTGATGAGGGAGCTTCTATTAGTATTCTATCCTCAACTGCTTGGCAAGCTATAGGTTCTCCTCAGCTTGTGCCAGTAACTGACCAGATTTTGGCTTTTAATAGAAGGCCTACCGGACCTTTAGGGATTCTCCCGCAATTACCTGTCATGTTGAGAGGTAAAACTGTTTATGTTGATGTCATGGTTGTCCAAGGTCCTTTAGATTTCAATATGCTCCTTGGACGTGATTTTGTCTATGCTATGAAAGTTGTATTGTCCACGCTCTTTCGAGTGATGTATTTTTCTCATCATGGGAATATTGTGACCATTGATCAGCTTTCCTACGTGACACCCACTCATCATATGACTCCTAGTCATCAGACTTCCCTGAATGTTCCACATGTTTTAGTGGTTTCTTCCCCCTAAGGATGGGGGTACGAGCATAGTTTATGTTCTGTTTCAAGCTCGTTAAAAAATGAAACCAACCTTCAAGCAAAGTTTTTCTTTGATTTCAAGCTTGCATAAAAATGAAACCATTTCACATGAGCATAGTTCCCGTTCTATTTCAAGCTCGTTAAAAAATGAAATAGGTTCCTATGAGCATGGTTTATGTTATGTTTCAAGCTCGTTAAAAAATGAAACCAACCACCATAGTTTCCCTTTGGTTTCAAGCTTGCATAAAAATGAAACCAATCCACTTGGAGCATAGTTTTATTCTATTTTAAGCTCGTTAAAAAATGAGATAGACCCCTCTAAGCATAGTTTACCTTTGGTTTCAAGCTTGCATAAAAATAAAACCATCCACTTGAGCATAGTTTTATTCCATTTCAAGCTCGTTAAAAAATAAGATGGGCCCCCTCAAGCATAGTTATTGTCTATTTCAAGCTTGTGTAAAAATGAAATAGATCTCCCTCCCTTTGGTTCGAGTCTCTCGCTAGAGTTAGAATTTGAACCTTCATTTCATTTGATTCTCGTTTTCCCCCCCTTGGTGAAAATTTTCATATTAGTAGCCAGGTTGGTATTTGGGTTAGCAAGCATCATTTTCAGACGAAATGAAGCTTGGGGGGCATGTCACATGTCGTACCGTCAGCAATCATGTTGAGGGAACACTACCATGTTAAGCCGCTAGCAATCATGGTAGGGGGAATTTACCAACCTCTGGGCATCATGTTGGGAAGGAACCCGTCAATGGGCCTTAACCTATGAGCATAGATCCCTTTCTATGTCAAGCTCGTTAAAAAATGAAACATATCATTTCCCTTTGAGTCGAGTCTCCTCGTAGACTTAGTACTTGAACCTTCTTTTCACCTGCCTATGCCTTAGGCGGATGAAATGAAGCTTGGGGGCATGTCTTCAACCTCTGGAAGTTACGTTGAAGTCAACTTGATCACCTCTCCACACCACATTGGAGCTAAGTCACTTACTTCTAGCAATCATGCTGGGGGCATGCACCAACCTTTGGATTTCATAACGGGAAGAAATTCACCATTGGGAAAATTTTCGAGTATACTTTCCTTTTTTAGGTTTCGAGCTCATTAAACCATGAAAATTATCCTGAGCATAGTTCATTTTCTGTTACAAGCTCGTTAAAAAATGAAGCAGACATCATGACCATTCTTCCAACCTGTTTTCGAGCTCGTTAAAAACAGTAAGATAGCATTTGAGCTTACTTTTCACCTTTTTCATGCTCTGGTTGAAACATGAAAAGTGGTTTGAGCTTAGTTTTTACTTTTTCGTGCTCTGGTTCAAACATGAAAAAGATTCTGAGTGCTTTTGATACCATTCTCGTGCTCGTTAAAAATTTGAGTTAAAAAGGTGTGTCTAACGAGTATAGGTTTATCACTTTATCCGGCCTCACTAGACTATTTACGGAAAAGGAACTGTGTCGAGTTTACTTTTTTCCTTTGTCATACTCGGTTATCAACCATGACAAAGTTGTTCAGGGAATCCTTTTTAAGCTCTTTTCAGACTCCCTAAATAGGAAAAGATTGCCAAGCGAACTTGATGCTTTCACGCTTGTAAAAGCATTTGAATGATCATCTTGTTGGTGATAGTTTACCCCTTTTTCGGACTAGGAAGCACTATTTACGAAAAAGGAATACTCCAACCAACCATGGCTGGAAGAATCCTCTCCCGCGTTGTTTTACCCTTTTTCAGGCGATGAGGCTAACTTTACGAAAAAGGACCATTGGTGTCTCCTTTAGTTATTTTCAGACTCTCTAAACATGAAATGACGTCGAGTTTTCCTTCTCTTGACTCGTTAAATTTTAAACATTGAAGGGCCCATCGTGGGACGAACCCCTCCTTTCCCAGGTTCGTAAAATATTTTGGGTTGGATTCATCTATGAAATGAGCTATACCGAGCATCTGGTTACCCTCATCAAGCTCGTTAAAAAACAAGTGAGGCACTCATAAGTCATGATGGGGAAAAAGGAAAGTGTTTGTGTTACATACCTTAGTGGCAGTATATAGTCATTCTTGAACATGGCACTCATCTGCATTTGCATACAGTACTTGGGTCATCTGTTTGTCTATGAGTCCCCGCTTACTTTCTGAGTCTTGTTACTCCTCTGAGTCATTCGGAGAAAGATTCCACTATCAGTTGCATTAGAAGTTTGCGTCATTCTCATGTCAATACTGCCAAGTCATGCCATGCCCATGTTCAAGAATATGTCTATCATTTCTCATCTGCAGTCAGTATACCTTCGATCATGTTGGTCTACTTTGAGTCAGTCTTACATGTTATTGTACTATCCGATCCACTCTATACATTTTTGTCGTGTTTCGTGTCGATTGATGGGGGATTCATTATGGCCCTCCTTTGACGAATTCATCCTTGTTGACTTCAACTTATCATACAAGGATTGAATCTAGAAACCGGTCAAGTACCTTGGTCCTACATGCTTCAATGGCAGATTACCTCGCTTTCGTCATGAGTTTACATCATTGACTCTTGATTGAAAGATTTCATCTTGCGTTCGACTTCAACTCATTTATTCACGCTTGATGATATGTACTATGATACCTTGGGAATCATTGACATTAATGATGATCTCCATCACACTTGTTAACGGTTTACATCAATGACCGATAATCAAGTGGTTTCTACCATGTTCGACATCAAGATATTTGTAATCACATGGATAGATTCATAACATTGCGAGTTCAGCTTGAAGACCCTGGGGAGTCATGTTTTTACCCAAGTTGCGATGGAGTTTGTATTGAGTCTTATTACACGGATCCACTTTTGTATTGGTCGTGGCTGTGTTATCATCTCATCATGGATCTACGCTTGTGTCTAGTAGCCATGATTGTGTTCAGTCAGTCATTACTTCCATGGATCTGCAATGTATTGGTCGGCAGCCATGTTGTACTACATATGAGATTTTCAGTTCAGAGTCAGTTGTACTGCAGCAGCGTCCTTCATCCGACAAGTCTTTTGCCATTTTTTTCTATCAAAGCACTGCACTTGTACATCCTTAATATCTTCATGCTTTGGGGGTCATTCTGTTACACCAAAATGTCATCACCCTTGTGCAAGTGTCGCAAGTGTTGCAAGTGTCGTCGTCATGACCTAGTGTCGTCATCATGACCGTTGCAAGTACCGTCATTATGACCAAGTGTTGTCATCATGACTGTTGTGATAATGTCGTCATCTTGACCATTGTGTATACATCCCTGAAGTCATCTGGACCAAGTATTCATTTGAGAGGATTTGTACTTAGTTTGTACAACCTTTTGAGAGGTCGTCATAGGTTGCACACTAGCAACATGCAACGTCGTAGGTTGCTCCATAGCAAGGTGCGACGAGGTCTATTAATGGGAAAAAATAGCCATTTCGAGATCTTTCTCGAAGCTTGCCCATTTGGGGACTTATCCCTGATCTCTTGGAGAGCTGGTACTCGACCCCTAACTTATTGGGAATATCCCCTATCTCTCTCCTACCATCTCTCAACCTGTCCTATCCATAATCTCATCCACTTAGTCCTATATATATGAGGCTCACTCCCATACTAAAGGGAGGAAGACTATGGTATCTACATGCTGGTGAAATCTCTTAGGACACCTTCACTCACCTCTTGGAGAATTCATGCTTCCTTGGAAGGGCTTGGCAATTGGCTTGTGTGGAGAAGGGCTGCTATGTTAAGTCATTGGTTGCAGTTCTATATCTCTATCATGTACTCCTCTATTTGCAGTAATACAAATGCTTTCCACCACTATCGCTCTTATATGTGATGATGTTGTGTTGTTTACCTGCTTAACTGTTTACATAGATCTCTTATTGTATAGATTCTCTTTACTCGTTTTTCTTTTATGTGTCTTAACAGGTCTTGCATCTTGGATCTGACGACTGTGGGACGTGGAGCAACATTCGGGAGAAAGGATAGCGAATCAAAGAGGTAAGACATCTAGCACTTGATCCTTAAGTAGATCTAGGAAACATGTTTGTAGTCTGTTCTATTTTTTCTAGACTCACATTGAGCTAGGGAGATATGGCTCGCCTTTAGTCGAGTGGATTGTCCGGTAACAGATTGATCATAAGATTAGTGGAGTGTCATCAAAGCACAACCATCAACCATGTGTCAAACTGAGTCTAACTGGGTATAGATGGTGTAACTTATGCATGGAGCACTGATGGAGGGCGCATGAGGGGCTAACTAGAGTCATGAGGAGCTAACTGGAGTCAAAATAGTCAATCTAGGTTCTCTGGAGGTCCATCAGAGTGTTTCGGTGAGTTAACTAGGCCATCTGTCCTTAAATCAGGGAGCAGATCCATAAATCAAGGAACTAACTGAGTGTAACTGAGTGGTAGGTGAAAGAGGGCACCTTTCACATGTGGTAGGTGAAAGGAGGGCACATTATGCACTAGGAGGGATAGAAATGATCAGAAGGAAGCTCCCGGGGCTAGCAAAATGGGGACTAGGTGCTGGAGGACACCATGTTGATGATTGGGATGCATGCAATTGCATGATTGCATGCAATTGCATGATTGCATGCAATTGCATGATTGCATGCAATTGCATGATTGCATGCAAAAATGCATGCATGACTGAAATGAAAAATAATGATAATGCTGGTAGGACTAGGATGGAGTATAGGAATATCCCAACATGCTTATCAAGTTAGATCTCTCTAAATCCTTTGACAAAGTCTATTGGCACGTCATCGAGTGCTCCCTTATGAATTTTGGATTCTCTCCACTTTGGATTCTTTGAATTATGGCTTTAACCTCCTTAACTTTGTTTTCTATGTTGGTTAATAGCTCTCCTTCTACCACATTCTCTCCCTCTATAGGTATAAGGCACGGTGACCCCCTTTCGCCTTTTCTCTTCATCCTTATGGTTGAAGGGGTTGGTCGATCCTTGAGTAATGTAGTTCATGAAGGCCATCTCTTCGGCCTCCACCCCACAAATGATGATTTATCTACTTCACATCTCCAATTTATCGATAACACCTTGTTGTTTGCCTCATCCTTCCTCTGGCAATCCCACACCATTAAATCCCCTCTTCAAAACCTTCTTGACGCCCTTATGTTTTCCCTTAATCAAGACAAATCAAAAAAATTATTTTTCAATACACCCCTAGCTCTTCAAGTTAGAATATTGAGACTTCTCATTTTCTAACACAACTCCCTCCCTTCCAAATACTTGGGCGCCCCGCTCATTGTCTCTACCATTTTCCACCCCACCTAGTCAAATATTTTAGCTAAGATGGAGAAGCCCCTTTCAAGCTAGACTTTCATGTCCCTTAATCTAGCAAGACAACTAATTGTCTTGAAATACTTCATTTGCATCATGAATTCCTACCTTTTCTCTATTTTTGCAACTCCTAAATCTGTTCTCAATGAAATATGGAACCTTCAACAAACCTTCCTTTGGGGCAGATCCAAGGAGAAATGCCGTAAATGAGTTTTAATGGCTTGGAACAAGGTCTGTAGGCCTAAATTTCAAGGGGTCTAGGAATTAGGGATCCAAACATTGAAAACAAATCCCAAACTCCAAAAAATTGATGGTTATGGTTGACCAACTTGTCCCCCTTATGGACACGGATTTGGAAAAGAAAGAACACTCCCCAATTCCAATACATATCATTAGGACCTCATTTTCCTTCAAGGCACCAATCCGTGATTACTAATTTGGAACGTGGATTGGAAAAATAGGATCTCTAATTCAACAACATGCATTGTAGGAAATTTGAAATGGGAAGAGGGCTCTCTTCTAGGATGACGCTTGGAAACATTGCTCGAAACTAAGCACCCTTCCCAGTAGCGGCATCCTCCATTTGGCCACTCTCAACACCAATGTTAAGATGGTATCTCATTTTTTGTATCCTTCACCAAATAATGCCCAATTGGCACACTCAACAGGACCAATTGCACTAGTCAAATCCCTCCCCCCCAAATTCCCATGGGAAGAATATAGGAAGGAATTTTTATCACAAAGGCTCACCACCCATTCTGGGGAGGAAATTCTTCAATGGGGCTACCAAAATTGAGGAATCTATAATCTCAAAGAAGCATACTTCCTTGTATCCAATCATAGTAAGGATCCAGGTGAACAACTATGGAAACCGATTTGGACTCAGGACCTCTGGCCAAAGGTCTCAACTTTTTTATGGCTTACATCTCTAGGAAAATCCTCACTTGGGATTGCCTCACTAAGTGAGGATTCAAGGGGCCCTCCAAATGTGTTCTCTATGGTAACTTTTAAGAAGACATGGAGCATATGTTCAACTCATGTTTTCTTAATAACTCTCTATGGGATAGAGGAGCAAGCATTTTTAGATAGCAGGATCGTAATAGAGAAAGAATCAGTGAAACCATTGACAATTGGTGCCCCCTAGATTTCAAGTAATAATATTGTTAATCATGCTTGGAAACTCTTTCCGGGATTCCTCCTTTGGAAAACATGGAAAGAAAGAAACATATGCATCTTTCAAGACTCCTCTCTTCAAACAAGCGGGTATGGAAAAATATTCAATCTGATATCCACGAAACAAATCTCCTAAAGCCTTGGAATGTAGATGACTGGGACTATAATCCTAAAGACAATTTTATCCTCCAAGTTTGGGTATTTTCACCTCCATCGTTTCCCCCCTGCCTCGGGCCCTCTCTCGCCCTTCATCTAGTCCCACCTCTTGGTTCCCTCCAAATTTTGGTTTCATAAAACTCAAATTTGATGGTGCAAGCAAAGGAAACCCTGGACCTGTAGGCTATGGCGGGGCCTTATGTGATAATGTTGGGCATATTCTTCACATATTTATAGGATCCCTAGGAAATGACCACAATAATGCAGCTGAGCTATACGTTATGACTTGTGGCATCCATATTTTCAACCAATAGGAGTAAGACTTATGGTGGAAGGGGATTCCAAATTAATGATCCAAATCCTTACACGAGTGCTCAATGGATCTGCTATGAGCAATTTTTCTCATAGTTGGAGATTAGAATCTAATATAAAGAGGATCTTCAATTCTAAACAAGGAAGCAACCATCATTCCCCACCATGTCCTAAGATAAACGAATAAGCTAGCTGAAAATTAGCTAACTGGGGATTGGATCCAAACCAGCAAGACCTCAATAGAAGTTGGTCCATTGTCTCATTTTCCATCCTTAAGGGCAACTGCATGCTCATCAATTAAGAATATCTTCTCCTCTATGTTGGGTGTTTCCCCAACCCTAGCCTCGTGGCATGCCCGTGATTAGATCACAGGGAGACTCAAGCCGATGGCCACCTGGAAAGGTCCTAGTCTGTATGTACTCAAGATTTAAAAGTTTGTAATCTGCAAGCATTATAGGAAGGTATGCAAAACCTGATATTCTCATGTGAATTGAAAGCACTCAATCTGGCTCTCCCTCCCAAAGGTCCGCCATCATTAGACCATTCATGGTGTCTACTCTCCATTCTATCTCTCATATTTTTCTTGATCATGAAATTGAAATGGATGTTAGTGGTGCTAAGGAAACGAAATCGTTATCAGCACCCTTGCACTTGAAGCTTCCATAGTTGGCTCTATGTTCGGCTCCTCTTTCTTACTATACTTCTCCCTCGCCCTCTCGGCTCGTGTGCCCCTCTGTTTTCTACCTCTCAAATTTAGTTTTAGCTATGGTCCACACTAAGTGCACCAAGCATAAAGCCACCGCCATTCCATGTCACTCCATATGCCTCAGGTCATTCGCGACCAGGAGAAATCCAGGGCATGTTTTGATAGTATGGTTCCTCCTTTGGTTAGGGGTTGTATCCTAAACATGAAAGCTTGAATTTAGAGACAAGACTGGAAGACTACTATGGAAAAATTAATAGAGAAATTGGGTAATATGGTCGATGATATTGGTTCTACCCGCAACAGGGAGACACGGTACACCAAAAATATTAGCCTCAAATCGATGTTAGGACAAGCTATGGTGGACTATGCTAAGAATAAATTCTAGTACAACCCCTAGGGAATGAGTATGGATGTGCGCATGACTCGATTGGAGGGATGGTTACGTCATCTCACCTAAGTATAGATGGACTCAGATGTCGCCTCAATGCCAAGCTCAACGCTTTAGCCATGGAATTAACTGGAAAGACCTTAAATCAGGCTCCAATGCACCCCTCAGCTTCTTAACATATTTTTCGTCACTCTCCGTGGTCATTCCAGTCCAACGAGACATCGGGAACCAAGAAACAATTTCCAGGTGACGACTAATTCGCTTCTCCTCCTACCTTAATCTCTAATGATGAATAGTTTGTCCCATAGCTTAGTGCTCTTTGAGTTAGGTTATGTCTATGTAGCAAGAATTTTGGTTCGCAATAGATCTAGTATTAGTGGCCATCACCGCCGACCTGTGGGGAACTTATCAAGTTTAAAACTCTCTATTGCTCTTAATCAGTTTAGTCAATTGGCATATATCTTGGTCTAGTCTAAACTTTGAGGTAAAGTTGTTTTCAAAAGACATTCGACCTCTCTATTATCTGCCATCTGTCACCCTTTCCCTTTGTAAATTTTCTTTTTGGTTTTTAATAGAATTTCAAACTTATTAAAAAAAATATGGATAAGTTTATTTTGAAAATTAGATTTAATTTTTATTTTTAATTTCAAATAACAAAATTTGGATTTCCAATTGATTTGAAAGGATCTTTGAAAATCCCAATTGATTTGGTGTGCTCTAGTGTTAAAAATGATCATGTAAATACCGAAGTTTAATTTCAATATCTTACACTTTTTAGTCGTCATTTACTTTATTTTTCTTATTTTTAAGGGATTTTCAATATTTGAATATCCAATTACTTAATATTAATGAAGGTAAATCCAAATATTTGCATGTGGATATTTTATATTATCTTTACATAGTAGAGATATATGAGTCTTCATGGTATTTACAGTTCAAATCAGTGTAGGGTTATATTTGATTATAATGGTTTGTAAATAAAAATAAGTTTAAAAAATTATTTTAATTTATAATACCAATATTAATGGTAATAAAAAATTTAACATTATTAATTACAAAAAACATGTGTTTTTTTTTGTTTTTTTGGGTTATTTTTAACAATTTTGAAAATTAATTTAATTTTAAATAGAAATTTGAAAAATTTAATGTTTGAAACTCTTAAATTGTATTGATCCTTAGAGGAAATTTTATAATAGAAATTTTATGTACTAGAACAATCACTTAACTTATGGTTGGTGAACATCGATAGGGCACAAGTTAAGTGTTATAAACAAGTTATATGTTATTTGTTCTCCATGCTTAATAATAATCACCTATTGTCTATGCCTCAACTAGATTTTATCACCTTCCTTCTTCTAATTAAACAGGTTGCTTGCCACTGCCCATTATCCATGCATCAACTACCAATTATTTTTTATATTTTTTTTAATAATTATTTGTTTTGAATTCGGAACAACACCTATAAAATCAATCTGGAAAAAACACTTGTCTCATCCTTCTGCAATCTAGGAAAAGCATACTTGCTACTCCACCTCAAATTCTAAAATATAAACATCTATTCTCAACAATTGATATGACAAACACCAAGTTCTCTGACTATAAAAATCATTTCATTTTTCCAATGTGAAAATTTACATATTTATATTCATAGTTTTTATAGTTTTTATAGACTAACTAATGGTTTGTAACCTTCACTACTCATGCTTTCTTTGACGCAAGAGGTTTTCAAAGTCACTTTTGTATGTGGTTGCATATTGAATGCAGGATAAAGGTACTTTCTTATTTTGGTAAAACTTTTACATTTATGTTTTTAAAGATGTTTATTTAATATTGTGTTGAAAGAGGTGGAATTGTTGTTTACATGATAAGCTACCTTATAAATTAATGGATTAACAATGGTTCTTTATGGATAGTGGTTCATTTTTGTGAGAATCAAAGTTTAGTAAGCTACCTTATAAATTAATGGATTAACAATGGTTCTTTATGGATAGTGGTTCATTTTTGTGAGAATCAAAGTTTAGTGAGGTTTTTTACATGATAAGCTACTTTATAAATTAATGGCTTAACCATGGTTTTTTATGGATAGTGGTTCCTCTTTGTGAGAATAAAAGTTTAGTGAGGATGTACTTCTTTTTTTTCTTTCTCCAACTTGGTTAGTCTTTTGTAGTTACAGATTTATTTTAAACCTTGATTTATTAATCATATAGAGAGATCAAATTACTTGTGTAAGACTTGGTATCCAACTCATAATAACGTGCAATAGCCTATACATATAACATATAACAGCTAATTCACATAATATATAATATTTATATTTATAATGCATGTGGGCAGAGCGAGGGTGGGAACAAGCTTGAGGAAAGGATGAACTCTCAATGCAATTGAGCAGGCGTCGAACACTAGGGACGATCAGCCTCCTTTTGAGTGGATCGGGTGGGCTCAACAGATCAAGTCTGATCCAATCCTCGATGGCCCCACAAGGACGGCGGCGGAAGACTCCTCATCCCAATGTGAGGAAGACGAACCCCGGGGAATAATATAAGCCCTCGTGTGAAGCTGAAAAGGGCAAGGGCCCCGCAGGGCCAGATGTGTCCAAAAGCACAGATTTGCCAGAATTGTTGAACAAGGTGGGAGGTAGGGAAACCACCGAAATCCAAGACCAGGTTTTCGAAATCCAAGACCAAAAAGGATCAAGCACGTGCATCTCAAAGGTAGCCATAATACCAAGGTATGCAATAAATTCTCCAAAGTTCTCTGAAAATATCCAATATATGCATGATCACGCGATCATATGTAAGTTTATGGGGTTATGGCCATCAGAACGATCCCTTTTGGGTTGTATCAAGCATAAGTGGAACCCTAAGGGCCAATATGACCTCAAGCTTGGATCCAAATGGTTTTTTACTATTATCTTCAACCATCTCGATGACTACATATCATCCTTTGAAGGCGGACCCTACTTCTTCAACATAGTCTGCATGTACATGACGCCCTGGAAAGAAAACTTTATCCCAAAGAAAGAAGACTTCAAAGAAGCTCCAGTTTGGATCTGTCTCTTTTCTCTCCCACGAGAATACTGGGATCTTACCACCCTAGAAGGTATAGTAAATACGTTGGGAATATTTGTTAAAATCTTGGAAACCACCTTAAATGGGAGATATACTTCCTTTGCCAGAATTTGTCTACATGAACATCTCTCAACCTCTTCACGAGGAAACCTGTCTAGACTACCAAGACATAGAATGGACTCAAATCATTGACTATGAGCACATACCCTTCCGCTGCAGAAAATGCCATGAGCACGGTCACCTATTTAGGGAATTCCCTCTGAATAAAGCTGTTTTGAATCAGGATCCTTCCAAAACCAAAGACTAGGATGGATTTACTAAGGATCCAAGTAGAAGAAGGAACAACAAGAAGCCAATAACACCTCTCACAAATAACAAGTACTAAGAACCAATTTGAAACTGTAGCTACTACTCTGGAGGAGATGATCACTTCCAACCCTGAATTGGATACCAATCCTGCTCAACATGGCACAATAGAGACCCTCAACTCAGATGTTTATATGCACAACTTACAAGAAGATATGGATAGTTGTGAACTCGAAGATCGGAATTTGAAGGAAATTGAGGAAGCTTGCAAGCATAGAATTCCTATCTTGGAACCTCAACTTGAGCTCTTTAAAAAAATTGTTATTAAAACCAGAACAGACCACAACAAGAGTCCTAAAGGAACGTCAAAGGATCCTATACTCGTAATAAAAACCAATGGAAAAAGGCAACTCAAAATACAACATCAAGACGATAAAAAGAAAGGAATAAGAACCAATATTCAACTATTGGACGAGGTAGGACACCTGATGCTTGCCTTCGACCAATACAACCAGTTAACGGAGTTCTTTTCTGCTCTTACCTCATCCTAGAAATGAATATAATCTCTTGGAATATTAGAGGGATAAATGGTTCCTCAAAGCAACGCCTACTTAAAAATAAGATCGCAATGGAAAAGCCCAATATCATTATGCTCCAGGAAACTAAGTGCTTTACACAAACTATGGAAAAAATAACCCAAAAAACTTGGAAATCCTCTTCTACTATGGTTGTAGATGCTATGGGATCCTCAGGGGGCCTGGCAATTTTGTGGAATCCTAATGACATTTATTTAAATAACTTGGAAGCTACCCACAAAACTATGTCTACCACCTATCACCTCATAGGAACCAACAAAAGAAGTCTGATCACCAACATCTATGGTCCACAAATCATGAACCATAAGATTAATCTTCTAAACCATCTCCAATGGATCTGTGACTCTCATTAGAACGATAACTAGATCATGGGAGGATATTTCAACATGATTACCAATCTTCAGGAAAAGAAAGGAGGTGTCATAAGATTGGAAAAAGACAGTGCAGCCTTTAATATTTTTATTGATACCAATAGAATGATAAATATGGAAAATACCAATGGTATCCATACCTTGAACAATCGAAGAGGCATCCACTACCAAATTGCCTCAAGACTAGATCGTTTTCTCTTATCCAGCGATCTGTACACTCAAGGCGATAATTGGACTGCTATCATCCTTCCTGCTAATGGTTCGGATCACTGGCATATCTGTCTTCAAAGATCAAGATATAGAGCATGTTACAACAGACCTTTCTGCTTTGAGAAATTCTAGCTTACACATCCTAACTTCAAAGCTAACATTAAAAGTTGGTGGAATGAATCTTCTATCAAGAATGGCTCTCTCATGTACAAATTCCAGTAGAAACTTAAAAATTTTAAAAAAAAATCAAAGACTAGAACAAAACCACCTTTGGCAACATCTTTGATGAAAAAGAAAAATTGAGGAAAAAATTACTCAGCTCTAGCAATACATCATACTATCAGGGTATTCAGAGATTAGGGCTTAGGAAGAATCCCTCCTCAATTGTCAACCGAATAAAAGACTCAAGCAAGAAGAGATTACCTGGAAACAAAAATCAAGAATAAACTGGTTAGAAGAAGGGGAAAGGAACACCAAATTCTTCCACAACTCCATGCTTCAACGCCGGCAACACAACAAAATTACTATGATAAAAAACATCAATGGAAGCCTTATTTATGAGCATGAGGAAATTACCTCTAAACTCAATTCCTTCTTTAAAAATATCCTTTCTAAAACATAGATTGATAGAAGGCATGCCATTGGAGAAATTACTAAAAACATCTCGTGTCTCCTTAACAGAGGACAAAATGAGGGTTTGATGAGGGCGATCAGTATGCAAGAGGTGGAAACAACTATATCCAACATGAAAAGGGGGAAATCCCCTGGACCTGATGGATTTACCGTTGATTTTTTTCATCAATGTTAGGACATTATAAAGGAAGAGGTCCTTGAGATTATGGAAGACTCTCGTCAAACAAAAGGCATCCTTTCTTCCTTTAACGCTACCTTCCTTACACTCATCCCCAAAGGGACCAATCCCACTACCCCTGACAAATTCATACTGATTCCACTATGCAATGTTATCTACAAAATCATTACCAAAGTCATTGCTAACCGCCTCAAACCAGTCCTTCCCCTGCTTATTTGCTCGGAGCAATGGGGTTATGTTGAAGGAAGACAAATTCTTGATGGCGTTATTCTTGCTCATGAAGTCATTCATTCTCTCAAAGTTACGAAAAAACCAAGAATGCTCATCAAGTTATAAATGTCCAAAGCCTTTGATCGGCTTAACTGGAACTACATCTCTAGTGTGCTGCAGGATTTCGGCTTTCGACAAGATTTAATTGACTAGATCCTTTCTCTTTTATCCTCTGCTTTTTTTCCATCCTGGTCAATGGTGCACCGTTCGAGCCTTTCTCCCCCTCCAAAGGCATCAGACAAGAAGATCCACTTTCTCCCTTCCTCTATATTATGACAGCGGAGGGCTTACGAAGAGCTATAAAGGCATAAATCCAGAAAGCTGATGTGAAGGGTATCAATCTATACAGATATGCCCTGAATTGTTCCCACCAACAGTTCCTTGATGACACCCTACTAATGGGATACCCCTCCTACAAAGAGGACAAATGCTTCAAATATATTTTAAAATCCTTTGAGAGAACCTCGGGAGCCTGCATAAATTTGGATAAATCCCAGTTTTTCTTTTTCAATACCAACCTCATCATACAAAAAAGAATATCGTGATGTCTTGGTCTTTCGATACATAACCTTACCTCCGAATATCTTGGAGCCCAACTCATGGAAAAAACTCTCCGCCAATCCAACTGGGAGGATCTCCTAACTCTTCTCAATAATCGTCTTGCTAGATGGACCTTCTGCTCCCTCAACCTTGACGGTTGACTTACCCTTGTCAAGTTTGTTCTCCAAGCCATGCCCCTTTACATGTTCTCTATCCTAGCTTCCCCCAAATGTATAATCAAAAGAATATGAAACCTTCAAAGAAACTTTCTTTGGGGAAGTAATGAGCACCACAAGAAATGGGCTCTTGTAAACTGGGAGGAAGCCTGCCAACCCAAGCTAAAAGGGGGGCTTGGAATCAGAGATCCACAGCTGTTAAATCAAGTCTAGGGATCAAAAATATGGCGGAAGTGGCTAACTCATAACAAGGAACCGTGTGAACTTATCTGGAAATCCAAATATAGCCCCTATTGGAATCAGCGGGACCTAATTCACTTCAACGAAGAGATGAACAGCTCTATTGTCTGGAATCTATCCTGGACTAACCACAAATTGATTCAAAAACATAGTTTCTGGGAAGTTAAAAATGGAAAAAGTGCCCTATTCTAGGACGATTCCTGGCAACAAGCACCCAAAATACAAAATATTCCAAGGGATCCTTATCTTAAAGATGTTATGGAACAATGTCAGATAACCAAAGTCTACCAATACTAGAGGGACGGGGTGGGGAAACATGAATGGAAAACCTGGAATCTTCTATAACAATGGCCCATTCAACCTCAAGACGATATTGGCGATATGATAAATAAAGAGCTCAGCAGCAGAAGAATCAAAATCAGGGATGAAAATGACAAACTAAGATGGGGATATACCCCGAAAGGTCACTTTACTATAAAAGAGGGTTACTACATACAGGCTGAACATGAAATCCTTCTGGATGATCCCATCTAGAAAATTATCTGGAAAGGGAACCTCTGGCCCAAAGTAGCTACTTTCCTCTGGATTCTGGTAAAAAGAGAACCCTAACCTGGGACAATCTGGTAAAAAGGGCTTTATTGGTCCTGCCTATTGTCATCTCTGTTAACATGAGGAAGAAAGCATTGAACACCTCTTTAACTCATGTTCCTTTGTCAACGAGTTATGGGATCGAGGTGCTGCAATATTTACAACAACGCAGAGAGATAGAACCAACATTAATAATTCGCTCCTAAAATGGAAGCATTTTCATTTAAAAAACCCCCTACTGGAGAGAATATGGAACCTCTTTCCCCCTTTCCTGTTGTGGGAAACATGGAAAGAACGAAACAGACGTATCTTCAAAACCCAAACAATGACTAACGAGGAAATTTCGGGTAGAATAAAGGCAAGCATTAATGAAACCATCATTATTCAGCAGTGGTCGGATTGGAATATGTAGCCCGAGGGACAGGAAGCCATAATTTTAAATGCTTGGGCACTCAACCTTCATAATCGGACTGTTATCTCTAACACTCTCAGGTCTAGTATCAAAATCCCTAACATCTGGAACCCTCCCACAACCAACTTTGTTAAGCTCAATTTTGATGGAGCCTCTAAAGTAAATACAGGGCACTCTGGCTATGGAGGATTATTCAGGGATAGCAAAGGAGATATCCTCAGAATTTTCGCAGGATTCACTGGTATTAACAACAATAATGCGGTGGAGTTGGCCACCCTTGTCAAAGGCATGAAAATTGCAAAAGAGCGGAATTTCAACTGGATAATGGTGGAAGGAGACTCGCAGATACTAATCAATATCCTAAGCAAGATCATGAATGGATCAGCCATCAGCAACCTTAGCAACATTTGGCACCTCAAGGAAGATATCAGATACATGGCTAAGCTCGTTGGAGACTTTGCCACACTTATCCCCCTCCACGTAAGACGTGATGCCAATAAAGTGGCTGACCACCTGGCCAATATTGGGACCCGTATAGGTGCTAGAATCATTAATGAGCACTGCACCAAGTATGGGGAGGAGTCGCTCTTTACCACCTGTTTCTGACTAGCTAAGGAGGATATGACAACTTTTAACACTTGCCAAAACAGTCTGCAGTTGGCACAACTGGAGGAGAATTATACGACAAATAATGGCACGGGTACGAAGAATGTCATCTCAAACACTGTTAGAAAATTCGGAAGGGAAAAGCATCCTTACTCAACCACCCAAGGCCATGAAGAGAATGTGGAACTTGATAGAGAGATCAATGTAGGGTACTACATTACTTAATTTTTTCATGGTGAATGGTGGTACCATATTAAGTTAGCAGGAGAATCGAAATCCCGAGGAAGTACAGAGCCATCATAAAGAAAAGAGGTATGACGTCTTACCATTAAAGAGACACAATAGAAAGTTTCCAAGAAAAGCACACTAGTCGCGCTATTCAACTCCTCTTTCCGCTCTGAGCTGGTCATTATTGCTTCTACCCTCTAACATCTACTGCAATTACTATAAGTCCAAGATGGTGAGGCCTAGGAAGTGTCTCATAGTAGGCCCGGAGAATCACTCCATCACGATGAATTAATTAAAGGCCGATGAGGCTACAAAAGCCTACTCTTCCCTGGTTTCTCAAGATATTAAAAATAAAATTGAGAACAAAGAGAAAGAAATTTGGGTCAGTTACTGTGCTCGAAGTCAAAATCCGCCCCCTGCTGAGCTCGGCTTTTGGGAACCCGACATGGGATATATAAGAGGGAGGATTTATCTTTTCGACCGTACCCTTGTGTCTTTTTGGACCAGCAAGATCACCTTGAGTAAAATCCTTATGGACGCCACCCAAGAGCACCTACCCCAAACCATGGAAAACAATATTCTCAAGGGGATTTAGATAGAGTCGGAGATCATCAATGATAACTTAACGAAACTTGATGTTCGACTAGGAATTCAATTTATCCAGCAAAATTCTCTTAATGAATTAGAGCAGCAAGCCTCCGTCAAAGGGAAAAGAAAGCTGGGCGACAACCCAATGGAGAACCAGCAAGACGAGTTCTCGAACTCCGAGGCTATATTTCAGGGTACTCCTTTCAACCCCTTGGACCCCTGGATCCATAACCCAGGGAATATCAAGCAGCACGCGGAGAAATACGAGCACTCAGCTTCTCTGCCCTGGGTTATGCGCAACCTCACGACAACTATGTTGCACGACGGTGAGGACATAGCAAAAGCTACCAACGAATGTCACATTCTAGTTGATGATAACAAGAAGATCAACCGTTTGATGGTGACTAAAATCAGAATCATGGCGGAACATCTTGATGAAGGGGTCACCAACACTACTCCTCCTCCGGGAACCACCAGAGACTCCCATATCATTATCGGTGATGATGTTGCTCCAGCCCAGGTCTCTCTTAGTCTTTTTGTGCTCATGCTCTACTTTTTTAGCTATTATGATTGACAATTACAGAAACCTCTCTAGTCTTTTTGAATCCTCGGACGATAATTGTTCCTGTAATGTTATATTTTTTCTCAAGCACAGATGTAGGCATGTCATCTGGGTTAGTATCTCTAGCATGTTTGTTCCTAGTCAGCAATCTCAGACCAATCAAGTCTATTTTTTTATCTCTCTTCACGCAAGAAAGGCACTGGCAGACAATATACTTTTTGTAACTATATTTGCCAAAGTATAATAGCAAGGCTTGTTTCTTAATAAATGTGTGTGTGTGTGTGTGTGTGTGTGTGTATTTATATTTATAATAATATAAATTATAATAGGCATATTGATAATAATGCAAATCATAAATAATATATAATAATAATATTAATATCCTCGGCTTCGGTGAAAAATGACGGAGCAAGAACCCAACTGCCACCATGTGGGCTCCCACATGAAAATAATACATTCGACATGTTGGGGGGTGCAAGTGGAAATGGTCATCGAGCTCTTGAAGAGGGAGAGGATCCTCCCACAAACACAGGAACGCAGTGACCTACGCTAGCATGATGGTGGTTTTGGGGGATGAATGAAGATGCACTCATGAGAGAAATCGAGCCAAATCAAGAAACAATATTGGAATGATGGCTTCAACCCTGTAACATTAAAACATTATGGTCCTAGATGATGAGGAGATGTGTTTATTAGGAAAGGCATGCACTACAAGACGACAACCTTCCCCTGCTCCCCTTCGATTTTGCTTAGCATTGCATTTTTTTGGACATGAAGGAAAGGAAGGTGGTAGGAGAAATTCCCAGTGTTGGCTCTTCCACTCGGTTTTGATTCATTAGACGTCCTTGGGTTTGTTCTCTGGTCTTGTACTGCTCCTACATGCTAGTGGATTTGGCATTTTGGGTGTTGTAAAATGGTGAGAGGCAAGTAGACTAGGTTCGGCACCAATTGCAAAGACTCGTGTTTCAATATGCCTAGTGTAACTATAGAGGCTCGAATAGAAAAATATGGTTATGGGACTATGGTTTCTATAACGACCCAGTAAAGGATTACACGTATGGAATAATGGATGTTAAAATAGAGGGAGATGCTCCTCTGGAGGATATTCAAGCTAACCTTGGATCGATTGCAAAGAATGCTAGTAACTCTTGAACACAGGAAACAAAGCACATGAAGACAATCACTCTATACTGGCATATAAAAACCCTCTTGGGTAAACCTTTGATGGATATAGAGGAGGATAATACACTTACCTAACTCAAATAGAAGGAAACCCTAGTGTAAATTCAAAGCATGGAGGTGACTCTCAAATTGTTGGCTGAGGCTTAAGTAGACATGGGAGTGAAGATGAATGTTCATGCTCACACCACCACTATAATGGTACTCAAGGAGTGTGTTCCTCCTAGCCAAACTAGTACGGCAAAGAAAAAATATGACGTTCCTACTGTGAACATCTATGATGATTCACAACACTAATTTTATGCTTTATATTTGGTTATATGTTAGTCTCATGGCATTTGTCTATTTTGATTATGGTGTTGGTAAACATCATATGAATCTAGACTATATTACTGTTAGGAATAGATACAATGCTAGATGTCTTTAAACAAAGGGCATTAACCCCTCCTTTTGTGTCTCAGACTCGAATTCTAACTAGAAAACAATACTTAAACTATGGTTTTTTGGTTGGTCTGGTTTCCCTAGTGGCAATCCAGCCACACCATAAGATGTGTTTTTATATTTAAATAATATATTGTGTTACGGTCTTACAAAAACAAATAGTAGTATTAATATATTACAATTTATCCCCCACTTGGAATGACATGGACGCATGATGGTGCCACTAGCCACCCATGCCTGTGCCTAGATGTGGAACATTGTCCCTCGTAAGCAAATGTCCAACAACGAGAAAAAGGACACAAAAGTTATGAGGAACGAGAGGATATTTTGTGTGATGGAGAGGGTCTATGCAACCCATGTACCTGCAGTACATCATCACTGTGATAGGAGATGGCTTGCACCAAACCCCTATAATTCGACTTCCCTCATGACAACATTATTAATTGACAATTTGGTTGACACAAGTGTGGTCCATGGGTGATAATGGCAATGGGAATGGCATTCAACAAAGGAAAATCCCATTTTGGTTTCATCCTTTTTCATGTCGATTCATTGTGTTTTTTCCTAATTTGAATGCAAATAAATTTTTGTGTAGTGTTCAATCAGACCAAATCTAGTTCCTTCTTTTGACTAGGTGTGTGTCTGGTTCTATCTTGAAGTTGGGAGTGGACTTTGATTTTTTTCTTATGGTTGGTTGTGTGCTTTGGTTTTTTTTTTGGTCGGGCATGTGTCTTACTCTTTATCCCAACTAGGCACCCCATCTTTGTGTAGGTAGCTCACACCAAGCTCTTCTAACCATGGTAAACAATGTTTTCTGTCATCATGGAAAGAGTATTGTCCTGTAGACTCAGCAAATGAGGGAAGTAGAAGAGTTAGAGGAGATATATTGGAAGCAAGCCCCTATCACCATACAAAAGGATATTACTTGGGTTGAATCTTGGTTGAAAACATAATAGGGGTATATTAAACATGAGGAAATGGAGGAAAAAATGGGCCCACGAGTTCATGATATAGGCTCCACCAGGTCTAGGGAAACAAAATGCTACAAGATGGAATATTTGTACTAGTAGATGAAATATCTCGTCGATAAAGCACTGAAGGATAACAAGGAAAATTATCAAGAATTGTTGTTGCAGCTAGGTGAAGACCAAGGCCTAATTCAACATTTTGATTCTAAGCTCAATGTGATTTTCAAATCTACCATCGACTTTGAATTTTCTAAAACAATATCACAAGTCTAATGTTGGAAAAGAGGTTCCCGTAATTACTATTTCCGATGAAGATAAGTCCATATAGTTTGATTCATGTTAGTCCCTTTTTTTATCCTCCCGTTATAGAAATCATAATGCAATATTAACTAATCATTTTAGGTTTTATCCTTGTATAAGGTTTATTGTTTTCCCAAACCTTAAAATTAAGTTGTTTAGCAATGACAATCTCTTATTTTGTGTCTAATCTAGTTTCCCCTACGACAGACCATGCACCTTATGCTATGCATAGTTTTTTTTTAATTAATACAAAATTATCTATATATATATATAGCAGTTAGTAGTAATGATGATGATGATGATGATTATGATGATTATGGTTAGTAATGTCCAATGGGACCAACTTTGATATATCAGACCTTAAAAAGGGTAAGGAACCACTTGAATTTTTTATAATTTTATTTATGTGCTCGAAAATCTCCATGAGAAGCATTCCTGGATCACCATAGTTATGATGAGTTAAAATATTGGGAGGTCAATAGTATAGAAAAAAAAATTAAAATTATGTTCTAATGTGGGTGTATGCCAGACATTCTATGTAAAAGTGATTTTCATCTTCAATCCTCTTAATGTCTCAAAGATGACAAATGTTTTCATCCCACAATATTTTAAGAATGGCCCAACACCATGCTTCAATATGGAGCTTGTGAGAATTTGTTCTAATTAACTTATATAAAATCTATTAGCCAACTTACAATAAATACAATAACACTTCGACATATAATAGGTTTTATATAAAATAATAAAGGAATGGGTGGGGAGAAAATCCCAAGAATTGATCATTCCCCATTCCTTTGGTTCTTACTTCGTTTTTTTTGGAAGAAAACAAAAGAATGGGTGATAGGAATCACCCCATCTCCATTCCTTTGGTTTTACCTTAGTTTTTTTTATGTAAAAAAACAAAGGAATTGAGGTAGAGGCAATTCACACCTCATTCCTTTGGTTTTTAAACTAGTTGTTTTGTGTAAAAAAACAAAAGAATAGGCCCGAGAAATGATTCTCAACATATTCCTTTGGTTTTTAACTTGGTTGTTTTGTGTAAAAAACCAAAGAAATAAGGTCTTTTACATAGCTTTTTTCTTAACTTGCTTTGTTGGTTTGTTTGTTTGGGGGGGGGTTTGTTCCCGTTTTTTATTTTGTTAGTGTTTTGGTGTTTATGTTTTTTTTTAATTTATCTTTCATTTTAAGAGAGACACTCTTTGCTCTTGGACTAAAGAGATTATCAAGAGGTTGTTAGTACAAGAAATAATTGCAAGATGGGAGTCCAATGAACCTAGTCGGAGATCTAGAAGTTTTATGACAATTGGAGCGTTGGGCATACATGTAAACTCAAATGGTGCACTCATTGATAATAGAGACAAATATGAGTCATCTACATCTTCATCCAATCATGCATCTGAAAGTAATGTAGATTGTGATAGCATGTCAGATTCCATGAGTCAATTTCAATAATTGTATAAACATTTTATATATTTTTTATTAATATGATGTTTGTATGGTATCTCGGAAGTGGTGTTTAAACTTACATATGATCTTCCTTGAAGTATGAATTATTTATTTGTTTGTTGGCTTAATTGATTTGAATATGGAGAATGCAACAATATTATTATGAAATCATTTGTGTTTAATTCAATGTAATTCGTACTGAGTTTTTTATTAAAAGAAAATAAAATATTTGGAAATAAACTTAAAAAATTTAATTATAAGGTGATATTGTCATGCCATTATGTATTTTTTTATGTTTGCAATGATAAATTAACCCTAAAGGAGAGGATGTTTTCAAGTTGATTTATGGTTGTGTCTACAACAATAATAGTTTTTTAGAGCATGGTTTCAAAATGTTGCAATTTTAAACCTCCCCACAAAAATGGAGTGCCTACTAATAGCATCACTTTTTGATTTGAGAGTTCATTTTAATACTTTTGTTGCAATGGTACAAGTTGTTAAGGTCGTGGTTTCCGAAATATTTCAATTTTGATCCCCCCCAAAAAATGGGTGCTACTACCAACACCACAATTCGATTTGAGGGTTGATAAAGTTTTTGTTGCAACAGTACCGGTTGTTAAGTTCATGGTTTCAAACAAGTTGTAATTTTAATTCACAAAGAAAAAGTGTATTGCTGGTAGCACAAATTTTCATATCAGGGTTTATTTTAATGTTTTTGTTATCAATAATATGAGTTTTAAAGTCGTGGTTGAATAATGTTGTAATATTAACCTTTAAAAAAGGGTGTTGTCAGCAACATCACTTTTTGATTCGAGGGTTGAGTTTGATGTTTTCACACAAAAATATGATTTTTAAGGGCTACAGTTCTCGTCAAGTTGGTAACTACATGTATTCTTAATGAAATAGAAAACATGGTAAAATTGGAAAGTGTTATAAGATTTTAAAAGAAAAAAAAGCATGCATAACAAGTGTTTTAACATTGGTTGAATGTGCAGCATAACATAAACATAACGTGCTACTATAACACCAACATAACTAACATAAAAAAAAATATTTAAAACCTCTCTTTATAAACAAAAGATTTATAAGAATTTTAAAAAATGCAAATTTTCCTTTGAAGACAAACTTATCAACTCGGTTCATTATAAAAATAGATAAAGTACATGCAAGAAAGAATTGCTATATAACCTAACATGATAGTCATGGTATGACTAACAACAAAAAACAAACATAATAGGTAGACCAACAAAAAATATCGCAAAAAGAAACTTAATGAGGGGACTAGAAAGAATTATCTCAAAATAAAGTATTTTACATTTTTATCTCAAAAAGAAACTTAATGAGGGGAGGGGAGGGGAGGGGAGGGGAGGCGAGGGGAGGGGAGGGAATGAAAATTGAAGATGTAGACCATCCCAAACTTGCATAGCTAGAGGTTCGACCAAGACAATCCAATGAGAAATGAAAGTCAAGATTGCAAATCAAAGTTGAACTCATAGAGGGGGTTTAAAATTATGTGGGAGTGGAGGGGAATTCCAAATGAAAGTGATGCACTAAACATAATGGCTAGTAAAGGATCGATTACTGATGTCACTAGAGTGGTACAACCTTTTTGACATATGTGGCATGCCCCATTCATAGATTGTGAAGTTTGGGGTTAATTCAGGGAATCTTGGAGAAGGATGGAGCAAATCCAAAAGCATTCTATAACATATAATCTCAAAATTAAAAACAATATACCCTCCCTTATCCTCCTCATATAAGTGAGTCTCTCCCTGGTTGAGAGGATGGGTATAACTAAGGACTTAATGTACAAGAACAAGATAAACAAAATGCTTCCTAAGATTTCTCCATACTCTAGTCAAAACCACATGCGACTTAAGTGAGTTTGGCATAAAGATGCCAAATCTTGACAAAACCATTGGGGATTAAATTTAAGGAAAATAATAAAAGTATTATTAAATTTAAGGAAAATATGTGGTGTGATAAAGAGTTATAGGACAAGAGAAAATTAAGATATTATAAGGAAGTGATCAACCCTAATCTAGAAGATCAAAAATATCTCTCTAGTTTAACTAGTGTAAAGACAAAAATCAACATTGCTAAAATAAAAACAAACTCTCATGAGTTTTGTAATACCGTTTGGTTTAGCCCCTAGACATATTTTGTGGTTATTATTTGTGTTGTGATGTGGTGCGAGGTGTCGGGACTATGGTTTGCACATTATTATTATTATGTTGGACATTATTAATTAATTAAATAAATAAAACAACTGGATCGACCGATGCCACAAAAGAGAGTATGAGGAACCATGATGTTATGAGCAAGGGGTTGTGGGAAAAGTGTTACCTTTATGTTTGTGTCTATGTTGATTTTATACAACCTTCTTGTGGACTTGGTGGACCCTCTTGGATGTATACCCTCACGTGTTATGTTACACTTTGGTTTCATTTATTCTGGGATTAATTTTATTTGGAGTTAGAGTTTTTCCCTCACCTAGTGCGCCCCTCATGAAAATTTGTAACTCCCACCTTGATGAGGGATCCTTATATCCCCTCTAATGTGCCCTCTTGAGAAGTGTAACTCCCATTTTTTCTAATTTGAGAATGTAACTCCTCCCTTGTGTCTCCCTCTCTGCCCCCGATTCGAATTTCTCTTGGGAAATGGGATTTGGGTGGATGGGAGCTAGTCTCTCTTGTTGGTTATGCATGCTCTTGGCTCTTGTTTTAGCTATGGTATTGGTGTGATTGGTTTTGGTTTATCTTGGCATGAGTTTTTTTTTGTTGGTGCGCTTTTTCTGATCCTGTTCTCAAGTTGAGTTACTCTTGAATTGCCACTGTTTTGTCTTGGAATTGCCTCTGGAGATCTTGGATTGGAAGTGATATGGAATCCACTTGCCATTGGATTTGAGGTTGGACTGATATATTTCGGAATCTTTTGTCATGTATCCACTGGAATTTCCATGGATTGGAAGTCGAGGAATACTTTCCATTGGGTTGTAGTTGGATCGATTTCTCCTGAAAAATTTGCCCTAGAGTTGCCACTAGAGATCCTGGATTGGAAGTGATGTGGAATCCACTTGCCATTGGATTGTGGTTGGACCAATGATAGATGGGTTTTGTGGTTGAATGCACTCTTTCTTGTGGCATCATGGTTCCAGCTCGGGGGTGACCATTGCAAAGTGAGGTTTGGATTGCATTGTGTCTACGGCTGTATGGAACATGGCATGGTCGATTTCGATTGCGTATTTTGCAAGATAAGTAATTTATTTCATGTTTATTTGAATTAATTGGCTCTGATATATTTTTATATGGTTTCACATGAAATGTATGAGAAAATATATGAACTAGTTATGGAAGAAATATCTCATAGATTTTAGTTACATTATGCTGCTAGTTTTGGGGAAAAATAACTAACTAGTTTTTGGTATTTTATGAGCAAGTGCTTGAGAAAAAAAATTATTTGGAACCTATGCTATAGATCTAATAATTGTGCCTATTTTATTTATATTATGTGTACTTTTATTGTGCAATATATTATGAATAATTGGAAACACCTCTCTATAGTTTTGCTAGCCTCTATTCAAAAACTAGTTCATCGGTTGTGTTGTTTTATGTAGTTTCGAGACTTGGCATGTGAAATGTTTGAGAAAATTCCTAAGTGAGATAACTGATATTAGATCTGATAATTACATTTGAAATGTATGAATAAATGTGCAGAATAGTTCCTATATAGTACTAGATTTGCTTATCGAAATCCTAGTTTTGTTTCCATTCACTGAGCTCCTTCGAAAGAATTGTTTTAAATGGATTTATGACTTTGCATGAGAAGTGTTTGACGAAATGTTTACATGAGCTATACCTATTATAATACTGATAATACATGGTATTTATAGTTGGAATGGATTCCGAATGACTCTGCAAATTGTTTATGCATTTATCTTACTTGATTCCTCAATTTCTAACCAATTTGGGGAAGTAGATTTAGCTAGTTTGATGAATTAATAAGAGTATTGTTTATGAGCAGAAAGCTACAGCCATTTGGTTTTAGTGAACCTCTGATATGATTTCCATGAGATACATTATTCAATACTATCTTATTGTTTTTCATTTGGAAACTAGAAACTGAAACTAACTTCAAATTGATGGAAATTGGTAACTAGTTTGTAGATTGAATCTATGTTTTTGTAATTTTGGAATGTACAGCCATATGCTCTGTTTTTGGTACTTTAATTTTGTTGTAGAATTCTATTTTCCAGATATTTACCCTCTCCTTTGTGTGCTTCGTAAATCAGTACAATTGATTGGGTTAAATTCCTAGTAGTGTTTATTAACTAGTTGCATTGATTTAGCTTGAAACAATCATCATTTATGTGAAAGGATTTGACCTACAAATGCAACTTTAATTAGTTGTATGTGCAGGCTTAAATATATCTATAATCGTTGTAGGTTCACTTTTTTGTTCATTGGCATGGTTTTGTGTTGAATTCGTGCAAGACTAGTTGTTTGTGTTAAACATTAGTTAACTAGTCTTGTGGAGTCATTTTCGTAATTGTTTTGTTTAATTAATTGGAAAATGATAATTAGGCCTTATTTACATGATATTAGGTGTTAATTAGCCATTAGGATTGATAAATGATGATTAGGTTAAAAACAAATGAATCTATGTTAAACGTCCTTTTTTGCACACTAAGTGTCATAATTAACACATTAATTACTAGTTAACTGTGATTAAGAATAATTAGCATTTAGAAGTGGTTATCATCCCTGATATGGCTTGGATTGAAGGTTTGATGATGTTAGATGATGTTAAGAAGCCTTTCCAGTACTTAGATCATATTTTGGATGTGTTAATGAATTTATAATTATTATTAATTATTGGATTTTGTGTCACAATTAATTTTGGAAAATGGAAATTAAATATTTATGATTTATCCACTGCACTAAAATAAAGTAATTATCCTCGAAGAGATAATGATATGTCCCTAAGACCCTTTGATATCCTCGGGGGACATTATAGGTGGTATGCCACCAAAATCTTATAATATTTTGCGATAAAATAATTACTAGCTATACAACACACCATCATACATTCATACCATACACCATACTTACTATTACTATGTATTATTAAAATATGGATATTATATATATCGTAATGTGCTAATAATTATATATAATGTTATGATAAATAGTAAATATTTGAAATGATTGCTATGGTCGATGTATGATGTTTGAATGGTTGATTATGTTGTTTGGTACTTTTGGTTGTTAATGATTGATGTTGGTTGATTAATGATTGATATATGTAAGATATTGTCATTATTGTATGTATGGCTATTATTGGTTGTTCTTGGTTGTTATGGTTGTTATGGTTGTTGTGTGTATGATTAATGAACGATGGTTTATGTTGAGTGGATGATGTATGGATGATATTGTTATTCATATGGTTTCTATTGGTTGTTATTGTCGTCATTGGTTGATATTGGTATGATTGTTTGGGTGATGTTATTGAGAAACTAATCGATGTTTATCAGATGTGGGATAGATTTGATTGTTAAATATTAATGTAATTTGATTAATGTACTCTGATTGATGTATCTTGATTTGATCAATGTATTCCGATTGATGTATTATGATTGATATATCCTGAATTTGATGGATGTATTATGATTTAAGTGTTCTGGTTGATGTATTCCGGTTGATGTATTTTGCTTACGGTTGATGTATTTTGATTGATGTGTTCAGGTTGATGTATTTTTCTTCCGGTTGATGTATTCTTATTGATGTGTTCAAGTTGATGTACTATGGTTGATGTATTTTGCTTCTGATTAACATATCCTAGTTGATGTATTTTGCTTCTAGTTGATGTATTTTGCTTCTAGTTGATGTGTTCTCATTGACTCGTATTATGGTTCATGTACTATGATTGATGTTTGTATGGTCAGTTGATGCATGTATGGTTTTCGTTGGTTGATATTGGTGTATTATTGATATATGATCGACATATGATTGATATATGGTTGAACTATTATGAATTGATGTATTATGGACCGGTGCCTGTATGACTGATGTATGATTGATATCGGTTGATACTAATTACTATTAGTTTATATATAATGGATTTTTGAATGTTGTCTAAAGAATACCTATGCTTGTGTAAAGATGAAAGGTATTGTGTTTAACTACTAGTCATTATGGCCCTTTTTTGTTTCTTAGTTATATTGGAATTGTTGTATATAAGACTGCTTATTTGTTACATTAAATGCATAAAATGTTCAGGTGATCTTTGCGATCTTTGCTAGAAAAATATCTTTGTGATCTTTATCTTTGCGATCTTCTTTAGAAAGGTATATTTGTGATCTTTATCTTTGCGATCTTCATTAGAAAGGTATCTTTGTGATATTTGTTGAAAGGTATTTTGGTGGTATCTTGGTGACATTTCATGTGTAAGTATCTGGTAATATCCTAGTGGTATTTCGTATATCTTGTTGAAAGGTATTTTGGTGGTATTTTGGTGGCATTTCATGTGTAAGTATCTAGTAATATCCTAGTGGTATTTCGTATATCTTGTTGAAAAGTATGTACTAACCATGTGACTGATTAAATCATGATTCGGGTATCTTTGTTGAATATGTACTTCATGTATCCTTATATATCCAATACTAATACAAGTATCCTAGTTAGAAAAATATCATGTGATCATTGTTGAAAGTATCTTGTTAAGGTATCCTTGTGGTATATCAAATACCTTTGTTGAAAGACATCTTTGTAAAGTATCATGGTAAATCTCATGCATCCTTGTAGGGAAAGTATTTGCATGATAAATCATGTAAAAGCATCTTGGCAATGCATATCATGTGATTGACTGATTGGAATGCATTTCATGCATCTTTTTTATAGCACATATGCATGATGCATTTCTTGTATCTGTAGGTAAGGTATATGCATCTCATGTGATTGATTGACTGGAATGCATTTCATGAATAAAGAGTACACACTTGATGCACTTCATGAGATTGAATGGTATACTTGATGCACTTCATGAAATTGATTGATGCACCTGATGCATTTCATATGATTGAAATTGATTAGAATAAGATTCAGGTAAATGCATTTCAAGTATTTTGTTGAAAAATTATCTATATCTCATGTACCTTGTATATACTAATGTAATTTGTTTCATTTATTTAATGTATCATGTATCTTGAAGATGTATTTTATGTATCTAGATGAATAGTATATATATATATATATATATATATATATATATATATATATATATATATATGTTTGTTGCTAACCGTGTGTTTGTTAGAACGTGAAAAGTATCTTTGTAGAAGAATATCTTTATATCATGTATCACATATTTTTTTATATACCTGATGTTAATCATATGAGTGAATGAAATAAGAGTTTTAAGTAGATGTATCTTTGTTGAGGTTTGAAGGCCTTGTAAAAAGAATTGAAGACGTTGTGATGAGGATTCAATATCAACACTTGCTTCCTCGAGTCCACCCTACTAGTCCTGGTTCTCCCATGGGCAGTGGAGACGGACAGGAAAGTAGGTGGTAGTGGGAAGTATTGTGGCCATAAATATGTTATATTTCTGAGGATTATATGGGCACGTTTGTTATCCTTTTGTAAAGTCATGTATGTATTATGCATCAAGGATGATGCATGGTTTAAGCGGAGGGGGATGCAATACCCTCTGGTTTAGCCCCTGGACATATGTTGTGGTTATTATTTGTGTTGTGATGTGGCACGAGGTGTCAAAACTACGGTTTGCACATTATTATTATTATTTTGGACATGAGGAAACATGATGTTATGATCAAGGGGTTGTGGGAAAAGTGTTACATTTGTGTTTGTGTCTATGATAATATTATGCAACCTTCTTGTGGACTTGGTGGACCCTCTTTGTTGTGTACCCTCACGTGTTATGTTACACTTTGGTTTCATTTATTATGGGATTAATTTTATTTGGAGTTAGAGTTTTTCCCTCACCTAGTGCGCCCCTCATGAAAATTGGTAAATCCCACCTTGATGAGGACTATTCCTCTCCCCTCTAATCCACCCTCTTGAGAAGTGTAACTCCCATTTTTTCTAATTTGGGAATGTAACTCCTCCCTTGTGTCTCACTCTCTCTCCCCAATTCGAATTGCTCTTGGGAAATGGGATTTGGGTGGATGGGAGCTAGTCTCTCTTGTTGTTTATGTATGCTCTTTACTCTTTTGTTTTCTATGGTACTGGTGTGATTGGTTTTGGTTTCTCTTGACATGAGTTTTTACTGGTTGGTGCGCTCTTTCTGAGCCTGTGCCCAAGTTGAGTTACTCTGGAATTTCCACTGTTTTGTCCTGGAATTGCCTCTGGAGATCCTGTATTGGAAGTGATGTGGAATCCACTTGCCATTGAATTTGAGGTTGAACCGATATAATTCTGAATATTTTTTCCTTGAGCCACTATAATTTCCCTGGAGTGGAAGTCGAGGAATACTTTCCATTGGGTTGTGGTTGTACTAATTTCTCCTTAAAACTGTCCTGGAATTGCCACTGGAGATCCTGGATTGGAAGTGATGTGGAATCCACTTGCCATTGGATTGTGGTTGGACCAATGTTAGATGGGTTTTGTGCTTGAGAGCACTCTTACTTGTGGAATCATAGTTTCCGCTCGGGGGTGACCATTGAGAAGTGATTTTTGGCTTGCATTGTGTCTACGGCTGGGTGGAACGTGGCACAGTCGATTTCGGTTGCGTATTTTACAAGAGAAGTACTTTATTTCATGTTTATTTGAATTAATTGGTTATGGTCTGATTATTATACGGTTTCACGTGAAATGTATGAGAAAATATATGAGCTAATTATAGAAAAAATATCTCATAGATTTTAGTTACATTATGCTACTAGTTTTTGGTATTTTGTGACAAAGTGCTTGAGAAAAAAGTTTATTTGGAACCTATGCTAAAAATATGATAATTGTGCCTCTAGTATTTATATTATGTGTACTTTTATTGTGCAATAGCTTAGGAATGATTGGAAACACCTCTCTATAATGTTTCTAGCCTCTATTCGAAAACTAGTTCATCGGTTGGGTTGTTTTATGTAGTTTTGAGACTTGGCATGTGAAATGTTTGAGAAAAATCCTGAGTAAGATAACTGATATTATATCTGATAATTACACTTGAATTGTATGATAAATGTGTGGAAGAGTTCCTAGATAGTTTTAGATTTGCTTATCGAAATCCTGGTTTTGCTTCCATTCACTAGCTCCTTCAAAAGAATTGTTTTAAATGGATTTATGACTTTGCATGAAAAGTGTTTGACGAAATTTTTACATGATTAATACCTCTTATAATACTGATAAGACATGGTATTTAGAGTTGGAATGGATTCCGAATGACTCTGCAAATTGTTTATGCATTTATCTTACTTGATTCCTCAATTTCTAGCCAATTTGGGGAAGTATGTTTAGCTAGTTTGATGAATTAATAAGAGGATTGTTTATGAGTAGAAAGATACAGCCATTTGGTTGTAGTGGACCTCTGATATGATTTCCATGAGATACAAGAGTCAATACTTTCTTATTGTTTTGCATTTGGAAACAAGAAACGGAAACTAGCTTCAAATCAGTGGAAATTGGTAACTAGTTTGTAGATTGAATCTATGTTTTCGTAATTTTTGGAATGTACAGTCATATGATCTATTTTTGGTACTTTAATTTTTTTGTATAATTATATTTTCCATATCTTTACCCTCTCCTCTGTGTACTCCGGAACTCAGTACAATTGATTGGGTTAAATTCCTAGCATTGTTTATTAACTAGTTGCATTGATTTAGCTTGAAAGAATCATCGTTTATGTGAAAGGATCTGACCTGCAAATGAAATTTTATTTGGATGTATGTGCATGATTAAATATATGTATAATGGTTGTAGGTTCACTTTTTGGTTCATTGGCATGGTTGTGTGTTGAATTCGTGCAAGACTAATTGTTTGTGTTAAATACTAGTTAACTAGTCTTATGGAATCATTTTCGTAATTGTTTTGTTTAATTAATTGGAAAATGATCATTAGACCTTATTTACATGATATTAGGTGTTAATTAGACATTGAGATTGATAAATGATGATTAGGTGATAAACAAATGAATTGATGTTAAGTGTCATTATTTGCACACTAAGTGTCATTAAGTGTCGTAATTAACACATTAATTACTAGTTAACTGTGATTAAGAATAATTAGCTTTTAAAAGTGGTTATCATCTCTGATATGGCTTGGATTGAATTTTTGATGATGTTCGATGATTTTAAGAAGCCTTCTAGTCCTTATATCATATTTTGGATATGTTAATGAATTTATAATTATTATTAATTATGGGATTTTGTGTCGCAATTAATTTTGCAAAAATGGAAATTAAATGTATATGGTTTATCTACTGCACTAAAAGTCAAGTAATTATCCTTAGAGAGCTAATGATATGTCCCTAAGACCCTTTAATATCCTCGGGGGACATTACAAGTTCCATAGTGGCAATTTATAAAACATCATGTGATGAAAGAATCTATCATCTTTGTGACCCAAAGAAGGTTTGAGACAAAAATCACTTTCTCATAAAATGTCCTGCATACCCACATCATAACACAATTTCAAAATATTTGCTACAATACTGACCTTCTTAACATTTCAACTCATCGTAACTTTGGTGATTTAAGCATGCTTCTCTTAAACCTTTTTTAGCATAGAAATAAAATTCTTAAAAAAACAAGTGACTCCTTTCATTTTTAAGGTTCGATAGACCAAAGCTGGTCTCAGTGGACGTTAATAACCAATCATCATCATCATCATCATCATATATATAAACTATTTCAAGGTAATTTTATTTGAATTTCTATTTTTAGATGATTTGACTAATTCTTATAATTAATTAAAAAATTATAATTTATTTTAATGTTTTTTGAATTACAAGTAGTCTCTTGTCACTCCTTTCTTTATTACAATTTACCAATAATTTTTATGCACACACACACACATATATTATTTTATTTTTATAATTTTTGAATGAGTACTAAATTTAAATGGTATTTGTAATCATTGAGGTCATTATAGTTGTATTTGTTATTATGATATTATGTATCTTTTGATGAGATGTCATGATTTTGGATATTCATTTTATAGATGTAATTGATTGAATAGATATAATTATTTGATTTTGATTTTTGTAATAATTACTATTGCAAACAAAGTAAATTCAATCCATGCAGATTTATTTAGCCTTTTTTCGTAGAAAAAGTCATAACTTTATTTATGATAAACAAAATTACATTTTGTAAGATGCATCCCTACATTTCAGTGAAAAATATAAACAAAAGAGAGATCTATATAACCCATACATGTTTATATCATAACTCCATTATGTACCAATCTATCTCACCAAAATACTAACTAATGGGTTTCCTCCCTACTCGAGAAGTATCGTGATAGGAGACTCGGCCTAAGCAATAGGCACCCAAATGTTTGCATTAGCCAAATAAAAATCTAGGTCTCCTCCCATAATATTTTTTCCTTGTGTCCACAAGAAAGTGCTAAAAACCATAATCCACTATGTTAAGTTAACGACCATAAATGTTAATTTTAGTAAAATCAATTTCCAAGTGCTGTGAAAAATACAATGTGCCCAAGCTGAATTCAAAAGATTAAACGTTTTGAAGGGATAATGGTTTTTTTTCTTCCACCCAGTAATATCTGCCACAAACCTTCCTTTTGAAGAAATAAAAACAAAAATCCCAACCCCAAAAATTCTCTCCAACTCACAAACAATTTTTCCACCTTCAAACATAGTTTCTTGAAGAAGGACATCAAGGTTATGAGACTTTGCCATTCCCTTTAGGGATTGTGTTATAAAGGGGGTGCCCAAGCCCTTTAATTGAAGGAAATACACATCATTTGGAAACCTCCCTAGGGGTTATTCCCGCTCTAAGAGAGCTAGTTACTAGGGTTTATTTCATATGTTGCTTTCTCCTAAGCATTTAGAATGTGAGATTTTCCACCCCGGCCCATAGACCTAAACCCCAAAACATCATTACCCCCCTCGATACCACCCTCTGAGCTGCAATAGCCTTCCTTTCTAGACCTGAGATAATATCTACAAGGAAAATCATTTCCCTCCCTGAGCCCTAGGGCCTTATTGTTTTCCATACTCCCAATACTCACAACATCCATCCCTTTCAACAAATGAGAACTAGTTTCAAATTTCAAGGGAATGTGACAACCTTGAGATATATTTGGACCTCCAAAAGAATATCTCCCTCACCAATAACAATCAAAACCTAAATTAAATGTAGGAAGAAACCCAGAAGTTACAAATTGTACATTTTGAGGACAAGATATTGAAGAAGACAAGTTAGTTTTATCATTAACAATCCTTATCAACTGGAAACGCGCTGGAAACCCACAAAGATTGCCTAGAGCTCGTCCAAACTCTTTGCCTTTCTGCATAAGACCTCTTTGATAGGAATCATCTCAAACACCCCACACAAGGTCCTTGTTTCCATTTCCAACTTCAAACGTGATTGTATCCTTTTACATGCATACAACCCAAATCCAAAACAACAGGGCTATGGCCCATATCCATCACATTCTCCACACGAAGGTTTTCAAAATACCATATTTTTGTCTTAAAAGGCAAACTACACTCACTCATCAAATGGCCATATTGGTGGCACCAAACAAATTTAAAAGGAAGACCCTAGTAATCACAAGAAAGAATCACAGATTCAGTTAAAACCTTCACACATGTCCAATCCCATAAGGATGCACACCACATACATAACGCCAAATTCTTTTAATGGTGTGTTTTCCTTATAAAATGTACAGAGGGAGTTATCAATCTCCTTAAACACCTCTATTGACCAAAACCCCAATGGGGATTGGGTGATTGAAGCAGTGTATCGAGTAATGTTTACCTTCTCCATTCGAGCATCTAAGAAAGGATTGCGGCTTTAAATAAAGTGGTGTAGAATCCCACCTCTAGTGTTTCCCTAATATATCATTCACATCCTTCGAGGAATGATAAATAAAATCCATCCATCGTTGGCTTAAAATAAAAAACCTTAGAAAGTATCCAATCTTCAATTTCAAGTCCAAGTGTTATTTGAATAACGTAGATGCACAGGGTAGGGGTTTTTTCAACAAGGTGGTTGATGATTGATCACTGCAGGAGGACCCTAGATTTGCTAGCATGGTACGACCCCCCAAGTGGTAGTCAACGGGTAATTTATGATTTCCCAGGGGACTAGACCAAAGCAATCTTGGAAGTCGAACATCTGACTAGGGAAAAAAATCCAACCTTTGATTCACACTGAGCCTTTAACTGGATTTTCAATGGTTTATCATTCATCCACCAACCATGAAAACAACTACAAGCAACGTCTCAAACATCTCAACTACTTCGTACAACTTAACTCTTTCACCATGTATCAAATTCATCAGAATGATCTCCTTTTTTACACACTTTATTTTTGCTTTCAAGAAGGAGAAACAAAAGCATGTTTTATCCTCTAAGGGCCAATTACCTACAAAGTACTCCCACATTTACCTCCTCATCAAGACCACCTTTAACAAAATTCCCACTAAGCTATTCCAATTCCAAGCATTTTGCGACAAAACTTGGGACAATGACACACCTAGAAAAAGACCAAAAGACTCAAGTTACAAGAAGAAACTGCAAGACATGCCTCTTGATGTAGACTTTGTGTGATGAGTCTAACTACCACGATTTGGTATTGAAAGCCATCCAACTACAAATCTACAACACGATTGGGTATTAAAGTCATCCAACTATGAACACGGCACTTTATTTGATTCAAAATTAAAGTATGATCGTATACTTCCTAAACCCCTTCACGAACCCTAACACCACCTAAGCAAGATTCGTTGAGCATTGTAATCAAAATAATGATTTCCACTCATCACCCTATAAAACCACACACATGCAAGTTTTTTACCACTTTGACAAAAATCCCTATGGTTTCATGGGATTTTGACCATCCAAAATGGATTTTGTCAACCTCCCAAGTAACTTGCAAGACATCTCTTGATCCTCTAAAAGTGATCTACCAACATTGAATCCATCTCCACATAAAACCTCATAGATCTTTTATTGGGGGATGCAAATCCTGGTTAAACTTCTCCTCAGCCATTTCTAAAGAAAACTTTTTATTTTTTATTTAATTATATATATAATTGAGAGTTTGCATCAAAATTTTAATATTAGTTTTTTAGTTTTTCTTTTAGATAACGCACTTTGTTTTTTTTACTAATTTATAATAATATTTTTGTTTGATAGATAAAAGTAAGCAGCATATATAATCTAATATAACTTTATTATCTAAAATTTCATTCCACGCAATGTTGTGGATTTATGTAATATTTTATTATTATTTAATAAAGACATCTTTTGATTAGATTAAAATGGCATCGTAGTCGCGATCAATCTAGCAACAATGAAGAGTCTTTTTTAAACTTTATCTAGTGATAAGATGTATTACTTACTTTTAAACTTTAACAAGTGATAAGATGTCAAATAATTTTTTAACTTAAATGACTAGATTAAATGAACAGACAATATTTGTATTCGTGTACCTAACAAAACATCATAGTCATTAAATGTCATTAAAGTACTTTATTCGTCTGGGAATTATTTCAGATTTGTTAAAATAAATCTATTATAGTTGGTAATGTCGTCATTTTGATCAACAAATCAATGGAGTCATGAGATGTAACGAAATTTTTTAACTCGTTTAAATAATATTTTATTTATGCAAATTATTCTATAATTATAAAAATATTATGTGATTTAAAGTTTCTTTTTATTTAATGTTATTTTGAATTATTATAGAATATTATTTTAGTTGTTTTAAATATTAAAATTTCTTATCTAATTTTATTAATAAATAAATTGTTTTTTATATTAAAATATCTCATATTTTAATAGTATATTTTACTTTTATAAATATTTGTAAAATATTAAATATGGTAGTATTTTTGTAAAATATTAAATGTAGTAGTATTTTAGGGATTATAAAAATATATATAAAATAAAATATTATTGGACCCTCTTGGGGTTAGGCCTAAGCCGATTAAATTGAACATTAAAAATATATATATTTTGAAAATTTTCCTTATAATACAAATTTGTTTTAACTTTTTATTTCATGAATAATTTAAAACATTTCTTTTCAAAAAATGGAATATAAGTAAATTAAATCAAGTAATTCATTAATTTTTTTTACAAAAACCTCAAAATCCTATCAACCAAAAATCATCACTCTCCGCAAATCTGTAGTCATCGACTCATTGTTTTCATAATAAAATATAATTTTAATTTGATTCATTTTTTTAATGATCTATCTTAATTCATTTAAAAATGGGATAAAATTCATATAATCAATAGTGGTGCAACGTCTTTATCCATTTTGTGTAACTTAATTCTCCATGTTCTCAATGATCTATCTTAATTTATTTAAAAATGGGATAAAATTCATATAATCAATAGTGGTGCGGCGTTTTTATCCATTTTGTGTAACTTAATTCTCCATGTTCTCGAGCTCTTTTTTCCTCCAATTTTTTATCATATATGCTTTGGTGTGTTCTCTATCTTCAAGTGTGACGAATCCAAAATGATGCCACATCAACCACAAAATTCCAAGTTGTTTAGCACTAGTGTATTTTAGTGTATTTTTGCTTGGGACTAATAAGTGAGCTTGATATGACTTAAGTGTATGTGACTTAATATGAGATTTAAATTTCAAATATTCATTTTATTTCAAATTGTAGAAGAAATTTTTTTATTAAGTATTTTTAAGAATATGAAAATATTAACATCTACTTCTACATAAAGTATTTACATAACTACTTTTATGAACCACTTATGGTAACTAGTTTTTTCACTCCTATGTCCACTAGGAAAGTCAAATTTTCTATTTCACTTTTAAGTTATTCTTCTACTATTCAAATAAAAAGGACATAAATACTAATCTTTTTTACTTACTCTACACCCAATAATAGGTACAGAGTTTTGATTGATATTGAATGAGTTCTGAACGAAAGATGCCTCCCGAGGCTGTGTAATGTCAAATCATAAACCACGAAGAAATTGTGATTTGAAGAAATGGAGGGGTAGATTTTAGGAATTGAAAATATAAAATGAGGCTGTGTAATGTCAAATCATAAACCACGAAGAAATTGTGATTTTGAAGAAATGGAGGGGTAGATTTTAGGAATTTAAAATATAAAATGAGATACCAATATGGTCCCACCCTGTTGCTTTTGAAAGAAGAGCTGAGCTGGTTACCACAGAACATAATAACAATGTTGACACACATCAATGTCCTCTACTGATTTCACATGGCTTTGAATTGATTCAAACTCCAGTCCTTTACAACTGGCAAATCATCACGACTTGATTTCCACAATAGTTACAGTTCGCATCACCAATCAATTCCGCGGTGAATGCTTTTCTTTTCCTTCCAACTTTACAGAAATTCTACCATTCAAACACACTTTCGTCAAAACTGCTAAATAACCATAACACAGAGAGACTACATTCCGCTATATTTTAGCATTTGCTATAATTCCAATACCAAGCTTTTCGTACATTAGTTTACACATTACCCAGTGTGAACGCCATTGTTGACACGGTCACCAAAAGTAGCAGGAAAAGAGAGAATCCAGAAAAGGCTGCAACAGCGCCCGACTTGGACAAATCGACAACTTTTACTTGATCAATCACAGGACCGCACAGAGAACTCTTATCTCTGATCCTTGTATTATAATATAAACTGTAGAATGCAATGCGGGTCCGTTCGGCCTTCGCCGTGAATGTTACATTATTGGGCTCGTATTTGCCGCTTGCCGGAGGATTATTGAAGTGGACACTATCCGATTCATCTCCGGCAAAAGCCATAACCGCCATTGGCTCCTGGCAGCCATCGCCGGCCTCTCCCAATAGAAAACTCATAGTATATTTGCTCCCGGGGTTTGTGTCCACCATCTGCGAGATGATACCTTCTTTGCCAGAAAGAAGCTCGATGGCTCTCTTCCCCTCGGGAACTGTGTAGTGAGTAGAGTCGATATATCTCACCGCTTTGCTCGACTCCACGATCCATCCGGGCAAAGAAGATGTTGTAACGTCCAGATTTGTCGGCAGAAGAACGCCCAGCGTCTCATTGTCAAACATCCACGGCCCCTCTTCGAAATCTCCATTAACCACAGCATTATCTGTAACATTATCATAAGCCAAAAAATATCCAACGAGAAGATTAGTTTAAAAGGTTAACTGAGTTATTTTAAGAGTTTAAATCAATTGGTAGTTATGATAAAAGAAAATGTCGAGAAGATTAGTTTAAGACGTTAATGGAATCAGTTGTTCAAAAACTTTAATTTAACTAAACGGATTGTTACGAATGCTGCTCAATGGTAATAGAGAGTGTTAGCAGACCAATTATCAAAATAATTTAAACCATTACCTACATTAGTTATAGTCAAATTCTGTCAACGGATTAATTCCGTAGGTTGTTTTATTGCTGCTGCTAATGCTACTGCCAAGGACTTTAGTCAAAATAGTTTCAACAATTTCTTAGACAAGTTATCAAAGATGTGAATTTTAATCAGATTAAGATCAAATATCAAGATTATCACAATATCATCAAAACACTTGCATCACCGACATTTTTGTCATTTTCTATCTTTAAGATTTGGTTAAATTTGTGTCCACAAGCAATCATTCCAATCTCCTTTGACTAACAAATCTCACTTATTTTGAAAAATAAAGGATTAAGGTCACTAATTTGACAAAAAAAAAAAAAAAAAATTAAGGCTACATTTAATTTTCAAGAAATGAAAACACATTTAAGAGTTCGATATTGAACTTACCTTTGAGTTTTTCAGGTGTAGAAATCTGTTTCAAGGCAATGGCGTCAAGAATAGGGCCGCAAGTAGGATCTTCTTCCAAACCCGGATTCTGGAAAATAACCTCGACATTTTCAGATTGAGCCTGAAAAGCCCAAGCATAGGCATCCCAGCCAAAGATACTATACAAAGTCTGCAAATCCACATTCCTAGTCGCCGGAGGCACAGTGACGTTAAGCGATTCCAACTGCGCGCAGGTTCGAGCCGCGCTAAATGTCAGAGAATATGTGGATCCTTTCTGAAGACTTATTGGCTGGCTAATCTGGGCCTCATTGCCCAGCCTTACGGCATGCTTTCCTTCAGGAACGACCAGGTACATGCTGCCCTGCCTTTGCCCTTCGTTTATGTATTCAACTGTGCCTTCTATACTCCACCCGGGCAACGAATCTACGCCATTCACGCCTCGCCATGACGTTCGATTTTCGCTCCCCGCCTTCTCAAAATTTCCATTCACCAGCAGACCTGATATACACATTTATTCCATAAATTCAGACAGCATATATTAAGCATAAGTTTAAGATTAAAATGAACACATTAAATATTCTTACCGTCTTCTGCTGTAACGAAGATCGAGAGAATCCTTAGGCATATTATGACTTCAAGAAAACAAACATGAGACAAGACTAGAAGCACTGAATTTTTAGCCATCAGTTTTTCTGATTCTTGAAATCTTTAACTCACTGTCCACGGTCTAGTAAACCCTAAATTTCAGCATTAATTTGACAAACTGAACATTAGGCACAAATGCAGGGCTGCATTTCCAGTTTTCCAATGGAGTGAGCTCGTTCCTTTATAGGAGAGCAGGTGCTCTGTAGTGTAACCCTAGCATTTACTGTCTTCCCGAGCCTCCCGGTGAAGATTTTTAAAGTTTTTATGTAGTGGCAGTAATTGCGGAGCCGATGATGGCGGAAAAGAATCGACGTGGGTCCTGGAAAAATAAAGGTTTTTTTTTTTTTCGTAAAGAGGAATCGTCAGTGGGGTATTGTCGTGCCAGGCGCCGCGTTATGATTGTGACACTGTCCGTAGTTCCATGATAAGTTATTTTAAAGTTAAATGGAAAATTATCCCGTTTTATTAATTAACTCGGATTTTCAAACCCTGTTTGGCCGGCAAAGTGGGCCATGAACAACGCGTTTTCTGGAAGACATCATACAGACAACACGTTTAATGGAAAATATCATCCATGTATTAGTTGTTTTTTGTTTGCGTATGAGAAAATCAAAGAATATGTTATTAAAGTTCAGTTATACATTATAAATTTATTTGTCGTACCATTGAGCTGGAAAATTATTATATTTTTAGTAACATTGAAGACTGCAATAGATTTTTTTCAGCGTCAAATTAGAATTCTAAACGCGTTAGGTAGCAATTGAAAATTAATTTATTTGTCGTACCATTGAGCTGTGCACAAATTAGGGTAGATATTTATTACATTTTTAGTTACATAAAAGACTGCAATAGAATTGTTTCAGCACCAAAATTAGAATTCTAACGTGTTAGGTAGCAATTGAAAATTAACTAAGAGGTTACACCTTCGGGCTTCTCCTTTACTCATATGCGGTGCTTCAAGGAACTAATATTGGAAAAAGGGCCATTAAGAAATGATACATGATCAATTTGGAGAAAGGACGAACTAATATTGGAAAAGGGTTATTTAGAAAGGATACATTATCAATTTGGAGAAGGGAGGAACTTTTCAGGGTTATTGAGAAAGGATACATTATCAATTTGGAGAAGGGACGAACTAATATTGGAAAAGGGTTATTTACAAAGGATATATGATTAATTTAGAGAAAGGAGGAACTTTTTAGGGTTATTGAGAAAGGATACATGATCAATTTGGAGAAGGGGTCTTTATACAAAATGGGATCGTCGACGTTGTTTGGTTCTAAATGATGTGTGGTAAGCATGCTTATGATTTAAGGTTGTGTGAAGGAGCCTTTCCACTTTCTCATGTCTCTGGTCACTTCTTTTTTTGCTCAATTATTCAATTGCTTGGTTTTTTTTAATTGTTAGAACATTATTACACCTTAGTACCTTAGTCATACATTAATTTGATGACTAATTGGTTCAAAATTGGTTAATAATTACAATCCAAGGTTGTTAGAAGTTAATTAGGTAAAATGATGGCTTATCCACCAAAGCATGGACCAAAATTGGTCAAATATAGTTGTTGGTGCCCTATTTATGGCCACCTCCAGCATTTATTACCACTATCTGAGCTAAGGTGCCCTATTACCTTGTTTTAAGGAAACAGTCTTTGACTTAGGCGCTCATGCATTGTATCTAATCATTTTGGCCCTTTTCTAGCTGTTTTAGCCACTCCTTGGATACCTAACTTCCACCCAATCCTCTCCTTCACATGTGTGAGCCTCATTGATGTCTTCTCATGCCTATCCAACGTTCACATGGGCAATTCGTACATGTTTGGTTAGATTTGGGAGCCTATTGGTCAACCTAGGGGGGATTGAGGTCCAATGTCAGCTAGCCACTTGCAGTGCCTCCAAAGGCAATCAAATCCTTCTGAATGTTATATAAGGAGGATCACAACTCATTGTTACATAATGGACTGTTAATAGAATCTGATATTTGATCATTTGTATTTACTGGTTTTTTATCATTTGTTTTTCTATAATTCTCTATGCACTTATTTCTTGGATAGTAAGTTAAATCTTTCAATTGTGAGGTATCTATAGTAGCTAGATCCTACTATGATAGAGATTTTACAGTAATGAGTAAGAGATAAAAATTATATTACTGTTTGAAACTGTTTGTACATAAGGTTACAAAAAACCCTTCCCGAGTCTCGGATTGCTTCTGGTCCCTTTGTATCTACTAACCAGCTTTACACTATTACAACCTTTCAAATAACACAGTTGTTACAAAAATTAAAAGAGAAATTCACCCCAGCTAAAATTCCTTCCCCCTATAGAATTGGTTCCCCACATAAAGCCATGCATCACTCAGTTTATTCCCAGCCTACCTTTCAAAAATTACATAAAAGGCTACGCCCCCCAAACATGCCCATCGCCCAGTATTACAGCATAACACATCCCCATTACTGTCGCACCCCATATTCTTCGTTTTTCACTGTTCGCATTGAGGCTTATAAAAGCAAAACTGGGATGAGTCAACATTACCATTCCTTCAAAAAACGAAACTGGGTGGATTCCAAAATTACTCAAGGGAGTAATATTGTAGTCATTACCTCTCAAGCTTCCACCTCAAGTGCTCCTTGCGCTTCCTCCTTCAAACCCGTTGTCGCATGAACTGTAGTCTCATTTCTGGATTGTTCCTTCTGTTGATCCTCATTCCTCGGAGTTGGACGCTCTGCCACGTTTGCTGGTGGTTCCTCTTGCTCTGCCTAATGAGCATACGGGGCCTTTTCCAAACCCATAACCCCTTCCATGTCCATGACGTTACGCCCCCAATCCTCTTTGGCATTATTGAGGACATGTAGCACCAGGTCCCCAAAGCTTTCCCTCTCCAACATGATTTTTGGCAATATCCAGTATGCGTTTATCCCCACCGATGCCTCCTGGTCTTCCATCCTTTCTGCCATTTCCTCTTCCTCCATTCTAGATATACGTTCATTCATGTATTCCAGAATTCCCATCATGTACCATTTTTCCTCTTCATTTTCCAACACTTGCTTATTCCTTTTACTTCTACCTCCCCACCTGCTTCTCATCCTCTGGCGGGGGTCCTGCTAACCACCTTAGCCAACAAAGTTTCTAAATAGCACCTTCTTACCAGATCCTCTATTCTCCTTCTCACCTCGTGCTTCTCCACTTCTTTCCTCCGCTTGCTACTTATAATACTAGCCTCCATGGTCGCCTTCAATATCTGGGCCATTTCACCTTAGGCGTTGAAACTCCCATTATTTCCATTAACGCTTTTGTTGTCGTCACTCTTCCACCATTATTGCCATTAACACTTATGCTCTCGTCATTCCTTTATCTTCCATGCCTTCGCACGCTCCTCGGGACACCTCCCCTTCTGTGCCAATAACTCCTCATTCTCTTTTGCAGTCCCTGTAATTCTTTGACGTGGGATAACTGGCACTCAAATCGCCCCGCTTTTTCGGCGATTTCTTCTCTCGATCCGGCTATAAAAACCGGCGAAAGCATAGTTCCACCAGTTTATTGCGGAACTATGCCATGGAATTGTGCCCCCCGGGGTTTTGGGCCATTTTAAGACGACCCAGATCGTCGAAATTCCAAAAAAATGACCAGAAGGAGGTGGAACTGTGCCTCGCCGGAAAACCACTCACCGGAATACCGGGGCGATTTGAGTGCCCCATATCACGCGCCTAATTATTTCTCCTACTTCTTGTCATGTCCGCTCCTCTGTTGTCGTACCAAGAATCCCATCGTTATAAGACTTACCAACCTTATGTTCCTCTGCATTAACTCCTCGCTGCCTCCACCCATCAATGCGACATCCGACATCGCCTTTTCCACTAACTCACCAAGTATCCAAGCTGCTTTCTCCACATGGCTTCCTTAATGGGCCACTTGGTCACCTATCGCACCCGCATATGGGATATTGTTCAATTGCTTGTTACATAAATTCCTTTATGGAATTAAATGATCAAAGGAAATGTTATGGTTTGTTTTTTTTGTAGTCGAGAGTAGGGAGATAGTGGTGGTTTTCGGTTCAGTTGAATTTGGGAGGCTTCTTCTTTAATAGAGGTAAGGCTACGAACGTTGGTTCTCTGGTGTTTATGGTATTTTCGTCAATTTGGTATTTGGAAGCTTGGTCTTCATTTTAGTTTGGTTTTTATTATGTTGTGTGTGATCGATTTGGGGGGTTTATTAACTTGAAACATCCTTCTCTTAGTGTTAGTTGTTTTCCTATAGGAGTTTCTTCTATTGAAAGTGGTATACACCTTGGGGTTCTGCAACTGGGAAAAATTGCTCATGAGGTCGAGCCTCCTTGCATGCTCTATGATTATGGATAATTCCATGGGTTCTAGATGAGCTAGTAGTGAAAGTGTATTTGACATCGAGAGAATATTGAGAAAGATGAATGCCTAGCTTGAAGGATGAGGCAAGCCATAGAATGTCTAAGCTTCATATAAAGAAAAGAGAGAAAAAATAGGGGGAAATGGACTCCAAAATAAATGGGCAGGTCATCAAATATAACAAGTTGGCAAGCGATGTTGACATGCACTACAATATAATTATGGGCTTTGCATGGGGTCACAATTTGCTATTGGTCATCCTTTGCCATCCATTGGATTTAGATTATTGTGTTGCCTTTTCATGGTTTATACTTGTATTTTTCTTTTTGGTTAATATGTAAGACATTATAGTTTTTGGTTTGATAGGAGATTCCTTGTTTTGATGTGCTTATAACCCTTCCCAAGGAATATTATTTTAACTAGAGAGGAAATTTATTATTTTAACTTGAAAATTAGTAAAAAAAACATTTTGAATTGATGGAATTGAAGATGATATTGACATTGCTTAATCTTATTGCAATAAGGGTATTTAGAGTGTTAGAACCTATTTATACATTTAAAATAATAATTTATCAATCTAAAATCACATTTTGGCGAGATTGCATATTATATATCTAAGAAATTATGTGTTTTTTGGTCAGATTTATTATTAAAATCACATTTTGGCTAGATTGCATATTATATATCTAAGAAATTATGTGTTTTTTTGGTTAGATTTATTATTGTGTAGAGATGTCATCCACATTTTTTGTTTAAATTTGTATTTTTAAATATTTGTGTATTTTTAGTTATTGGTATATTTTGGTAAATATATAGAATTTATTAATTTTAAACAAAATTATAATAAAAAAGACATGAAGTTATTCACAAATTAAATTACTCTAAATGTATTATTTGAAGGACTAAAGATTAATGAGATTCTTTTTGCCTATCATAATTCACTAGTTAATCACCATTGAGGACATTATCCTCAATGGTTGCTATCTAGATACATCTAACATTTAGGTCATATTCCTATTGCAACAAAATTCTACAATGCTAATATTTCATGTTTTCAATTTCACAATTCAAAATTATTTTTACTAAATTTCAAGTTTAATTTTCACTCTTGTTAGATGCATTTAGGAAGACCCCAATCAAAAATAGTTTTAAGTCTTACTCCATAATTTCATGTCTTCAATTTCACAATTCAAAATTATTTTTCAAGTTTAGCTTTCACTCGTTAGATGCATTTAGGAAGACCTCAATCAAAAATAGTTTTAAGTCTTACTCCATAATTTCATATCTTCAATTTCACAATTCAAAATTATTTTTAAGAAGACCCCGATCAAAAATAGTTTTAAAACTTACTCCATAACCAAAAGATGATTATAGAGTCATATGCTTTTTACTAATACCTAACATTAGTCCCATACATCAAATTACATACTACGGATAAGATGTGGTTTAACCTCTTCATAAATTTATTATTAGTCTAAAAATTAGACAATTTGGATCAATTTTACCACAAATATAAAATATCTAAATTACATTATGGAAAAAAATTAGATTCCCAAATTTCTTTAAAAAAACATAAAAATGTCTAATTTAAAAAAAAAACTCCATTTTATTATCTTCCATCTAAATATGAATGACATATCAAATCATAAACCATTTAAATATACAATTTGTATATTCCATCTATATATTAATGAGATCGCATTTGAGATGGCATCCCCTTTTCTAATTGAACATTTATAATTAAACACATACAAATGGCTTACCAAAATCATTATAGCTAAACACAATTATTACAATGAAACACATACATTCTAATTTTTAAATAACTCCATTTTATTATCTTCCATCTAAATATGAATTATATATCAACTCATAAACCATTTGAATATACAATTACTATATTCCATCTATATATTAATGAGATGACATCCACCACCTTTTTTTAATTACACATTTATAATTAAGCACATACATGTGACTTACCAAGATAATTATAGTTAAACACAATTATTATAATTAAATATATACATATGGCTTTCCAAAATAATTATAGCTAAACGCAATTATTATAATGAAATACATACATATGGCTTACCAAGAAAATAAGTATAGCTAAACGCAATTATTGGATCGTATACATATTGCTTTTACTTTTGGGAGATAAAGCAAGCTAATGTGAAAAGGCCACGTACTTGGGGTTCAAAGTCTCTTTAAACCATTGACATAAGTAAAGCTTTGTTAGTGAAAAGGCTACACAAATAGAATCAAAGGTGCATCTTTTATATATATATATATATCAAAAAAATGTAGAGATTTTATTGATAATGCTTTATTTTGTAAATATTTATAACTCCAATTATATAATAAGAATCACATTGTATATAGGTTTCACATTGTATATAGGTTTTCATTCTTCTAGAAACCCCTCATAAATAAAAGTGATTCTTCTTTGGAAACTCACCTTTGATTATAGATTTAAAGTCTATAATTTTCAACAAAAAATTGTCAGTTAGTCTTTCAACTATACATATATATTTATATCAGAAATCTGGAAAATGAATTTATATATCCTATCAATTCATTATTGAATTATGTATAAAAAAAACTAGCAAAACACTGAAACAATATTGTCGTTCACTATTTTTCATCTAAGATGAGGTCCATAATCTAACTCTTCTATTGTATCTACATCCATCTCCCACTTGCTCCATATGCCAGGTCCAAGAAGTAGCCTTTCTTTGAAGAGTTGATTAGCAGAGACATTTCTTTCTCTGTAGATATGATTAAAAGTAGTCTCGTCAAAAGCACCAACCAGAGAGAGAGAGATGCAGGGATTTCCAAGGGTCGTAACTTTAACTCAGTTATCCGTTTGGGCTCAAATTTAACAAGAAGTTGCATCTCAAAAGTGGTCAATCAAACCTGTTTTAACACTTTTCTGAGGCCAAATTCCTTCATATAATGCCTCAAATTGGGGTTTTAGTGTTTTTGCGGGATTTTATAAATTTGTAATTATCAGTTATCTCTTAGCTTATGCACCTAATAAGAAAAGCGAATTGAAAACTAGTGTCACTCTAGTTAGCTTTTAGTTATTGGTCAATTTTAGAGTCATGCGAGAATTTTCTGAAATTAGCAATGTTCGAAAATCTCAGATAGTAGTTATAAGGGGTTGAACTTTCATTGTAATAGTTAGGATAGAGAAGGAATAAAATATGGTTATTTTTTCCACTCTCATGTGTCACATGGTTTTTAGATCTCGTGAATTAATCACAATTTTTTGGCTACATTACTTGTACTTAGACCATCTAGAGTCATTTTGCTCAATCAACCTCAAACCCCTCTCAAAGGTGGATTTCCCTGTGAAACACCATCGAAATATTCCCATCCACCACTTATATCAATAACTTCTTCCTATATCCTTCTAATTTATGTTCCCCTAAAGCTTACAGAAAATTATTCAAGGTAATCATACCATTTGTTGCACATATCCTAGATGGTATATAGCTATATTTATGAAAATCCAAGTTCCCCATATAAAGATGATTAAAAGTGCATTGTTGATATTAGAATGAGAGAGCATTTTATCATATCAAATTAAAGTTTTTTTTGTTTTGTTTTTCTTATTTTGAAGATGGATTTTGCAGAATGAATATGGATTTTCATTATATATATAATAATATGAAAATATAGAGATAATTTATTGTCCATATTAGTATCACATTGAAAAAGCATATTATCATATTAAGTAATGTCTTACATGTTCGATTTAGGTGGATATCCAGTTTTACCATCATCTTATATATCAAGCTTCCCTAATGGGATTTTTTTTTAACACAATTAAATAATTATACTTTAATTAAAAGTAATTATGTAAATATATACATCCCACATATTTCAGAAAGCTGAAATGATACTCCAGAAAACCGACCACATCAACCAGATCTAAACAAAACACAGAGAAGATCTAACAAATCCGCAAACCAACATGGCCTTCACCAACCCAAGAAATCAAGTAAAAACCACCAAGCCAAATACAGCAGTCCAAAAATGTTTTGAAGAGAGACAGAAGCATTCACATAAAGATGCCCACCCAAAAAAGAAGAACAACGACAAAGGGAAAGGAAAGGAAAGTCTAAACTGAATATAGCCACCAAAAACCCATCCTAATAAGTTCTGAGCCTTCCCAAAATTCAAAATAAATATGGCTTTCCTGTGCCTCCAAACCCCGCCGAGAGAGATCTTCCGCTTCATAATTTTGTTCCCATAAAAATTATGGATGAAAGAGGTCCAAGGGAAATATACATGTAGACGTTTAATCTGCTGCATCCAAGAGGAAAGTGCGAGGGCATTGATAGAACTTGCTCCGCAATGAGTTTTATTAGTGAGTTAGGTGGATGGCTAGTTATATCATTATTCCATATATCCATGTCTCAACAATGGGTAAGATCCTTATTATTAAGTGTAATTGTAATTGTTTTTTAAATCAAAGTGGGTTTGATCATTAAGAATATATATTTTATAATGGGTAATATTTATTAATAATTGTATTTTTTTTTAAATTGAAATATTTTATAATAGGTAATATTTATTAATAATTGTATTTTTATGTCCCCGACATCTAGTTTTTCATCTGGGGCTATTAATCAGGGCTACTGGGGCTATTAAGCAGGGCTACTGTTCGTCAATGGAGGCTCTGGTTATGGTTGAAACCTTTGTTCTGCAAAAATCGGGCATTTTCGAAAATTTTTAGCTGCTATTTTTCTGTGGCCTGATTGGCGCCGTGCATGGTGACGTTTGCCTTGGCTCTTGCGCCCCAGGAGCCGGCGGCGGGATGGCGTCATGGTGTGTTAAATTTCGGCATGGTGGGTTGTCCTCGGTTTACAGTGTTCAGGTATGGGGTTTTGTCCTGGTTTTTCTTATGGCGGACAAGGGTTTACGGCTGGCTCGGCGTGTTTTCAGTGGCGTTTTCGCCTGTTGTCCGGACATTTGTGGGCTCAAGGTCTTTTAAGAGGGTTTCTTCTTGCGTGTTTCAGAGGGTTTGTACAAGGGCCGTTCTGGTTTTTCTTTATTTCGGTATGGCCATGTCCATCGTTGCTGGTTGGTGCTTTTATAGCTTGCCAGCGTTCGGACGAGGGGGCGTTCTGATTTTTCTTATGCCGGAGGAGGGTTTACGGCTGGCTCGGGGTCTTTTCAATAGTGTTTTCGCCTCTTGTCTGGACATTTGTGGGCTCGGGGTCTTTTAAGAGGGGTTTCTTCTCGCGTCTTTCAGAGGGTTTGTACAGGAATGGGCTTCTGTGGGTTTCGTGAGGGCTTCGTCAAAGACTGGGCAGGGGCCGTTCTGATTTTTCTTTATTTCGGTATGGCCATGGCCATGGTGGCTGGTTCGTGCTTTTATAGCTTGCCAACGTTCGTATCTTTGTCTTTGATAGCGATTTCAACTTGTTTGGCTCTGTACTCTGTTTCGGCGGTTTCTGTTGCACATTTGGAGAGATCTGGTTGCTGTTGCGGTCGTCATTCACCGGGTTCATTTACAGTGTCTCATTTCCAGTTTTCCGTCTCTCGCGTCTTTCGTGGAAGCTCAACGACGGGTTGCTTGCACAGGTGCGTCTTTTCTATTCGTTGCAGAGGTATGTCTTTCGTGTAGAACAGAAACCATGAACCGATTTTGGATTTTGCTTGTTATTCAATGAAATGTCAGCTGTTTTATTGTTAAGAAGTTCGTGCTAGTTCATCTACTGTTCAGTAGTGCCCGACTATTATGTTGTTTGCAGATTTGGCTAGTTCTATGAAAAGTATTCATCTCACCGCGGTTCAACCTTCCCCTTGCTTCCCCAACCCAATATTGTTAGGTTAGTTCTCGCCTTCAAGTGTTTTCTTCGTGCCTCGGTTACCCGTACCTTCACACGATGTTAAGGTCAGTATAACAGGGACCGTAGCTGGAGATAAATAACCCTCTTTATGAATATCACAATGAGTTTGCTCTTTCACACAGTGCCATAGAACTAACTCCTAGTTTACTCATTCAGTCAAATAAAATAAAAAAACATCAGCGCTAGGGTTCCAGGTTGTCCTGCAAGTATGGCTCTCACCTACCCCATGACTACTCCGGGTCAGCAATAGGAGGGCGATGGCTGGGTTGTGTCAATTGGTTGGGTGGGATAAGAGGGGCAAGCCTTTCTCGGTGGATATATCCGTAACGGGATGGATCAGTAATTACATATAGAAATACAAGCCAGCCAGAGAGAATGCTGTCTTCATACCCTCACCCACTCCACAAGAAGGAAGATAGGCATAAGACCGTGGGTCTGCCCATCGGAGCTACGTGGAAGGAACAGACTGCATTGGTGAATTAGATTCTACTTGCCTATGGAACATTGGTCTCTGTTGCCCTGGATGGAGTTGTTATTTTTGTGGATGTCTTTTTACCTTGTTTGGCTCCGGAGGGGTTCATGTGTTTTGCTTTGGAAATGCTCCAATGAAATGTAGCATACTTGGTTTGCTTGTTTTATTTTTCTTGGTGTATTCACTATGAGAGATTGTATTCCGAAAAGAAGGCTCTAAACAGTGAACAGCAGAGTGAGCTCAAGTTTTAGCTCTTCGTTGGGTGGAAAAATCCGTACCATTCTAGTCCCTTAGGGTGAACATGTTGTGGTCAGCTGTAACCCTATCCTCTTGATTTATTACTACTAGTAGTAGCAAGATTGATCTATTTCAATTTTATGTTAGACATCTTCATATGACTTCTACATCTTTCATTATTTGCTTTAGTAGTTTCCGTAGCTGTTGTGTGGAAAGATGACCTTGTTTGGAAATTAGCTTGTAATTTATAGCCTCTTTAATAGATTAAAATAAGAGACAGAAAGGTTTGTTAGCAGGATCTGTAAGCCTTTAAAGACTAATCTAGGAGTGGTATTAAAAGTGTTTACCTAGCCCATTCACTGTGCAATATTGCTTTAGTCTTCTATTTTATATGCATTAAGCCTTGGGTCGTAGCTTGGGGAATTTTGTATATTGTATTAATGTAAAGCTTAATGCCAATGTAGCCAATGGCTTGGGATAAACCATATTCAGCAGTATGCATAAGATAAAAATTGTTTTGATAAGAATGTGGAAAAATCAGAATTTGCATGTCAGTTTTGTATTCCTATTCAGTTTTTCTGTTTTTCATCCTTCTTTGTTTATTCATACATGGTCACGGTTTACAACTTTTGGATAAGTTTTATAAATTTTGAATTATATTGAGTCTTCTCTCTTGAAAGTATATGAAAGCCTAAGTGCAGTGTACACCTCTGAAACTGATGTGAAATACCACAAAGAACCCACAACATGGAATAGTTTTATAAAAACTTGTTATAAATTTCAAGCTCCTTCATGAATCGTTTGCAGAGAACAGGACCCTGTAGGTGCTGCATTAGAGTGATCTGCATGTAATCCTGAATGAATGTATCCTTAACAAATTGAGTCCTTGCGGTTGTTAGTGCAGCATCCAGAAATAAACTCAAGTAGTTCAGGGATCCTTTTTAATCCAGGATTAAATTTTTTGTGTTGGGTGTCCAGGTTTAAGGAGTAATGCATTAGGGCTTCAGTCAGGGAACCTCCTTCTAAAATCTGGGTGGTTTTGAGAGAATAAAGCACTGTTGAAGCATTATATTATATTGGACTGGTGCACTGAGAATAAATTGTTCTCTTCTAAAATGAAGCATTTATTCCTAATTTTGGTTAGGCTTCCTTTAGGAACCTTCACAATGACCATCCAATATACTAGGATGCTTTCCAATACAGACTTAATTAGAACCAACCTATCCCCTTGAGAAAGTCACCTATTGACCCATACTGATACTCTGGCTTCAATTGTTTTATATAACCAAGTCCAATATTCAAAATCATAGTGGTTTTGGTTTAATATTAAAGCCAATATATTTAATCGCTTTCTCCAGGTACTTAACTAAGAAATAAAACATTTCCCCCCAAAAATATGATTCCTCCTCCAAAATTCCCTTAGTGGAGATTGGAGACTTTGACAAGTTTATCTCTATGCTAGTTGCTCTACGGTATTTCTGCAAAGTTTACTTGATCTTTCTCAATTCCCAAGAATCCCCATGTCCTAATATCAATATAACATCTACAAACAAAAGGTTTGTAATCACCCCTGAATTTGAGATTTTAATTCGTTTCAAATCCCCCTTCTCTTTTGTCTCCTTGATCAACAAGTTGATCCCTTATGCTACTAGTATGAAAAGGAAAGGAGACAAAGCACAATCTCATCGTATCCCTTATGTTGATCTAAATAACTAAGATGTTGAACCATTGATCAACACCATGAAGGAGGCCAACTGAATGCTTCCCATCATCTAATTTATGGTTGCAAATTCATTGTCATTTGCGTTAATATAAATCTGATATACATATCCATCTCATCTTGTCATATGCTTTGGCTAAATCAACCTTGAGCACAACTGCTTGCTTTTTTTCCATCTTTATTGTATGAAATTATTCTTGCACTATAGTCACCGTGTCATGAATCTGTCAGTGGAATAGGAAGTTGAATTTCTCCTCAGAAATGAAACCTTGCTCCATTTCAGGGTGTTTGGTTGGACCTCTTTAATTCTTAATGTTAACTTAAATTTTAACATTAAATTAAAGTAGGACCTCTATTTCAGGATGTTTGGTTGGATCAATCCCACTAGACCTCACATGGAGAAATTATATTTCGGATGCTTTTCAGCATTCAGTGTACGTAGCAGCATTTATATTGTGAAAATTGTTGTCTTCTTGGTCTAGGAAAACTTCTGCAAATTGAATACATGGTACAGAGCACCTCAAATAAGTGATATAGTCTGTTTGTTGTCAGAGATAAGGCTAGTTCCAGGAAAAAAAAATTGTTGGAATGGTACCCAGATAGCTAATATTTCTATAGTCATAGTGGCTATAGTTTCAGCTTTAGGTTCCAATATAAAAATGCCAGAAGCTGGTAATTCGGATATTTTGTCTACTGGAATAGTTAGTGGCAATGTGAAGTCCAATCATACTATAAAAATTGTTGGTATGAAAAGGATTTATGTAAGTATCGGTGGTTTTCAAACTTAGACAAAAAAATCCAATGGAATCCTTCAATTACAATAATAACAAAAAAGTTTAAGAGAGGAAGAATCCTCTCTCTTTCACTCACAAAGAGATTTGTTCCAAGAAGAAAAATTTCTTCTTGGTCTAGGAAAATTTCTGCAAATTGATCATATGGTACAGAGCACCTCAAATAAGTGATGTAGTCTCTTTGTTGTCAGAGATAAGGCTAGTTGCAGGGAAAAGAAATTGTTGGAATGGTACCCAGATAGCTAATATTGCCGTAGTCATAGTGGCTATAATTGAAATCCTGGTGGAATAATTGACATGCTTCACTGATTCTCGAGCTTGTATAGGTTTTAAATAACTTGGACAGTTCAGCTCCATATTGCTTGAATCTAAATCAGTCTTTTTTCTTACTGTTATTACGGAAAAGTGGACAATTTCCGAGTCTGATTTTTGTACAAGTTATCTAGTGCCTTATGGCTTTTCTCATCAGTTTCTGATGTAAGAATTTCTATCAACATAGAATATGTCAAAGACTGAATGGCAAGAAATTCAGGAGTGTTCTCTTGCAAACACTGTCTATGTTGTTTAATACCTATACAAGCTGGAGAATCACTGAAACATGTCAATTATTCCATCAGCATTTCAATTTCCATTTGCCAAAGTTTGTTATTTGCCAAGAATACTGTTACAATAAACATGAACCTTAAGAAACCCTTAGATGCAGTGATGGTGGTATTGACAAATTGCTGCTTTATTTAAGGGGAAATTAATGAAATATGCAATTTGAAATAGCTTCTCCTTTAGATGAAACCAAATCAGCTTATTGCTTTGGACTGTGTGGACAGGGGTTTGACACCAAGGCAAAGGTTAATGGCCTCTAGTCATGGCAATAACCATAGTAAAGGGATGAGATGCTGACTGTATGATTCTGAACCACAATTTGGCTTATCTTGTTATTACAAATGGTCTTTTGTTATCAGATTTTGATGTAAGAATTTCTACCAACATAGGATATGTCAGAAACTGAATGGCAAAAAAATTATGATCAGCAATGGAAATTGAAATGGTGGTAATTGGAACCTCCTTCTAAAATCTGGGTGGTTTTGAGAGAATAAACCACTGTTGAAGCATTATATTATATTTGGGTTGGTGCACTGAGAATAAATTGTTCTCTTCTAAGATGAAGCATTTATTCCTAATTTTGGTTAGGATTCCTTTAGGAACCTTCACAATGACCATCCAATATACTAGGATGCTTTCCAATACAGACTTAATTAGAACCAATCTGTCGCCTCGAGAAAGTCACCTGTTGACCCGTACTGATACTTTGGCTTCAATTGTTTTATATAACCAAGTCCAATATTCAAAATCATAGTGGTTTTGTTTTAATATTAAAGCCAATATATTTAATCCCTTTCTCCAGGTACTTAACTAAGAAATAAAACATTTCCCCCCAAAAATATGATTCCTCCTCCAAAATTCCCTTAGTGGAGATTGGAGACTTTGACAAGTTTATATCCATGCTAGTTGCTCTACGGTATTTCTGCAAAGTTTACTTGATCTTTCTCAATTCCCAAGAATCCCCATGTCCTAATATCAATATATCATCTACAAACAAAAGGTTTGTAATCACCCCTGAATTTGAGATTTTAATTCATTTCAAATCCCCCTTCTCTTTTGTCTCCTTGATCAACAAGTTGATCCCTTATGCTACTAGTATAAAAAGGAAAGGAGACAAAGCACAATCTCATCGTATCCCTTATGTTGATCTAAATAACTAAGATGTTGAACCATTGATCAACACCATGAAGGAGGCCAACTGAATGCTTCCCATCATCTAATTTATGGTTGCAAATTCATTCTCATTTGCGTTAATATAAATCTGATATACATATCCATCTCATCTTGTCATATGCTTTGGCTAAATCAACCTTGAGCACAACTGCTTGCTTTTTTTCCATCTTTATTGTATGAAATTATTCTTGCACTATAGTCACCGTGTCATGAATCTGTCAGTGGAATAGGAAGTTGAATTTCTCCTCAGAAATGAAACCTTGCTCCATTTCAGGGTGTTTGGTTGGACCTCTTTAATTCTTAATGTTAACTTAAATTTTAACATTAAATTAAAGTAGGACCTCTATTTCAGCATGTTTGGTTGGATCAATCCCACTAGACCTCACATGGAGAAATTATATTTCGGATGCTTTTCAGCATTCAGTGTACTTAGCAGCATTTATATTGTGAAAATTGTTGTCTTCTTGGTCTAGAAAAACTTATGCAAATTGAATACATGGTACAGAGCACCTCAAATAAGTGATGTAGTCTGTTTGTTGTCAGAGATAAGGCTAGTTCCAGGGAAAAAAAATTGTTGGAATGGTACCCAGATAGCTAATATTTCTATAGTCATAGTGGCTATAGTTTCAGCTTTAGGTTCCAATATAAAAATGCCAGAAGCTGGTAATTTGGATATTTTGTCTACTGGAATAGTTAGTGGCAATGTGAAGTCCAATCATACTATAAAAATTGTTGGTATTAAAAGGATTTATGTAAGTATTGGTGGTTTTCCAACTTAGACAAAAAAATCCAATGGAATCCTTCAATTACAATAACAACAAAAAAGTTTAAGAGAGGAAGAATCCTCTCTCTTTCACTCACAAAGAGATTTGTTCCAAGACGAAAAATTTCTTCTTGGTCTAGGAAAATTTCTGCAAATTGATCACATGGTACAGAGCACCTCAAATAAGTGATGTAGTCTCTTTGTTGTCAGCGATAAGACTAGTTACAGGGAAAAAAAATTGTTGGAATGGTACCCAGATAGCTAATATTCCCATAGTCATAGTGGCTATTATTGAAATGCTGGTGGAATAATTGACATGCTTCACTGATTCTCGAGCTTGTATAGGTTTTAAACAACTTGGACAGTCCAGCTCCATATTGCTTGAATCTAAATCAGTCTTTTTTCTGACTGTTATTACGGAAAAGTGGACAATTTCCGAGTCTGATTTTTGTACAAGTTATCTAGTGCCTTATTGGTGCCTTGGAACGGCCACCTGCTTATGTACTTATCAGGCCTAATGCTGATGCAGACATTAAGATGCAGAAAAAGGCTTTATTATGTTATTGCCACTGGGCTTTTCTCATCAGTTTCTGATGTAAGAATTTCTATTAACATAGAATATGTCAAAGACTGAATGGCAAGAAATTCAGGAGTGTTCTCTTGCAAACACTGTCTATGTTGTTTAATAACTCTACAAGCTGGAGAATCACTGAAACATGTCGATTATTCCATCAGCATTTCAATTTCCATTTGCCAAAGTTTGTTATTTGCCAAGAATACTGTTACAAGAAACATGAACCTTAAGAAACCCTTAGATGCAGTGATGGTGATATTGACAAACTGCTGCTTTATTTAAGGGGAAAGTAATGAAATATCCAATTTGAAATAGCTTCTCCTTTAGATGAAACCAAATCAGCTTATTGCTTTGGACTGTGTGGACAGGGGTTTGACACCAAGGCAAAGGTTAATGGCCTGTATTCATGGCAATAACCATAGTAAAGGGATGAGATGCCGATTGTATGATTCTGAACCACAATTTGGCTTATCTTGTTATTACAAATGGTCTTTTGTTATCAGATTTTGATATAAGAATTTCTACCAACTTAGGATATGTCAGAGACTGAATGGCAAAAAAAATATGATCAGCAATGGAAATTGAAATGGTGGTAGAATAATTGACATGTTTCACTCATTCTGCATCTTGTATAGGTATTAAACAACCTAAACAATCCAGCTCCATATTGCTTGAATCTAAATCAGTTTTTCTTCTCATTGTTATTACAGAAAAGTGGACAATTTCTGAGTCTGATTTTTGTACGAGTTATCTAGTACCCTATTTGTGTGGTTTCTTATTTTAAGAGCTTTTATAATGATTTTCTGCTAATATAGATGCTTGGCTGTTCTTTTCATTCCAGTATAAGCTATTTTCTTCATGACTTGGTATTTGCTATGATCTGCTATCTTCTTCGTTACTTGAGTCTTGCTATGATCTGTTTTTGATGGCTTTCAAGATGATTCTCTGCTAAACTGCATGTGTTGGTCCTTTGGATTACAGCATAATTTATTTTTACTTTTTATTTTTTGAGTTCTTGTAATGATCATTTTTTCAATGGCTTTGACGAAGATGTTTTGATCTCTTTCACTAAAATGAGTTGTTCATTCATTGAAATGCTTTCATGCATAATCACTAAGAAGGTTACACTAACAGAAATATGAACCCAAATTACACTTCCTAATTGAATGCATCTAGCTTCTTTAATAAGCCATTTGCAGCATCGAAATGCTTTCATGCATAATCACTAGGAGGGTTACACTAACAGAAATATGAACCCAAATTACACTTCCTAATTAAATGCATCTAGCTTCTTTAATAAGCCATTTGCAGCTAGATTTTTCTTACTCTTTTTGCACAAAATGTCAAAATAAAAAACCTAGATTTGCTTACCTGTTTTTGTTGTTTTGACGAAAGATATTTGGGGGTTAAGAAATACTTTAGATTTTGTGTTATGTTCTGATGAGAAATTTATCTCCCAACAACTACTACTTCCATTTGACCAAGGCATGCACTATTGCCAACATCTTTTCGTCGTATGTAGATTTTATTTGCTCATTCAGTTGTAAGTTTTGACTCTCAAAGGCAATGAGATGTTTATCATTTATGATCATAACTCTTACACATGTCTCTGAAACATAGTATTCATACAGACATGTTTTTATGACAGCTGGATCTGTCAAGACCGGAGTCAATGTCATTAAGATTTTCAACTATTCAAAATACTCTTTAGCTTTTTTATGCCATATGAAGGCATCACTTTTAAATAATGATGTTAATAGTGCCACAATTTTTGGGTAGATTTACAGACAGGCACTTACAGGTGTATTTGCTTATCCTTGGATAATTGGTAGAGTTATTATAGGTGACTTCTTTTCACAAAAATCAGAAAAAAAATATAGAAGTGGTACTGATCTAAACCCTTTGAAAAACACCATTTTAAATAAATTCCTAACAGAAATATCTATTGAATTGTTTTCCAACATAGCTTTGATTGCAAGTGGCTATGCAAAAGACACTGTTTTCTTTGGTTGATTGCTTGCAAGTGTCACAAACACTGTGACTTATTTTTGTTTATTTCCAAATTTGCATTTTCCATGCAGGTTTTTGTTCCTGTGTTTGTTCTTCTCATGGAGAACATTGAACGTGATCAATGTTCTAGCATAGGAGCAAGATCTCTTCCGATTATACGAGGGGCATTCGATGGTATTGATGTTGCTTTGTCAACAAACCACTTGTTTCGTTTGCAAGCTTTTCATTATCGAAATGGAGATTGTCTCTTTGATGCCTTTGCTGTGCTCTTGCATTTTCGGTACACGTCCTTGGAGATAAGAGAAGGAACCATAAACCATTTTCGTTTGCGTCTAGCTGCAAATGATCCAGCCGCAATTTCTTCTCTGAATTTGGAATTGGATCCTTTATACTTGTCTCAATTGCATGGGATAGAGGATAGAGATCTTTACTTGGAACGAATGTCCCAAACTGCATCTCAACCGGATGCAAATAATGTTTATGGCCTTTGGGGTGATATCTTCTGCATAAAATGGTTTGCAAATTGGTTAAATGTTCCTGTTGCTATATGGTCATTGACAAGCAAAAGGAAATATCTTCATTTCAATCCTTCTTGTGCTGGATATTGCTACAATATTCTATTCCATGATCACACCCCAGCTGCTGGACACTTCGAACCTTTGCTTTCATACAAATTGCCAGGACCCGACTATGCTATTTTGCATAGACGATCAGATACTTCTTTTGTTGATTCTTGTCAAGATATCTTTCTCGAGTGCCATCGCTTAAGAGAGAGTCTATTGCAACAAGGATTCCAATTAATCTCTCGAATTGATGGCCATTGTTGTGATTCATTATTTGAATCAATTTCAAAATTGACAAACACATTTGATAGTGCAAGCCTTAGAAAAACAATAGCGCAAACTTTTTTCAACTGCATGCTTTCAAATGATGCAAGAGCCTTTCGTTGTCTAGAAACATTTCTTCAGATTAAGACAGTGCAAGAAAATCAACTTGTTTCTAGTTGGCAAACCTTTGTAGTGAATTTGGCAGAGCCTTATACAATTGGCCATGTCAATGATGGCCATTTCACAATTCAATGGTTGTGCGAGGTTTTGGAAATCAACATATTTCTTTTGAACATACACTCTTACAAAGTCGAAAACCGATTCTTCTCAACAAATACATCGTCAAAGATCTATTTTCTTCTTCATCATGAAATTGACAAATGCCATTCGCATTTTCATCCCTTGTCCCAAACAAGCATTCAAAGAAATTCTCCAATATTGTCAAATGCCATGACTAGCAACCTCCCTATGAATGCAATGATGAAAACAACTGACATTTTCCATCATTCAGCTCTTTGCAATGTCATTGAACAAGAACATTCTCCCGATCTTTGCAAGGAACATTCTAAAATAGAAACAAACAAAAGAAAAAAAACTTGTTCCACAAAAAAAACATTGCAAAAAAAAACAAGACTCTTTTGCATTGGCCCAGAAATTTCAATTGTGATGGAAAAATGCCTGGAGAAAGATTCCATTATGAAACGGAAAAATCCCATTGGCCCGTTCAAGAACATACGTGCCATGAAAAAACAAATGCGTCTAGAAGCATTTCAGTCTCTTCAAAAGCAAAAGGCATATGAGAAAGCAAAAAAAGCACTTAAACAATACTTGAAAAATATCCAAGATACCCCTATTCATGCATGCTCTGTCTGTAAACGCTTGCACTTTAAAAGGGATGTTTGCTATATCAATGAAGACACTTTCTATGCATTGAAATGTCTTCCTTGGAATACTATGCCTTCTTCAATTGCATTGTACAATTACATATGCAGATATTGCAAAAAGAGTATTTCAAATTCAGAAACACCATTGTTTGCAACACCACTTAACATTTGTTGCAACACTTCATTGCCTCATGTAGACAAATTGACTTCGCTTGAAGAGCGGCTTGTGGCACCAAGAATTGCTTTTGCTCAGATTCGGCAACTAGGCTATAAACGAGCTCAAGTAGGCTTGACAGGAACAATCATCAATGTGCCTGCATCTCTAGACAAAGTACAAAGAGCATTGCCTAGGAGCCTAGAAGAGGGCAAGACCATTGCAGTTATGCTTAAGCGAAAACTAGAATACAAAAATGCATTTGCTTCTGGAAATGTTCGGCCAAATATTATCATGCAAGCATTGAAAACCCTTTGTGACATGGATCTTTACAAAATGGAGAATGTACATATCAATTCAGATTGGGAAGAAACATTCCATGAGTTGTTGACAAAGCAAGAATCTAATGAACTATCAATATCAGAATCAAATGATTTAGATGAACCTTTTACAAAGTTAGGAGAAAGCGATGAAGATACACATGACCAATTCATAGAACCAGTTACAGAGACATTGGTACATGGATATGGAGAAACCCATCTAATAGATGATTTGGCCACCAAAATCATTGAGCTTGCACCTTCTGAAAACTATCGACCCCTAGGAATTTTCCAAGATCGGTTCTCTGAAGAACTTAATTTCCCTACACTTTTCTTTGGATGCAGCCGCCCCAATGACATATACAAACGCTTTCGACACCAACAAATCTTCCAATGGGAGCTTCAACATGAAAGCACACATTTTGAAGCACATCCCACAAATATATTCTTTAAAGCAGTGAAAGTGTTAATAGGTCAAATCTCTAGCACTACTTGGATATCTATTCGCATAGGGGAGTTAAAAGGGAAAAAACTAAAAGCCAAAGATGTGAAATGCAAAGACAACCTTCTTAAGATAATGAAATCCCCAATTGCATATCGTTCACTAAAAGCAGTCCGAACATCTCCTGACTATTTTGACAACATGAAAAAAAATCTTTTCGCAATGATACGTCAACTAGGGCCACCAACCTTTTTTGTAAGCTTTTCTACTGCTGAACATCTTTGGAAACCTTTGTGTGATGCTTTGCACACGCTAGAGAAAAAAGACAGAGAAAATTGCGATGAACTTCTTGCTGATGATGATATTGATAATTTGATAAGAAAACATCCTGTGCTTTGTAGCCGTTACTATAAACACAAAATGAATGCATTCAAGTCCTTGATCTTGAAAAACAAATACTTTTTTGGTGAAGTAAATGATTTTTTCTTTACAACTGAATTTCAACAAAGAGGAAATGAGCATGAACATGGGCTTCTTTGGATTGAAAATGCACCTATCTTTGGCAATAATAGCAATGATGAAATAAGTTCTTTTGTCGATTGCTACATTTCAACAGACTCCTCATTGCTTGAAGAAGACTTAATCAAAATTCAAACTCATAAACATACAAGAACATGTAAAAAACATAGACGCTCTGCATGTAGGTTTCGATTCCCGATGTTCCCTATTGATGTTACAATGGTTTTAGAACCTCTAGAAACTAAATCGGATGCCTTAACTGAAAAAAAAAAACTCCTTTCTTTTGCTCTTGAATCTAAAGAATATCCAAAGAACATGACATTTGATTCATTCTTGCAAGAACTACATTTAAACAAGGACGAGTACATTGAACTAGTGCGTTCTACAATTGAGCAACCGACATTGCTATTAAAAAGAGACCCTTCAGATATTTGGATAAACTGTTTTGCAAAAGGAATTCCAAGTTTGTGGCAAGCAAATACAGATGCCCAATTCATCTTAGATGCATATGCAACTGCAACATACGTAAGCTCATACATAACGAAATTAGACAGGCCTATGACAACGGCTTTGAAAAAAATCAAAGAAGAGTCTGTTTTAAACAATTGTAATGAACTAGAAACAATTCGTAGGCTTGGAAACACTTTTCTGAACATGCAACAGATGTCTGTTAGACAAGCAGTACATATTGTGCTTTCCTTACCTCTACATTCATCTTCAAGAACGACACTTTTTATCAACACTGCTCCAGATGATAAAAAAACTGTTGTCTTAAAAAAACCGTCTCTACTAGAAAAGGAGCATGATGATTCTGAAGACATCATTTGCCCGTCGATTATAGACAGGTACATTGAACGCCCAACAAATCTAGAACATGTATCTTTAGCTGAATACGCTTCTTCCTATTGCCTAGTTCATGGAAAAACAATAAAAAAAAACAAACAATCTATCATTCGATACATTCATTACAATCAAGAAAAAGATCCTGAAAATTTTGCCCGTGAAAGACTATTGCTCTTTGTGCCTCACAGAAATCTTTCCAATTTGTTGGACCACCCCCTTCAAACATGGACAGAGGCAAAAGAAAAACACAAAGAACAAATAGAAAATGTTGAAGGAAAAATTATGGCAAAATCAATTTCAAAATGGGGTGATATTGACATTGCAAAAGACAAAGTTGAAACACATTTTCAAATACCTCTAGATTTTGCAAAAGATACCAATGATGGACTCAAATTGGATGGTGTTGAAAAGTATGACATGGGTGATGATCTTCTCTGTAGAAGAAAGAATCGACTGTTTGAAACACCAAAGACATTTAGCATAGCAAAAAAACCATTTCTCCGTGATAAAGACGAATACTTTGCAATTAGACGTAGTTTAAACAATGAGCAACAGTCCATTGTGAAAGAAATTATTACTAGCAAAAAAAACAATCCTACAAAACCAATTCATATCTTCCTTACAGGAAGTGCAGGAACAGGAAAAACACATACTGCAAAGGCCCTTTATGATGCTCTTGTCTTTTTCTATGAAAAAGAGCTTGGTAGCAACCCCTTGAAAAGAAAAGGTCTTATTGTTGCATTCACTGGAAAAGCAGCATACAATGTAGATGGGATTACTGTCCACTCTGCTTTTAAGCTTCCTTTTGGTTCCTCGATCTTGATCCCATTAAGCTCAAACACACTAGATCTTCTGAGCAAAGACTATGAACAAGTTCACGTTCTATTAATTGATGAAGTTTCTTTGATAGGTTCACGAATGCTACATAACATAGATAAACGTCTTCGTGAGATCATGAATACTCCGACAAAACCATTTGGAAATCTAGATGTCATCTTTTGCGGCGATTTCTGCCAAGCAGAACCTGTTCATGATTCTTGGATTTTTGACTTCCCAAGTTTCAATAATCAAAAATTCCCTTATAGTTTTTGGAATGACTCTATACAATACTATGAGTTAAAAACCGTTGTCAGACAAAAAGACGAAACTTTTATATCGGTCTTGAATAGAATCAGAACAGGAAAACAAACATTTGACGATATACAATATTTGAATCAAAAATGCTACAGACAAGCACCAGTTGATCCATCGTTTCCATTTCTTTATTATTGCAACAAAGATGTTCAACAGCATAACTCAAAGATGTTGGCCCTTGTTAATACAGAAGCATTTACAATTGCTGCTCAAGACACGAAAATTGATCAAATCGATAACATAGCTAATGTACATAAGAAAATTCATTTGCCATCTACAATTACTCTAAAAAAAAACATGCTTATCGAAATAGTAGGTGGGAACTATTCAATTGAAGATGGCCTTGTCAATGGTGCTGAAGGCATCTTCAAACATTATAGTCAAGCAACAACAGACATTTTATGGATTCAATTTTCAGATCCAAAGATTGGAGCAATTGCACGAGCATCTATGCAGCATCTTTATACTGATTCCATCCTATGTACTTGGACACCTATAAAAAGAGTTACAACACAAATTTCTCTTGGAAAGAGAAAGAACTACATCCGAGTACAATTCCCAGTTCAATTAGCATGTGCTCGAACAATTCATAGAGCACAAGGTCTTACACTTGAAAAATTGGCGTTTGATCCAAAAGGAGTCACAAAACATGGTCTTGTTTACACTGCACTGTCATGTGTAAAGAGCATTGAATGTCTCTATCTTGTAAACAAATTACAGGAAAAAAAATTTTCTGTTTCATCAAAAGTAGTTGCAGAATTGAATAGATTAAAGAAAGAGGCTTCTTTGCAATTTCAATATGGACTGAAGTCGTTTCCAAATACTAAGCACATGTTGATTTCTTCACTTAACACACGAAGTCTGCTTTCACACATTGATGATGTTGCAAATGACTTTTAACTTATGCAATCAGACATTCTTTGTTTACAAGAAACACACATGAATTTGCCACCTACTACTGCAGCATTTGTAAACCAAAACAATTGCATTGCAACACAATCAGTTCATGGCCTTCTGACAGTTGTCAATAAGACGATTCCTATTATGGAAACAATTTTTGTTAACGAGTCATCAGTCGAGGCAATTGTCACTTACATTAGACTCCCTGAGAACAATCTCCAGCTTGTCAATATTTATAGCAAACCAAATAATCTTGTTGACAACATTATTCATGTCTTGGACTCTGTTATGTTACAAAACAACAAGAAAATGCTAACCATAATAACTGGTGACTTTAACATTGACATGCACAAAGAAACAATATCGAAAAGGAGATTGGAACTGTTTATGCAGAGTAAATGCCTAAAGTTAAAAACAAACATAGCTACAACAGAATATGGTTCTATGATTGACCATTTTTGGACAAACATAGATATTGACATGCTTTCATTTACCATTTCTGATGCATATTGGTCATATCATTTTATTACTATCTTATCAGTACCTGCAACTTGCATATAGTCTTTCTCATTTGTTTCTGTTTTTTACATGTGCATATTCTGATGCCATTGATTTTGTTTTGCTTCTGTACAGTTTGTTGCCAACACTTCCTTTGTTTCTTACAAATGCATTTTCTTTTATATTAGCAAATTTGGAATCAGGATCATTTTCTTGCTGAAATAATGTCCATGTCATCCTTTTCCGCCACAACAAACCAATTTAAAAAATATTTGTCTTTTTCTTTTGACAGTGATCAGTTCCATACAAATCTTTTTTATAAATGAAAACCCACTTTGAAAAGCACTTGATACTATAATCTAGTGCACTTTTCACCTCATATATACATTGTTCTAATGCAATGCTGCTAGCATCGGAGGAAAAAAAGCAAAACAACAAAGCTTTAGAAAGTATTTAACAAAGCAATGAAACCATATCGCTGAAAAAAAAACAAAGTCTCTTCATGGAACAAAGCATATACTAATATTTATGTTCCTGGCTTTGCTAGATTTCATTGATCTTTTTTTCCTATTCAATAAATGCAATATTAAAACATTATAAGCTTCGTTTATGTCTTACAACAGTATTCTTTTTTTCTTGCTATGCAAAAGTCTAATTTGCAAAGTTTCTGCAACCAGCTTTTTTTTTACCTTTGTCATTAGTGAGACTGTTATAGTCCATTTCATATTTGCTGCTTGCAGCTGACATTATTCTGATTGCTGATCAATAACATGACTTCCTTTCTTATTGAAAAGTGAATTACCATTTCAAATGAAAAGCATGAAAAGCTGGAAAAACAAAAAAAAAAAGACAAGAAAAAAATTCACTGTCATCATTTTTTGTTGTTTTATCTTTGTTGTTTTTTGTCTTTTTTTTAGATGCTTTTGTATTTGAAATATATTCTTGAATATTTTAATATGCTCTCAGTCTTGATTGAATCTGCAAATTGAAAAAAAAAAAATACAGCATTTCAAAAAAACAACTAATCAGAAACAATATTCTCAACCAAGAAGACAACCTAGCCATGTCTTCGACATCAGACAGTCCACGAATAGAAAGAAATGTTTCTTGCTCGCAAGATGTTCCAGAGACTATTGCAATGGAAACACTGTCACAGCCTTCAGAAAATGCAACAGCAAGTAGCCCTAAGAGGTAATGTTCCTATCCAACAGCTTTTTTCATTCACTATTCTTGACCACATTGTTTCATCTTCTACCTAACACAAATATCAATGTTTGGATCAAGCATCTAGTTCGGCTCCTGTAATAATTTCATTTTAGTGTATTCGATTCAAAATCCAACATTGAATGAAAGACTAATCCATTTGTTGTTTCACTTTTTGATATTTTTAAATGTGCACAGATTAAAGCAAATGGCAGTTGAACCATCATCCATAATACAGCTATGTACTGCAACACATAAACATGTATTTGAGGGGGATGTTTTGGTTGTCTATGGACCTGCACAAAATCGGAACCAAAACTCTCCTGTGAAGACAAAGATTCTACATGCAGATCTTGTTGACAAAAATGGATTGATGACAATGACGGTTACAATTAATGATAGTTTGATAAATCGCTTTGGCAGTTTCTTTTTGCCTGGCAAAAGTGTCAGAATTTCTGGTTTTGAACTGAAAAAGAAAGGTCAATATGACCGAGGAGATGCCATAAATACAATAGCAATATTGCCAACAACTGTCATAGAGACAATTGAACAAGTATGCAAAATGCATTGCCTTCCACCAGATACAACAATCAATGAGCTGGTTACTTCGGATGAGACATATGTCGTTGGCTCTGTCGCAGTCATAGTTGTTGCCTGTGAATACAACAATAAACAATTGGACTTCTACATAAGAGATGGTGAAACTACAAATGACTATGCAACTGTAAAGTGCATTCTCTTTAAACAATTTTTTTTCACTATATTTCTTTTCATTTTTTACGTTTTTTGTTTGCTGATCCATCTACTGCTAGATGCATATACAAAAAAAAAGAAAAAAGTAGAACCAATAACAAAAAACATTTGTCTATTCCGATCCCCTGTTCACTAATTCTTCTTCAGCTATTCATGCTCAGTTTCAGGTTAATGAGAGCTACACAAATTTCTTCCTCCGAGTGCAACAACAACTTGCACTTGATGAACCGCCTCTGTATCTAATAAAAAATATTGTAAGGCCAGGTGCAAAAGGAACTCATCTTATGAAGAGTTCACAAGCAACATTTATAGATCCCCTAAATGATGAATTCGCAATACAAAGTTTACTTCCAATTATTGAAGCTAAAACACAGGTGAGATATGAAGAATGTCTCCTGTACTGTGACTTGAAATGTTTTTTTGTCATTTCATTATCAATTAAGCAAGTTCTTTATATGTAGTTTCAGCAGTTTCACAGTTATTAAAAGAGATTTTATTCTTTCTTAAATCTGCACTCTATTGCATTACTGATATCAAAGTTTATTGCTTCTGATATAAACAAAATATAGACTTTTTACTTGTCAAAATGTCTTTTTTACAGTTCCAGATTTAGTGTTGCAATTAAGAGCAACATAACTCATTACAATGATATCTTTTCAAACATCATGTTGCAAAACCTGCATTTGCAAACTTCTTTTCATAACTTCGTTTCTGTGCTTTTTCCTATCATGGCCTTCATATCAAAACATGCTGACTGCAATGTTTTTTTATGTTTTCTGTTTCCTTGGCTACAACAGGTATATGGAACATTGAAAGCAAAAAATGTTTTTGCACCACCCTACCACTGCATTTGCACACAGTGTAAACTGCCAATGATACAAAGCACTGTTTTTTGTACATTTTGCAATTGTGAAACATCAACTACTTATGAACATATATTGCAATGCAAACTAGAGACCGAAGAAGGGATTATTGAATGTACCCTTCGAGGTACACAGTTAAAAGAATGTTGTCCCGATGTTGTGGCTGTTTCTTATGAACAATACTCTAATAGTGTTTCCTCAGCCATTTACAATCTTCGTAAATTGAAGCAACAAGGGCTTTACACATTGGCAATGAACAACAGAATTGTCGAAGTCAAAAAATTTTGAATAAAAGGTATGATCATAATTTTCCTTTTTCCCCAAACACTTTGAACAATTTTTCCCTTGTTTCAGTCTGTTTTTTATAAAATATACACAATATTAAATAATTTTTCTTTTCCCATTCACACAAATCTTGCATCCTAATCATGTTCATTGGTTATATACTTGTCAGTTGCCCCATTTATTGTCTAATCAACAATAGCCTTCAAGGACTTTCCCAAGATCCAATTTTAATATATCTCGAGTTCACTTTTGTTACTGTGTTCATTTGTTTGAACATTGCAGAAAGCAATGAACCTAATAAAACCAGAGGAGGCATCCCTAGTATAAGACCTACCCTTCATTACAGAGAATCATCTCTCATTTAGAGGATCCAAAGTATCATGCTTAAGTAGTTTTCTGATGCAAATAGAACATTCGTCAATGTATTCTGCACATATATTTTGGCACATATCCCCCTCATCTTAAGACAATATTTAGGCTTCTCATCTTCTTTCAGAGACTAGAACAAATGAAAGATTCCTCATCGCATGATAGGTACCCCTTTTTGGCACTGTGCTCCTTTAAATTACTTGCATCCTAACATTAGTCAACTTGGTGACATTGAATTGTTTTTTAGGCATATCATTCTTGGAATCAGTAGGCATTTCAATTGATTGCTTCTATGCCTACCTGATATTCCTTGATGGCCTACCCCATGCCCTCCCTTGAAACGAGAAGACCTGATACATGCAACAGCTCTATCTTAGTATTTTGCACTGCACTGCTTAGGCTCTTGAACTGCAACATGGCCATTTACTCTGATCATTTCCTCCAGATTTTGTCAAGTTTATTTTTGAGGCTAACTACTTCCAGTTTCATTTTCTACATGTGCATTGTTTTTCCCTACATCAACTTTGGCTGTGGTCACACCAATTGTAATTAGACTCAGATAACAATCTCCTTAAAGCAAAACAGGTTTCCAAGCTTTTCTCTTTGTGTGGAACACTTTATTAAGTGCCTAGTTTATTATAAGATTAAGGAAAGGTTTCATTTTCTCTACAGGTGCTGCGACAAATTCTCATTGACATTTTTAATATCCCTTCACTAAAAATTCTCTTCTTTTTATGTTAGACCAGTCTTTACTTTCACAAAGTTTATTTTAGACCTCTTTTTGGACTACGTAGATGATCTCCTCTCACCTAGGTTGAGGAAAAGAGACTAAACAACCGTCAATTTACATGGAAAACATTAGGTCTGTCCAACATTGTTCTACACCAAATAGGCTTTACATCATGCCATTGACAGCGCATACAAGGACAAAATCCAGTTAGAGGCATCACCACTATAGCAGGGTCTATTTTCCCATAGATGTTAAGAGTGCTCCTTTTTAGGCCAAGCATCAGAGCACATTATTTGGCAAGTTCTTGCTCTTGACATTTTCCAACTGATACATCTGACGAGATATGCTAATTCAGAAATATTCCCCTCCTCTTGAGACAGCCACATCTTATTCTCAGTCTATATTCCTTTATTGACTTTTCTTCATTCTGTAGGATCTAATTTGCAAAGATCTAATGTTCTTGCAAAAAAAAAAAACACTAAAATAGGACTGTATTCGATCAGTTGCTTTGCCCTTTTAATAACATAGTTGAAACTGGACTCCTTTCATTGCACACAACTTTGCACTTTCCACTGCAATATCTATATTTATAGACAAAAAACATGTTTCCCAAATCCTGTTCACTTTTAATAGATTTTTTGCTTTTCCAACGGTTCATTGTCAATCACAAAGCTATTGCAGTTGCTATAGCCCTGTTTTTTTTTTGACATTTTGTCCATTCCAATGGCCAATGTATGGAAAAGAAAAAAAGACATAGAAATATAACAGTTAACAGGATTTATTTTTCATTTAAATTAGCATTTGCTACATATGTTATCTTCATATCTGCTTTTATATTCTCTCCATAATTGCTCATAATAATGCACGGCGCATATGCAGGAATGATAGAAAGTCACACGCTACTGCAACATACCTTATCTTGTCACTGCTGCAGATCTTGGCAAAGGGTGACCTGTTTTAGCTTTTGATACAAAGTGCATATGCAATGACTTGAACAAATCTATGTTCTCATTATATATTTTGTAAATTTATATGCTTTTAAAACCTTTTACATATTTACAAACTTAATGCAACTGAAACAACTTCTGTTAAAATATTGGTAAATTGTTTTTTTCTCTACCTCTTTTGTGCTTGTAGAACTGTTAATTTTGGTCATCTAATTGCTTTGTTTTTTCTTTATCTAATGATTTTGCTCTGAGATTTTGGATTTTGCTTATTATCATTGAATGTGATTTTGCAATTCAAATTTTTGCAATGTATTCTGAAAAATGGCATGCAATGGCCAAATTTTGCCTCTATATCAAAAGTATATATTACTCAATGCCAGTTAAATAGGAATTATTTCATGAATTTACCCTTGCGATTATGAGTTAGGATAGTGAATTTACCCTTGTCATTATGATTATGAATTTACCCTTGTAACTTGACACAAATACTAAATCTTCGATAACTTCACTCTATGAAAAAGGCTAGTCATCTAGTCTAAGGTACATTTCTATCATTTTTTCTTGCTTATTAATTCTCAGCTTTAACTAGATAAATCAGAACAAAATCAATATAGATCGTTCTTTGGATTTTTGGGGAGAGTGAAGATTGTACTTTGTTAAGAAGCTCAAATTATGAATAAAGTTGTTAGCAAGCTGACAATGCATACAAGCCTAATTACAGTGCACACAAAAACAACCGTAGGTTGTGAAAGTTTGACTGTAACATAGCAGTTTGAAAGTTTAATAGAAATTGTTCACCATTTGCTTCCTCAATCATAGGTTATGGAAATTTGAGTGTAACGAAGCAATTCCAAAGTTTAATATCATAGATTATGGTAAGCTGATAGCTCTTGGTGTTCTGATTCTACTTCACTGACTTTCATACATACTAAGCATTAGAATATGTAATTTCATCGGGATTAACGTTCTGATATAGATTGGCAATTGCCACCAGTTAACTATGCTGATATAACCTCTGCAAGCTTCATGTCGAGATTTATTTGCATCTACCTTTTCATAGTGCTTGACTGAAAGAATGCAAAATATGTCAGTAGACATTAATGATTTCTAAGCAAATGCTGGAGAACCATTTTCTGAGAAACTAACATTCATAGATGACATAAGTGTATCTATATAGCAGCTTATTTGACAAAAACTATTTTTGTTGTGGCCTGGCAAAAGCAAGGGTACTGTTAAGCAAATCTTCAGGTATCATAGTTACTGTTTCTGAATACTCTAAATCTGTTATAGTTTCCCAAAGTTTGATTAGCTGGTTTGTTAGGTCTGTTTGCATGTGACATATTGACTTAATCTTCATGCAGGACTGTTATTGTTGCCAATAATGTCTCCCAGCTAAACAAAGAGATAAATACACCTGTTTTTACTACTGATTATATCAAAAACATGAACAAAATAGCAAATAGACAGCATACATTTGGTCTGCTAGCAAAGTCACCGGCTCCATCAATATATGAGCATACATGGATAAAGAAAGCTGTTATTTTGCAGTTACTAAGGGAAGTGGAAAAGAACCTTAAGAATGGAACTCACTTAAGACAATAAATAACTGAAACCCATTTTTTGTCTACAATTTTTTGTGTTAAGATTATTGAGTTCATGCTATTCAGTTTGCCTCATTTACAGTGACATCAAAATGATCATGATTGGTGATCCTTCTGTGGCTAAGTCCCAAATGTTGAAACCTATTATGAAAATTGCTCCTTTACCAACTTCAATCACGGGCCGAGGATACTCTAGTGCAGATTTGAGAGCAGCTGTTACCTCTGACCAAGAGACTGGTAAATATTTTCTGCGTACATTTTTATCATTACATTTTCTGGTAAATAATGATTTGAAGTCCTTAACTAACTCCCTGTAAACAATTCAGATGAACGCCAATTAGAAGCTAGAGCAATGCTTTTGGCCGACCATGATGTTGTTTGTATTCATGAATTTGATAAGATGACTGATCAAGATCGCATGTCCATTGACAAGATTACGAAACAACAGACAACAACAATTGCTAAAGCTGGCATTCATGCATCACTTAATGCACACTGTGGTATGGATACTGCTGCAAACCCTGTATATGGTACAGTAAGTCTTTTCCACATTTTTAATGCCCAATAACAACAATTGCATAAATGCATTGAATTTTCAAGCTATTTTCCTTTTTCTCCACAAGGTATCATTCACCACTTGATATTGTTGACTGAGATATTGTGTTGTATATAATTTGGTTGCATTCCATGGTAACTGTGTTTCTCAATATGTTTTGGGCTGTTAACAATATGACCAAATCTTGCTTGCTGCTATGCTTGACCAAATCTTGCTGCTATGCTTTGGACTATAAGTTTTCACGTCCTTGGATTTTATGCTGACCCTGTTTCAAACCTTATAGATGTTATCACTGGGTTTGATGCTGACCCTGTTTCAAACCTTATAGATTCTATCACTGTGAACAATATGACCAAATCTTGCTTGCTGCTATGCTTTGAATTATAGGTTTTTACATTCTTGTGTTTGATGCCTAATCTGTTATAAATTTTGGGTTTGATACCTTACCCTGTTCGAATTTTACAGATTTTTTTAAATTTGCTATCCCAACACAATAATAACAACTGAAGTGCCTTGCTGTTGATCACTATAATCATCCGTGAATTCTGTCCAAAGGTTTATGTATAAGCATTTCACCCATATTTCTCTGAAATGTGTATTTTGAACTATTCAGTACTGAAACTAAAGCTTCCATATATTCTCTGTCAATATCTTTGACAAAAGGCCTTGGCACCGGACATGGCTTCCATACCATTCTTTGGCATTAAAAGTCTATCTTCCTTGCAAACAACTGGTCGATTTTTAAAATTTCCCTTACACATGCAGCTTTTTAATTGGTTTTCAGGTTTTCCTGGTTTACAATATTCATAGCTCAGATGGTTTTTAGGTTTTTTCCTCAAGTTCATAGAGATCACAAGTTTAAAGCCACCAACTATAAGTGCAGGTCATATGGTCCAACAAATATTAGTACTACACTTTGCTTACTAATCACCACTTACTATGAATAATTCCTTGCTATTTGGCACGGTTTTAGTCTGCTGGTTTCAAATAATGTTATCACATAGGTTTAAGCATTTTTTACACTACAAGGATGTTATTTTTCAGCAAAGGCTATGTTATTTTTTCTCCAATCTGTGTTAAAATAAATCTTTCATTTGTGCAGATCAAGCGGGAAATTTCTACCATGAAATTGATCAAGCATCAAAATGTCATACGGTTACATGAGGTAAAATTTGATTATGGACTTGTGGCTTCTGTTAGTAAGGAATGACAAACTTGACATTGGCAAATAATTACATGCTTCATGGTGCCAATATCCACAATCCCACTTTCTTTGATTGGAAAATAATCAGTTAAAATTGCATCTTTATTCCCCATGTCCCTTACACATCATAGTGACAAGTTTTCTATTTTTCTTAGCCATAGATCACTGGATGTTAAAAGTCTTCTAAGCAAAGGTTTGGTGTTGTTGGAAATGGACCCCTTAGAGTATCAAATGGGGATTTCATGTTATTATTCCATGCATAGAATCTTTTGTTTTAGGGCAGATGTGAGAATTAGTCTGTTCATGCAATAGTACAGTTTGTAATGGGTTATCCGTTACACTAAAGAATTAAAACTGACCTGTGTTGTTGTTATCTGGTATTTTCAGGTCATGGCTAGTAAAACAAAAATCTATATTGTACTTGATCTTCTATGGCGGTCAAACAAAAAGCCTATGGACATACCAGATGACAAACTGTAATTACTACCAGACCCCAGTAGTCACATTGGTAGGTGCAATTCATAATGTTTGAAATGTGATGGATTTAAATAACTGTTGTCATCATTCTTGGTCCCTTTTAAGCATGCTTCACGTAACAGTACTCTGCTACTTGACAACAGTTCCCATATCCCAAAGCTTTAATTAATTGCAGGTCGGCAGGCACACTAATTACAAAGGTTGTGGAGAACGGTTTCATGGACCACGGTACCTTTTTTTTTTCAACATGATGGACCACAGTACCTATCTCTTTGGATCCTTTTTTTTTAATATTGACTTGTCCTGAGAATCCCATATGCTGCAATTGAAGCTTATAAAAATCCAGTGCTTATGTTGTACTTTTTTACTTAGGAAACAGTCACTGTGTCATGGTTGGTAATTTGGTGGACATAGAAGCTTTTGTGGGAACAAAAATGGAAGAAGATTGTTTTCCAATTATTACGAAGATGTATAACTCTTGATTATAATAACATATGTAAATTTTAACAGTTTTGGTTGAAATTAGTTGAAGAAAATATTTTGTAATTTTATTACTATAACAAGTTTGAAATGTCAGAATTATACAATCTGTTAAATTTAAGTAAAGATGTATGTCAAATTTAGACAAAGTAAGAGTTTTATTTTCAAGCACTTGGTAGCCATCTGTCTTTTGACAAATATGTTTTGGATTTGTTGTTTGGATGTGATTTAAATAACTAGGATATCCACTGTTTTATGTTCCTGCTGTTAAAAGCTCATTTCTTTTGAAATGGCAACTTAACCATGGAAGATTAAAAGAAGATGAAGCAAGAAAATACTTCCAGCAACTCATCAATGCTGTCGACTACTGCCATAGTAGCGGTGTGTCCCATAGAGACTTGAAGGTAACATGTGACCTCGAAATCAGTTAATATCCTACTCATTCTCAATTCATCTTTATCTATTGAAACCAACTATAAAACCTCGACTTCCTTTGTAAGATCTCTCAATAGACAATAACATGTTCTGGCTTTTGCAGCCAGAAAATCTGCTTCTAGATGCCCATCGAAATCTCAAAGTTTCTGATTTTGGTTTGAGTGCCCTGCCTCAGCAAATTAGGCTAAGCATGTGTCTAGCAAACACTCAAATTTGATCATTGGATGTACTGTAGCTTTTTATTTGACATTATTGATCTATACTTTTAAGCTTTACAGAAAAGTGAAATATGAATTTTTACTTGTGATGTTTACAACATGACTGCAAAGTAAATTGCGTGTATTTCATAAAATTGACAATTGTTGAAGCTGCAGTGTTTGCAAAGATAAAATTTATTATCCTGTGAAAACTGAAGAATTGGCTTTCAGTCTATATCATATGATGCTTTCTTATTGCATACCGATAACTATCTTTAATTTTAAATTTTTGCCTTTCAGATTCATTTTATGCAGGAAATGAAAAATGCACTTTGTATTTATTACAGCTCTCCCATTATTTGTTGATAAGAATATTTGGTCATCCATTGTTTAGTTATTGTTCTTCTGAGTGGCATGTAATTTCAGAAATTACATTATCAAAAACTATTTAAAAGTATAGATTTTTCTTTGTAGTATATTATGATTGATAAAGGTTATGGATGGATTTTGCTGCATTCTGAAAAGTAAATGTAAATAGCTGATCTTCTTAATCTATTTAATTGCAGGAGGATGGGTTACTTCATACTACTTGTGGAACACCAAATTATGTTGCTCCTGAGGTATTGTCAATTTTTTTTCACATTAATTGCCAAATAAAATAGGGCATTCAACTTACCCTGTTTGACTGCATGGCAGTTTTGTTAGCATCAGACTCTAAATTTAGATCTGTCGCCTTGTTTTATGGAAGTCATCAATGATAAAGGTTATGATGGTGCAACTTCAGACTTGTGGTGCAGGTTACTTGCCTTTTGACAAGACAAATCTTCTGACACTATATAAAAAAGTAACAAGGCCAGATCAATGTAAAGATACATCCTTTTGCTGTATTTACTTCTCTTTTTAGCATTTATGAAAAAAACCTCAATGACCGATATGATAGTATTGAACTGTAGATTCATAGAGCCGATTTCACCTGTCCTTCATTCTTTTCTTCTAGTGCAAAAAAACTGATTTCAAGGATTTTGGATCCAAAACCAAGACAGTAAGTGAACTGGTATTGACTTGTATTCCGTAATGTGCAAGATATCTTCAGCTTGTCCACTGGATTAGCTTCACTGTTTTTATATCCATCTCATACTTGCTAGCAAAAGAATTTGAACAGATTAAAAAATCATGAATTTTTGAGTGAGCAAAGACATTGCACTTATTTTTGAAATGAGCTTCCGAATAAACTGACATGCACATTAATATCTTCTGTTGGCAGTGTATTACAGAACCTCAGATTTTAGAGAATGATTGGTTTAAGAAAGGCTACAAGCTGCCCAAGTTCCAAGAAGACAAGGAAATAAGACTGCATGATGTGGATGCTGTTTTTAATGACTTGGAGGTAAGATTTTGTATGTGAAATGTTATTTTTCAATTTCTGACTATTCAAGAAACAATGACTAAGTTTTTGCTACTTCTTATAATCAGGACCATCTTGTCTTTAAGACAAGAAAGATACACAGTCTGTGTTGATGAATGCATTTGAACTTATCTCTATGTCACAAGATCTCAACCACGGCAATTTGTTTGAACAGCATATGGTATGTTATATTTGCAACTGAAACCTCATATTCAAAATATTAGCTTCTGAAGAACTATTCTTTGAAAGCATTTTTGCTGAATGCATGCCTTGTATAGGACAGTAATTATATTCTTTTCCATCTGTCACACCATTCTGTCTGTCCCATGCTTCACTGCTTGTGATTGATTCAATCGTTGTTAAGCAATAGGAATGACCTGCTAACCACAAAAGTCAAGTAGCTTGTTCTTTGATACTGTATATAGGTATATAGCATGTTTGAGATATTTGCAAAAGAAATCTGTCGCCAATATTGATAAATGTTTAGAACTTCAAGTTGTGCGCGCTTCTACGGTTTTATCCACTTCTCTTTCATTAATACTTGGAGAATTCACTGATATGGTTGATGGAAATGTCCTCTTGCTATTAGGGCCTTGTTAAGCAAGAGACAAGGTTCATATCCAAACGCCCTGCCAAAGAAATAATATCAAACATTGAAGCTGCTGCCGGACCTCTTGAATTTACTGTGAAAACACAAAATTATAAGGTGAAAATAATCTCATAGACATGAAGTTCCCTGATTAGCATATGGAACTCTTAACTCCATTCTCGTTTATGTCAGTTTTAGACGTACCTATCTGTTTAGAACTTGTTTCTCGCTTTCTTTAGATTTTCTTTTAGGTCTGGCTACATTTAAATTGAACGTATTTTGATCTAAGTTCTAATACCTATTATTTCACCTGCTTTCAGATGAAGCTGCAAGGTGCCGAGACTGGAAAGAAGGGGCACTTATCAATAACAGAGGTAGTAATATGTTTGATAAATTTATGCACACTGCATTCAAGGACACTACTGCATATCATATACAAATCCTATAACTTCAAACATCCCTCTCTTGGCCCTTTGAGTATGAGCTGGTATTTTTTCAGGTATTTGAAGTAGCTCCTTCTCTTTTCATGGTCGAGGTTTGTAAATCCGCAGGTGACATGTTGGAATTCCACAAGGTTGCAACGCATTTCTTTCATATATGCCCCTACTGAATAAGTATTTGAGTGTTCATAGTAAACTTCACTGATATTTAAATTCATTTCCTTGGATTGCTTGATCCTTCAGTATAATCTAATTTATATTGCTTTGATTTTTTACTCATGGTGGATGCATATTTTTTTTCTACTGCAGTTTTAGAAAAATCTTTCATCTGGGCTAAAGGACATTGTCTGGAAGTCTAAAGCTGTCATGGAGGAGAACAAATAAACCTGATCATTATTTGTATCAAAAAATCCCATGGGCCAATAAATATGGAGATTGTACAGAGTTCAGGGATTCATTATGCTTGCTTATACATTCGTTGTACATGATTGATTAGCTAAGTGGTACAGTCTCCTTCTTTGCAGGATGTGAAGTAGTCCTACAAGATATTGATTATTGATATGAAGACAGATTAGTTGTGGAGTAATGCCATTATATACAACTTTTGCTTTAATGTTAAACATAATATGATCAAGATTCCTAGAATGTATTATGGATCATTAATGGAGTTGTTCAGTTAGATGATGAAAACCAACATGAGAATATTCTTCCTGTTAAAAAATGCACTTCTAAATCTATCATACACTATACAGTGTCGACTATCAATCTTCTTATTATTTCTCCTTCCTTGTGCTTATGTATCATTGTATTATAAGAATCTGAAAACACTTGTATGTCTTGTTCTATGGATAATGTTCCAGTGTAACTCTGTTCCATCAGAATTTGACACCAAATTGTATAGAGGCAATAAAATCTGATAGTCGCAAATATATTTGGAAATATGTTGGATTGTTTTTCGCAGCAAATTCTTTAGAGGCAATAAAATCTAATAGTCGCAAATATATTTGAAAATATGTTGGATTGTTAATGGAGGGTCTTCGTTTTTCAATCATTACTGGGCTATCTCCTTGTTTTTCTTTTTAAACACATAGATTTGGTCATGGATGTTAGTTTTATTAGTTAAGATAATAAATGCTAGTTACAATAATGATATAATAAATTAGGTTATTGTATGAACCTCAATGAAAAATCCGTTGGGTGTATAATGTAGGTTAGGTCATGCACATGCAATTTTGGATTTGTTGTTGAAAGTGAATTGTGTCCTGCAATGTGTGGTTATGTATGTTACTTTGGTAAATTAATGAGGTGTACTTTCAATTTGTTATCTCCGCCTTTAGGTTTGGAATCTTGAGAAGATCACTATCACTACTACAATACAAGTATGTAGCATTGCTTATTTGTGTTTCCACAAGCCATTTTATGATTTTCATTTTCATTTTTTATTTTTTTTTGGAGCGCGTCAAGATTTTGTCACATGTATTTACGTCAAATTTATGACACTAAAAATATTGAAAAACGTCATAATATTTGTTTAAGTGTCACTAAAATATATCATGCATTCTGGCCATTGTAATGGTATCATGTTGTGTATAAATAGTGTCTCATATATGAATACATAATGCTGTATAAACATCATATTTGTATAAACGTCATATTAGTGTTGTAAATATTATATTCTATAAAAAAACTATATGATATGAAATTATTGTCATGTTTGCACATAAGTTTGATGTCAATCTTTTAGGGAGTTCCAATTCATCATTGACAAAAGTAAAGTTTGCAAAACCTAATCCAAGGAACAATACAATCACCTTGTTGAAAAATCCTGCTCATATACACAGAGAGTTGTTGAAAGCAGAGTAAAATTTAAATTTGTTCACTTCTTTCATGAAATAGGCCATGAAGGTCATATGCTTATCATTATCATGATATCTAAAAAAAAGTGAGTACTTTAGCCCAAAAAAATCGCTTTTATCACTTAATGACAATTTCATATACAGTTGCCAATGCCCCCACTAGCAATGTCGGGGACATCGCCACCTTGTGGGTCTTGTTTATAATTGAAATAGATTTGATGATTAAAAATATATATTTCGTTTTAAAAACACCCAAAATGTGAATCGATATCCATTAGAAAAAATTAAAAGTCTCAATTTTTAATGAAATCTATATCACATCAATCGATAACATTTACAGTAATTTAATAAAATGTAATATTTAACATCATATTACGATGAAACTTTAGAAAATAAAATATTAAGTTTCACGTCAGTGATGTTTGATTCATGATCCATGATAATATTACTTTGCCGAAATAAGACAATAATAAACACTTCCCAATATTGTTAACATACACTTTACAAAAGTCTTTTTTCTCTAGATAAATGATTAAATACTAGTTGTGATACTAAATAACTTTTTACTAATTGAACATCCGGTGGTTATATTTATATTGATTTTTTATTCATAGAAATGGGTGGATATATATTAAGAATTAGACATTCTTCTCTTTGTTATGGTTTTGATGGAGATCGAAGAGAACCTCCTCATGGTTGTGTTATATTTTCTTATTGTATTTTAAGGTGGTTTTGGTTTTTTATTAAAAAAAAAAGTTTTATTAGATAAGAAAATATTTTGTATGGTCGGTGTTTTAAAATATATATATATTTTAATTGTAATTGAAATTTTACAAGTTTAGATTGAAAAAAATCTATATAAAGATTGTTTGTAAAATGGATTCGAAAGATCATTTACATTAAGTGGGTTCTTTTCATAGACATATCTACAGATATTTTGGAATCCAAAATTTTTTATATTTCTAATTTTAGAAATAGTTTTTTGTGGTATGAACAAGAGCTATATGGTGGATAACTGAATAATAAATTTTAGATTAATGATATGACGAAGATCAGTTTTATTAAGTGTAGAGATATTCTTATTAGTTTCCCTGTTGGTCAATGTCATAAAGAAGACCTTAGTGGACATGTCTCATTTTTAAACCAATATAGTTTTTGATATTTCTAATTTTAGAAATAGTTCTATGTAGTATGAATAAGAGCCACATGGTGGCATGTCCCTACTCTTTTGTGCAGTAGGTATTTTTGAAGTATGCATGAGAAATGAGCAACTGAATAATAAATTCTAGATTAGTGATATGATGAAGATAAGTTTTATTAAGTGTCGAGAGATTCTTGTTAGTTTCCTTGTTGGCCAATTTCATAAAGAAGGCCTTAGTGGGCATGTCTCATCTTTAAACAAATGTAATTTTTTATATTTCTAATTTTAGAAATAGTTCTTTGTAGTATGAACAAGAACCACATGGTGGCATGTCTCTACTCTTTTGTGTAGTAGGTATTTTTGAAGTATGCACGAGAAATGAGCAACTGAATAACAAATTCTAGATTAGTGATATGACGAAGATCAATTTTATTAAGTGCAGAGATAATTTTGTTAGTTTCCTTGTTGGCCAATGTCATAAAGAAGGCCTTAGTGGGCATGTCTCATTTTTAAACCATTGTAACCTTACTTGGAGCTAAGTGACTCTAGCTCAATGCACCTCATCCAACTTGACTAAATGGTGCAGATTGTTTTATGTGAATATCTTATCCTCATCATATGGGGTCCATTCTAATTATTGCATGACTTCCTCTAGTTCAACATGGATTGCTTTGTTGCTATTGCGATAGATATTTACAATATACTTACCATATCCATATTAAAATAAAATATAAAATAGTTTGTAAATGGAATCTTTCCATTAGAAAGTCCATCTAATTTCCCCACGAGGATGTGGATTAGTTTTTACATAGTTATGATGCAAACAAATAAGCCTACAACTTCAAGATGAGAAACATTCATTGTTTATCTAATTCATGGCTTATGCATCATTTGAGATACCCTAAATCAATAACTAGATTGGATAATGGTTTGAGGGAGTGTCCATGTTATTGTCATGCACCATATAATCTCCATTGGAATCAAAAGAAAAATGAATTATGTTCCAGTCTTAAAGATTGCCAAGCCAATGGAAAATTATTTCTCTCTTTTTGAAAGTTCATCCAAGAGTCTATATAAGCTTGATGATCATTATAATTGCAGTCATAAGAGAAAAAATAAATTATTTCTCTATATGTGAAAGTTGCTTGAGCAATGTCCATAATTTCTCATCTAGATTTCTACCATATTAGAATGTTGACAACAAGTAATCAAGCACTCGATTTTCATACCAACAAAAGTTTTATCTTTCCTTCGGACCATTAGATGAATAAATGTTTTCTTTGCCCAAGAGATGATCATCCAGGTTTATCAAAATCCATACTAGTCTTTCTGTAATTTAGTCTATTTCCCACATAACTAATATTTAATAAGTTGGGAGAGAAAAACATAGAGACGCAACCTATGCCCTGATAATTATTATAAAAGGCATGCTTGGCATCTAGCCGTATTATAAAGGAGGTTGTACTCAAAAAGTTTGTGTAAGTTTTACTTTTAAAAACAAATAATATCCACCTCTATAATTGAAGCCAATATCTAGAAGATGGTAGGTTTTTTTGTTGGGGTAATTTAAGAGAGTTTTCCATTTGTACTTTTCTAAATTTTAATGCACCGTTTTGGAGTAATGATACTTTATTCAAGGCCATCAATTTAACTGTGCTCAAATACAAACCGTCAATTTAACTCTGCCCAAATCACCATTATCATCCATATGTTGGTTAGAAAGACATGACATGTCTGCCAGCTGCTTCAGTTTGCATGGCAACTGGTTTCTTTTATCATCTCCAATAAAAGGTGAAATATTTTTGTTTTACCCACAAATATAAAACAAAAATTACATAGTCATTGTTGGTTTGGGAAGTCACATGAATTAGCAGCATTTAGAAATAACTATACAACACTTGTTTGAGAAAGTTGAGGTACCAAGTCAAAACATGCACAATGGAAAAATATGCAATCTTTGTATAGGAGTTAAACCTTAATCTTGTTAAACCTTTAAAGCCTCTAGGACACCTCAACAATACATTTAAATTCAAATAAAAGCCATGTAATATTTTGTTGTTGAAATTAGGATCCAATATCAAAACTTTAAATTCAAATCAAAGCTATGTAATATTTTGTTGTTGAAATTAGGATCTAATATCAAAACTTTGAAGTGAATTACCTTATTCTGTGAATATCCAAGCTTGTCTCTCATCCTTACTCTTGAATTCAAGTTTTTAAGACAATGAGGTGCATATATATTATAAATGCTAATCTCGCTATACTATTTATAGCTTTTGTGCACTCATCCTTTCGGTTGAACAATTTGAAATTGCAAATGCTCTTAATCATATTATGCATTTGATTAGATATTATTGTGTGGGTCCAAGCATAATCTACAATTCCTTCCCAATCATGGAACTCGTCTGTTTCAAGATTACCCACCTGCACGTCTTCACAACCCTAGCAAATCTTAAATGCCATGTGTTTGCTATCATTTTCACAAATTCAAAGAAAATGATAGATTCTATTCTAGTACTAACAATGAATATTTGAGATTGATGGAAGGGTATTTCGAGTTATTCGGGATTCAATCATAGACAAACTCTACATGTTGTGGTACATAACGGCTTGAAAAGCAAGTGAAATGTTTAGACTATCTGCTTCAAATTCATGGATACATTCGCACATATATTTCCTCACAAAGGCAAACAAACATTAATACTAATATATTATAGTATACACAATGTCCTTGCCAGGTGTATATCCCAAAGTGTATGATAGAGATTATCCAGAGTGTTCCAGAGCATTTAGCGCAACTTGCTCTAGACAATATATGCCAAAGTGTATACCCCAGGATATATTCCCACTAAATCGAGAGCCTTTAATGTTGGTCCTAAGCATCCCATTTTTTGTAAAAAAAAAAACAAAAATTGTGATCTAGTATGCATTAGAAAGCTCTAGATCTACCCTCCAACGAATACTTCGGGCTTAATATTGCATCTAAGGAGTTAAACCTTAATCTTGTTTAATTTCATTTGCATTCAATCTATGTGTCTATGTGAGGAACATGCATGATTCCCTTTCAATTTGACCACCACGCACTGTCAATGAATCATGTAATAATATATTTGTCAATGCAATTATTATTATACGAAGAGCTTGGAAATGAAAAGGGTAGGAAAAGAGCTTGGAAACGAAAAGGGTAGGAAAAGAGCTTGGAAACGATACCTTCCTAAAGGGTTAGTCAAATGACTAGTAAGATTGAAGGTTCACATAAACCAAACTCCACTTGGAATATAAAGCAAAGTGTTGCCTCTCCTATTTAGATGTTGAATCTAAGAGATCGCCATTAGAAAAGCATTCATGTTTAGAGTATTACTGTCACCTACAACTCCAAAATATTTGATCGACAAAACATTTTGTTGATGTTTCATCTGAACTATTCCGGTACACGTTTCCGCTTCAGATTGAACCCTAATTCCACCGGAAAATCCCTTCCGACCATAAGAAACTATGAAACCCCACTGAATCAAGGCCAAAAGGATGATTACTTGCCTCATCTTTGGACTACACATCGAGACATGAATGACCATCAGAATTCAAGCAGAAAAGTCTAAAAACAAAAGTTCAACCGCTAAATATTTTAAAATATTTAACAATAAAATCTTAAGCAGAAAAGGATTTGTAATACATATGAAAGAGAATATTTGAAATCATATAAGCTTGAAGGTTGGTTGCCAATGGTATCTTATGCAAAGCAAATGTCTGTTAGGTGACTCTTGTTGGTACCATGCTTCCATGAATCAATGACATATGGTGTCAAGTGTCTACTGCTTCGTGGTGATATCTCAACAATCCTCGGCCTCCACTACATTCACCATCAATGAAAAAACCTATAGCTCGGCTCCTCCGTTAACGTTAGCTTGGACACATGTTAGACGAAACCGCTGGGAGGCCATTCAGTGCATAACAAATCAAAACATAGATAAATAGATATTTAAATAATCTCAAAATTTATATCAAAGGTTAAACTTTTGTTTAGGATTTATTTATGGGTTGTACGTAAAGATTAATACAACCCTATGAGCACTATATATCCCACATAGACATAATGATTTTAGAAACTAAATTCAAACAATAAATGATGTAAACATGAAAAAAGAGAAGGTTTTAGACCATAAAAATCAAACAACACAATGATCACTTAATGACTTTAACACAAGCTTAGTGTGTTATGAGCTACATGGTATTCGCACAACCTAAACTAATTTGCAAAATGTTGGGGACATTTGACATGCTTAATATTTGAGTTAGTAGTTTTATAGTCAATTTTGGAAGTAATGAGTTATTTTTCATTGAAAAACATAAAATTAGTTATTAATTTTATGAAAAAAATTTAGAGTTTTTGTTTTTATAAAAAATTGAATTAATTTTAAAAGTAATGGGTAATACTTAATTTTCATTGAAAGATTTCAAAAATAGTTACCAATTTGATAATGACCTTCCAAGTTCACTCTTTTTGAGAGTTAGTATTTAGTGGATGCTTATAACTCGTTACAAAAATGGTGCTATTAGCTTTATTGTTTTTAACATTTTACATCTTCTTAATTATAAAATATTTTATTTTTAATGTTTTTTTTAATACTATTTTTTTTAAATTGTCCAATTTACTTATTTTACTTTTCAAATATATTAATGTTCAAATATTATTAATAGTGTGATATGTGATTTTTACAAAGTTGTAATTTTCAATGTCATATATTTTAAATAAAATTAAAATAATATTTTTTAATATTTTGTTAATTTTATTTTAATGCATATGTAATATATATTAGTTAAATTACGTTAAGGATATGGTGGTTAGTTGGTGGGGATAGATGGATTTTATTCTATCTATCCAGGTTCCATTCCGTTGAGACATCTTATGGCTTGGATGATCGGTTGACGGTTTGCTCGTTCAACCATCCACGATATGTGGGGAAGTTTGTTGGGATTTCTCGTACGTGTGTTAGCTTTCCTTGATTCCTTCGGAATAGCAGGAAGGTGGCATTTTCTGCGTGAAAATATTAGCTAAATTACATTAATATTAAGTATTTAGCCTAAATAACAAGCAATAATTTTAATGAATTTTATTTTTTTAAATATCATATCAATAAAGTTTTTTTTAAGTTGATTCAAGTTTTTCGCAGTTATCAAAATACTCTATGATGCTTTTGGAATTTACTGCATAATGGTTTCAAATCCATTACATGGTAAATTCCAAAAACATCATGGAGTATTTTTATTTTTTTTAAATTAGAATTTAAAAGAAAACATACTAATGTAACTGTATAAAATGCACATCAAAGTTAAGAATTGGTGCATTGATCATGTTTGCAAAAACTTAATAGAGGCGACGTGATTATGACATTGTCGCGGCACTGTTCCCATGGATCCTCCACCAAATCCTGATCCTGAGGCCCATGGATCCTCCACCAGATCCTGATCCCAAGGCAGCAACTCAGAGTATTGACAAAGCCTTCAAAGATTTGGTTTCCTCTCAACACCCTTCTCTCTCAGTTGTGGTGACACCCTCTTCAAGATTTGTGAAACTTGCACCAATGCCGGAGGTCAAATTCTCCTATGTTGCAACAAAAAGGAAGGCTATTGGATTATCAGAACGAGGATTGGTGGGACTCTTTACTGGACTATGGCCTTCCCCAAGAGCCGTGGAAGTTTGGTTAGACAAAAATTGGCGCCCTCACATCTCTAGAAAAAGATGTGGACGGGGCTACTACGCATTTTTCTTTGAGAAAAAAGAGGTTAGAGAACTCATTTTTAGAAATGGTCCTTACTTCATGGCCCCCCAAGGGATGTACCTCAACATGTAGAATATGTCCTTCAATCCAAAAAAGGACAATCCTTCATTTGTCCCGGTGTGGGTGAAGCTTCACCATCTTCCTCTTCATTGTTAGTCGGATGAGGACTTTGAAGATATGGTAACTCTTTGGGGAAATAAAATGACATATATAAGCCAAAACCCCCAATGTTTGCTTATTCTTGAATCTGTGTGGAAGTAGATATGGAAAAAGGGCTCTTGGAGGCTATAAATCTTATTATGGATGGTTGGACCCACATATAAAAACTTGACTATGAGCAGGTTCCCTTCAAGTGTAAAGAGTGCCATCATGAGTATGACCATTTTTTCCAGAAACTATCGTAAAACCCCACTCGCAACTTAGGAATGAGTTAAGGAGAAAGAGGATGGATGGTAGCACGTTTCAAAAAAGGGGAGGAGAAACCCAAGGCCTATTGCTAAGGCAAACCCTTTGATACCTCTTCTACTAATCTGTTCCAGATCATGTCCAACACAGAAGATGGGGGTCAAGAGAATAATGAGAAAGGTTCAGAGGAGTCGATCTTTCAGGTGCCTAATGTAGAAGAGGGGGAAGGAGTAGGGGTTCAATATATTCAGGAGAGACGCCCAAAGGATTTGCACCTCTTGGTCACCCTTGGTTTGTCGGTCATTGAAGAAATAAGTATGGAAAACTATATCCCTCTTTTCCTCCAAAATCGTATCAAAAAGTAAGTACTTCTCAAGGAAGTGCATCAAATGGAATGGGAGGGGTAGTCACCCGCAAAAAATGAAAAACAACCTTAGGAGGACTCCACGAAAGATTCAGAGGAGGTCTAATCGCATGACAAAGATTGCGCAATAAGTGCGAGAGGATATAAATCGACAATTTAGCCACCTTGTGGGATGCTAAGAAGCTTAGACTCCTTAATTCCATTGAGAATGAACATTGGCTCTTAATTGAGCTTGAAGATCTTGAGACAAAGGAGAAGTTTTTAGTTTGTAATGTATATGGGCATTTTTTGTATGGGAGCAAGGACTCAGGAGGCCTTCTTGAGATCATTAAGGATGTTATGTGATCATCCTTGTGGCATTCTGGCGGGGGATGTCTTGAGAACATTATATCGAAATTTGATTTAATGGATATTCAACCAAAAAAAGGAACTTTCACCTTGACGAATCAACAAATACGGCCAGGCCATATAGCTTCCAGACTAGATAGGTTTTGGATTCACGGTTCTTTTTTTCAAGAATGGTTTTTAGTTCATGCCAAAAAATTTCCTTCGGTTGTCTTTGATCATAGGAACACTGAATTAACCATTGACCTTCCAAACGAGTAAGGTCCCATCCCATTTCAATTCAACCCGCAGTGATTACTTCATGAAGAGGCACAACATAAGTTTGGGATTCTCGGTCTTTGCGTGTCAATTGATCCCCGGCCTATGTCTGGGAATTGAAATTGAGACTTATTAAAGGGGCTCTCAAGCAATGGGACAAACATGATTTTGAATCCCTAAAGCACCGAAGGGATGCGATTCAGAAAGAACTAGACACACTACAAGTTAGTATGGAATGGAAATCACCCCATAGATCCTGCAACAAGAGAAGAATATCAAAACATAGTTCTTGTATATTGGTAGATGGGAAGAGGAGGCATGGATATTAAAGTCTAGAGCTTTGTGGCATAAGGTTGGGGATCAAAATACTACCTTCTTCCATAATCAACCTAAGTTTCTATTAAGTAAGAATATAATAAGGGCGATTCAAGATGGGGAGGGAATAAGCTATTTGGTGGAGATACCATCAATTAATAGGCTTATAATAATTTTAAGGAGTTATATATAGAGAAAGGGAGCGAGAATGGTGAAGTTGTGGAGGAAATGCTAGAAAATATTCAAATGACAATTTCTAAAGAAGATAACCAGATGTTGGAAATCCCTATCTCAGAGGAGGAAGTCTTGTAAGCGATATGGAGGCTTAATTTGGACAAATCCCTGGGTCCAGATGGGTTCACGATTAATTTATATCGATGTTGTTGGTATCTTATCAAAGTTGACTTGTGCAAGATGCTGAATTGGACCCAAGGTACGGAGAAAATTGGTGTGGCAACCAATTATTCATTTATCGCTCTTATTCCAAAGGAATATCGTCCTTTCCTTTCCTCTCTGGCTCGTTTTAGGCCAATTTCTTTGTGTAATATTGCATACAAGATCCTTACCAAGGTTCGGGCCACTTGTATCAAGTCCTTTCTTCCCAAAATTATTTCAGAAGGACAAGGGGGTTTTGTATCCAATAGGTAGATTTCGAACAATATACTCCTCATTGAAGAGGCCATCCATTCAAGCGTGTTCATGAAAGAGTCGTACATGGTAATCAACTTAGACCTAGTGAATGCCTTCGATCAAGTCAGGAACAAATTCATCTTTGGTATTTTAGTACAAATCAGTTTTCCTCCTCTTTATTTTATGGATTAGGGCTTGTATTGGGCGACCGTGGATTTCCCCTCTAATAAATGGACAACCTACCCCTTTTTTCCAACCTTCTCGTGGTATTAGACAGGGCTTCCCCATCTCCCCTTTTCTATATATCATCATGGCCGAATCTCTTGGTCATAAACTTATCCAAGAACGAGAGAATGGCTTTCTTCCAGTCGCCACCATGGCCAGAGGTGTCCTAGTTGTTAATCATGCTCAATTTTTGGATGATACGATATTCCTATGGGGAGCCTCCATAATCAACGCACAAAGTTTTAAGTGCATTCTTGACCTATTCATTGAATCTTTCGATGGTTTGGTTAATGAGGCTAAGAGAAAAATATATAGTTGGAATTTGACTCCATCGCAATTGCAATGAATTTCACACATCTTTGGGTTTGCTACTGTCAGAAGTCGGTCTTCTTTAAAATATCTAGGCATCCCACTTACGTTGGAAAATCACCCCCATCAGCTCAATTCACTCCTCTTTTCCCCTCTTTAAATTCTCCTCCATGCTTGCTCCAGTCAAAGTAATGTTTTACTTTTGCAAAGATATTCAGAAATTCCTCTAGCGGGGAGGTAAATCCAATAAAAAAAAAATCCACCTTGTTAAGCGGGACATTGTTAAGGCTCTCCTAGATTTTGGGGGGAAAGGTATAAGGGACCCAAAGCTCATAAATCTGGCCATGGGGAGAAATATGTTATGGAGATTGGTCTCAAGGGAAAAATATTGGTGGAAATCCATTTTTTCTGCAAATATATCAAGCATTCAAGGCTTCATTATCTGGATAACTGTGAATGGGAAGGAACATTATTTGAAATTTGGAAATTGTCTAAATCAACTAGCAATCTAATTTAGGATGGATTGTAGTAGATCCATAGAAATGGAAAGTGAATTAACATACAGAATTATAGTATCATGGGGAGAGTTTCATTGATCATAAAGGAAGGTTTATGGGAGCTAAAAGATTGGCTCTTGGACAATGGATTTGAGACCATGTTTGATATCTCAGATTGGGATTTCTTGGGTCGATGGTTTTTTTGGAAATGCTTAAACACCCCTCCAAACCTACTCCCGATTTATGAAATGCTAGTCACTTTGTTGCAAGGAGTCACTCCAACCAAGCTTAATGATAGACACAACAGAGGGTGGGGATCCACTAGGAGGTACACAATTAGATAGTGACACAAATAGCTAATTCAAGGGATCCATCTTCCCACTCTTTTAGACTTTGGGGACGAATTTGGCACAAATATGGGTTGTCGAAAGTCAATGCTTTCTATTAGGTCCTAGTGCATGGGAAAATCCTTACAATAGAAAACCTTCAGTGGAGACAAATTGCAGGTCCATTTAGGTGTGTTATTTGTCAACAAGAGGAGGAATCTATAAAACACATGTTCTTTGAATGTGTATACACCAGTCATGTTTGGGAAGATATTTCGCCAGATCTAAAACAATCGATTATCCTCCCTTATGTTAGATTATTGAGATTGGGTAGGTTACTTTTTGAACTAGAAGGATAGTTAGCTAGGAACATTGAAAAATAGGCCCTCCCTTGCTAGGATTTGGATGGCTTTGCCTAAATTCATGTGCAAGAAGGTATGGACCACATGGAACAAAGGGATCTTTTAAATGAAACAAAATCCCTTGGCTAAAACCATTGTGAGTGCCAAATCTATTATTTGTGAGTATTTTCCTTCACGGGGTTCCTTAGTTTGTCACAAGAACAACTCACGTGTTCAGAGAAATCCTAGGTTAAGGAATTTATGGTTGAGATCTCTCTTCAATAAAAATGTTCAATGAAATCAGTGACACTTTCATCTTGGAAAATCGATATGAAGCATAAAGAGTTTCAATCTTGATTATATCAGCAAAAGGGTTATAAATTATTCTTAGCTCACAAATGAAGAACTCAAGGAACTCTGGGAATGGGAATGTGGCATAGCTCCCCCTACTCCTTTCTAGTTTATGGTGTTCTTTTGTGTCTTTTTGTCAATACGGTTTGTTAGAATATACAACTTTCAGGTTGTTGACAAGTCAGATATATTAGTTTATATGCCTTTGGTTGTGTTTAGTCTACAGTGTATTTCTTGGGAAGTTTTGAGATAGTTTGGCTTATCGCCCAATTTTGAAAATTTTTGTTGTTTTTTACAATTGTTTAATATAAAACCTCTACTCATTTTTGTATATATATATAGCTTTATAAATTTCCATTTACAAAAATAACAATATTTAATGCTATTTTCTTTATTAGTTTCATGTGACATATATTAGCTAAATTATATCATATATTAAGCATTTAGCAAACAAATATTAATTTTAATGAAAACAATTTAAAAAGGTTAACCAAACAAGTAAATATGTTACATGTAGCTAGTTAATGCCAAAGATAAAATTTGAGAAAGTAACATGGAACTTAGTATAGGTTTAATATATAAATCGAGAGAGTAAGGACAAATAATAAAAATGTAATAAGTTTCTATAGAACTTGTCACATCAAATAAGTATTTGTCCTTATACAAACATTAAAATAAAATTATATAGAATCTATCAAATCAAAATCAAAACATCATGGGACGTGACAACTCATTTTTTTTGTTTTTTAGTACACAAAAGTCAACAATGCCATGTGAAAGTTGTCGCATGGGCCCATGACACTCTTTAAAAACTCCATATTAAATGTTTTTACTTTTATTTTTTTGTGTTTTAAAAATTAAGTCATAGTCTCACATATTTAGGTCTTATCTATAACCTCTTTGACCAATGATAAAATTGAATGAGTAAAATTTAAAAATTTGTTTTTAATTTTCAACAAAATCAATTTAATAAATTTAATTTTATAAACATTGAAAAACTTTATAAAAAATTCTAACATGAAATTAAATAAATGCTAAATAAAAAACACTCTGACTTGCAAATAAAAAGTATAGTCCATCCTTTGGCATTAATATGGTAAATAGTATATTAAAAAGATTAATCTTAAAACAACAATATATAGATATTTATTAGTAAAATAAAATCATAATGCCCTTAACATTACAAATATATTCCATTAATAATATGCCAATTTGGACAATTTTTCGAGGACATCATAACAATCACTGCAAAAAGACGTGTTCTAACTAAGGTTCTAGTGGAAACCCCTCACAAAATGTCTCACTTATACTTTTATAGTGGATATTACTAGCCGAGTTAGGTGGCCAAAGGCTCTCAAAATTCACTGATGTGTTAAGTAAGCGATTCTCTTTAATGGGATTGACACACACTCATGCATACAATTAGAATAAATACTTATATTTTCAATGACATAGAACTCAATCAAATTCTTCAATTGTAAAAGTAAGTATTTATTTATTTATTTTATGGTGAAGGTGGAAAAACCTATCATAACTCAGTTGTGTGAGTACAACCATCACTTGGTGCTATTTAAGAGTGAGGACCAACGTCACTTGGTGCTATTCAGGTATGCTGAAGACAATCTCTTAAGTTTTAAACAGTTTTAGGCTTACTTCAAGATCACATTAATTTTATATATACGTGTGGGGTTGTTTATTAATTGTGTATGAGAAAATAAAAGAATATATTATTAAAGTTAAAGTATGCATACTAATATGGATTTGTAGCATTTGGATAAATGTTATCTGTTGTAAAAATTAGATATTTATATTTTAGTGACACACAATTCAATATAATTCTCTCATCATAGAAATATGAAATATCACTCTGCAATTTGGTTTACAAAATAATTGCGAAAGTGATCTCTAACATAATCAATCCTCTGTTGGCCAAAAGTATCTCAAAGGAGCAATTTGGTTTCCTCTCAAATAGGTAGATAATGGATGTCATTGGGTGGCATATGAGTGCCTCCACTCGATTAAAATCAAGAAACTCAAGGGTTTAATTTTAAAAATGTACTTGATAAAAGCTTATGATAGACTGGATTGGATTTTCCTTAGATTAATTCTTCTTCAAATTGGCCTTCCTCTAACTGTGACTGATTGGATTATGTCCTGCATCAAAACTGCAAATTTTGCTGCTCTTATCAGCAACTCCCCCATAATGTTTTTTGGTTGCACAAGAGGGCTTAGGCAGGAGTGTCCAGTATCCCCTTTGCTCTTCATCCTGGTCATTGAGGACCTTAGCATAATTATAGAAAAAGCAAGGAAGGACACCAAGCTGGTAGGTATAAAGGTGGCTTCTTCTCAGCAGATCACCCACATGTTTTTTGTTGATGATGTTTTATTGTTTAGGGAAGGTATTGAGGAGGAATGGCATATGTTTAAGAACAATATTAAGACCTTTTGTCTTGCATCAGGCATGCAAATCAACCTATTAATTTTTTTTTCTTTCAAATAAACAGGAGGAGGTTGTCTGTCAAAGAATTTTGGATATTTTCCAGTGCAGATGGACACTCTTGAAAATGGTTTCACTTACCTGGGATACTTTCTTAAACCCAATTGTTCTTATACCAAAGAATGGGCATGGTTGTCGAGGAAACTTGATAAGAAGATCAACTGTTGGTGTTCCAAATGGTTTTCCCTTGGGGGCAGATTAATCTTGGTGAAATTGGTTCCAGAGGGCATCCATGTTTACTAGATGTCTATGGCTAGGATCCCATTATCTCTTCTACACTCTATAAGGAAAAGGATGATGAATTTCCTTTGGGGTGGTTAGGTTGCTAAAGTTAAATATCGTTTGGTTAAATGGGATATGGTTTACTTACCAAAGAAGCTAGGGGGTTGGGGCATAAAGAGCCCATTGAGATTCAACCAGGCTCTCATTCTCAAAAAAATTTGGAGAGCTCTTTCCGGTACAAGTTTGTGGAGCAATGTCTTCAAAGCAAAATATCTTAGAAAAACCTCTATTGAGGATTGGTTAAAAAAGGATGGTAAATTTGTGTCTCAAGATTCAAACATTTGGTGTGCTTTCACTAGGACCTTTAAGTGGTTTGGTTCTTGGATTTACTGGCAGATTGGTAATGGGGAGAAAGTGTCCCTGGGGATTGATCCTTTTCTAGGAGGAGAAATTTACTACAAACTCTCTGATTCTCTAATCTCTTTTTTATCTGACTTGGGAATTACTAAACTTGCACATGCTAGAGTTGCATATTCAAATTTTAATGATTTCAAATATTGGTATTATGCTTATGGTTTAGGGTTAACATGTGATCTGGATAAGGAATAGTCACAATATACTGCAGGTCTTAACCACAGTGGTATCATATTTACGGAGATGGATGACTTCTTGGTTTGGGCATGGAACAAGAAGACAGGGTTGATCACTACAAAGGATGCTTATGAAGCCATCATAGTTACCTCATTTACAAGGGTCAAACATTGGTGGTACAAGAATATTTGGATATGGCCAATGCCTCTAAAAGTGAAATGCTTCAGATGGCTGTGTCTGGAAAACAAAATATTAACATATGATAATCTGATGCAGAAAGGGTTTTCTGGCCCTAATATATGCATCGTGTGTAAATTGGTAGAGGAGAATATTACACATCTCTTCGTAGATTATATTTTTTGTATTGATGTTTGGACTCAAATCCGAGAGTTTCTACATATTCATATTAACTGGAATCGTCCATCCCTTGAGGAAAATCTAGATTGTTGGATTTCAGACTTCCCACATCTCAAAGTACTTCCTTTCTTTGTTTTATGGGTTATTTGGAAGGCCGGAAACTCCTTGATTTTTAATGATGTACATAAGTCTCCGGCTCAAGTGAATAGGATGTGCTTGAGTATGCCTAATATTTTTTATAAAGAACCTCTTATGAAGATGAACCAATCCATTATGATACCAAACTCACTCTCTGACATGCAAGTTGGCTTTTTTGATGGTGCATCTAACAATGAGATGTGTGGTGGAGGCATGGTATTACAAATTAATACAAAACATCTCTTCTTCTTAGGATGAGTTTTGGTGCAGGAACCAATACAAGATATGAACTATAACCTCTATGGGGTCTATTGACTTTTGCAAGTTGGAAAAATATAAAGGAGATTCGAGTCTTTGGTGATTCCAAGCTTATTATTGATTGGGAAAATGGATTTTCCTCTCTTCGAGTTTCTATACTGGAGCATTGGTGCAGTAGGATTCAACTCTTGATCAATTTTATCTGTAGATTCCATATCTCCCATATCTACAGGGAAAGCAACACCTTGGCAGATGAGCTATCCAAGATTGATGTGGGAAAACCTGGAGGTCTTCTTATATATGAAGAGTATTTTGATTTTGAGCAGATCAACACAGGATCCTTTCAGATGTATTAGAGCTTTAAAACTGTCTTTACAAATATTTTTTGTTTGTTATGTATTTTTTGGTGTATCTTTGGTTTACGCACAACTTCTGTTGGGATAAATGTTGTGTTATGTAATGTTTGTTGACAATACATTTTTGAGACTGGATGTGGATTGGAGAATTGATATACAGTGCTTAAAGCTCACTCAACCGGTGGTTGTGATTTATTGTAATGGCCTATTAACTTTGATTCTCCTTGAATATCCAGTTAACGCTTTTTTCTGTTTTGAAAAAGAAAAAGAAATATGAAATTTATTTATAAATTTGATTTTTAGTCACATTAAAAATAATTGGAAGTGAATCTCATTATTTTAATTTGAAATTTAGTAAAAATCATTTTGAAGTGAAAATATGAGGTATTGATAGAGGTATTTTTAGGACGTTGAATCTATTTTTAAATTTAAAATGATAATTTATCAATCCAAAATCACAATTTTATAAAAATCACAACCACATTTTAATAGTGGAAAAACATAAAAATTCAAATTCATAAAACGTTTAACCTTCTTCATTTATATTTAATTAAAATGATTTTAATATATACAACTAACATGATTGTATACATTCAAGTTAGTTACATTTAAAGTCTCATCGAAAATCCAAATCATAACGTATGTTCTCTTTTATTTTCAATATGAAATTATGTGCTTTTTATAAATGTATTATTTTGTTGAAATGCTATTCACAATTTTTGTTTATATCCATATTTTTCGTCATATTATATATCATAATTTTAAAAATTAATTTTTAATCAAATTTTTATCACATCAATCGATAATATTTACAATAATTTATTATTATTTTAATTAAAAAATTAGTATTTAACATCATATTATGATAAAACTTTAAAAACTAAAATATTAAGTTTTATGTCAGTGATGTTTGATTCATGATCCCTGATAATATTTATTTGCTGAAAGAAGACGATAACAAGGGTTACGAGCAACAAAGTCCCTACCTTAAAAAATAAATTGAAATGAAAATAATAAAAACTAGGAAATACTAAACAACAATAAGCATGCCAATTTTTCCAATGCTAATAGCAGCTGCAAGAAAGTTCAACCTCACTTGAAGTGGTGTTTCTTCATTATTGACTTCACTAAGTGTTGCCATAGCACATTCCCCACTCTATTGTCACTCCAACTCTTATGACTAGCATATCTCCAACTCTATAGAGAGTACCAATTAATATAAGCTCATCTTCACGAGATTACAAATATAATAAAGGAATATATGTTTGCTTTTTTGAATTGTCTTTTTGTTCTACACTCCACATCTATAAAGTGATTTCAACCTTTAGAGTTTAAAGTCAACAAGCAAGACTCAAGAGTAGCCTGTCACCCATGCAAAACGAACATGCTAGGACAGATTGAGGAAGAACTATATTGTACTTACAAGATTACAAAGAGCATGGCACGGGGCCATCAAATTTAAATAAAGAAATAATACAAACGAATAGTATAATACTCCTAGCAATACAAAAGGGTAGGTATGCTATTGAATTTCATGTCCTATTGCAAGAGTTCATACTATGCTAAAAGGAAGGAACTAATTTCTCAACATCAACAATCAACCACTTGAACTATTGAAGATAATTCACTTTGTGAGATTTGTATTCTCTCACAACACAATCTTAGAACTAGAATTCTCCCACTTCCTTTGCACCATTCACTTGAGGAATGGCAAAGGCACGCTTTAGAGAAGAGAGAAATAAGACTTCATGCAAATTAAATTTTTCTATCCAATTGATAAGAATTGTCAATCAAGTAGATGCTTAATAAAACAAGGCTTGTATAGAGTGTGATGTCTACAGAGACAAGTGCTTGTTTAAAAAAAATTATATTGATGCACTACATTTATTTTGATTCATAAAAAGAGTCGGTCCTATGTCTCCAACAAGGTTGTTGCATATCGACTAAGAGAAGCTATTCAAACATATTTACAACAGACATATCAGGTCACAGTCGAATTAAATTTGAAAATAACCATTCAATACTAGCGATCTTTTTCACTTGCTCCTAATACATAGCATACAACAATTGTATAGAGTCTTTCAACCCATTCAATCTTTCAATATGCGCGATGGATTTCATTCTTCGATAGGCTTCGTTGGTACAACTACACAATTGACATAGAGTTCGATGACCAATTTCGCAGAAAATACTACTACATTACAGGGATTAACTATGGAGGTCACTAAAGAATCAATTTATACAATAACAAGTCTAAGAATCTTAGACGTCCTATACCCCTTGATGCGTTCAGATCTTTATACCAATCCTAGCTTAAGATGTAAATGGTTTTGATTGAAATATGAAACAACCTTAAAAATCTCAAAAACTATAAATCTATTAAAATTTTAATATAGTTAATTTATATGAAAGCAACTTCTCCCATCCACTAATAATAATCACAAGTATAAATACATCAAGTAACAAAGTTCATGTAATTATTTTGAATCTACATACTTATATCAGTTATTCTTTGCCTAAAAATCTCATGTATAGCTACCTCAAAGGATACCATTGAAATACTCATCGCATTCATTTTCCACAAATGAGTGAGAGATATTATAGATATACAATGTATTTTGCAAAGCATTCAATATTTTCGAGGACTCCTCAAAGAACAAAGAAATCACTTCTTGCACAAAGTATTTCTTTTGTCATGCAGTTGACGAAGCCTAGTAAAGTGCTCATCCAAATTCTTTGGAGAATAGCTAGGATGGCTTGTGTATGGTTTCGGTTATGGCCAACTATATAACTTACTTATACTTCTACTTCTAATATAAAGTATAACATTTTTATTTGTGAAAAACAATGGTCATCGAAAAAGCTCTGCACTCAAAATTTATTTGGCACGAGAAATTCCATAACAAGGTTTTTGTTTTATGGGTGTCTATATACACATCATTTTTGGATTTCTATTCGACATGCATATGGTGTCTTTCTTGTTTCACATTTTGTGATTCATTAATACAAAATATATGGATGGCCTCTTTTTTTCACTTTTTTGGCACCCATGAATAACCAATATGTTTTTTTGACATCTGAGGTGCTTGAGTGGTTTGTAACTAGTTGGTTAAGAGGGTCTGGTTATATTCTTCACTAGATCAATATTTTAGAATTTGTTTTTTAGAATGAGAACGAAAATTATTCACTAAAAAAATATAAATCCATACCTTCACCATCCATGTGCCAAATGATATTACAAAACATGACAACCACCTTAATACAAATATATTTAAATGTTAAAGCACCTCACTTCTTATTGTGCGGTGAAGTCTCATAAAAAATCCATTAAGCAACGAAAGGAGATTAATTCAGACATTGTTGTGGATTCCTTGAGAAAGGAATGTCTCACAAGTAGTTAACCTTTGAACTACAAATTGTAAAAGGCGGACCGCAAGGATGTCTTGGGCAGTGCATATATATTGGCTCACCTAAACACGCTCGATCTTAGAAATAATTGACAAGGGATCTCTAATGTGGTGATTTCTCAGCTAAAGTGTTGCAACTCCCAGAAATAGAGTGCGCCCTTTGTCCTTTATCTTTTAACAGAATTGGGTAAAGAGCTTTTATATAAAATGAAAAATAAACACAGGGTTACGTAGTTATGGGAGGAGAATGTTCCCAAAAGAGAAGAATGGAAATGATTCCATGTTCATCTTTTACAAGCATGTACCTGTTGTGGTATTTCCCTAATATATGGAGACTATATCTCCTTACAAACTGCCCTAAAAGCAGGGAACATAAACAAAACATTGAAAAGAAGGAATGACTACTGTCCTGAAAGCTTCTTGAACTACTACTGCTAGATGCAAACCAATAAAACTGTTAAATTATGGTTCTGAAATATCATGGAATGTCCCAAAAAAGTACCTAAGAAAACCTTGAAAACCACAGAGTTGAAGAACTTCTGATTGGGTGTTACAACATGGTTCTCTACGTGTCCACCAACCGAGCCTCCAGAGTCTTTTTGCAATTCCTAAGTGCTTCTCTCGATTTCCGCATGCATGTTATCAATTTTTGCTTCTACTATCCTAACACTACAATGAACAACACTGATTTTGGCATCCATGGTAACAGAACAAGGACATCCCTTCTAAGTAACTTCTGCTAGACCGCCGACCTTCTCGTTAATCTTGTTGCTACTTCTACGAACCTCATAATGTGTTGCTTGCACTAGTTGTAAAAATGGGAAATAGCCCTGCTTAAGATCATGATTTTCCCCATGAAGCAAATGTATTTGGATCTCCATGTCCTTCATGTAAATCTTGACCTCCTCTGGAATGATGTCGAACTTATGCGTGCAACCAGTGCTTGTCCCCAAAAATTCGTGCCTATAGGGATCATGGAGGGTGTACCGCACCTTATCCGATCCATCTTGTGCCATGGTATGGCCGTCTTGATTCGCAAGGGACGTCTTCAGAAATTCCGCGCTCGCAATTTCCCTGGAGCTTATAAGTGGCTTCCTGCAACACAAGCAATGAGATGAAAAGAGACCCGAAGCAAGGAGTGGAGAGACAGAGTCACCCATCTCTGCACAATGAGCCTCAACTTTGCTACCTCTGGAATTCATATGGACCAGGTTCACACGATAGATGACATTAAAACCGCACCCAACATTTAAGCCCATTCCTCCTCGATTTCCCAATGCCTTGAATTATTGCATGCTTTTCGTGTGGTTCCTGCGTGCGAACTGCTCCCGATCTGAGGCGCAGAGGGGGTTTAAAACTATTGTGCCAGCCTTAAAATTTTCCATATCATAGCTACGAGTATAACTTAAAAAAGGAGAGTGGAGGGTTGTGAAGCCACTCCAATCCAAGGGGATTAACCTCCTCTTAGGGAAAAGGGACAAATGTTTTATTTCCATCTTAAACAATTGGTCAAGATTACAGGACCCAAGTCTTCCCATAAACCTTTTGATTGCGAACTAGGATTCCACACTCAAGACCGACTCCTATATTTTCCAAATAATCCGCTTGTTGATTGTTGGATCTCATCAAATGAAGGAAGTTGATGACTTTATATTCATTGACTACACACTTTAGGAGACGATGGATCTTAGTAACAGGGTTCTTACGGTTCTTTGTCAAATTTCTTGCTTCTCTTATAACCAGCATCGAGTCGTCGAACACCACCAAGTCTTCGAGGCCATCATTCCTGGCTAACTCCAATCCTTTGATTAGAGCTAACCATTCTGCACAGTTATTGGTCCTTCTTCCAATTCCCCAAGCATAATCTTTCAACTTTTTTCCTTCTGAGTCGAATAAGACTCCACCCGCACTTGCCAACCCTGGGTTTCCTTTCAAGGCATCATTGAAGAACATCGTGTTGCAACCAATTTTCTTCCTCCAACTCTGGAAGTCTTCAGCGCTCATTCTAAGATACCAATTCTGAGTTATTGATTTCTTGGAGGGTCGAGTCAAAAAAAGAGAGGAATCTGGAGTTAGAAAGTTTGAGACCCAAATTTTTTCTTCAACATTCAAGGGTTCCCTGTTGATATTATGCATTCCTTTCGCAAGCAAGGCTTCAACCCATAGAGCCTTTGCAGAGGAAAGCACTTTGTCCGGAGTGGTTCTTTTTCCATCGAAAATTTATCTATTCCCGGATGTCCAAATCTTCCAGCAGATATTTAGGGAGAGCTTCCCATTCTCTTTTGAAGTCAGGTTTGTTGAGGAGAGTTCCGTGGTATAATATTTCTAGCAAGCAAAGAGGTCGTTCCAATTTGTTGGCAGGTTCAACCCATAGTTTAAATCGATGTAAGCTCTGTGCCATACTTCTTGGGAGAATTTGCATTTTAGAAAAAGTGTTGACAACAAAATTAACACCCTTAGTCAAGTGACGGAAGAAGCGCATTTTTACCATGCACCTGCAACAGGAAGACATGACACAAGTTCATGTAGAGATGAATCCTCTCTAGGAAATGCATTAAAATGCATTGATTATGGTTAAAATAATTATAAATTGTACAAAAAGCCTAAAAACTATGAAAAGTGGGTTTTCAAGTTAAAATAATCTAAAATGAGGAAAATGGATTATCCCACACTCAAAAGAGAAACCTAAGGCACATTTCCCAATGCTATATAAGAAAGGCTTTGGGGCATGGTAAAGACACACCAAGAGAGAGCAAAGACATGCTGAAGAGATTCTGAAGGAGGAGAAAGAGCTCAAATTCTTCAAAAGCAAGGGTGAAAGAAATGAAGCTCACATCAATGGAGGAAGGATTCATATCTAATGCCATGGCAAGGATGTATTTCGCCATTATTCTACTATGATTAGATTCAAATTTCTACCATCTTTGAGTTTAAATCTTGTTTATCTTCTATGAATTTAATTCTTGGATGGCTCTAGATCTTAAATGTGTTTGTCTTGATTGATGAATTGATATAGATCTTTTAGGAATTTGTAATAATCTTTTCAAGTTACTGACATAGGAACTCACCATTCCTTAGGAAGATGGTTCAATTAGTGTAGACACAACCCTGCACTAAACACTGTTATCAGAATGGCGACTATACTAGCTTGTTGATTTTTCTTGAATTTTCTTCATATTTTTGGTGTTCTTCCTTCAGATCTATTCCTCTGCAGCTTAAAGATCCATTAAGGACCCTAAGATCCAGCGTGAGAAGCTCAAGATCCACCTAAAAACACCTTTAATTCATCAAATCACCTCCAATTGCCTTCAGATATGAGTTTCTTGATTTAGGAGTGTTATGAATTTTGAAGTTTCTTTGAATTTTGAACTGTGTGAATGCATCTCTGCTAGGATTTTTAAACTCTGCATAGTGTTCAAACTTTGCCTTGAATATCAGGCTTACACTCCGCCACGATTTTAAAGAATCAAAGTTTGGAGCTCTCTGCATAGACACATCTCTACGTAGGCACACCTCTGAGTGTTCTTTAACCTTTGAAGATCCCTGCATTTAGTTTAAAATTTGAAGAATTCTTTAAAATCTGCACCAATTTTAAGAGCTCTGCGTGGATCCCAATCCCAATCTCAGGGTGGAATATTCATTTCAACTCTCTGCGTGATTGTCTTAAGCTTTTGAAAACTCTGCATTGAAAGATCTTGAAAATTTCCAGCTCTGCTCTGCGTGAAAATTTCCAGCTCTGCGTAATCTTTTGCGGTCTGTAGATGCCCCCTCTAAGCCTAAGTTTTGTCTTGATCAAGGAGCACGACAATTTATTTCAGAGGTTACATTGAAACCTTATGAGCTATGCGTGTTCCGTAAACACATGCCTCCGAGCTAACTGTGTTATGATCTTTTGCGGTCTGTAAATGAGCGTTGAAGTTTTTTTTTTTTTCAAAAAAAAAATTGTGCGTGCTGTTTTAAACTCTGCCTGGAATTGTTGAGAGTAAACCCTACCACGAGCTGAAGGTTTGAAATCCTGTAGATTCTTGCAGATGCCACTATCTGAGACTCTGCCTTGCATTTTGATCTTTTTTAAACTTTACCATTTCAACTCTATCACGATTTTCAACATGGCCGCGACCTCTGACTTTAAACTATGCCACGAATTTCAAGGGAGAAGCGTTGAAGGTTTATCCAGCGCTGCATGAATTTTAAACTCTGCCACGAGCTTCAAACCTGTCATATGGTCTATGAGTTAGATTTTTGCGGTCTCCTGTAACCTTAAAGCTATTAAATATCGCTGAATCGAGTTTTAACCTTAAAGCTCTACCTGGAATTTTTCGGAGTAAACCCTGCCAAGATCTGAGACTCGCCTTGACTTTGATCTTCTTAAATTCTAGCCTAAAAACTGGAGTGTGAACCATTGACGATTTGTTAATTTCAGCATGTGCAATCGTTAAACTCTGCCCAGACCTGCGACTACACTCATCGATTCCACTCACCTCTACGTGTTGGATTATTTTCATACCTACGCCAGCAACCAGAATTTCTGATAACGTTTCGTCAATTGGAAAACGTTTGTGCTCAGTTTCATTTTATCATTGATGGCGTCCAAGGGTTTATTCAATGTTATTTGCATTGAGCTTAAGTGATTGTTCTACATTTCCATCTAGCGTGTTATCTTTGGATTTTCCTTTTGAAAAACTTGGTACTACAGAAAAGACATCGGATTGCTTAATTGTTTTGGTAGTGAAAATGCACTCCATTGCTGCAGAAAGACTATATTGTATTCGAAGGGTTTTGTTTTCAAAGATTGTATTGTAGAACTGATTGCAAAATCACAGAGATCTCATATGGTGTGAAATTCCCAAGATCAAAGATTGTATTGTGGAACCGATTGCAAAATTGATTTTATGAACTAGAATTGATTTTTGTAATTAAAACTTGCTTTAGGCTTCTTTTTCTTCTTAGGATCAATTTCTTTGTCCTTTTGAAAAGTTGGAAAAGTTTTGCTTAAGATTGAGATTAAACATTTTTATTTTTTATTAAATTTTAGATTCACAAAGAAACATTACAAAATTTGTGATCTAGAGAAAATTGCAAAAAAAAACAATTTTTGAGTTTTTGAAATCTTTAATTAAAAAAAATAAAAATTTGCAAATTGTTTTTACATAGTCTAACATGTTGATTTCAAATCTTTAGTTGTGAACAACAGGAAATTTTTTTTGTTGCTTGAAAACTTTGGATTGAATTGCCATTTGCTTGGAATTGTATGCCTTTGAAAGCACCATTCACACACATTTGCATTTGAAAAACACCTTACACATCACATGTTTGAGATAATTCGAGAATCATTTCTTCCAAAAAAACAGAATTGAAACTTTAATTAGTTACATTTTGTTTTAGAGTTAGAATATTTTCATGATTTTCATGCACAATTAGAGAGAGTTGTACCTTTACAGTTCAGTTTTCTTGAGATATATTGTGTATGAGGCACCGTATCCTCTTCACTCGCATCTTATGATGATCTTGTGAATGAGAAAGAGTATCTCGTGTGTAATAGTTTAGGGGTTGATTTTCAAGCATCTTATATTGAGGCACTGTATCCTCTTCACTCGCATCTTATGATGATCTTGTGAATGAGAAAGTGTATCTCGCGTGTAATATTTTAGGGGCTGATTTTCAGGCATCTTATATTGAGGCACAATATCCTCTTCACTTGCATCTTATGATGACCTTGTGAATGAGAAAGTGTATCTCACATGTAACAGTTTAGGATTTAATTCAAAAGCATTCCAAAAGGGCTCTGCGTATCCTCTTCACTTGGGCTTTCGGGCGATCTTGTGAATGAGAAACAAGGATCCCCTATGTAATAGAATTAGATTCATGTTTACTTGAGATATCTATTTGGATTACATTGATCTTTACACATCGATTATTATCCATATTTTAGGAAAATTGTGCATGAACATAAAACACCTACTAGACATTTTGCATGTTTGAAAGAAGCTCATGAACCTCTAACCCTTCCTTTAGTTAGGATATTCATTGAACTGAAAGATAGCATCGTGAGCATCTTACATTGTGTGGTTCATTTTGTTTTCGAGTCAAAACACCATCAGTTTCACTTCCACTCCTGAGACTAAGCGAACTTCCACTAAAATTGGCACTTAATCTAAAATTGACAAAATTTTGATTTTAATATCACCAATAAGATTAGGTTAGTGCCCTGGATTAGGTTTGGAGAGTTAACACTCCTGGGCTGCAAAACTTTGAAACTAGCATTGATTAAAGAGAGTAAATCCATTATCGCAAAAAATGCTTGTCGGGAAAGCGCTTGTGAAACATGCGTCAAGCACGAGGTCAATCTGAATAAGTAAGGGTGGTTACCCCTTCTTTCTTATTTAGTGGGACATGAGCTTATCGAAGGGATTCTATGTCCAGTGACAAGTCCTCGGGGTGACATCACTGTTTCTAGAGTTTCTGGTAATAAGAGTTGTCCTCGACTTACAACTATCTGCCCGATCATCGATTGTGAAGTGGTTACTTTAGTGGCTATTCTTAGGATATCACATATGCTGTTGTGAGTGGGACACACTCTCAATACCTGAGACAGCCTTTGGAAATTTTACTCCTTGGGAGGGTGAGTGGTCAGGTACCAACACTTGTACCCCTGGCGATTAAAGTTTATTGTAACTGTTTCTCACACCTTCGCTCCTAGCAATTGTATGAGGACATGAAATCCCTCAGCAGCTACTAGTTTTGGAAGGCCCTACAATCCATCTTTTCACTGAGCTTCAGTTCTTTGGAAAAGTAAGTTTGCTTGCTTGAAATCTCTAGGGAATTTTTACTATGTGGACACTTTATTTTGTTGAGTCTAGAAAGCCATAGGATTGTTTGATTCTGTTTTCAAAAACTTTTTAAACATATCCTTTTATCAATATTCTTCAAAGTGGCTAATCTTTTGACCCGCCAGTCACGGCGGCGTAGAGGCGAGTCACCAGAAGTTGAAGGCCCCGCTACATTGCGGAGACGACTACAAAATACAAGACACTTTGACTTTGAAAACAACACACTTCTAACTTCCATAATCAATAGTAGAGCAGAGACATATCAAACAAATACTACAACACCCCCTACCCAAGAAAACATAGAAATTGTTGATCCTCTTGCTCCAATCTCAATTGAAACATTATAAGACAACACTGCAAATCCCATAAATCCACCTCTGACAAATCTTTCAGACCCAGTGGTACTCCACATCAGTGAACCTTTGAACACCATCAATCCTCTTGTGGCACACTTGGTACACATGCTAAATTCAACATCTAATCCCATGGCTTCATCAAGGGCACAAGGGACTCCATCACCTCAACCCCAAACAGTTGTTGGAGGTAGCAATACTTCCAATATCCCTATGGTTGGGGCTCAAGGGACCACATCAACACCATCTCAAATGAGTGTTGGAGGTAACAATACTTCCAATATCCATGTGGCTTCATCAGGACCACAAGGGACAACATCAACACAACCTTAACCGGTTGCCGGAGGTAGTAATACTTCCAATTTGACCTCTACCAACATCCCAACAGTTAATTTGCCTGCTTCTACCATAATCTCAACTAGCACTTCACTGCCAGTTGGTACAGTTTCGGGTCCCAATCCCGGAAGTATATCCACTTTACCTGTAGGAATACCTATTGGAGGGAGTGCCTTACCAAACTTGGGTTTCCCATATGGTTTGGCTACTCAAGGTCAAAACAATCTAGGAGTAAATCAACCTCCTATTGGCATACCAAACAGTCTTCCAAGTTCTACACCTGGGGGGACTCCTTCATTTTGGAACCTCAATATCCCTAGTGGACTTAACGGACCATGGAACACTAATGCTAATTGGGGTAATACTCCACAAGCTGGTGGAAGTGCCTCGGGAAACCTTTATCCCAACTTTCCTAGCACAAATCCTGGGGGAAATCCCATTCCCCCAACAAGTAGCACACCAGGAAGTAACCCATCCATCAACCCCATTCCACCATGGAGTGGGCAGGTTCCAAGAAATACCCCATCTTCTTGGGCACCACCCTCGCAAGGGGGCAATCAACCTTGGAACGCATATCCAAACCAAGGAAACAATCAATGGAGTGGTAATGTTCCACCAAGTAACCAATCTCAATGGAACATACCCCCACAAGGGGGAAATCCATCCATGAATCCCAACCAGCAATGGAGTGGTAATGTTCAACCGAATAACCAATCTCAATGGAACATACCCCCGCAAGGGGGAAATCCACCCATTAACCCTATGCCACAATGGAGTGGCAATGTTCCACCAAGTCACCAAGGCAATGGTTTGATGACACTGTGGACATGTGGTTCTATTATTTTGCCGATATATATATGTGTGTGTGTGATGTTAGTATTAGGGTACGTAGTCATGTTAGATATGTATCATGTGTTAGTTATGTCTCAGATATGCAAGTTAATGAATGATGCATACGTGGATACTGTTAAAGTTATTTGTTGAACGAATGAATGTTATACCAGGTGCATGGTGAATATAATGAATTGATTATTGTTGTTATGTTATGATGAAATGTATGTGTACATGTTGAGGATTTTTGCACGATATTCTAGATTGTATGTCGAGGACTGACTTATAGGTTAAAATGGCTAAGTGATAGTTGGATCCTATGAGGTGGGAGAGCCTCGGGGACATGGACTCCGAAAGATAAATGGTATGCAAGTGCTGCATTATTTAATTTTGCATGATTATTATGTTGTTTATTATGATGTATGGGTGGGGTAGGGTTTTAGGAAAACTCAACCGCCCAGATTGGTTATATGATGACAAACTGAGTACAAGTGCAACGCAGTTATTATGTTGGGTAGACATAGTCCCTTGTTCCATTAGGGGGGTGGAGGCTTTACCCACCATTTATCCCCGAAATCCAGAGTCATGGGAGGGTTGTGCTATGGCGCCCTCCCCAAGGTGTGTGATGATGACTGGTGGTTTCCTGTTGGGGAAGCTTGGTCGATGTAGTCAACACTTCTACTTATGGGTTCTGACTGGAGTCGGTCATGGCTCGACACTTTAGGGTAGTCCAACGGAGGAAAGGATATGATGTAGAAGTTAGCTGTAGCTTGAAGTTGAGATGAAAATGTGATCTAACTGTGTATGTTGAAAACCTTGGATTGATTATGTGATGTAACCCAGTAATGTATGAATTGTCATAACTTAATAAGATGCAACTAGGTAAAATATTGTACCTTGCAAACTATTTTTAAACCTGTGTTAGTAAACAATAAATTTCGTGATTATGACTGATGTGCGTGATTTAATAATGTTAGTGTACTTACGCAAGGTATGTAAGCAGTAGCTACGCTTACATAACTCGCCTACATATTTATAAATTGCATGAAATAATACCAAACTAAAATGTTTAGGCATTAATTACATTATTACTACTTATCTAACCAGGGGATTAAACTAATACGTTGAGTTAGTAATTTATGATTAAAATAATGGAATATGACGAATGAGTAACTTAGGTGTTAATGAATGTTGATTAATGTTAATTATTGTCGATTAATGTTAGTAATGTCGATTAATGTTAATTATTTTCTATTAATGTTAGTAATGTTGATTAATGTTAATTATTGTCGATTAATGTTAGTAATGTTGATTAATGTTAATTGTTGTCGATTAATGTTAATAATGTTGACTAATGTTAATTATGTGTTAATAATGATTAATTAATGTTAATAAGGCTATTCTTATCTTTAGTAATAATTGTTAATTAAGTTAAATATAACTAAGAGTGTAATGCTGTATGTGGTAATAGTGCCATGAATGATGATTAGGTTAATTATAAATAATTAGGATTAATTAATTAATTAGGATATAGTAATAAATAAGTATTAATTAGGGTAATTACATTTAAGCTTCAAATTATCGAATGTGGTAGTAGTTTCCTTATGCCATTATTTAACAAAGTGTTAAATTGTATTTGAGTTAATTAATAAGAATATTAATTAAAATTGTGAATTATTCAATCGTAAAGTCAACAATGATAAAATAAATAAAATAGGTTAAGATTATTTAATGAGGAGTTATGGTTGGCAGGTGACCCCAACCAACACATTTTATAATATTTTAAATGATTAATGGGAGTCATGGGATGGGCTCGAGAAAAGACTTAGGGGGAGAACATTTATGTTAAAGATAGGGTATTAATGGCAGAGGGGAAAAGAGTTGGCAAGGGAGGAGAATAAGGTCGAGAAGAGAATGGGGAGAAGGCATCTTCATTTTGGCATGTTTTGGATTTTGGAGGAGAGCTTAGAAAATTACGGAGAAGAAAAGAAGGGGGTTCTTGTTGGAGAATTTACAAAGGGATAGAACCGGTTGGCTTGTACTCGGTTTGGGCTCGGGGGTCCAAAGGGGTACCTTTGGAGCTAGGTGGTCAGCGAGACCTCACCAGTTGGTAAGGTGGCATACCAGATTGTCTGGTCGGTTGAGTTTCAAGGGTTTGGGAAGGATTTTGGTTGCATGGCTACAACAGGGCATACAACAAGCAGGGCATACAATAGAGAAAAAAGAGCATCAACGTGGATCTACTAGCTAATTAAAGGTACTTATCCTACATGTATATTGATCATTTCTAACTCTGTCAATAATCACTATTTCATGTTATAATTTAAATTAAATTTGGAGTAAATCATTGCATATACATATATATATGTTGTTACACCTGCACAAATAGTAAATGTTAGAACAACTAAATAACACTTATGGATATTTCAACCTGTAAATGTAAACAGTATATTTATTTTACAAGCATGAAGTTTAGACGAAACATGAAAACATGAAATTTGACACAGTATGTAACAATAAAATGGTTATATTTATTTATTTAAATAAGGGACCTAGGTTAGGAACCCTACATTGAACTCCATATGAGTTCCACAACATCAGTGCCAAGGTCCACACAAGATCTTTTGGGTTTTCTCCATGAGTCTCTCATACAAACACACACACACACACACACACACAGATTTCACAAGTGACAATCATGAATTTTCAAACATAGCTACCCCATATCACCTCCTTACTGTTTATTTTATTCCTCTCAAATAATTTTGGCCCCATTCCTTGTTGATTCAATGCCATTCCATGCAATATTAACCCTATCGCACTAAAAAATTGGACATTTTTATGATTTTGCATGATTTTCTCAGCATAGATGAACTGTATCAGAAATTTAATACATGGAATCTCCATATCGTACATATCATTCTATTAATAAAACCATTTAGGATTTTTAAAACACCATGAATTTCTCCACTGAAACATATTACTACCTACAGAAGAATATTGTTGGCTTGTACACCCTAGTGTTATAGTCATTTTATTATGCCACTTTGTAGTGTACCCAATAGCATATATGCACTATTGAGGCCATAGGGTACCTCAAAAACACTATAATTGTTTTCATGTGATACTTAATTTGAATTATCTAGCTAGTTGCAACAATTCAACAACATAAAACAAAGCTACAACAACCTTTAGCACTTAAATCCAATCATGAGACAAGGATACAGTTCTACAATGCTTTTTCCATCATTATACAATTTAATTCCATGCACCCAAAATTGAACAAGATGACTAATAATAAAATACATAACATAACATAGAAACATGGAATTTCATAATAGATTCAACTTACATATCATTTCGAAAAATAATCCTCCAATTGGATACAAACAGAGGTCATTCCTTCTAGATTTAGGATCTCTATCACACTTATCTTTCTATGCTGGCGACCACCCCCTAGCAAAGGCTATGAATCCATAAGGGTGAAATCCTAAGGTTTGTCCCTAAGTTATCTTGCACAACCCATAACCTAGAAAACTCTCATGTGTAATAAACCTCTCTACAACTATCACAATGAACCAACACTCTTCCCCCTTAGCTTACACAACACCAAGAATGTGATTCACTTCTTTGTAAATAATGCCTCTGACTACACCCATTTTGTTTTAGTGCTCCAGCACAGGTTGGCCAAGGATCCTCTCCGCTAGAATTCACAAATTATCAGCTACATACTAGGCTTTACTTTTACCAAAATACCATAATCTCTAGCCAAAATTTCTTAGGCAATATCATAAATCTTCATGAAACTACATTGTTCAATCTCCCCTTCCACAACCTTCATACAACCAAGAAGAACAAGGATAATAATCCACATTGTGAAATTCTCAACATTACATTTGCATTTAGGAAATCTCCATATGGTCCCGATGAGGAAACCACATCTCACTCCAATCCCAAGCTTAGGAGAATAAAATAACAAAGGTTATTAATCAATGATTTAATAATCAAGAGGGGTTTAAGGACTTTAGGCTAAAACATTACCGAACATTTCCACCCTTAAGCCCTATAGAACTCCTATAAGCCCCCATTCACTTTCCCCACATATAGAATCATAGCCCGCCATCACTTTGTAGTCCTTGTTCAACTGCAACTATCATGGTTTTTATATTATAAATCAATGTACACAATTGCAATATCTTTGGTCATTCTTTTCCTAGACCATATATGTCAAGCTTATATTCATTTCATATACATTTATATTTTGGTATCACGACTAGGGGTGTTACATGTGTATTCAAATGATGGTAATGGTGCAAGAGTAGAAGGAAAGGGAGACAATGAGCACCATTCAATGAGATCAATTAAGGGAGTAAGGACCTTTGGAAAAAAATTGTAATGGTGGACAAAAATGGAAGAAAGGCAGCAAATGGTGATGGTAATTATGATGAAGGTGGATTGAGTGAGGAAAATGGAAAATTTAAATAGGCATATGAGTCATTTACAATTGAAAAGTAAAGAAGTGTAGGAAGAAGAAGAAGTTTATCGAATGATGAATAGTTCACAATATTGAAGAGATGAGAGAAGAAAAGAAAAAAAATGAAGACATTCAATTATTGTAACAATCTTGTAAGTAAGATGCTCACATTCTCTAATTATTGGAGTCTAGGAGCATCAATGTCACTATATATATCCTACACATTTTCTTACATTTTCTTAGTTTTGGTTATAATTTGTGATTAAAAAATAAGTGGTAAATTTTGAAATATTAGTTGATTTTTGTTAACCATTTAAGTATTAAACATCGTGCTTGTAATTTTGGACAATTAGGATAGTTGTAAGCCCAAAATCTAAGGAGCACTAGCACAAAAATCTAAGGAGCACTAGCACAAATATGTAGTTTGTGAATGAACAAAGCGATTTTTGTCTCTCTTTTGATTTGTTTGTTGTAATGTGGATTTGACATTGTGCATATAGCCTTTTTGAAATTATAAAAAACGAGTGCAAATTTGTTATGGTGGTATTTCTATTTGTTTTCAATGACATACCTATGCAATTATTTTTAAACAATTGCTTAACTATTTAATATTGTAATTTATTTATTTATAAAAATAAATATGAAATTAATTCTTTAATTTTAAATATTTAATATTGTAGTTTATGTATTTATAAAAATAAATATGAAATTAATTCTTTTGTTTTGTGATTGTTTATTTCCGCATATTTTCTTGTTCAATCCTTTCCCTTTTTCATCTTCTAAAAATCAAAGTTTTTTAATTTTTTTTCAAACATATAAAAAATTATTATTATTTTTTAATCTAAAAAATACAACAAAAACCAAATAATATTGATATCGAAGAAGAGAGGAGACTGTGTTAGATAGTTAAACTTCTAACGTAGTCTCCTCTCTTCTTCAACTACCACTGCGTAAAGCCATGAGCAACTTAATATTGATATCATCAAGTAATCATATTTCTAAATATTTATATCATACAAATCGTTCATTTCCATGTTAATGAGATACACATATACTTAATCTTGAATGTAGGTATTTATATCATAATAATAATTAATTTCCATGATAATGAAATAGGCATATACTTAATCTTCAATATATTTTTTGTTGGGTTCTTTAACAATGCCTAATTTCAACTTTATCCTACATAGGGGAATCCAAAACCTTAAGAGTGTCCCATTTCAACTTTTCATACATATAAACATTCACTAAATAGTTTGACTCAGATCGATTTCAAAGCCGTGATTGAAAAGAACAAAAAAAACAAATTCAATTTACTCGGCTTGGGCTTGAAGCTATAATGGAGATTCATGCCTCTAACTCAAAAAGTTTGGATGTTCTAGATATTTTTCCTTAAATTTCAATCCCACATAATATCTGTAATATTGTTGTAGAGAATATTGATAAATCAAGGGGTTAGGGATATTTCGATGGTGCTTCGGAACAAAATCCAATTATAGGTGGGGCAGGAGGCATCTTATTTTTCAATGATCGCCAATAGATTCAATTTTCTGTTGGAGTGGGTCTGAGTTCAAATAACCACGTGTAGTTGATGGATTTAAAGCTAATCTTGATGCTCGCTCTCTCCAAGGATGTACAAAATATTTAGGTGTCTAGGGACTCAAAGTTGGTGATTGAATGGATGAGATTAAAGCAGTCTCCAAAAAATCTCAATCTTTAGCCTATTTTTGAAGAGGCCTACAAATTTTCTGATATGTTTTCAAATATTTCCTTCCACCACATCTACAGGGAAAGAAATGGTACCGCTAATCATTTATCAAAGGACTTGATATAAGGGATGGATATTGGATACTTAAGGAAATGGATCGTGACATTTTGATGGAGCATGATCCTGGACCTCACATTGGATAAATCCTAATTTTACAGGTAGTTTTTCTAGAACAACCCATTCATCATCTCTTGCAATGGGATCATTTTCATATTAGTTTTATTTCCCTTATGAACATAGCATATTTTATCTGCAGTTTCTAGGTTGTTTTTTTGTACTTTGGTCTTCTCTAAAAAGACTTAGCTTTTGTTTTTGATGTAAAGATAGCAAGCATATACTGAACTCTTTGGATGTTTTATACATGCCTTAGATACAAGGTAAAAGGTGATTTATATTTAATATAAATTATATTTTTTTTTGGAAAAAAAATATTTATTTCTAATGACATAGATTTCAATAGAATTCTTTGATTGTAGAAGTAGGTTTTTTTTTTTTATAGTGTTATTTATATACGAGGAAAACAAGCTCTTAGTGAGTGACAAATAGTTTTAAGTAATTTTAAGCTGACTCTAAAATCACATTATTTATATATATATATATATATATATTATTGTTTTTTTATATGAAAAAATAAAATAATATATTATTAAAGTTCAAGTATGCACACTAATATGCATTTGTAATATGGGGATAAATGTTGTACTTGTCATAACATTGAGTTGTGCAAAAATTAGAGTAGATATTTATATTTATAGTGATACATAATTCAATAGATTTTTTTCATCATATAAATATGAGATTTATTAATTATTATTGTAGATATTTTATAAAATTGTTTTTTAATTACTTAATAAAATATATGAGTTATTAACATTTTACAAAATGTATTTAAAAATGTTGAATTTATTTTATAATTAAAATGATAATTTATCAATTCAAAATCATTTTGACAAAAAATATATATATAACCAAATTTTGATGACAAAATATAAAAATTCAAATTCATAAAATACTAAACCACCAACTGATTTTAATAAACACAACTAACATGATTGTGTATTACATTTGAAGTCTTGTTGAAGGTCAAGTCACAACGTGTGTTCTCTTTTTCCTAATATGAAATTATGTGTTCTTTATAAATTTATAATTTTGTAGAAATGCTATCCACAATTTTTGTTGATATCCATATTTTTCATCATCTTTTACATAGTAATTAAAAAACTCATTTTTAATTAAATTTAAACCACATCAATCGATACCATTTGCAATAATCTGTTATGGTTAAAAAATTAATATTTTAATATTTAACATCGGATTATGATGAAACTTTAGAAAATAAAATATTAAGTTTCACGTGAAGAGATGTTTGATTGATGATCCATGATAAAATTACTTTGACGAAAGAAGACAATAATAAACACTTCCTAATAGTGTTAACATACACTTTAAAAAAAATATGTGTACTGAGATAATGGAATGGTTTTGATGGAGAAGAGAAACTCCTCTTGGTTGTATTATATTCTCTTTTGTTTTATTTTCATTAGATGATCCAATTTTTAATGTTGTTTGTATTTTAAAGTTTTGTATTTTATTCTCTTTTGTTTTTTATTTTGTTTTATTTATGTTTTTGTTTTTAATGTTGTTTGTATTTTAAAGTTTTGTATTCTATTCTCTTTTGTTTTTGTTTTATTTATGGTTGATTTATATTCTCCTTTGTTTTATTTTCATTAGATGATCCATTTTTTTATTGTTGCTTTTTCTATTTTAAAGTTTTGTATCATATTCTCTTTTGATTTTGTTTTATTTTCATTAGATGATTATTTTTAATGTGGTTTGTAATTTAAAGTTTTTTTGTTTTTTTTTAATTTGTAGTTAAGGTTTTGAAAGTTTAGTGAAAATATTAATATCAATATGTTTAAGAAAAGAATTCAGAAACCAGGGTATCATGGAGATATTTTGAAAGTTTAGTGAAAATATCAATATCAATGTTGCTTTTTCTATTTTAAAGTTTTGTATTATATTCTCTTTTGATTTTGTTTTATTTTCATTAGATGATTATTTTTAATGTGGTTTGTAATTTAAAGTTTTTTTTTTTTTTAATTTGTAGTTAAGGTTTTGAAAGTTTAGTGAAAATATTAATATCAATATGTTTAAGAAAAGAATTCAAAAACCAGGGTATGATGGAGATATTTTGAAAGTTTAGTGAAAATATCAATATTAATATTTTTATGAAAAGAATTCAAAAACCAAGGTATCATGGAGATATAAGAGATATGTTGTAATCTTAAGTTTTTTATATTTTTAATTTTAGAAATATTTTTTTTTAATATTAATAATTTTAGGAGTTAAGGTAAAACAATGTAAACATGAAAAATGAGAGGTTTTTAAGCTTAATAGAATTTGAAGAGGGGTCTCTACCTCTTTAGTCTTAGATATGGTGATCTCATAAAATCCTCTTCAATGGCCCATGGATAAGGGACCCCATGTTGTTTTTATAACACTCCTATGAAGATGATGTTGAATGTGGGGGTGCAGGGGCTACTATGCATGTTGTTGATGAGGGTTTTCTAGACCATCATGAGTGAAGCCATTTACTACCTCATGTTGAAATGGAGCTATCTGGTTTAGGTAAGGAGATGGACTCTCCTTTGTCATCTCTTTTTGGGATTGATTTTCCAAATGATACTCTCTTTGAGAGTAGGGGAGCTCGCTACCACTTTCGACCTCGAAGACAAATTAAAGTTCCTTTAGTTGGCAGAACTTATGGGGCTCAGTCATCCTTTGCTCTTATTCACCACAAGATCATAGGGAGGCAGTCAAATTTATCCAGTGCAAGGGTACATGCGGAATTGGATGTCAGTGTTGCTAGGAAAAAATAATCAAAAGGGTCTCTTAGAGCAAAAAAGGCCATGAAATTGGTTCCCCCATGATTTTCATGTCCATAAACTGTAGAGGGCTAGGGCTACCCTCCAAAATATTAGCCGTTAAAAGAGTTGTGGAGTCACATAAGTCATCTGTGATTTTACTTCAAGAATCTATGGCTCATGGGGATGCAATAGTACTGGATTTGGAAGCTCAGTTGCTTGGATGGAATTTTCATTATGTGGATGTTGTGGGATATCATGTCGCCTCATTACAGGTTGACAAGTTAGTAAGTTCCAATGTACTAATAGTTGGGCCTTTTTTTTGGTTTAGGTACCTCCCTTTTTTCAGTGGAGCTTGGTATGGAGATTAACATAGTAAACATCTATGTTCCTTATGTACAAAGAGTGGAGTTTTGGGAAAATCTCTTCCAATCAAGACTTCTGGTCAGTGACAAGGTAATTATTGGAGGGGATCTCAATTTCTCATTAGGGGATGTAGAAATTTCGGGAGTTAAGGTTCATAAAGATGTCTTGCTTGATTTTTTCATTAGATGTTTGGAGTCAAATAACTTATATGGTATCATGCCTATCTCTCTTAAGCCCAAGTGGAGGAATATGAGGTTGGATCCGGATAGGATTCCAAAATGCATAGATAGATTTCTAATTAATGATGGTATTCTGCAAAACACAGTGGTCTTAAAGCAATCGGTAGGATCAAGTGGTGATTCTCACCACTTTCCTACTTTTATTGAAGTTTTAATGGGGCTCGAAAAGCCTCCGAGCCCATTGGAATTAAATGTTGAATGGTTGAAGGATGAAAACTTCATTCAAATAGTTAAGGACAATTGGATTTTGTTTGATGGTGAGAATAAAGAATAAACTAGTATACGGTTTCTGAATAATCTCAACAAGCTAAAACACAAGACAATATCCTAAGCAGCAGAAAGAAGGTTATTGCAGGAGGAGAACCTGAAAAACATTGAAGTTTCTTTAGTGGCTTTATATGATTATGATCTAGTAGGCTACATGAATATGGACCATAAATATGAGATAGTCATCTGGAAGCTAGGAGGAATGATATTTTGGATAAAAGAGAAGCAACATGGAGAGTAAAAGGTAGAGCTATATGGCTGAAACAAGGGGATGATAATAAAAAGTACTTCCATAACTATGTTAGGTGTAGGAAAAGTGTTAATTCTATTACAAGTTTGGAGGAGAGATGGTATTGTTGTCTATGGGTTTAGATCTTTAGCTGATGCTAGAGTGAGTCATTTTGATGGATTATTTAAGGAAGATAATAGAGGGTCTGTGGCAGGATATGATAAGGATGATATCTCATTTTCCATATGTTATATCTGATGAGGACCAAATTAGTCTCCAGGAAATGGTATCATCAAAGGACTTTAAAGAAGTTATCCATTTGATGCAAAAGTACAAAAGTCCAGGGCCTGATGGATGGCTAGTGGAGTTTCTAAAAGGGTTTATGGACATTTTGGAGCCTAAAATTCTCTGAGTCATTGAAGAGTCTAGGTCATCTGACAGTGTCTTAGCTGCTTTCAATTTGAATTTTATAGCTCTAATCCCTAAAAAAGATAGGGCTGGTAGTTTGGAATATTATAATCCCATATGTTTGTGCAATTATATCTACAAGTTAATTGCCAAGGTGATAGGTCATCGTATTAGGGGTGTGCTTTCTAAAGCTATTTCCCAAGAACAATTTGATTTTTTATCAGGAAGGAAAAGTCATGATGCCATAGGGACTTCTCAAGAAGTTATGCACTCCATTCCTCCGAGGAAGACACCAGCCCTGATTGTGAAGGTGGACCTTTCAAAATATTATGACAGAGTTAGTTGGTTATATTTAAGGTTGTTTTTTCTTCAGGTGGGCTTTCATCTTCATTTTTTCAATTGGATTTTGTCATGTGTCCAGTCAATTTATTTTGTAGTATTGGTGAATGGATCAGCTTCATATTTCTTCAAGCTTGGTAGGAGGATCAGGAAAGGATGACCCCTTACACCTCTTATTTTCCTCCTAGTGGTGGAAGGCCTTAGAAAAATCATCACTCATGCTAAGATCACGGGATCCTTTAATGGAATTCAGATGGGAGGCACTTTGAAGGTGTCTCATCTACTTTTTTGTAGATGACATTATGGTTTTTTGTAATGGATCAAGAAGGGAGGCAACAAAGCTTAAGCAATTATTGAATTTATTTTATATTTCCACTGGCATCCTCTTTATTCCTAGGAAGTCTTCAATTTCCTTTATGAACATGCTAGAGGAGATTACTACTTGCTTCAATAATGTATTTGATCTCTTTTTGGTTGATATACAGTCGAGGATAAAATATTTGGGATTCATCCTTAATCCCAATGGATATACCAAAATAGATTTGGGGTGGATTGTGGGGAAAGTTGAATATGGATTTTCACTCTGGTGTAATAAATGGATGTCCTGGGGAGGTAGTGTGGTTTTAATGAAATATGTTTTGGAGGTAGTCCCAGTATACTAGATCACTATGTATTTTGTGCCTAAAGGAATCCTTGAACAAATTAGAAGGTTAAGTTATAAATTTATGTGGAAAGGGAATGATGAAGGTCACTCATTTCATTGGGTTTCTTGGAGTAAGTTGGAAGTTCCTAAAGAATTTGGGGGATGGGGCTTAAAGAAAAATCGTAGTTTTACCAAGGCATTGGAAACCAAAGGAGTCTGGAAAATACTACAAGGTCATGGGTTATGGGTTAACGTTGTTCTTCAGAAGTATATTACTCCATTAACAATTGAAGAATGGTTTAGACAAAGTAACAAATCTATAAGGAACATTTCTATTATATGGAAGCCTATGGTTCTTAATTTTGATGTGATTGCAGATTGGTTAGTGTGGAGAGTGGGAGATGGTAGAAAGTTGAGGATTGTGTTGGACCCATTGGTGAGATATATATCAAGGGTCTCATAGGTTATCATATTAGATGATTAATACCCATCATATTCGATTCAGAGTTTGTTGGTTGGTTATTTTTGCACCTGGTCACTTTGTCATTTACTCGCATGGTGGATTTCGGATTTGCTTATCGATTCTCCATCTTCCTGGTCACTTCATTGTTTGCTCTCCTAGTTGATTCAGGGTATGCTAGTCGGATCTCCATGTGCCCAGTCACTTCGTCATTTTCTCCCCTATGGATTAAGGGTTCATTGGTTGAATCTCCATGCACCTAGTCACTTCGTCATTTGCTCATTTGTGGTCCATTAAGGTATCTAAAGGAGCTCGGGGGAACCCCCATTTTTTTTACTTGTCCTTTTTTCAATAAGGTAGCCTAGTTCGATAGAGAGTCAACGTGACTATTTTCAATCGATAAATATGCAACATATTGTATGAGTCTAAGGAGTCAAGCATTTCTTACATTCTCTGTAACATTCAACTAAGGGTTTTGCATTCAACGTGCTTTTGTTTTCTCACTAGATCTATGATCAAAGAGGAATCCCTAAAGACGAGGGTTGGCTTAATATTCTGTGAATTAAAAATTGATATTTTGAGAAACAATGCATGTGTCTCTGTTTGGTTGTTGGTCATTCTCCACATCCCCCGTGTGATGCTTATTTCTATATTTCCTTCCGGGCCAATTGTCCCACACTTGCCACCCCTATAAAACCTTATAAGTTATGGCACATGGATAACCAAAACTACCAATTAAATCATACAAACTTAGTTAGTAATGCAAATACGTGAGGTGAAATAAAATAAAAACATAGAATAACTTAATTAAAAGGTTGTCCTCATTGGTGTGCTAAGGAATAAGATACAAGAATCAATCACACAACACAAAAGATGTGTATAGGATATTTATAATTGGTAGGTAATGGATAAAGAAATTTCCATTTTAGTCTAGGAAAGAGAAGTTGATACAAAACTCTTATATGATTACCTTGTACTTATACACTTAATATAAACAAGTTTGCATAGCGACAATACATGTCGACATTGTAGGACATGCACCATAAATTTAATGCTTTAAATAACATTTGGGTGTTTTCCAAAGTTTGTATTTAACATAGGGATTTGGAGTGTGCATTAAACACCAGTACTGGACAAAGCTACTTCATATGTTGAACATGTTGGGTTTTTTTATATGATAAAGGTACATGTTTACTACCACATTTTGATCTAACTCTGTACATATGTTACCTTATGTTTTTTTGACAGGTAGTGATTGCAGTTCCCCTTGTTTTTGTGCTTATAAAGGTGACTAGAGTTGTTATGGAGAATTCAAAAGTTGATCAATGATTATTAGCATAAAAGCATAAGAAGAGGATTATATTCACAGTATAACATTAGACTTTCTTAGCAGATTTCACAAAACATGTAACATAGAAAAGTTCTATATGATTGTCTATCTTTCTTAATTGTTTTAAATTGTATACATGAAGATAGATAATCATATATTTAGATATGTGTAACACTACTCAAATTCCAAGTGTAATTATTATTTTTTATTGATTTTTTGTTATTGTTTACAATATATTTTATATGCTTTTAAATCCTAGTAAACCTATTTCATTATTATATAACCAACTCTTGTTTTTCAATGGTCATATATCATTGAGGCTTTTGTTTCTAACTCCCTTGGGAATCAAGACTTCTAATTACCCTTTGCAAATAATTTTCACCATTGAAAAGAAACATGGCATCAAAGCACTTTCTTCGAAGTGGTGAAATAAATAAAATTTTCAAATATAACCCCTTTGTGTCAATTTACCAAAAAATTAATGGTCGAGACCCAATGACTTACGCAAAATTCATAAACAATATGTGGCATAAACACATGAATCAAATGACACATTGTAAAAGTTAAACCATCTAAACAATTAAAAAAGGAATATTTGAATCATAAGAATAGGTAGTCGACGAGCTTACTCATAGGAAATATTTGTCTTATGAAATGTTTTTTTATTGCACCTATTAAATACATCTTTATGTGGACCTTGTTGATTTGTGATATACTTTGATTTTCCACTTTAATTGTGTTAGATATACTTTTATATATCCAACGCCATGCATAGAAAATATATCCAACGTCGTTCAACTACTACAAGAAAGGCCCAAAAGGAAATCGTATGGTGTTGGTAAACGCCAAATGCCCATTGATTTGGCGAGCAAGAATATTAATATTTTTCCCTATCTCGGCAGATTACAACGGAGCTATCATGCTGCCAATGCAATGCTAGTCAATTCAGAACAGTACATCATGGTAATTATAAATAAATAAATAAGCTGATGGTTCTTAGTTAAACACAATGCTTGCATTGGTAAATGGTTGTGCTATTGAGAATTTGATTTAGATGGAGTTGGTGTTCCTCCTGCTTCAACTCTTAGCTTAGCTCTACTTATTTGAGTGCTCCAGTTGTCAAGTTCAAGGTAAGCTACAGTCTTTGCTTTCTATGTTTTTGTCTTTGCTTATCCTCAAATCAGTCCATGTGTTGTAGATGGAGTTGGTGTTCTCCCTGCTTCAACTCTTAGCTCTGCTTATTTGAATTCTCTAGTTGTTCAACAATTCAAGGTAAGGTAGAGAAGAATAGGAGCCCATCACAATTTGTGAATCCATAGCATATGAGAATGGAGATATGTATAAAAGCTAGAATTTAAATCCCTCGTGCTTCTGTTATCTTGTAATTCCAATATTGACTTGAAACAAGCTCAATATAACATGTAAAAGAGAGCATGGCAGTGGATAATGGTGGTAAATCATGTGGGCAAAGCGGCAAGGTGGTGCAATAGAGTCTGAGTGATGAAATCATGACGAGGCAGCAAGGTAGGTGGTGGTGGTGGCCATAAAATGTTGGAGGTGGAGGACATGAGGAGGGTAGTGCCAGATGGTCATGCGGTGTATTAAATATCTTTTCCAACCCTAATATTTTTTCCCGAGTAATAACACCCCAATTCGATCAGCCAATGAGCTCACAATTAAATGGAATTAAATATTTAATAAAAATTGTTGTCCAATGTAAAACTAAGCAAAACCAATAAAATTTTATAGTCAATAGCAAGATTAATAGGTGGTCAATACTAAGTGAATACAATATACATGCCATGCCTTCCAGAGGTATAATAAATAACTACTAGGCTACTTGGGTGCATGGGTAAATTAATCCAAGTTAAGATGGCAGTCCAAAATTACAATACTTTTCATTACATGTTAGTGTACTATGCAAGTGTGATACAAGTAAGTCATTAGCACATTTAGCACAATATAATCAATAGAAACAAGGGCACGCATGGCTCCTACCCAAGTGGTCAATCAAGGTTCAATACAAAAATTAACTAGTTGTGGGATACAATAAACTTTGAGCTCTTTCAACTTTTCTTAATAGATAAATCATTTACAATTATGTAGTAGTAGTTTAGGAGCATCTCCACATTTAGAATATTTTATAACTAATGTTGATGTTATTATAAACTATATTTTACATTAGGATTGGGATTCATAATTGTTAGTTCAAATTATATTAAATGTTTTCTCAATAGGTTTGGCACTGAAGGAGTTTCACAACAATAAAGTTACTTCCTTGTTACTTACCCATAGTGAGGTGGCCATCTAAGAGATACTTGAAACTTAAGGTTGACCTATAACTAACACACACAAAGCATTTTTCAATTTATTTAAGAAGTATGTATTGACAAATTATTAGAAGTTACACCTTGATATTGGAAATTTTAGTTACTTTAATTTATTTATGTTACCATCATAGATCCATCTTAAATTCGGATCTACCAAGCACCGAGAGGGATGAAATTTCTTTATGTGTAATTTTTTTTCTTAATGTGAAAAAAAATAAGATAAGAAATTTACACCTCGAGAAATTTGATCCCTCTTGGTGCTTGGTAGATCCAAATTTGAGATGGATCAAATTGATCCATCTTAAATCTGGATCTACCAAGCATCGAGAGGGATCAAATTTCTTGAGGTGTACATTTTTTGGAGGTGCAAAAAATTTAAGATAGGTTTTTTTTTACGCCTCAAGAAATTTGATCCCTCTCAATGCTTGGTAGATCCAATTTAAGATGGATTTGTAACTTTACGTTACAACATTACAACATCTCCCTCATACGAGGCGATAGATCATCTTGCTACTCTTACTGCAATAACTAGCATACCCTTAACATAAGCAAAGGTTGACACCAAAGGATTTAGGGGGAGGATATGTTGCAGAACGTCCATACCCTTAACACCAATAACTTCTATAATTTTATATTGCTTTGTCACTGTCAATTTAGGTTCCTTCATCATTTACATGTAACGAGGTGGTTACCTTCATTGGTATGAATAAGATGAATTCAACTCCAAATTTGTTGTAGAGAAATATGGATAGGTTAAAAGCAATAAATGATTAAAACGCTTTCCTAAGATATATTTTAGCACTCACATGATGAAAATAACAAGGTTAATAAATAAGAATGGTGTCTTTAGGTTCAAAACCCATTAATGGACAACAACCAAAATCACAATGATTATTCATGTCAATAGAAGGTATCCACATGTCAAAGTGCCATTGGATGCTAAATTTTCAAGGAAATATTGTGAAGGGCCTCCAAAAATATGTAGAGAGGGGTATCATCTTTCAAGTGCACTAAGTATGGACAATTGGTTATGATCCAACGATGTCACTATGTATCATCTTTCTTTGCATTCGATGAAAATTTGCAACATGTATGCTCTTCATAAAATCTAGGGCCCATATTTACACCATTACTTTAGAAACACTATTATGATCATATTGTAATAACATTCAATACATTGTGCTCTCATTTGACACTAAACTTTTTGGATGGAGTGGAGTGAAACGTTCCCAAAATTTCCAAGGTTAAATCTTCATCATCACAATGGCACATAGAGATTAATTTGTAATTTCACTTGATTTAGAAATATCATTTGGAAGATGTGTTTTAAAAAAAATGGCATAATAGGAGTGTAGAATCTGCTCCAACCGGGGGAACTAGGCTAGGTATCCAATAAGACACATAACATATGCGGGATACCTAAAGAATCGTGTTCACCATAATCAACTTGCTAGAAAAGGGAAGATCCTTGCACTACCAAACAAGTAACTTGCATTGCAATATATTTAGACACCAATCCCACATAACAACTGGAGAGAGTTCAACCGCAAAACGAATACCAAGATATTTCACAATAAATCCCAGTTGTACAAATCTCCAAGCAGTTGGAATCCATGCAGGCACACCCTCAAGACCAACGAGTCAGTAGTCTCTAAGTCCATCTTGTTTTCATTAACAACAATATATGATGCCTTGCAAAACAAAGAAGGACAACCCTTAGTAGTTGCAACCAACTCTTGGTTAGTAGAAACTGACAAAAGAGAGTCATTCACAAAGTGATTATTAACCATCTCCACCCCTCGGGCAAAGGGATACCTTGAAGTCGACCTTTAGAGAGGGATGCTTCCAACAAATATCCAAGAGCATCCCCCATCAACACATAAAGATAAGAAGCCAATCGTCATACTTTTTCAATGTACCTGTGAAGATGGATGTAAGAAGACAAAATGTTATTCATCGAAACAAAAGTAGAGGCACATAAAAATATAGTGTTAATCATATTAACACATCGTTGTTGAAACCCAAGGCAATTCAATATGTTAGTAATGCATGTCTAATCAATTCGATCATAATCTTTGTCAAAATCAATTTTTAGAATGAGGGCATGTTGATCAGTCTCCCTGGCCCACTCAATGATCTCCCAAGCTAACAAGACGTATCCAAAATAAAGCATCCCTACACAAAGCCTATCTATTCCTAACGAACAATTTTTCAAGCCACATCCTAGACACTCATAGCTAAATCATTTGCCATAATTTTGTAGTCAACGCTCAACAAGGTAATCGAGAACCACCCACCAATAGTTCTTTGGCCAAATCCTTTGGAATAAGCTTGATGAGGCCCTGATTAAGAGATTCTAACAATATCCTAGTAGAAAAAAATTCCTATGCAAGGTTACAAAAATCCTCCCCTGTCATGTCCCACATCAGCTTGTAAAACTCACAAGGTAAAACATCAATACTTGGGGACTTCTTGTTTTGCAAGGAAGAGATGGCAACAAACAATTCCTCTTTTATGAATTCTGCATCCAACTTGTCTTGGCCTCCAAGTGAGACCTTGCGCATAACCACTCTATAGTAGGCACCCTTGGCAGTTATAACCAAATCCAACAAAGTGTAAGCATAGACTGTATTTTGAAAACTATCACTAAACATACCTTGGATCTCAATTGGGTTCTCTTTAAGAGTCATGTCCGCATAGTGTAGACCTAGAACCTTGTCAACTACCACTTTCTTATTCATGAAGTAAAAGAAGAACTTGGACCCATTGTCACCCTCTTAAATCCACTGCAATCTAGCATGAACCCAAGCTCCTATGGAAATACACTCCTCCTTACCTAAGTTTCGTCCTGCGCTTCCACACAATCATGTGACCCCACCCCCCTCATGAAATTCATAGAACGGTGAATAATCACTTCCGACCACAATATCCAACCTTTGACCCCATGAGGTCGAGGGATAAGATTCCAAACATCATGCACCAAAACATAGAATTTTGGAGACTCCATATGGGAGACATTAAGAATGAAGAAAGATGAAGGTTTTGAATTTGCAACTCAAGTTATCATTTTGGCCATTAAATGTGTGGTTAGATGTATGGAGGGATAATCCCCTTGGCAGGTTTTGTTATGGCACATATTGCTTTCGACTCCTCATATTGGAAAAATCAGGGGTCAGTTTGATTTATGCAACATTATTTCTACTCCTCATAATTTCCATATTGTACAGTCATCTACAAGAGTATTTGGGTAGCTTGGAGGAGGGTGGTAGGCTTGGCTTGTTGGAAAATGTCAGGCATTAGATCGGGTTATGATTTGGCCAAGAGGTCCATCTACAGTTGGAAGCAGGAAGGTAATTATATCTCCGACTTCCCTCATTTTTAGGCAAGGAGGCTTAGTAGAAAAAGCATTTTCCTTTGGAAGGATCTTTGGGACTCCAACACTCGTTCTTGGAGGAATTGGTGTTCAATGGCTTAAGAGTTTTCTTTTTCTTCTGTGGACCAAACCACCTTTATGGAGATCATTGAGCTTATTCCTCAAGAAGATATTTCTAAGATAAATATTGATATGACATGTCCCTTTTGGAGAGATTAGGAGTGGAGTTTTGGGCATCCTTTGACCTAATATGATTCTCGTAATCTCTACTCCATCATGCATCAGGAACATGAGTTAGTTCTTGGCCTTAATACATGGTGAGTTTATGTGGATGCTAAGAGCCGATGGATTCGACAGGTGCATGATGTTTAGTTGATTAGATTTTCTTATAAGATTCAGGTCTTTGCTTGGTTGGCAATCTATGAAGGTCTTCCCTCCAAATCCTGGTTGGCCAAAAGTGGTATTTTTAATGGCCTTTTCCTTGTTTGCTCGAGGTCAGAGTTAGTGAAGCATAGTTTATGGAAATGTTCCTTTTCTTTAATCTCGTTAGGCCTATGTTCAATGTCATATTGCAGACATTCTTCAAGGACATCTGCATTGGCGAGTGGTTTTGTTGGGTGATTCCATATCAATGATTTGGGATTCTCTATCCGATGTTTGGCACTATTTGAGAGTCTCTCTTTATATACAATTTGGAGGTTATGCTGCAAATATGTTTTTGATAATAATGTTAGTTTTTTTATGCTTTTTGTCAATTATAGTGTGATGAGAGACGTATCTAACTCCTAGACAAAGGAGCTTTTTTTATTAAAGATGCCACGTTGTTAGATCCAAACTCTTATTTAGACCTTATACTATGTTTTAGTTGCTCCCAGGAAGATGATGTGATGTTCACTATATATACCCTTTGTTTATTTTATTTTATTTTCAGTTGTTGATGTAAATAATTTATGTATATATAAGAAATATATTTTACAAAAGAAAAATGGCATAATACTAAACCAATCTCAACTAAAACTCTTCATTGTTTTGATGAGAAATGAATACATGTAACGAGTTTATTTAAGACATAGTGGATTTACCAAATCAACGGAAGTGATGAGAGAAAATGTGGCACATTGACAATTCCTCAAGGAAGCTATGCAGATATTTGATTGTTCATCGCCCAACATGCATACCTAACATAATAGTTGACCATGCATGGCCTATCAAGGCCATGGCTTTGTGTAGTTGTATATAAAATCTTTGTGATTTTACAGTTGTTTTATGTATTTTTTGAGTGCAAAAGATAATTTTAGTTCTTGCAACAATTGAGTTTTTGTTGGAGAAAAAAATCTATTAGCATCATCCAAAAGAACTTTGGTGTCGCCTCCAATAAAAATAACCATATGATCACCTTTTGCAGATGTGATTTTGGTCCTAACCCCATTTTTAACAAGAGCAAGAGAGAGGAAATGGCATTCATCATGGGTGCATTTGCTCAAATTTAAGAAGTTTATAATAGAGAATGCATTATATTTGTATTTTTTTATATTGATCTCTTTATGTTTTTGTTGTAGAATTGGTGGTATTTTGGTTGTTGGTAGTAGGAATGAATTATGAGAAGGGTATTTTGATTTTTGTTAGTAGTAAAGGGGCTATTGATTTATGAATAAAAGAATGGATATGATCCTGATTTCCTTCAAGAATGGATATGATCCTGATTTCCAAGAAGGAAGAGCATTTCAAAATTGTTGCTAACAAGTCATAGTATCTAGGTGAAAACAAAATTATGTGATTGTTATCATGGACAGGCGACGAAAAAATTACATGCAGCGTAGACTAAGAAATCGACTTCTGGTCTAATTACAGTTAGTTATTGGAGATGCGGGGGATCGAACCCCGTGCATCTCGCATGCAAAGCGAGCGCTCTACCATTTGAGCTACATCCCCATTACATTTAACGTCCTAATTTTATTTAAAACAAACTAAAATGACCTTCGTACCTTCAACCAAACACCAGTCCACTCGCTCTTTGTGATTTAATATATTTTCATGTTATGTTTTTATTCATCATTAATTGGGTGTTACGTTTGTAAGAATGATTGGGATTGTTGAAACTTTTACAATGATAAATTGCTGCTTATAATATATAAGCTTTTAAGATATATTTTGTTCCCATGAAAAAAGGCATACTATTGATATTCAAATATAACTGAATCAAATAGTACATGATATGTCAGCAGCAGAAACTATAGTCCCAAAATAGGATTACAACATGCTCCAAAAGTCTTCCCAAATACATACAAAATATACTAACAGTGTTAAGCAATAGGCAAAATACTCGGGCAGACCAAGCACTAATCTAGAAAATATGAAGAACCCGACTCTATCATCGAGTTCTCATAGTGTTCCTCACAAAATAGATAGCCTTCTGCATCCTCCAGTGCCAGCTTTGACAAGTAATCAGCATGCGTGTTGAACTCTCGATAAATATGTGTCAAGGACAGAGTGTTAAAAGTCTGTAGTTCTGACAAAATTATGCTACACCAGTAATCTAAGTTTAGAACCTTCAAAGTGTATTCACCTCGTGCCCACTTAATCGTGACACGTGAATCGCCAAAGACTTTAACAGTACCCAGTCCGAACATGTTGGCAATACGAATAACACACCAGAGTGCTATCAATTCTGCTTTCATATTGGTCCCTTTGCCACAGTTTAGGCGGAAAGAATAAAAATGATCCTGGTTGAGATGAATGACACCACCTGCTCCACAAATTCCAAGTTGAGCCGCTCCATCGAAAAATAGTACTGGATCATCAAAAGTAACCTGAAAGTCTCCAATAACTCGTTTGATAAGTTTGTCCACAGTTGGCAGAAAATGATGATATGGACACATAACAGCATTAGAAATACTCTCCAGGTTAGGACAACAATTCTCAAATATAGCCATATTCCTAGCTTTCCATAGATCCGAACATATAAACACCGGAAGAGTAAGATGAGATCTGCAACATTTGACCCATATATAAATCTTTAACCAATGTATATTATGTATTATTCAATGTTAATATCTCAAAAGTTAGTTTAAGATTCAAATTATACATAAAAGTTAGTTTAAGTTAGTTTAAGATTCAAATTATACATAAAAGTTAGTTTAAGGGGTTAGTTTAATTAATTGTTACTTATGTTCATGGATATTTGGTTAATTTCATATTAAGTGTTTGGTTGAAATCCTTCTAAATTAAGAGTAAATGTGGGAAAGCATTAGTTGTGTTTTCTCATAAGGTTTTTCTTAGGTTTTGGTGGGAATCCGGTAATTTATTTTTTGGTAAAATTCAAATTTGGAAGAGAAAAATATTATTATTTTTGTTTATAGAAAAAAATCTAAGATTAATATATAGAGAAAGAAAAGTTTTAGTTTATAAAGATTAGTATGTAAAATATTATTACTTTTGTTGTATAAAAAAAGGCTATTAACAAATTTATAAATATTAAATAATAATATTACATTAAAAATTTAAGTAATTAAAAGATATAAATTTAGATTTATTATTAATTAAAAATAATAAATTAAACATATTAAAAAATAACAATTAAATTATAAAAAGTAATAATTTTTTATCTAATGTAGTTATTAGAGTGTAAATACTTTATTTTATCTAGCCTAATCTTTGTTGCAATTATATTTTGATAGTCACTCTATCATAATGTAACATGAAAATGAAAGTTACCTCAAACCTTGACTTTTTCAATAGAAAAAAGCTATAGCTTTATATTGAAAAGCATATGAATACTTGTCTGAGACTCACTTAAAAAATATAAGTTTTTACCTTCTTTATCTGAGATCTATAAATAGATAACTCCTTAAATAACAAATTGAAAATACAGAAAAATAGATATCTTCAAGACTGTATTTGAGAGGATCAATAAAGAGTAGACCCCATACACCTAACACCTATACACCTAACACACAAGATGAAACGGGTCTCTTACATCATGGAGAGAAATTAATTGCAACCATCCATCAAATAAGATAAATAACCTTTACAAAAATTAAACTGAAACATCTTCCCACACCAACACCAAAAACTTAATAGGCAAAAATCTGGATATGACCTTCAAAGATAATGTTGGAATCATTGAACTCAGAGAAATAAATAAAACCTTTAGGCAGAACTAAAGCTTGCTTTGAGAGTACGTTAGCTTCTCCATTGTACCCCTTGTATATGTACTGAAAAAGTTAATGAGTTGCAAAATATGCTTACATCGTCCTAATTTTGTTCTTCCAACATTCAAGAGCAGCTACTTGCAATTGAAATTTATTAAGGGCTCAATCAATAATCACCTTAGAATCTCCAGCTACCTGTAAGTAAGCAATATTCTTTGAACAAGCAAAAAATAAGAGCCCCCATAAAGCTAGTAATTCTCCCCTTGTATTGGTTCCACCACCACAAAATAATTTAAGTTTGTAAACCTATGATTTGCTCAAGTATAGAATAGCCCCTGCACCACACCTAGAGATATTTTCCTGGGATGCTCCATCTAAGTAACCTACATGCCAATCATTTAAGAAAACATGACCCCTTGCAACTCTCATCTGGCTACCATCCATCTCCTTGAAAATTTCTTTATATGCACCAACTACTCTTAGACCCACTTTCAAAGCATTTTTTTGTTTGTCTTCAAATAGGACCCCATTCCTAAGTTTTCAAACTTCTCAACATATAAAACAAGGCAAATCTTTCCAAAGGTTGACATTGTTCGACTACACAAGATGATTCCAAAAGACCGAACACCTAGAGCAGTCGCTCACACAAACAGATCACAGATCAACACATCGATGTTTTCACGTGGTTTAAACCCTCTAAAGGGAAACATTCCACAGCCCCAGACAAATACCTACTTGAGGCAGTTTATTATTCAAAAGAAAGAAAGTTACAAATGAGCTTCTCATAATCGATCAATCAGCAAGTGACCCTCCATGCTCTTTAAATAGATATCATGGACCAATCGGGTGTTAAGCCACATATTAAAGGTAGTTATGATCTAAGAGAAGTTGAGTCATCGGATCACTTTATGTCTAAAACATATCGTGACCGTTGGATTAGATATTTACAAATGCATACTAAAGAAACACACATTTCCTAACGGATATATTGTAACAAGTTAATCTTAACTAACTCATAAGTGTCTAAATATCCTAACATCCACCCTTAAGAACAACTTGGGATAGGATTGAAGGATTTACAAAAGTGACACTATTAGGAGAAGGAAGGAGGCATTAGAGCATATCCTCCCTTAATGACAAGTTCTTGAACTCCTAACATAGATTGAAGTTTAGAAAAATTCGCTTCTGTAAGAGATTTGGTGAAGATGTCTGCAACTTGATCATCTATAGAGAAAAAGAGCACTTCAAGAACGCGATCATGAATAATCTTTCTTATGAAGTGCATATGTAGCTCAATGTGTTTGCTACGTTGATGTTGAACAGGATCTTTGGCGAGCTTGATGGCACTTTGATTGTTGCACCAAAGTGGAGTCGGATGTTGTTGCTGGAATCCAAACTCTGAAAGGATATATTGAAGCCATAAGGCTTCTTGACTAGCATTAATTGTTGTACGATACTCTGCTTTTGCTGAAGAGAGATAAAGAGCTTGTTGTTCCTTACAATCCCAAGTAACAGGTCCATAACGCAGACTGAAAACATAACCTGTAGTAGACTTCCAATCATCAAGATCGTCGGCCCAATCTGAATCATTCAAACCAACCAACAAATGATTCCCCCCTGAATTGTATTGAATCATAAACTGAATTGTACCCCGAATATATCGAAGTATTAATTTTGTTTCTTTCCAATGACTTTCATGGGGCATTTGCATATAGCGGGCAACATGACCAACGACAAAGGAAACATCAGGACGGGTATGAGTAAAGTATAAGAGACTACCAACACGCTGACAATACAGGGTGGCATCAACTTCGAGTGAAGTGCAAGTGGCAGAAACTTTGACTCCAAACTGGAAGAGAGATGGGTTGGTTTACAATCTTCCATGTGAAAGCGACGAAGAAGTTCATAAGCATACTTAGAATGAGAAAGAAAGATTCATTCTTTGGTTTGCAAGACTTGGAGGCTAATAAAGTAATGCAAATGCCTTAAGCCTGTCATTTCAAATTTTCGCTTAAGAATGGATTTCACATGGGTTAAAAGCATAGAGTCTTTACCAGTAAGAATAAGATCATCAACATAAAGAACAAGGATGATGAGATTGTTTCATCCTTTCTTGGTATATACATTAGGGTCAGATGACATCTAGAAAAAACAAGGTCAAGTAGAAAACTATCAATTTTGGCATACCAAGCTCGAGTGGCTTTCTTAAGGCCATATAAGGATTTTTTTAAGGTGACAGACAAGCTAGAGTCATTATGAACATAGCCAGGACGTTGTTCCATGTCAATTTCATCTTGCAAATCACCATGTAAAAAACAAACTTGACATCCTTTTAATGGACATCCCATTTATGTAAGGTTACAAGGGAAAGAACAAGGCGGATGGAGTTCATTTTGGCAACAAGGTCAAAAGTTTCATTGTAGTCAATTCCTTCAACTTGGGAAAAACTTTTGGCAACTAACCTTACCTTAAGCCTTTAAACACTTCCATCTGAGGCATACTTAGTTCTGTAGACCCATTTACATCTGACAAGTTTTCTTCCTTTTGGAAGAGAGACAAGATCCCAAGTATCGTTCGCCATTAAGGAATGATATTCTTCATCCATAGTTGTATCCCAATCTGGATTCCCTGAAGCTTCTGCAAAAGTCTCTAGATCATGATTCTCGGAAACTTGAGCCAAAAGAGAAGAGGCTCGCTAGAACTGAGAACGTGTTAGTCGTTGATCTCTAGGATCACTAACAAGATCACCAACCGCTTCACATGTTGAACGGGCCCATCGAGGAAGCAATTGTGTTGGTGCTCTGATACCATGTTCGACTACACGGGATGATTCCAAAAGACCGAACACCTAGAGCAGGCAGAGGTGGATTTTCATCCTCACTATCATCATCAGAAACAGGAATTGGAATGTTGTTAAGGAAGTTGGGAGTAGAAGAAAGCACAAGCGTCAAATTAGGCTCGTAGGTCAAAGATGGCACAAACGCCAAGTTAGGCTCACATGCCAAGAGATTTTCATCAAATTTAACATCTCTTCTAATCATTATATCATGAGAGAGTAATACCCCCATTTTGGCCATTAAAACATATTGTTCATATGTGTGATTCCTAGCATGGAGCTCAAGGCTAAGGCCCCGCTAGTGAATGTTTAGCCTTGAGAGGCCGGTATTTTATTATTGTGCTAGCCATGTGCTATTAAGCCATGGAAGATTGTAAATGCATGTACATAATCATAATGTAAATAAAATACTAAGGGGTTGGCTATGTATGCAACTAAATGAGGAGGATATGTGTATACACTAGGGAGAGGTAAGGGGGTTGTGGGATTGAATCCTATGTTTCCATGTGTCACCTTTTGAACCCCCTTTGACTTTCTTTGATGTCATTAATTTATGTTGTAAGAAAAGTATTCCATAAATCAATCCATGGACTTGATTGAGTATGGGCAACCCATAATTCGTATGGGTGGGTATAGGCATGGATTGCTTGTCTCATTAGCCACTCTACCTCATGGGAATTTGTTTCCTATTCTCCCCAGTCCATTGTTGATCACCCAAGGATGAGCTTTGAGCCATTACAAACTTCTAACAGGGGGAAATTGCAGAAATCGCAACTTGGGAAGAAGATGCATTTTCAAGTGCTAAAACGGCCGAGAAATTTGCGGAGGATGTAAAATCCGTTAGGGAATCCATATATATGAACCCCAGGGTGAATTTGAGACTGTGAAAAGCCCTGAAATTCATGGAAGAACCCTATTTTGGAAACCCAGAAGTTGAAATCCGTGAAAGAGATTCACGTAAGCAAAAATTGGGAAAACCCAAACGTGGATTGAAGTGGGAAAAAGATCGGGGGGGTTGGATTCCATGGTGGAACTAGTGCAGGCCAAGTAGGTGTGCATTTAGCTCTATGGTTGAGCTCATTGAGTTAGTGAACTCCTTCCCTGCCTCCCCACTTGCTTGATAGAGCCAGCTGTGTGCTAGTTGAGCCCAATTGGTTGTGGCTATGGCTATGAAGTGAACCCGGGTAGTCTCCTTAGTGGATGCATAGCCCTAGCTTGGGGGTGGTCTCTGAGTGCTGAAAGAATACAGGTTGGGCAGAGACCTATGGTTGGATTGGAATGTTGCAGTCCATAGCCAATTTCTTGATTATCTTCATTGAAAAAAGATAAGTGTTACTATGTTATTAATTATGCTTGATTATCTCTGTTAATTGAATGAAATAGCCCAACATATACAAGAGGTATTATTGTGCATTATTCTACTAATTATGCATGTGCATTATTGTGTTGTTATTATCACTTTGATAGAATGTTGGTAAATACATTCTGTGTGTGCAACAATCATAGTTTTATTCCATTGTGTATGTATATTTTGTATTTGCACACGCATTGAATTATTATGGAATTTGAAATATGGCGTTGGGGGGGAGGAATTAGTCCCCCCGGTTGTGCTCATGTCTCCTCTGGGAAGTCGGATCGACAAGAGGGAGATGTGACAGAGAATCTAGCTGAAGAAGTCTATAACCTTTTACATTTTCATAATATCTAACAAATATGCATTTTTCACTTTTAGGCTGCAATGCTTTCCGTTTTTCATCTAGAATATGAGCCCATGCTTCACTACCAAACACACAAAAGTGACTTACATCTGGTTTAATTTTACTCCATGTTTCTTCCGATGTGATATCTTGTAAAGCTTTAATGGGGGTGCGATTAACTATGTAATTTGCACAATTTATGGCTTTAGCCCAAAATTGAAGACTTAGTCCCTTAGCTTAAAGCATACAATTAGCCATTTATTTTAAAGTGTAGTTTTTTCATTCAGCTACACAATCTTCCTATGGTGTATATGGAGCAGTGTATTTTTGTTGGATTCCTTGTTCAGTGCAGAAAGTAGTGAAATTGTTGTTAACATATTCTCCCCCATTATCAGATCTTAACTTAAAAATTTGATGACCAGATTGTTTTTCAACAAGGGCCTTGTAGGCCAAGAACATGTTAAATACTTTGCTCTTAAGTTTTAGGAAATAAACCCAAGTGCGTCTAAAGTAATCATCAATGAAAGTTAAGAAAAAATTGAAACCAGAAAAAGAAGCAGATGGAAGAGAACCACACAAGTTACTATGCACAAGCTCCAAGGGGGGCGAGGCGGGCCAAGAGGCACGTTTGTCAAAATTGTCCCAATGATGTTTTCTGAGTACACAACCGGAACAAACACCATCCTTGAAAGATACCATCGGGAGACATGTCACCATATTTTCTTTACATAGTTGTTGCAATGAGAGATAATTTAAGTGACCAAATCGCACATGCCAAAGTTTGCTCAAGTCATCACTATGAGCAACAAAAACTGAGGGAAATGGTGATGACTCAAAGTTGTTAAACTTTTACAACCTGGTAATATCATCAACAATTCCAGTGGCTAAGACATGCTTAGGATCTTTAAAATGCTTGATTACAACTTGGTGAGGTGTAAACGTTACAGTTTTTCCTTCACTGGAATGAGTGATTTGATAGACTAACAACAAATTGCAAGAAATTTTTGGAGCACATAATACATCACTAAACTGTCCATTATCTACCAGAATTGTTCAAAATCCTACAACACTAAGATATCTGTCATCACCAACAAATATTTGTTTGGTGTTACATTCATACATAGTAGAAAATATGGCTTTATCCTTAGCCATGTGATAAGATGCTCCATAATCAATGGGCCACTCATTCGAAGTAGAAGATGAAGATGCATTATAGGAAAAACCAGAAACACAAAGTGCATCTCCGTGAGATGAAGATTCTGAAGATGAATCAAGGCTGATGTGGTGCTTCTTCATTGATGCTTCCAAGGTTGTCATCTTCTTGAAACATTTAGATTCATCCTAATTATGTTTCCCGCAAAAGTTGCAACGACGCTCAGTCTTCTTACCTTTTGGTTTGTTTTCTGTCATTTTTTTAAGAATAAGCTGGCTAAGAGGTTTTGAGACCCTTGTTTGGTTTATTATTGCGAATATTTTGCTTCTTGGGATGCTTGGAATTCTCTTTTTGTTGTGCTAGCAAGGCTTTGCCGAATGTATATGCATTGCTAATCATTCCAAAATGTATGAGTTTATCTTGCTCTCTAATCAAATAATCGCAAAAGGATTCAAGAGTAGGCTCTTTATAGCTAGTTGGATCCAAGGTTTCTTCTATGGAGTAAAATGTAGATACAAAAACAGAATATGTAGGTCCAAGTTTGGAAAGAATACGATAAATGCATTGCTTTTCTTCTATTTTAATTTTGCATTCTATACATAAGAGTCTAAGAGCTTTGTACTTAGATAGATAATCTTGAATGCGCGAAAAATCAGTTGGATATAAGGAAATCAACTCATTATAGGAAAAACTAGAAGCACAAAGTGCATGTCCATGAGATGAATATTCTGAAAACGAATCAAGGTTGATGTGGTGCTTCTTCATTGATGCTTCCAAGGTTGCCATCTTCTTGAAACATTTAGATTCATCTTGATTATGTTTCCCGCAAAAGTTGCAATGACGCTCAGTCTTCTTACCTTTTGGTTTGTTTTCTTTGTCATTTTTTTAAGAATAAGTTGGCTAAGAGGTTTTGGAACCCTTGTTTGGCTTATTATTGCGATTATTTTACTTCTTGGGATGCTTGGACTTCTCTTTTTGTTGTGCCAGCAAGGCTTTGCCAGATGTATATGCATTGCTAATCATTCCAAGATGTATGAACTTATCTTGCTCTCTAATCAAAGAATCGTAAAAGGATTCAAGAGTAGGCTCTTTATAGCTAGTTGGATCCAAGGTTTCTTTCATGGAGTAAAATGTAGATATAAAAACAGAATAAATAGATCCAAGTTTGGAAAGAATACGATAAATGCATTGTTTTTTTGTATTTTAATTTTGCATTTTGCACATAAAAATCTAAGAGTTTTGTACTTAGATAGATAATCTTGAATGTACGAAAAATCAATAAACTTGGACCTACATATTATGTTTTTGTATCTATATTTTACTCCATGAAAGAATACGATAAAGGCATTGTTTTTCTTCTATTTTAATTTTGCATTATGCACATAAGAGTCTAAGAGTTTTGTACTTAGATAGATAATCTTGAATCACGAAAAATAAGTCGGATCTAGGGAAATTAACTCATTTTCTAAATGGTGACCTCGAATCTCATTATGTTTACCAAACACAAATTCCAATTTTTCTCAAGTTTTATCTGGTTCATCAATTTCAGATATATGGAAGATTTTGATCTTATTGACATGTGCTCCATATCTTCCATAATGATGGTCGTATATTGAGAATAAAGGTTCTTTATTACAAATATGATAAATGCATTGTTTTTCTTCTATTTTAATTTTGCATTCTGCACATAAGAGTCCAAGAGTTTTGTATTTAGATATAGATAATCTTGAATGCACGAAAAATCAGTTGGAAATAAGGAAATCAACTCATTTTCTAAATGGTGACCTTGAATCTCATTGTGTTTACCAAACACAGATTCCAATTTTTCCCAAGCTTTATCTGGTTCATTAATTTCAGATATGTGAAAGATTTTGATCTTATGTATAGGGAATCCCAAGCTTTACCTGGTTCATCAATTTCAGATGTGTATAGGATCAAAATCATGTATATGATCCAAACCTAATCCATAGTTAAGTAGTTATTTGGATTGATAAAATATCCAAGATATTTCATACCAATCGTAAGAGGAACAATCTGAAAAGGCATCAACTGCCCAATTTGAGACAAAGTACATTCTCCAAAAGTCTAGACTTAGTCTCACTAATTTTCATACCCGTTGCATTGGAAAACAATTCCAAAATTTCCTTATATACTTTCCGCTCCTGAACAAATCCTATGCCAAGTGATTTTCCTTTCTTATCCATCCCTAAACCAAACCCAATGCAAGCCGACCACGTTTACCCCAAACTTGAATATAGGGGTTTATGCATTATATCCAGTGTTTTGTCGACTCGATAGCTAGCACAGACCATTATCCATACCTTGCTTACTACTCCTTCAAGGCCAAGGCCTCAAATAGACCTATCACTTGGATTTCTCCCCCTCAAGGGCCGTAGCTCTAAGATTACATTTGATTTCAAGCACTTTATGCAACTGGGGTTTCTCCTAAAATATTCTTCCATGTATCTGGGTTATCATATAGGAAAGGAAATCGTATTGAGAACTAGTTTAAGGTAAGCTCCAGAGCCTTATTGGACCTTTCATTGTAATCATGTCTTAAGCTGCCAACCTTCCATATGTTTTCAAGGGAAGGGAGTGGAAATACATTATCTACAAAGAGAATGTTAGGAACCCATGTTTTTACTTAGTATATTGTTGTTGGACGCATATGCATTGTAAGTCGTCCTGTAGTATTTGTTGATCAATAGTTTGTGTTATTGTTGTTGGCGCATATGCTTTGTAAGTCGCCCGTAGTATTGTTGATCCATAGTTTGTAGTGGCCCATGGTTTTGACCCATAGCACTGGCGCCTAGACTTAGTATATAAGTGTGTGTTGAGACCTATGAAGGTACCGTGAAGTTATTTGTATTGAGCTTGCCCCCTCGAAGTGGCTTGTGATCAATATAAAAACGATTATGAGTTCTGTCATTTCTGTTATTTCGCATATTCTTATTAATTAATTGTTCCAGGTGCTTTACATTTGGTATCAAAGCACTTTCTTGGGCTCGCTGGGTGAAATTTCTGCCAAATTTTTTTTTTCGCATCTATTGCAGGTTCGGATTTGGGAATAATCCCTATCCGCTTAACTGTAGGAAGCACTTGGGAATAAGCCCTAAAACTCATTGTGAGGAGTACCACAGGAACCCCGAAGTAGCTGGCCCATTGAGAGGACCTGCCAGCGAAAAGGGCAACGACCCATACCTGATTGATTAGTTCCCACTCGTGAGGTAAATCAAGAGCTGTCGTTTGTGGCAAAGCGATTATCAGTTTTATCTGAGCCGTGGAGTGAGGGGTACTGCCCCAATACGCAAGTCGTCAGACAGCATTGGTGGCCTAGTGAAACCCCTGAACTATTAGGAAGCCGCACATACCTGGGGTCCATATCTATTTTCAGCTGAACTATTATCCATCACTGCTGCGCCGTTTCAGATCCAGCCGTTTTCAATCCATTCGGCGCCATTTCAGATCCCTCTATTTCCGCTCACTTCTGGGTTGCAAATTTATCCGTTCCTCAGATTTCACCCAATCACCTTCAAATTTTACCACAGAGTTCATTTCTGACTTTTGCTTCTTTGTCCCCCTCTGCCAAATTTTTCCATTCTTTCACCCCGCTTCTGAAATCCTCATTTTTGCTTCCCTGTCTATTCGACAAGTGTCCAAAACCTAGTCAAATCCCAATTACCCTTCAGATTTTTTTTCAAGTCCAGATTTTCTTTTACTGAAGCAGTTTTTGTTTTTGTTTTCCTACCCAATCAACCAAATTAAAAAAAAAAAAACTACTGGTTATGGTTGTCACCCGTGCAGGAGAAAAAACCATGGAAGACGTACTTGCAGCCATCCAAGCCAAACTCCAGGATCTTGATAAAAAATTTCTCGGCCTCCATCTTGAACATTCAGATATGAACAACAAACGGCAGTCCGAGTCTTCATCAGACAATGGATTCTCTTCTTCCAGCAATTTCCGTGGTCTAAAGCTTGATTTTCCTCGCTTCAATGGTACTAATCCAACTAGATGGATCTATCGTGCAGAACAGTATTTCAGTCTGCATAATACTTTTGATGTCAACAAAGTTCCGCTTGCATCCTTTCATTTGGAACAGGAAGCTCTTCAATGGTACCGTTGGTACATCAAGGCTCATGAAGAGCCAAAATGGCCAGACTTTTGCCAGCTCCTTTTGCAACGATTTGGTCCTAGTGCTTTTGATGACGTCACAGGAGCTCTCACTAAACTTCGCCAAATTGGCACTGTGAGAGAGTATCAAACCGAATTTGAGAAACTAACTAACCACACTGAAGGATTGTCTGATGACTTTTACCGGAGTTGTTTTATCAATGCTCTAAAGGATGCCATCCGCTCTGAGATCAAAATGTTCTGTCCCAACACAATGATGGAAGCCCTAGGGTTGGCTAAGTTGGCAGAAAACAAGATTGCAACCCAACAACGCTCCAAGTCCACTTTTGTTTCCTTCCAAAATATGGGTTCTCAACGACCACCTATACCACAAGCTCCTCGACTAACTCCTATCAAGCGTTTGTCTGAAACAGAGATGCAAGCACGCAGAGAAATGGGGCTTTGCTATAATTGTGATGAGAAATTCACTCGGGGACATAGATGTGTTCAGCAAAAGCTCTATCTCTTGGATATGAATTCTCCACCTGGCTTTGAAATTGGTGACGAAGATCCAGAAACAATGGATGCTCCAGTCAACATTCAGGAAGCGCCTATTGACCCTCCGTCTCAGGATGACCAGCCAGAGATATCTCTCTATGCTTTAGCTGAAATCACCACCCCCCCAAACAATGCAGGTCAGGGGTTACTTCAAGAAGCTTCCTCTTACAATACTCATTGATTCTGGTAGCACTCATAATTTCATTGACCCTCGGATCGCCAAACAAACTGATTGTTTTATCCATCCTTGCTCCAACTTTGAATTCATGGTTGCCAATGGGGGCACCTTACCTTGCAAAGGGAAGTGTTGAAATGTGCGTATCTCTATGGGAGATTATACCTTGCGCTCTGACATGTTTGCCTTGCCCTTAGGCGGATGTGATGTGGTTTTGGGTGCTCAATGGCTACGCACACTTGGCCCTATCTTATGGGATTTTGCTGAACTTTGGATGCAGTTTTCCCTCAATGGACAAAAACACACATTGACAGGATTACAACCAGGTTCTCTCAGCATCATCAGTTCACATCGCATGGAAAAACTCCTCAAGAAGAATTCACATGGTGTCATCGCTCAGATCCATTCCATTCAGATGCAACCAGCAGCGGTCTCTACTACTCCTTTGGATCTACAACAAATTCTGGATCGATATACAAGTGTCTTTGCTGAGTGGGATTGCCACCTTCCAGGTCAGAAGACCATCGTAATCAACTCCTTCCTGGCAGCGTTCTTCCCAACATCAGGCCCTATCACTACCCATTTCACCAAAAAACGGAGATTGAAATGCTCGTTCAGGACTTATTGAAGCAAGGTATTATTCGCTCAAGCACTAGTTCTTTTTCTTCTCCAGTTCTTCTTGTCCGCAAAAAAGATGGGTCATGGCGCCTCTGCATTGACTTCCGAGCACTTAATCACCTCACCATCAAGGATAAGTTTCCAATTCCTGTTGTTGATGAGCTTCTTGATGAACTTCATGGGGCTCACTTTTCTCCAAGTTGGATATTCGTTCTGGGTATCATTAAATTCGGGTTCATGAGGATGATATCCCTAAAACAGCTTTCCGCACACATGATGGCCATTATGAGTTTTTGGTCATGCCCTTTGGCCTCACTAATGCTCCTTCCACATTCCAGGCCTTAATGAATAAAATATTTCGACCCTACTTGCAGAAATTCATTATGGTATTCTTTGATGATATCCTCATCTACAGTAAAACATGGGATGAACATCTTCAGCATCTGGATCTTGTCATGCAACTTTTCTTTGACCATCATCTCCATGCCAAGCAGTCTAAATGTGTTTTTGAACAGAAGGAAGTTGAGTATCTCGGGCACATTATCTCAGCACAAACGGTTCGCGTGGATCTTGCCAAAATCGATGCCATGAACAATTGGCCGCATCCTCAAACACTCAAGAGCCTTCGTGGTTTTTTGTAAGTCCCGAGCCTTCGTGGTTTTTTGTAAGTCCCCCGTAGTATTGTTGATCCATAGTTTGTAGTGGCCCATGGTTTTGACCCATAGTATTGACGCCTAGACTTAGTATATAAGTGTGTGTTGAGACCTATGAAGGTACCGTGAAGTTATTTGTATTGAGCTTGCTCATAGGAGGTTGCCCCCTTGAAGTGGCCTGTGATCAATATAAAAACGATTCTGAGTTCTGTCATTTCTGTTATTTCGCATATTCTTATTAATTAATTGTTGCAGGTGCTTTACAGAGAAGATGAGTAATGCTTATGAGGGAAGATATTTTGACTTTCTTTAGTATTCCTTCAGCTTTCTTCTTTTCAATCAACCTGTTAAGGCCTTCAATAATTAGAAGAAAGAGAAAAGGGGCTAATGAGCATCCATGCCTAAGATCCCTCAAGCTCTAAAAAGTCTTTGTAGAAACTGCATTTACTAGGACAACAAAAATTGCAGATACAACACATGCCATAATCCAGTTCGTTGCTTCAAGTCTAAGACCAAACTTAAGAAGAACCAATCTGAGAAATACCAATTTACATAATCATAGGTTGTAACCATATCAAACTTTAAAAACATTCATGAGCCACCACAATGTGAGCCATAATTGGACTATTATCAAGAAAGCCAAATTGTTCTTTAGAAATAAATTTTGAGAGCATAGGCTTGATTTTGTTAACTATTATCTTTGAAATAATTTTTTTGGACCAGATTATATAATGAAATCGGCCTAAAGTCATTGAAAGATTCAAGTATAAAACATTTAGGGATCAATGCTATAAAAGTGGCATTCATAGCCCCAACGACTCTCCCTTGAACCCTAGACTCATTTACTACAGTTAAAAGATCATGACCCATATTATAAAAAAAAACTCCAAAAACAACACCCATGCGGGCCTGGACTTTTTGATCTGGCAAAACCTAATAATTTCTTTTTTATTCCATAGACAAGGGATTTGTTATTCTCTTACCATCCTCCTTTGAAAAAAACCGAGGGTATCCCTGAGTAACTTGCATTTGTCTTACAATTGACATAAATAAGTTCTGGAAATGATTAACCACTTTTGTTTCCAATGACTTGTGATCAAACAGAAAACCCCCATCTGCACCATATAAGTTCTGCAATTTCAATGGATCACAACTGACATGGTTAATTAAGTCATTGATAGATGTTATATTAGTTGGTTATTTTCAGAACATAGCATATAGTTTGAGATAGTCAGTTGTGATCGTTGAAATTGCAGAACTGTTGCAATTACAATGTTTAGGATGAATTTAGAAAAAAAAAATAGACCAGAATAACAAAGTGATTTGATCCTATCAAAATGATAACGAACAATCAAATCTCTATGTTATCCTGGCCTATTTTCCCTTAAATTCAACCTAGACATTGTAACTTCAACAATTCTGCAATTTCAACAAATCACCACTGACATGGTTAATAGGTCATTGATACATGTTATCATTAGTTGGTTATTTTCATAACACAGCATATAGTCTAAGACAATCAATTGTGATCGTTGAAATTGCAGAACTGCTGAAATTACAATGTCTAGGATGAATTTAGAAAAAATAGGCCAAAATAATAGGGTGATATATATCAAAAAGATAACGGACAATCAAATCTCCTTGTTGTTCTGGCCCTATTTTCCCTAAATACAACCTGGACATTGTAATTTCAGGGATTTCAACAAATCACAACTGATATGGTTAATTAGGCCATTGATACATGTTATCATTAGTTGGTTATTTTCACAACATAGAATATAGTCTAAGATGGTCAGTTATGATCGTTGAAATGGCAAACCTGTTGAAATTACAATGCCTAGGATGAACTTAGAAAAAAATAGGCCAGAATAGCAGGGTTATTTGATGGCCCGTTATCCGATATATCAAAATGACTAACAGACGATCAGATCTCCTCCTGTTATTTTGGCTTATTTTCCCTAAATTCAACCTGGACATTGTAATTTCAACAATTCTGCAATTTCATCGGATCACAACTGACATGGTTAATTAGGTCAATGATACATGTTATCATTAGTTGGTTATTTTCAGAACATAGCATATAGTCTAAGACGATCACAACTAACATGGTTAATTAGGCCAATGATCCATGTTATCATTGGTTGGTTATTTTCAAAACAAAATTGCAGAACTGCTAACATTACAATGTCTAGGATAAATTTAGAAAAAAATAGGCCAAAATGACTGGGTGATTTGATTGCCCATTATCCTATATATCAAAATGGAAGATCAAATCTCTTTGTTACTCTGGGCTATTTTCCCCTAAATTCAACCTGGACAATGTAATTGCAGTAATTCTGCAATTTCAATAGATCACAACTGATAGTCTTAGACTATATACTATCTTTATGAAACTACCTAGATGGTCAACATCATTATTTGAACAATAGAAATGATGCTTTCAGCACTTCATATACCAAATTTCAAAGGATGCAAGACGATTTGAAAACCATGTATTACACACCATAAATCACTGGCGTTTCTTCTCATATAACTTCTTAGAAGAATAAAGGTTCCAACCACACAAAATACCTTTCTTATATAGGCATACAAGCACTCTTAAAAACTTACAGACCTTTCCGTCTTGAAAACTCAGAATATTCCTCATTTACGATGCCACCACACCATCGTTCATATTTTGACTGTTTGTAGTCAAATCAACTAATTCATTCATAAAGTCCACAGGTCCACATACCTCAAGCTACTACAAAGGGAAGGACCTGGAATGATTGAAGATCTTTATTCACTACCCAGGGCTTCATACACTCATTTACTGTCACTCTCCATCTCTACTCCCCTCTAACCAATGATCACATCCATTTCCTCCTATACATTCAATGTAGGGACAGCTAATCAACAAATGACCTATCGACTCTATAGCCTGCTTGGATAGAACACAACGATCTAGCCGTTCTGTGCATCTTCTTTGGGGATCCTCCCAAGCTATGCTCTGTTTCTTCAACAGAAGCCACATATAAAAACCTTTGATTTGAGTGGGGTTGTCATCTTAGAACCTTTGATGATATATCATATTCCATAGAACTTCTAGTGTTAAACCTCTCATTACTCATATTCTACTCTTTTGGCCTCCATTATTGTTCTACTTGAACCTTCAATCATAATTAGAAAAAGAAAAGGTCCTAAAAGATAACATTGCATTACTCCTCTAGAAGGCTTGAATAACCTTGATGCTGACTTGAGTGGAGTTGTCATCTTCCATAGAACCTTTGATGATGTGTCATATTCCATAGAACTTCTAGTGTTAAACCTCTCATTACTCATATTCTTTTGGCCTCCATTATTGTTCGACTTAAACCTTCAATCATAATTAAAAAAAAAAAATCCCAAAAGATCACATTGCATTACTCCTCTGGAAGGCTTGAATAACCTTGATGCTGAAAAACTTTAGACCCCATCCCATTATCCAGTTCATCATTTATAGACAGAAATCAAAATAATCTTCAAATACATCCAATTAGATATATCGGATGCCTTGGACAAATTCAAGTTCGTGACCATTGCATTCAATCTCTGTGTTTTAATCGAGGGAAATCCTTCCTGTGCCACGCTATAGCTTCATGAGCATGAAGCAACCCAACCTGTACCACCCTGTAGCTTCAAGGGCATATAGGTGTAATCTAATAGATGTAACTTTGCAATTATCTTTTAAATACAATTACGAAGAGCAACGGGCGAAAATCATCAAAATAAGAGGGGACATCCTTTCGAATCCTTTCGAGGAATTAGCATTAGAAAAGTGGAATTACAATATTCCAATATTTATGGGATAAGTGTAATCCTTCTCCATTAAATAAGGCATTAATTATATATACATAAGAAATTGAAAAACATTCGCATTAATTATATATACATATGAGAAATTGTAAAACATTCTATACCGGAGAGGACAAGTAAAGGTTTCGAACTTCGAAGATTTTGATCCTATACATGATACATACAAAATTCTTTTTAATTGATAATAAATATAAAATTTAAATGAGGTTAAGCTAATATTCAATTTGTATTAATATATACTGACGTGTGCTCCATATCTTCCATAATGATGGCCGTATATTGAGAATAAAAGTTCTTTATTACACTGGTGAAAAATAAAAGTGAACGTATGCCAAGTCAGAAAACATGTATTTACCAAATAAATTCAATGCCCATAATACTCGAGAAGCATTAACCAGAAATTAGGCCAAACAATATCTTCTGGACGAAATTGGGATGTTTATTTTTCCCTGGAGAATTCATATCTTCATATCATTTTTCCTGTGAGAAGTAAAGTATTCTCAAACCTCAAACTTATGAGGCAAAGGAAAGGGCTGAACCTTTTAGTATTAAGGTTATCCATTCCAAACCCGATTTTCTTCTGGGACAAATTGGGACGCTTATGTTTTCCTGTAGAATTCATATCTTCATATCATTTTTTCCTTGGGAGGAGTAAAGTATTCCAAATCCTCAAACTTGCTAGATAGGCAAAGGAAAGGACTGAAGTTTTTAATATGAAGGTTATCCATTGCAAATACAAGTTCAATCTCTTCACAGCGAATTACAAATTCGGGTCAGCCATTAGGCATTTATAAGCAAATATATCAAACTATAACCAATCACACCTAGAAACCTATCTCAGCACCAGGATCTCAGACTATCCTATTAAAAGAACTTATTAAAATTAGGCGAAAATTTGAATCTAACATGGAAGTAACACCCTGTTAAACAAAAATAAAAAACAATAAGCTTACCATTGGGCTCCTTTCTGCAAAAGCTAGAGGCCGAGGGATTCGACACTGAATATTGTACCCCTAAAGCCATCCCGCTTCAGAAACACCTTAGTATGCTTTCTCAAACGTTATTCATTATCTAAATCAAGAAACAAACGGTATTATCAAACTCGCAAGAGATAAAAATTTCGGAGAAGAGGGAAATGTGGCAAATTGTTCGAGGCTCGTTACGAATTGAGCATCGTATGAGCACGGAGATTTGCTTCATCGATATTGCCACCTCTCAAAAGCAAACCATGCCATTGTCAATAGACCGGCCAGTTCGCTCTGCAAAGGGGCTTTAACAAAAACACATCACATTCACAACTACAATGGTCGCCGGATAAGATCCGGCCTGCAAACGATTTACAGGAACTCGGGCAGATACAGAATTGTGAGACCACAATATATCAAATCTCAGATACAGCGTTACAAATGCAGAAACATACACAAAAGACCTTGGTGGTCCTTGAGATAAATATAGTTCAAACTTCAATTTTCGTTCCTATCGACCCAAACCCTAACCCTAACCCTAACTTATTATTCAACCTTTTCCTTTAAAAAATAAAATAAAATAAGACAAGTGTGTTTGATTAAATTGGATTGAGTTTGGTATTGTGAATATTTGAAAGGATTTAGTTCACTTAAATACTACATGTCAACATAACATTTTTATTGCATTATGTTACATTAATATGCTTAATAATGATTATTATCCTAGGGTTTAAAGTAGTTGAAGAAATATTCCCAAGTCTATATAAAGTAGTAAAAAATGTTTGATAGTTATGCTTGGCAAAAGTTTAAGAGGGTGTACTAAAAAACCAAATTAAACTATTTCTTAATTAAATTGCCTTGACAAAGTGATCTTGTTGGTTTGAACTTTGTACTCGTAAACTAAGTAGTGAAAGTTAAATGATCTCTTTTACTTGATTTCCCTATCAATGCAAAGCATGGTTGTAGTCTAAGGTAACCTCTTATGGGATGCCATCCTTTTTATGCAATATTTTTCTAGTATTGAAAGCCACAACTAGAAATCATGATTCAATTGTTTTTTTTTCTACTGGAAACGCATGGCAATATGCATTTCAATTGTTTTTGTTTGTCAATCCCATTTGGGGTCTGCAACTCCTTACCTACTTGCACGATACTTAGGGTTATCCCTTATCTAGCAAAGGAAGCACCTTACCTACCTCCTAGAGAACAAAGACAAGTGAGCTTACCTACTTTTGATGGTTTAGACTCTTAGTTGACATATTGTATATGTTTATGTAAACAGTAAATTGAATTTTAGAGAGAACTTCAATTCGTTATATAATGAAATACTCATAGTTTGCATTGAAATTTCATCTATCCAAACTTGAAATTTCACAATAACCATTGTCTATAGAATGTTTTTCAATAATAGTAAATTTTTATAGATCTCAATGTATGTAGCATATCAAAGGGTTTACAACCTTGTAGAATGGAGAAAGAGCATGTTGGTTAGAATAAAAACAAAGCCACAATAATTTTACAAAGAGTACTTCGCTTCAATGGGAGAGAGTACTTTTTCAAATTGTATTATGGGGGTTTGCAAAGGGCTTCCACTTTACAGTTTGGAATGGCCCTTCATAGGTAGGAACCTTGAGTTCATTTCATGTTGGGTACTCAACTTCATCTTGGTTTTTCATGCATGCATGCATTCCATGCAACAATCTATGCATCCATGCATTGGTAGTTGAGTCTCCTAGAACCTAGTCCTTAATTTAGACCCCAACTTAACTTTGGTCATCATTAGCCCTCTTATCCACTCAGAGCGCCTTGGTTACATCACTAAAGTCCAAAGGCGCCCTTATGCATGATTTTAGGAGTCAGTACAGTCAATTCCATGATTTAGGGTGCCTTGTCCCCTTGATTACTCAGTTAACTAACAGTTACACCTAATTTCACTACTACTGAGTGTAGGAGCACCTATTTTGACCACTACAAGTTAGTATTGTGCCTCCTTGGAGTCTCATCCCCTAATTTATAGCCCCAATGACTCAGTCATGCGCTAGTCCACCCCAGTTGACTAGCCATTCACCATCGGTGGCCACTAGACCTTATCAGGAGATGGTTCCAATGCAAACTAAGCCTGCCACTTGTGTGGATTCCAACTACCTCTTTGGGCTCATGAATTTATCCTTTGGAGATGTATTATTTATGTACACATTTTACTGAATAATAGAGGTAATGGAAGTTTTTCCAATTGTTCTTCATTCTCTTGTGTTGTAACACAATTTTTTCTTCTCTGTTTTTTACTTCTCAATTATTTTGATCTCTATTAGACTTAGTGTAAATTTTATCTTTGTCTCTAGATCTATGTGAGAATCTCACAAAATCTCACATGGTATCAGAGCTTTGCTGAGCAAAGTAATCTTCCGAGAAGTTTTTCATATCTTTTTTGTGCAGGTAATCTACAACAGCTTCCATGAATTTAAAAGCAGTTCCTCCTCTCTCTCCATTCAACTATGATGAGTGGAAACCAAAGATGATAACATATCTAAAGAGACAAGGTCTTTTTGATATGTGTATTGGTGTTATGAGATATTTTGCTTCCTATGAAGAGGAAAATGATTGGCTAAATGACTGTGACAGAGCCTATGGAGCAATGTGTATTGTTATGTCTCCTAGTATTCGCTACCTCATTGATACTTATGAATATCCAAGTGATCTATGGACCAATTTGGATATAGAATTTGGAAAACAAAAGGAAGAGGATCATGCTAGACATTTGGAGAACAAGCCTAGTGATACCTCCTCAAGTGTTCTCTCTGATTATGTCTCGACCTCAAGGATCTCTCATGATGAAGTTGTTCAAGATGAAGAAGAAGTTGCAGATTCAACACATAAAGTTCATTTTGAAGACATTCCTTCCTCTGTTGCTCTAGAAGTTGAAGATAGTTTTGAATTGTCCCCTTCCCATGTAGCTGATGTAGATGAAAGTAATACATGAAGCTGATCATTTTGGAGAGATTATCCATTCCTCACTCATGTTCTCAATGTCTTCTATTTTGCATTCTGAGCAAGATATGTCAGTTACTACTTTAGAGGTTGAAGAGAGTTTCGAATTCTCTACTTCCCATGAGCTTACTGATGTGCAATATTGTGATCTATTGGATGTTTTGGAGGCTAGATCAATCTTTTGAGCTGCTGCATATGCTCTTCTTGGTTCTGTGCCTCCACCCTATTCCATAATCATCAAATGCACACTTCCTCAAGCTGCAAATGAAGTTGGAGACATTTTGCATTCACTTGGACACTTGCTCCTCTCACTTGGAGTTGATTTGAAGTCCAAGCCACCACCATCATGTCATGGCTCATTTGGTTCTAATCTCACCTACGTTGGTTCAAAGGAGATATCAAAGAACCATCTACACATTCCTGGATTTGATCCTACCTCAGTTGGTTAGAATTTCAAGTTCCAAGATGATCTTCATATTTGTGGATTTGTTCTCACCATGTTTGGTATGAAGAGCAAGTCCAGAGAGCCTTTAGATTCGCTTGCATCCATTTAAAGAGAGTTCAAGAACGTGTTTTTGGAGCATGATCCACTTCTTCCCAAGAGGAAGATACCTCCAGACATTGATTCAAGCATCACACCTACTGGAGTTTGGAGCAGTTAATTTTTTGGTGTGCTCCATGTCCATCTTGAGGGGGGGTTTTGTTCCCATGGGGTTTTCCCTCTTTCCTCACTTAAATGGACTAATAAATTTGTAAAGGGTGACCAACCTTGGTCTCAGTTACTAGGGCCTTATTTCTTATCTTTCCTCACATATTCAGTCTTAAGGTGGGGTGTTGGAATATTCTAACCATCTCATCTTGGTTTTGCATGCATGCATGCATTCCATGCAGCACTCCATGCATCCATGCATTGGTAGTTGAGTCTCCTAGCACCTAGTCCTTAATTAGGCCCCCTAGAGCTTAAATTTGGTCATCATTATCCCTCTTATCCACTCAGAGCACCTTGGTTACATCACTAAAGTCCAAAGGTAGCCTTGTGCATGATTTTAGGAGTCAGTACAGTCAATTCCATGATTTAGGACGCCTTATCCCTTTGATTACTTAGTTAACTGACTGTTACACCTAGTTTCACTGCTACTGAGTGTAGGAGCGCCTATTTTGAACACTACAAGTCAGTATTGCACCTACTTGGATTCGCATCCCCTAACTTCTAGCCCCAGTGACTCAGTCATGCACCAGCCCACCTCGGTTGACTAGCCATTCATCATTGGTAGCCACTGGACCTTATCGGGAGATGGTTCCAATGCAAACTAAGACTGCCACTTGTGTGGATTCCAACTGCCTCTTTGGGCTCACGAATTTCTCCTTTAGAGATGTATTATTTATGTACACATTTTACTGAATAATAGAGGTAATGGAAGTTTTTCCGATTGTTCTTCATTCTCTTGCGTTGTAACACAATTTTTTCTTCCTTATTTTTCCCTGCTCAATTCTTTTGATCTCTGTTACACTTGGTGTGAATTTTATCTGTCTCTAGATATCTGTGAGAATCTCACAAAATCTCACATCTCACATACAAGAATTGTCAACTATATGTTAGTATATAATGCACCTCTAACTAATTAATGCTTTGCATCTCTGAATCATCTTGAGCAATGTCGATATATCATGAGCTTTGATGATGAATTATTGCTATTGAAGGCTATAATACTTTGATCATAAGACTCCTATTTCTTTTGCTTGTATTGGAATATTACAAAGAATAGAAGAATGATAATTATGCTTTCCCAATTGGACCTAGCTGACCCATTGCATATGATTAGTAATTTTACAACTCTAAGAGTTTTAACATCTTCGATAGATCAAGAGACTAATATGTTAGAGAGAACTTCAATTCACTAGATAATGAAATACTCATGCTTTGGAACTGAAGTTTCATCTATGCAAACTTGAAATTTCAAAATACTCATTGTTTATATGCCGTTTTTCAATAATAGTATCTTTTTGCATATCTTAACTTATGCAACAAATTGAAGCATTTACAACTCTAAATATTTGTAGTATTATAAATGTTGTTTAGGTATAAACTTACGTAACAAATTTAAGGGTTTGCAACTTTGTAGAATTGAGAGGAGCATTTTGGTTAGAATGAATAAAAAAATTACAGACCACTTTGCCTCATTTGGAGAGAGTACTTTGTCATTTTATATTCAGAGGATTTCCAAGAATTTAAAAGAAATTCTTTCCTTTTTTAAGTATGAGCAATGAATTCTGTTTTCGATATTTGAGTTGTGCATGTGTGTTTATATGGTATGTACCTTACATAGAAAGCTTCAGTTTATTTGACAAAATATGTGTTTATAAATATGTCATAGAAAAGTAGCATTCATCCTAGATGGTTCTTAGAGCACCCGCTATAAATGAGGATTGTGGTAAAATTTTATCCATGTATTTACCCTTCATTTGTGTATACAACATAATATACTCAATAAATTCCAACATTGCCAAGTCAATTTATTCAAACAAAAATAAATGGAACCTTTGACATAATTTTGTTTAGGTGTTTTTTTGGGGGCGAGGAGGAAAATATGCCCTTTGGCTTGAAAGAAAAGACCAGGCTTTGGATCCTCCATGATTGGGTTTATACCTTCTCTTCGACATTTACATTTGTGGTTGGGTGATTGTATGGTGTTAGGATTTGTACTAGGAGGCATTGCATTAGGCACATGTGCAAATGTGCAATATATACCCTTTGGTTTTCCTTTCTTGTAAGTGTTGGGTATGTGTTATATTCTTTGCATGTGGGTTGCGCCAAAGTCAAATACTCCCTGGTGTAGTGATTTCATATGTGTCAGGCATGTCGAGGGAATTGCAAGGAGAGTGGAAACCCCCCATGCCGAGGGTTTAGGGTAGTGCCTAGGAAAAAAATGGGTTGTTTTTTAACTTGTCGACCCAATACATAATTAATACCAATTAAGGGATTGGGGTTTTAATCTATTATAGGTTAATGGATTAGGGTTTTGGATGCTACATAGAACCTAAATATTTTATTGTGAATGATTAAATGAATATAATGTGAAAGAGAGAAGTGTGGCTCTAAGTTTTGTTGGTTTTTCCAATTAAGGGTCTCCAAGGTAAATCTATGTGTATTATGTGCGTACCATTGTTTAATTTATGTTTTGCTTCAGAATATGTATGCATTGTTTCACTTTAGAGGTTTAAAACTTACATTTAGTATTAGTGCTCGATTTAGCTTCAAGGGGGTGCCTTTGTTACTAAGTGTTCAACTCATTTTTTTATAGAGCAAATTTATCTTAGGTATGTGATAAACCTACGTTCAGTGGGACCTTCACGATGGTGATTCATGTGTTGAAAGAGGATGGTGAGCAAATCTAGAATCAAGATTGAGAAATTTAATGATCAGATCTTTGAGCTATGGAAGCTTACGATGGAAGATCTTCTTGTATATTGAGAATGGTGGGTTGTTGTGGATCTAGGTACACAACCTATTTCTATGGTGAAAGAAGACAGTGAGAAGTTGGAATGAAAGACGAGAAGTATGATTTAACCTTTCCTATTAGATTAAATGTTGATGAAGGTCTATGGAGAAGACAACGCAAAGAAGTTGTGGAATAAGTTAGGGATTTTGTATCAATCAAAGTCCCTAGTAAACAAGCTATTTCTTTGAAAGAAGTTGTATCATCTTAGAATGGATGATGGTGACTCGGTGACAAATCATCTGAATGTATTTAATACTCTAGTAAGTCAATTTTGTTTATGTTGGTATCAAGACGGAGGAAGAAGATAAGGGTATTACCTTGTTGTGTTCTGTGCCAGACTCTTGGGATAATCTAATTGTAGCAATTGGTGGTGTTACTCAATCCACATTAAAGTTTGAGGATATAGTGGCATCCATGTTATTTGAATAAATGACACTGCAAACCATGGATAGTAAAAGCATGGATGCCTTGTTTGTGAGAGGTTGTCCCCGCGACATAAATAAATAATCCCTTAGTTGTGGAGGGGGAGATCTAAATCTAAAGGTAGATCTAATTTAACGGGAAAATATGTGACGAAATGTTGGAAATGTGTTGAAAGTTGGGTATTATAAGAAGAATTGTAGATCTAAAAATGTTGATAAAGGGAAGGGATCTTGTGATGCCCCTTCCGTAGAGGTGAAGACCTCAGAAGAAGAGGATGGGATGAGTACCTAGATTCTACAAGGAACCATTTAGATTATGACATATGGATGATTGACTCAAGTGCTTATTTTCATATGACTCCTCATATGGAGTGGTTCAATGAATATGAGAAGGATAATGGAAGTGATGTTTTCTTAGAAGATGAATCGAAAACCATAATCATAGGGCATGGAAGAGTTAAGTTGTTGCTTAAGAATGGAAGGATTAGAAGTCTCCCTAGGGTTTTGCACATCCAGAGATGTCTAGAAACTTGATATCCATCAATAAGATGAGTGATGTAGGCATACAATCTGTGTTTGGAAAGAAACGTGCAAAATGGTTTTAGGAGCAATGGTCTTAATGAGGGGAGTCCGGAATGGAACTATGTACAAGTTGTTGGGAAGCACTATCGTCGATGGGCATAACAATTCCATTGTTCCTAAGGATGGAAATAAATAAGACACAATCCTTGTTGTCTCTACAGAAAAGGCAATGACATGACATCAAAGATTGGGATATATTAGAGAGAAGGGCCTTCGAGCATTACATGGTAAATGTATGGTTGAAGATATGTCTGATTGCACACTAGATTTTGGTTTATGTGAACATTGGATATATGGTAAATACATAATCAAATAAGATTCACATATGATACTACAAGAGAAGATGGAATTTTAGAGTTAATATCGAGTGATGTGTTTGGACTTATGCATGTTCCAGCATTAGGTAAATATGTGTATTATGTTTCATTCATAGATGACTTCTCAAGAAACAAAAGGATTTATTTCCTCTGAAATAAATTTGAGGTCTTTAATAAATTCAAAGAGTTTAAGGCTTTTGTAGAGAATCAAGCAAATAATAAAACAAAGGTGTTGAGGATAGATAATGGTGGAGATTTCTGTGGAAATGAATTCGAGGATTTATGAGTGTGGAATAAAAAGGAAAAAGAGTACTCCATACACAACTCAACATAATAGAGTTGTAGAAAGAATGAATAGGATGTTGATTGAAAAGGCAAGAAGCATGCTTAATGGTGTTGAGATAGGACAAGAATTATAGGCAGAAGCAATGGACATTGCATGCTACTTGGTAAATTGATCACCCACATGAGCATTGGTTGACAAAATTCCACATAAAGCATGGACTGGTAAGAAACCCTCTCTTAAACATCCGAGAGTTTTTGGGTGTGATGTTTATATACATGTTCCAAAGGAAAAAAATGAGTAATATGGATAATAAAGATGAAAAGTATATCTTTATTAGTTATAAAGATGGTGTGAAAAGTTTTACATTGTTTACAATTAGGTTTTTGTTTTTAGAGAGGTTAAAGATGTTCATAAACATGAAGTCCTACCAAGGGAAAAGGAACCAAAGAAAATAGAGTTTGAGTTGGAGGATGACAAATCTGACTCAATAGAACAAGATAAATCGAGAAGAAGAAGAACCTCATACTCCAATTTTGATATGGCCATCTCAAAAAAGAAGGCAACTAGAAAGGTATTCTACACCTGATTTTTGTTGTAGTCTTGCTTTAACTATTAATGATGAGGATCCTAGATCTATTAAGGAAGTAGTTAATTCAAAGGATACTAAACTCTGGAAGAAGGCCATGATTGAATAAATGGATGCCTTGGATAAAAATGAAGTTTGCGATACAGTTGAGTTGCCAGCGAGAAGAAAAATGGTTGGTAGAAAATGGTTGTTTAAGCAAAAGTTGATTGTAGAAGGTAAATTGGAGAATTATAAATCCCACTTAGTAGCAAAAGGATATTCTCAAGTAGAGGGAATTGATTTTGGTAAAAAAAAATCTCTCATTGCTAAAGTAACTTCTATGAGTTTCCTTTTGCCTATTGTTGTTACTTTTGACCTTAAAGTAGAGCCTTTGTAATGAAGGGAAGGGAAGAGCTAATTGCAATCTAAAGAAGTAGGATGTGGTACCAAAATTTTGACAGATACATCCTTGGATTGGGTTTTGTGAGAACCAAGGTTGATTAATGTGTATATGCCAAGCAGGTTGGTGACCACTTCATTAATATAGTGTTGCACGTCGTTGAAAAGTTTATCAGAAACATCATGAATGCCATCAAGGAGGTGAACCGTAGTTATATTGTATCTATCCTCCAAATTTGACATGAAGGATTTCAGTGTTGCTAACTTCATATTGGGCATGGAGATTAAAATACATTGTGTTAACGCAAAAATCTCATTGGATTAGAGAAAATATGTTGAGATGATATTGCAGAGGTTTAATATCCAAGAATGTAAATAGGTAAAGACCCCTATTCCTGTAGGTGTAAAGTCATATGCAAATCAGTGTCCTAAGACACAGGAAGAGGAAGACAACATGTCACAAGTTCCCTATGTTAGTATTGTTGGTAGTTTTATGTATGTAATGGTATGTACTAAATTGAAAAGTGACTATGCAGTGGGAATTTTGAGCAAATATATGTCAAAATCAGGGAAGGAACACTAGACAATTGTAAAGAGGGTCTTAAGGTATTTGTGTGGCACTATAGATTATGAAATTTTCTACCAAGGAAGACGTAGACCAGATAGAGTGATAGAGTATAGGGTTTTGTTGATGCAGTCTTGGCTAGTGATCTTGATCACATAAGATATACAAGTGCTTATGTGTTTATCCTATTTGGAGGAGCTATCAGTTGGATGTTAGCAAGAGACAAGTCATAGTTGCACTCTCAACTACAAAAGTTGAATACATGGTGGCCACCCATGTAAATAAAGAAGTTGTATGGTTGCAGAGATTGTGTTCAGGTATGGGGTTTGTACAATAAGTTGTAAGGTTACGTTGTGATAGTTAGAGTGCAATCTCTTGGCAAATAACCATGCTTATCATTATAAAACAGAGCATATTGATGTGTAGTACCACTTTGAGAGATATGGTTGAATACAATATGATGCAAGGGCATCAATGCTAAGTCAACAATGTGATTGCATGTTCACATGTTGTGGCTAGCAGGAAGACGAGCTGTCATGAAGGGAATTCATTTTGTTAAGTAATTTGAAATATTTGCAAGTGTGTATCCAAATAGTGCGTTGTCAATTTTTGAGAAGGTAGATCATAGTGGCGAGTTGATGCTCCCTGCATGGAGATCAAGCCAGTTAGCCAGTTAGTTGAATAATGATAGTGACTCCTTCAGTGATGGAGAGAGTGAGGTTGTTAGTTTTTTTTATTGTTTGTCCATTCTGTTTTGGGGAGCCGAATGGATAAAAAGGGGAGAGCTGAATGAGAAGGGGGTTGGTCGTTTTGGTTGGGATGAAAATTTTCTAGCTATCCGTTAGTACAATTAGAAGTTCTGTGTATTCGATCGGATTACTGTACATCTTGAATGAAGAATGATCTGAGATTCTGTCAGGTAGAGTTGTGTGCAATTGTTGGCCGATTTCTGTGTGAATGAGTCTCTATTTCGTATCTGTGTGATTCCCATGTGCAGTTAAGAAACCCAAATTGTTTGCAGACTGACAGCCGTTAAGTAGCTTAAGTAAATTTCTTGTTTGTATTTAATTTCACTTAGATCCAGATGAGGGTCGAGCTGGATTGATAAATTCCTTGATCAATCGGCCAAGAGAACGTCGAGTAACAGAGTCGCTTTAGTTAGCAGAAGTTGAACAACTAAGATCAAAGCCGAAAAGGATATCAACGATGGGGAAAGAATCCAGAAAGTAAACATGTGTCGAAAGCAAATCCGCAAGTCGATTCAAAGTGTTCCACATTGATCGTAGATCAACGACTGAGATCAGATCCGCAAAGGATCGATGGCTGAGACAGTGTTCCGCGAAAGGAAAGGGCCCAGGAGTTAATGACTCGAGTTGCGGAAACCGCATTGCGGAAGAGTCTTTGCGGAAAGCTCTTTCAAGAAAACACGAAAGGCGCACCCGCAATCCACAGGCTGCGAAAGTCGTGTTGTGGGAAGGCCATTGCAGAAGGCACTGTAATTGCGGAAGGAATTTGTTTCCGCAAGACTATTGCAGAAGGTCAATTTTGACTGTCAGAAGGTTGTGAAAATCCCAATTTGGAGAGAAGGGTTGCCATTGAGAAGGACCTAGCTAGTTTTCAGCTAAGTCTAGTGGTTCAATTTCAGGAATCACCCGATTTCCTAGGAAGGTGTGGGTTGGACGGGTTGTGGTCACCCCCCCTGCACCAATTTTGGTATCAGATTAGGCTTTACTCAGCGTAGCAAAAGAAATACATGGAGGTACGTGTAGGCCAAGCAAGAGATCGTGACAGAGGAAGACCAGCAACGAATGCAGAAGTCATGGAGGAAATGAGAGAAATGCGAGCACGTATGGAAGTTATGGATATAAGTAGACGAAGAGACCCAGAAGCAGGGGATGTGAGTGAACCTGAAGAAGGGGAACAAGTAGAAGAAGCAGCACCCATGTAAGAGACACCTGAGCTAAGATACTTTCGGTCAATTCTTGGAGCAACGTCGAGGCCAAAACCCGAGTTTCCTACCTATGAGGGAAGTCTCACTGCTGAACACCTTATTTATTGGATCAACGAGCTAGACAAGTACTTTGAGTATGATGAAGTTGAAGAGAACAAGAAGGTCAGGTTTGCACTGACGAGATTGAAAGGACATGCGTCCCTATGGTGGGATAGTGTGCAAGCTTAAAGGAGAAGGAAGAACAAACCATTGATAAAGAGTTAGGATAGGATGGTGGCTAAGATGAGAGACAAGTTCTTGCCCAAGGATTACCAGCTAATATTGTACAAACAAATGTAGAACCTCAGACAAAGATTACGGACTGTAAGAGAGTATATTGAAGAATTCTACAAGGTGAACCTAAGGGCAGGTTATGTGGAAGAATCAATAGAGAAGGCTGCTAGATATGTCAATGGTCTTAGGATGGAGATTCAAGATGAGATCAACATGATATCACCAAGAACAATGGAAGAGGCATACCAATGTGCCTTGAGAGCATAAGAAAAGTTATTGAGAAGGCAGAGTTTCAATAAGGGCAGAGGTTCAACTAGAGGAAGGGGGAAAACAGCTGGAAGAGGAAGGTTTACAGCCCAAGGAGGAGGACCCAGTAACTTAAATTAGCAGGAGCACCAAGGTAGAGGAGGTGACCCAAGAGGGAGAAGACCTTACCAAAGGGGTAGAGGTAGAGGAAGAGGCAGAGAAGCTGTCTACAGATGTTACAAATGTAACAAATTGGGGCACAGATCCTTTGAATGCCTAGAAAAGGAAGACATGGGACATAGAGGAGCCTATGTAGCTAAGAATTAGCAGCATCAAGAGTAGATTATAGTGGCCGAGAATATGCCAGAGAAGGGAGAGTCCTTGATGATGAACAAAGTCTTATTGAAACCTGAAAAGGAGGAAGTGGAACCAACTCAAAGGAAGGGGTTATTCAGGACCATGTGTAAAGTCAGAGGGAAGTGTTGCAAGATGGTAATTGACAGTGGGAGCACTGACAATCTTTTTTCCACAGATATGGTGGAGAAACTAAGTCTGAAGAGGACCAAACACCCTGTCCCATACAAAGTATCATGGTTGCATAAAGGACATCAAATCCTGGTAAGTGAACAATGTGAAGTTGATTTTCAAGTAGGCACATATAAGGAAAAGATTATATGTGATGTTATGCCCATGGATGTTTTCCATATTCTTCTAGGGAGACCATGGCAATTTGACAAAAGGGTAGTGCATGATAGGAGGAGGAATTGTCATAGTTTCGTGCAAGATGGGATAAAACATATTCTTCATCCTTTGCAAGGAGAGAGTTCAACAGAGTAGTAGACATCTAAAGTCCCGATGTTGATAGGGAAAGAGTATTTGCAACAAATTGATGAGAAGGAACTAAACTATGCTATGGTATGTAATCCTAGAGTGGTAGTGATGAAGACTAATATTACATATCTGCCTTAGGAGATTCAGGAGATGCTAGGAGATTTTAGTGACATTGTGGTACATGATTTACCCAATGAGTTGCCACCGAAGAGGGATATAAGTCACCATATTGATTTTATTCCTGGAGCAAGCTTACCAAACAAGGCAACATACAGATTGACACCTCAAGAGAATGAAGAAGTTAGAAGGCAAGTGCAAGGATTGTTAGACAAGGGATTGGTTCAGAAAAATATGAGTCCATGTGCAGTACCAACAATACTTACCCCAAAGAATGATGGTGAATGGAGGATGTGCCTGATTCCAGAGCAATTAAAAAGATTACCATCAGATACATATTTCCATTACCCGAGATGGATGACATGATGGATTGCTTGAGTGGAGCAACATGTTTTTCAAAATTAGATCTGAAGAGTGGATACCATTAGATCATAATTCGAGAAGGAGATGAGTGGAAGACAACCTTTAAGACAAATGATGGGTTGTATGAGTGGTTGGTTATGCCATTCGGACTGTCCAATGCACCAAGCACTTTCATGAGATTAATGAATGAAGTCTTGAGAGATTTCAAAGGTAAGTTTGTGATATTTTACCTTGATGACATTTTGATTTTCAGTAAAACAAAAAAAGAACATTTGAAGCATCTAAGATGTGTCTTAGAGAAACTGCAAAAGGAAAATTTCTTGGTGAATGTGAAGAAGTTTACATTTATGAAATCAGAACTAGTGTATTTGGGTTTTTTTATCTCCAAAGATGGATTGAAGATGGATCCAGAAAAGGTGCAAGCAATCATTGATTGGCCTTCACCTCAGAGCATTTTTTAGGTAAGAAGTTTCCATGGATTGGCAAGTTTTTATAAGAAGTTTATAAAGAATTTTAGTGGTATTTGTTCATCTATCATTGAGACAATTAGGAAGGATAAGCAACCATTTAAATGGACAACAGAGGCTGAAAGTAACTTTCAGTTCTTGAAGAAGAAGATTATTGAGCAACTAGTATTGAAATTACCAGATTTCAAACACCCTTTCCAAGTGAAATGTGATGCCAGTGGAGTAGCAATTGGAGTTGTACTCAGTCAGGAAGATAGACCTGTAGCATATTTCAGCGAGAAGTTGAATGATTCCAAATAGAAGTATTTATCTTATGACAAGGAATTCTATGCTATTGTCCAATCACTAAAGCATTGGAGATATTATCTGATGCCTATAGAGTTTGTTTTGTTTTCTGATAATCATGCATTGCAGTACATCATGCAACAACCTAAGTTGAATCAGAATCATGTCAAGTGGGTTGAGTTCATGCAAAACTTTACCTTCGTAATAAAGCACATAAGTGGGCAATCAAATTGAGTAGCTGATGCCTTAAGCAGGAGACAATTGATTGTGCAAGAAAATCAGATCCAAGTCTTGGGATTTGAGCACTTAAGAGGTTTGTATGAAACTAACAATGATTTTCAGGATGCATACAGAGTTTGTAATAATCCTGTGGAGGTGGACAGAGAGCCATGGATGGAGTATATGTTGCAAGATGGTTTACTCTTTAAAAACAGTAAACTTTGTATTCCCAAATGATCCATGAGAGAGAATTTGATACAGGAGAAACATAGTGGAGGAATGGCATGTCACTTTGGAAGTGATAAAACCTTTGGACAGTTGAGCCATTTTTATTTTTGGCCAAGGATGAGATCTGGAGTTGAGAGATTTGTGAGCATATGTAGCGTATGCCAGCATGCCAAGGGAAGAATCCAGAACACAGGATTATACACACCATTTCCTATTCCAACTAGGCCTTGGGATTCTGTGAGTATGGATTTCATTCTGGGTTTGCCAAAAACTCAAAAGGGAAATGATTATATTTTTGTATTTGTGGATATATTTACTAAGATGAAACATTTCATTCCATGTTATAAGACTAGTGATGCCACACACATTGCTAACTTGTTTTTCAATGAAGTTGTGAAGCTACATGGTTTACCTAAGAGCATTGTATTTGACAGAGACGTAAAGTTCACAGGTCATTTCTGGAGGACCTTGTGGAAGAATTTGGGTACCAAGTTGAACTTCAGTTCAACATATTACCACAGTCTGATGGCCAGACTGAGGTGGTAAATAGGAGTCTAGGTAAGATGTTGAGAAGTTTGATTGGAGATAATCCAAAGCAATGGGACAAAGTGCTAGATCAAGTAGAATTTACATATAATGACTCACCAAACCGAAGTACGGGAATGAGTCCATTCCAATTTCTATATGGAATGCATCCAAGAGGGGTGTGTGAGCTTCGTGATTTAGGCCAAATGGAGAAGAGGAGTGCAGATGGAGAAGAGTTTGCAGCAAGGATCAGTGAATTGCAAGAACAAGTTAAAGCAAGGTTGCAGCAGAGTAACAATAGTTACAAAACCTGAGCAGATTCCAAGAGAAGAGAGAAAAACTATGAGGTAGGAGATTTGGTTTTAGCACACCTGAGGAAAGAGAGATTTCCAAAAGGGGAGTATAACAAGCTGAAAATGAAAAAGATTGAACCCTGCAAAATACTCACAAAATTTTCAGCAAATGCCTATGAACTGGAAATGCCGACAGGGATTGGTATATCACCTATTTTTAGTGTTGCGGACCTGTATACTTATGTGACAGATGATATAGGACAAGTGCCAGAAGTGGAATACCTTCAGTGGCTAAAGAAGATGCCTATGGCCCAGCCATCATAAGTTGAGTCAATCTTGGATACTAGAGTGACAAAGAGTACCAGACAGAGAGACTACTTGGAATGCTTTATCAAATGGAAGGGACATCATGTAGAATATTCTACATGGATGAATGCTGAAGAATTGGAGACAAAGGGTTTCTCCATAGCTGATTTAGTGAACAGGGGTTCAGAATTTTAACCTTGGGAATCTGATGCAAGGGCATCAATGCTAAGTCAACAATGTGATTGCATTTTCACATGTTGTGGCTAGTAGGAAGACAAGCAGTCATGAAGGGAATCTGTTTTGTTAAGTAATTTGAAATATTAGCAAGGGTGTATATGAATAGTGCGTTGTTAATTTTTGAGAAGGTAGATCATAGTGGCGAGTTGATGCTCCCTGCGTGGAGATCAAGCCAGTTAGCCAGTTAGTTGAATAATGATAGTGACTCCTTCAGTGATGGAGAGAGTGAGGTTGTTAGTTTGTTTTGTTGTTCGACCATTCTATTTTGGGGAGCCGAATGGATAAAAAGGGGAGAGCTGAATGAGAAGGGGGTTGGTCTTTTTGGTTGGGATGAACATTTTCTAGTTATTTGTTAGTACAATTAGAAGTTTTGTGTCTTCAATCAGGTTACTGTACATCTTGAATGAAGAATGATCTGAGATTCGGTCAAGTAGAGCTGTGTGCAATTATTGGCCTGATTTCTGTGTGAATGAGTCTCTGTTTTGTATCTGTGTGATTCCCATGTGCAGTTAAGAAACCCAAATCGTTTGTAGACCGACCGTCGTTAAGTAGCTTAAGTAAATTTCTTGTTTGTATTTAATTTCCCTTAGATCCAAACGAGGGTCGAGCTGGATTGATAAATTCCTTGATCAATCGGCCAAGAGAACGTCGAGTAACATAGTCGCTTTAGTTAGTAGAAGTTGAACGGTTTAGATCAAAGTCGAAAAGGAGATCAACGACGGGGAAAGAATCCATCCAGTAAACGTGCGCCAGAGTTATAGAATCCACAAGTTGATTCAAATTGTTCCACGTTGATCGTAGATCAACGGCCGAGATCATATCCGCAAAGGATCGACGGCTGAGACAATGTCCGCGAAAGGAAAGGGCCTGGGAGTTAACGGATCGAGTTGCGGAAAGCTCTTTCAAGAAAACACGAAAGACGCACCCGCAATCCGCAATCCACAATCTGCAGGATGCAGAAAGGAGCGTGCAAAAAGGAAGTTGCGGAAGTCACGTTGCAGGAAGGCGATTGCGGAAGGCACTGTAATTGCGGAAGGAAGTTGTTTCTGCAAGACTGTTGCGGAAGGTCAATTCTGACTGTCATAAGGTTGCGGAAAGCGCAGTTTGGAGAGAAGGGCCACCATTGAGAAGGACCTAGCTGGTTTTTAGCTAAGTCTAGTGGTTCGATTTCAGGAATCACCCTATTTCCTGGGAAGGTGTGGGTTGGACAGGTTGTGGTCACCCCCCTTGCACCACAATAAGGTGTTACTGGAGAAGGTTGACACCTTGAAGAATGTTTTAGACTCGTTGATGAAGACTATTAGTATTGATAATTTCTCTTGGTGTAGAAAATATATGGGCATTTCTACCCTGAACTTGTGACCTTATCAATATGTAGCCGACTATTTTACAAGAAAACAACGAGTGGGAGAATGTTGGGTATGTGTTATATTATTTGCATGTGGTTTGCTCCAAATTTATATCCTCCTTGGAGTACTAATTGCATATGCATCAGGTACGCCAGGGAGGGTTTCATGGGGGGAAAAACTCCCCCCCCATGCCAAGGGTATGAGGCAACACCCTGAATTTTTTTAGTTTCTTTTGTGGTTTTCATCCCAATGTGTAATTTAATCCTTGTTAAGGGAATGTGGTTGTAATCTAATTCAAGTTACTAGATTAGGGTTTTGGATGATGTAGAGTGCCCAAATATTGTATTGTGAATGGATAAAGGAATACAATGAGAAAGAGAAAGATGCGACTCTAAGTTTTATTAGTTTTCATGTTTAATGGTTTCCAAGGTAAATCTATGTTTATTGTGTGTGCCATTGTTTAATTTATGTTTCAAGTCAAAATATGTATACATTGTTTCAATTTACAAGTCTAAAAATTACGTAAGGAATTACAACGATGGTTGTTCATTTCATGTGGGATCACTGCCCAAGATTCTCAAGTTTCTTTTGAAAACTAGAAAATATTGATTAGATATAGCTCAATTAAGGAGTGTTCAATCTTAGAAAGTATAAGTTTATCATTAATTTTATTATGCTCATTAGCTATATCATATTACTTTTTGTTAGATTAATTTGGTCCACCGTATTGAAATTTATGAGAAATCTTGTTTGAATGATTTTATTCTTATAAAAGAAAAAAATCCATTTCAAACTGGAGGTTCCCTGAATCTATTTGTTGTAATTTTAGTCTTAGAGTTGATTATGAAATATAAGTTACAACAACATATATTTAACTTCTTACAAACCGAATACATAAGATGGCCCAAGACATATCTATCCTTTTCCCTAGGGAAATGTCAAGCCTCTTCTACAATGAGGTTGCATTGAATGACCTCAAGCTATATCGGGGTTGGTAGAAAGGGTGAACTTAGTGTAGTTTAAATAAACCCATAGGAAATCCCGTTTAACATCTATAGCAATGGAAATTATTGTTTAAAGGGAAAAAGTGTCCCCAAAAAACACGTGAGTTCAAGATCCTTCTCATTGAGAACAGGGTCATAACCATACAACGCTTGTTTATTAAAACAACACACTATACCCTATACCTATCATTGAAAGGTCTGCATGTGATTTTCAAATATTTTTGAAATAATATGACATGTGCTTTACCAAGTTACATTTATGATATCCATGCCAAAGTATTCTATTTATCTGTCACTTGATGTTATTTTAGTATTTTGGTTCTCTACCACTTAATGTTTTCTTCATCCTCCTATGTCATTGTTATCACCAACTGATTAGAAATCCATGTATGGTTTTATACAATTACATGTTATGCAACTGTGGAAATGTTTTTTATACTACTTGTAGGAAAGTATTTAAAAGATCTGATCTTCCCTTCATTCATTATTGCATTAACTATTATTTATGTTGTCCACTATATGTTGGTTGCCCATTGTTGTGTTCCTACTTTTGGTTCTTTTGTCAATCTTGGAGATTTCCCCAAGTTTCCTTCACAGAACCTGATCTACCCCAATTATTTGGCTAGGGTTTGTATTTGCTAATGCCTTCACTAATATGATTTACATATTTACTTCACAATTATCAAGAAAATCCTCTAATCCCATTTCTTTCCACTGCCATTACTTCTTCTTGGAGTTTTTTTGTCCATTTTAAAAGGGTAAATAATAAGGAAAAGATGTACATATAAATAATTGTTTTGAATGAACATAATCCCAAAATTTAAAGTGATTGTGCTCAGTATTGAGACACTTTTCATACATATTGTATAACTAGTTTCATACCTACAAAATTTTCTCTTATATTAGTGAGAATTATTCAAAGTCAAAATGTACCTTATAGTCCTACTATCAACCTTGTACAAGAATTCATATTGTTAAATAAAGCTATCGATTATGAAAATCTTGTCTAACACCACAATTTTTTCTAAGTCTACAACAAGTAGCCAACATTCAACATTTTATTCAAACAAAAAGAAATAGAACCTTTCCCATAGCCTTGTTTAGGTGTTTTCTTTTTTAAAGGAATTGTGCCCTTTGTCCTCAAATAAAAGACCATGCTCTTGAACCTCCAATGTTGAATTTATTTCCTCTCTTCAATGTTTACATTTGTGGTTAGGTGCTTGTATGGTGCTAGGATTTGTACTATGAAGCATTGGATTAGGTACATTTGAAAATGTGCAATATCTAGCCTCCACTTTCCATATTTTCCAAGGAATTACCATGGATTTCACATGGGATCATTGAGCAAGATTTTCAAGCTTCTTTTAGAAACTAGGAAATACTAATTATCTATAGTCAGCTTAAGGAGTGTTCATCTTTTCGATAGCCCTTCCTGAGATGTCTATATGCTCCACAATGCTAACAATGATTTTAGTATCCTTGTAACATACATCTTGTTTTCTAAAGTTTCCTTTTGGAGTATTGTCACTTGTTTGCTTTATATTAAGCCATGTACAATCATCTCCTATCTATTCCTACTTATACTCTGAAAAAGATGATATAGGTAGGTTAGTCAAATCTTTGTTCATGAAAGTTTTCATTATGGTAAATGTTTATTTACTTGATGAGGAAGTTGCTATATGTGTTTTTGCTTATCACTCAATTTTTTTTGTTATGACATTATAAATTTTAAAAACTTTCATTTTAATGCCCATTTACAGTATATCATGACCATGATGCCATTATCAAATTACAATAGGGGAATTATGAGAGATTTCTCATCCTTGTTTGATAAATGATAGAATAACATTGTTGCAACTCGTAAATGAAACAATGTTAATGCGTATAAGCCATTCAAATTACAACCAATATCCTGCACATTTTTAAATACCATGAAAATTTAATCTACATCCTACGATCTATATAAGATATCCTTTTTATTTTTCTACATTCCATATAGCTTGTAGAAAAAATTAAAAAAATAAAATTACAAAATCTCTCTTACGATCCATGGAAATGGAGGTAAATAATCCATTATTTTTTGAATTCTTGATAATTCAAAGTAATACTCCCAAGTTTTTCTAAGAATGGCAAGTATGGCCCTAGGGAATGCACTTGCTTCACTACTTTTCTTACTCTCACTAAACAGTCAATACTCTCCATCCCCCCAAGGATCACCTACCTCAGCAAGTGAAAGTAAGGTAACGATGCCCCAAGGGGATTATGGCCCACAAAGAGTGACATTCCTTTCACATACATGTCGGGTCTCAACGATGACGATTCTACAAAAATTGCTTCCAACTAGCACCATGCATCACCCTTTTTTGAACCCACAGCATATGGTTGGAACAAACCACACAGATAACAAAACCTTGACTGACAACTTTACACTCCACAAACCTCGCCAAGGCTTCAATACCCCATTGGAAAGGATCAATTTTTAGAGTTCTATAACTATTCTATTTGTGATTTTTTGCGCACATCCCACCAAAATCTGTCAAACCACATTGAAAACAAACTATGCCGAAAAAAATCCCAAAAGAATATAATAGTTTGATAACTCCTCTATAACCTTTTCTTTCTTTACAAGCTACAAATAGATAAGAATGATCGCAACTCCCATAACCTTTTTAAATTAAACATGCTTATTAAAGAAAGGGCTAAGAGTATGCAACTACAAATATGTTACGAAATGATAATGAATGATTTATCTTTAACATTCAAATTTTTTTCCCTCTGAAAAGACCCATTTGTCCTTGAATGTTTCGAACTTTTATGGAGTTGTTCATTATTCACTAAAACAAAGCCTACCGAGGCCAAATCCAACTATCTACTTACTATTTACTTCACTTTCATTAAATGTAAATCCATTTTTTGAAAGCTATTCTACAATAGTTTTGCTTCCAACTACAAAGTCATTATAACACCTTGGAAAATCAATTAACCCTTTCATAAATTTATCCCAAACCGATACTTGGAGATGCATGTTATCCTGCAAAATATATATATTTGTGTGTTATTTTTTTATGCTATGTAGGTATGGAAAACAAAAATCACACCCTAATCAAATTTATACAACTTCCTTGGAGCAATACATCTTGGTGCATTGCAGGGGTGACATGCATGGGGGGAGAGTAATCAAGCATCTTTGAGGACGTACCATTATCAAATTCTCATGGGGTCTTGGTATAATGACCAATAACCAGGCGGAGGCTTTCACTCTCTTTGAAGGCACTAGGTTGGCTCTTTCGAACGGAATTCAAAGGATTAATATATGTTGATACTCCATGATTCTAATCAGGGCTATTGTCTATCAAAACATCGTGGGGGGGAACATTTATAAAGGTGTTATCTCATAGATACTAGCTCTTCTTTGCAAATCTGTGTTTCACATCAAGCGATGTCTCAATTCAGCTGCGGATTAACAAGCAAAGGAAGGATCTAGCCTAAGGAAAGGAAAAATTAATACTAATAGAGGCATTAAACCCATCCCTATCCTTTAAATGATATGAAGATGGTCATATCTTTATTTGGGGTTCAGTGGCCATGGGTTATTATATTCACCCATAACCAAGGATGTTGATGTGATCCCTCCACTTAATACAATGCTTGTGGAAATGTTTCATCAGACTTCGACATAATGGGTAAGGTTCATTTTTGCATGCAACTCTACAATTTCGACTAGACTTCATTTGGAAGCAGCAATATTATCCCAGAGAGAAAGCTTTGGGTTTACGTCCTTTCTCCGGTAGGTCCCCATGCCTTATCTTGTAGTGGTTTTTTATCTCTTAGTTCCTATACTTTTATAATTAGGGGAATTTCTATCATATGCCAGCTCAAGATTCATTCTTCCCTCGATTTTTCTGGATGGATTTTTGGAAACATTAAGAACTTTCCTGGGAACTCCATTTCTCCAACCAGTAAATTTTCAGTTTTATTTTATTTCCATAGCTAGCCTCAAATCTCCATTGCTTCCCCTATCTAGGATTTGGTTTTTTCTGCCTTCCCCCTGGTTTGTGATCTCTCCTATCCCACTTCCTGAAACCACCATCTGGCTCACTTTGTTTCTTTGGTATCTGGGTCTAGACACAGTTGTGGGTATCCTCATAGAAACTCCAGATTCATTGGTCTTCTCCCTCTCTTCATTCTGGATGAATTTGGTGGCCCAATTAATTTCTCTTCCCATTCTCAACAACAAGACCATACAAACATATGTGCACTCAGTCTAGGGTTGCATTGGAGGACAATGTGGGGAACACAAGCAAATTTGTTTTCTCCACCAAACAGACATTATTCCAGGGTCATAACGGTGGAACATAAATTCATCTACTTCAAAGAAATTTCCAGGTGGCAATTTTCTTATGGGTGCATGTGGGGTTTTAAGAAACGGGGTTGTCTATTCAGATTTGGGACCATCTTGTTCGCAAGGGCCCCATCTTGGTGAGATATAAAAAAAATCCTATTGCATCCATCATGCATCAACTATTATTAATAATAACAATTTAATCACCAGTATAATTTAAATAATACTAGTGTACATGTGCAAGGTATGTACGCATGGCCAATGTACACATAGCTTGTGTGTTTACTATAGAAAACCATCACCACCTCTAATGCATAGTTCCTAAATGATCATAACCACATGTGCAAGACCATAATCCAGTAAACAAAATGCTGTGAAATCTTACTAAGTCACAATGCATCAACGTTAATCAAACATTATACTCAAGTTTACCTTAATGAACGTACTAAACGATGATCTATAGGTGAAAGGAATCAAGTACAAACTAGAGTGGCATATCAAATCCCAAACTACATTCTTACTAATATGAATCATCCTTCCTTCCTAACCTACTTCCAACTTCCACTTCCTATTCGTTCCTCTACTACAATATCTTAGAGCAACAACTATATTGGCATAACCCTAGATTTAACCTGTAAGAGGAAGCATTGACTAAATCAACCTAACTTCCCCAATAGGAAACTAACAATCATCATCACATAACTTGGGGAGCATGGCTTAACATGATCCTCCCACGCCTCCAGGTTTTGGGATAAATGTTGGGAAATATATACACGCTTCCTAATGGAACTAAGGTCAATGTCCTAACAATAATCACATTATGTTTCTATTTTTGTTCCTAGAGTTGTGTCACTGAATGACCATTTTTGGAAACTTGGTTTCTTATGTAAACAAACACTAGCCCACATATCATAGCAATGTATTGAAGCAATAAATAAATCCACAAATTAATGCCTCATAGCTTATCCTTCCCCTTTTGATGTCCATGGCATCCAAGTAAATTTAAATTGCATGTATTTGTCTATCACTTAGCCCCTCTAACATGTGGGTTAGTCTCATACAAAACATAAGATCATGCATAATCTTTCATTGTTTCCAAGTAATTACCAATTTATCAACTATTAGTCAATATAAGAAAGCTAATATATTCATCACGTGCATCAGATCCATTTAATCACAGCGTACATTGGTATCCGCATACCTTATCATTCTATTTATTTTTGAATATTGGAAGCAAAGCACACAATTGTAATCATTAATAAGTTAAATGATAAACTCAAATCCTAACTGTTGCATATAGCTAGGTTCATAAATCCACACATAGTTTTTTTAGTCGATTTGAGTCCAACATATAATAATAAAAGAAATACAAATAGGTATTAATGTTGTTTAGCTATCAAATCAAAATATGGGATGTTACAACACTCTTGGCCAACAACGACATTGATTTGTTTCTAAATGGCTCTATCCAAATCCAACCATTGCTCCAAAGTATTGCAATCACCCTTGTTAGATAAGCAAAATCAACATTCACATGATTTTGCATTTCTATCTTCGACGCCATATGACAACACTAGACTCTACTTCTAGCTTCCCACAATACCCATGTGGAAGATGTATAACTACAGGAAGGCACTATCATCAAACTCACCAAATGTTCCCACAATTTATTTCACCATGCCATGTATGGTGCACTCTTCTTTTAATTGTTTTCACACATTCCTTGTCTCCCCCCCATCGTCCAACATGTTCTCATTTTTTCCTAACTACCTTCTTTGGAAAAGGGATATTAAATTGCTCGATATTGACGTTGTCGATCTCAAGGTCAATTGAATTAGGGACCCATCCCCTTTGTAATTTCTAGAAGAATGCACTTTTCAAAGTGGTTCCTCAATGAAATAGACCACCTGTTGGCCCGGTTTTGCAACCAGGCTTAGTGCTATGGGCACCTGCTAACTAGTAGCAGCAGTTTCAATAGAAATAAATAACAATCTAATCTAAACTAAACTAATCATGGATCTTATGCAAGAATCTAAGCAAATAATGTAAACATCTTAAAAAACAAGAACAAGAAAATATTTAAAGAATGAAATTGTATTGAAAAATGGGGGGCAAGCAAGTGCTTGCGATAATACCTTCAATGGTGAAGGTTGATGTTGAGCAACTCCCAAGATGAGTAGATCCAAGCTCCAAGAGGTCTCCTTCTCCAAGGTTGCTTCAATGGCTAAAATGCTCAAGGGAGATTTCAGCAGCATAAGGATGAGATAATGGATGGATCTGAAATGAGGAGCCCCTACCACCTTTTTATAGGTTTTGGTGGTGGGGAATACCATTTGTGGTTTTGTGGAAACCAAATGGTATTGACCAACATGGTTTAGGTACTTTTCCTTCCTTTTTCCTTTTTTGAATAAAAATAATATTTTAATTCCCTTTTTAATATTTTTGGGAATTTGGACCCTTTTTGAGGGTTTTTTATGCTTTTCAGGAAAAATAATCTTTTTTTTAATGGAAAAAGGGGTGTACTAAGGTCTTTTGGTGACCTTTTGTTGGTTTCAGAGGCTCAGATGGTGGAAAAGTGGACAAATGGGTCATGTGAATAAGGGAATGAGCTAGTGAGCACTTTTTAGGTGTTAACAGATTGCCCCCTGATGTGTGAGGGCAGGAGCTCATCGTATGGCCGATAGACATCATAGTTATTTTGTCTTTTTTCAGGAGTTTGGGAAGGAGAAGAGACCAATTGGAGACTGGAGCCACGGCCCTTGGAAGCTGCAAGAAACAAAAAATATTACATGGCCTCAATATGAATGAGGTATAATCTCTGATAATGGACGAGGCGGGCATTCCCATGCTCGTATCAAGACATATACATAACAATTAGTCCCAAGAAGGGGGATCTAAATACATAAAGAATCTACTTGTACACCATAATGGTCCAGGGGGGACATTATTTTGGGATGTACTCCTAATCATAACGGATCTCAATAACTGATACACTGGAATAACTGAGGAACTGTTGAAACTGAAGGTGTCCAACATCTGTAGGGACTGAAAGACTATGAGTCATCTCTGAGAAATAATGTAACTGTATACTCAAGGGAGTATGAAACTGGGGTACATCTGAATACTGTCGCCATGCGCAACCCGGATATCTGTAGAAAAAGTGTAACTGGTGTTATCCATAGGAAGACTCTCAAATGTGGAGGAATCAGGAGGTATCCGGGGTCTTCGACTAATAAGTGAAACGGACGAATACCCTGTGCGAGTCTCAGCGATGCGATCAAGGTGTTGAAGTCGAGCATGTGAGAAACAATCATTTGGAGAGGCACTGAAGATTCCTCTCGAAATGATTCGTAGGCACTCATCATAAATGGTGATGAGTCCAAGACACAGGGACCTCTAGGTCTATCCTCTGGAATCAATGTGGTTGTCGTCGACAGAGGGAGACCAGCAACTAACAAGGCAATGATGTTTCCTTGATAGGAGCACGAGGTGTAAAACTGAAGTGTTGTAGTACTGATGGTAGGACTAACATACTTGTGGAATGGGAAATAACTGGGTAAAAAACTGGGTAGACTCAAACTTCCTTTGTTCAGAGCATGATGAAATGGTTGACCTGGCAGCGTAGGGAACTGACTTGTAGTTGTGGGGATCATTGCTTTGACTGAATGGTATATATTGACTCTGGGGGGGAGGACTAGCTGATAGGTGCCGTCGGGGAATTATCAAGGTGACATGCTGCAGAATACTCTGAACAAAGGCGACCAAAATGGGGAAGCTGCCTGATGAGTAGATTTGATCTGTCGTGGCGCCAAGAGGCACCATTGATTCCTTTTTCGTAGTTTTAATGAGCTCCAAGAAGGGATAAAAGTGTGCTCTGAAATGGTATAGTCCTGTGGATTTTGTGAGCCCAGGACGGCTCATGCTCATGGTTGCTTTCATGTTTAGAGAGTCTGAAAATGGTAAGTGGACTCTATTGGTGTTTCTTTTTCGTAGGTTTAGTCTCCAAGGCCCGAAAAAGCATAAAATGACGCGGATGGAGAACTCTTCTAGCCGATGTGACTAGAGTATACCTTTTTCGTAATTAGTCTACAAGGTCCGGAAAAGGGGTAAACTTATACCAGGTAGACGCCCTTTCAGATACGTTTAACGAGCATGAAAGGAAGCAAGGTTGCTCGGCAATCTTTTCATTGTTTTTAGGAGTCAGAAAAGAGCTTAACAGAAACTCCCTAAGTGCCTTTTTCGTAAAAGGGGTTGCTCGGCCCGAAAAAAGGGGTAAAATTATACCGAACAAACATGGATTGATGAGGGCGAGAAAAGGTCTCAAGCATTGTCATCAGTGCGGAAAACTGGTTCCGGTGACATAAGGATTGTCGAAAACGGAGAACGGCCGATGTGGCACGCAAACCGAGGTTATGTGAGGGGCATGGAAAAAATGTTTGAAAAATCTAAAGGTGAGAGTGAGAAATGATCTCAAGCATCATCACGAGCGCGGAAAACTGAATCCGGTGATATATGGCACGTCCAAAATGGAGAACGGCCGATGTGGCACGCAAACCGAGGTGACGAGGGGGCATGGAAGAAATGCCCTGAAAATCAGGACGTGACAGCGAGAAATGATCTCAAGCATCATCACGAGCGCGGAAAACTGAATCCGGTGATATATGGCATGTCCAAAACGGAGAACGGCCGATGTGGCACGCAAACCGAGGCCACGAGAGAGGCCCTAAAAATGGTGAAAAATGGACCCCGTGAAAACGAAAAAAGCAAGGAACCTGCATGAAGTTCTCGCTGTGCTGATTCCAACGGTACCAACGGTTTGAGAAATGGACTTCGTATGATACCGTAATGGTTGTTGAAAAATTGGTGGAATTACTATAAATAGGGCGTGGGGCCCAAATCACTTGTCATTGTTACGTGCGAGTTTGATAGAGCTGTCAGAGCTTTTTCTCGATTTCCGGGAGATTTCACCGTTGGTTTTTGATTCAGCGAGTTGCAGGTAACTCTATTTGCCTTAGCCTTGTCAATTATGTCTTTTTTGTTTGGCGGCGGGCCCCCGAAGGCCGCGAAATTCCATGTTGACTCTCCAACGTGGAACCGCGCGGGTTTCGGGGCTGAACCCGCGATGAACCGCACGGGTTTTAGGCTGACAGTCGCGATGTTCATCGCGACTGTGAGGCTGGAACCCACGATGTTCATCGCGGGTTCATGGGGGATAGTCGCGATGTTCATCGCGACTGTCCGGCCAAAACCCGCGATGTTCATCGCGGGTTTTTGCATGGATCCCACGATGGTCATCGCGGCTTTTGGTGGAAAAGCCGCGATGGGCATCGCGGCTTTTTGTGTAAAAGCCGCGATGGGATTTTTTCATAAGAATTTTATGCTAGGGCTAAAAATTTCTTCTGTTTGCTGGCAGGATGTTGAGGAGACCACAGTCCTCGTGGCGGGAGCGAGAGATCGATGATGATCTCATGCTGAGGATTGAGACTGATGCAGGGGTGAGACAGACTCTGGCTATGAGCGGACTTTTGAAGTTCGCTCAGATCCCCCCTATTCGTTCAGTGAGACAGCTCCTGAACAAGCTCGTGAGTTGGTGGGTGCCGGCAGAGGGTGCATTCATCATTGGGGGTGAGAGGTTAGAGATTACTCTCACTGATGTCTATTTTTTGACTGGGTTGCCTCGCTTGGGTGAGGTGGGCGATATCTTGCCGAGGTTGCCTCCAGGTATAGATATGGAGGACCTGTTACAGACTTTTTGTGTTGATGATGTTGTTCTGCAGAACAACTCTATTAGTCTGCGATCCCTACGTGAGTGGGATATGCGAGCTGTTGGGGCCTGCGTTCTACGGATATTGGGTGCTGCTGCGCCACATCGTATGTCTGGGGGGCAGACGATGATGGTGGATTCTGTTCTTCAGGGTACTTATTATGCCCGGGGGCAGATGTTTCTGGCTGGAGTCCGGAGAGATCTGGACAAGGCCATTAGAGAGGGAGGCGAGTTTTGTTATGCCTCATTTTAAGTTGTTTTTTCTTCGAGCGGGTGCCGACCTTGCGGCCACGGGTACCCATTCGTGCTGGTCTTCCGAGTGAGCCTCGTATGATGAGATGGGGGCAGATGATGCCTCGTGGCGGTGGCGGTGTCCGTGGCTACTTCACGGAGGATTTTTATCAGCAGTGGGAGCAGATGCCTCTGGTGATTGAGGACTACCCCTACGCCGGCATGGATTACCGAGGTGACCCAGAGATGCCTCGTGCCCCAGGACAGGCCTGGAGTTTAGACGGTATGTTTAGTGTTTTATTTGATATTATATCATATGTTGTTTGATTTATCATTGTATAGTACGTGATGGCTTACTTGCTTTGTGCGTTTGTGGGTCCAGTGCCACCGCCTGACTACGTGGCTCGTCAGGGGCGGGCGATGGTGGTCGCCCATCCACCTGCAGCGGTACCTCCTCCGCGTGGTGGAGGATTTGCGGCTCGTGGGCGAGGGGTTGGCCCTCGCGATGACGCCATAGATGGTGTCAGATAGACCTTTGCCCGGATCCTAGCTGGACTCCCTGAGGATGGTTGGAGAGACCTGGATCGGGATATTTTGCAGGGTTGTTTCGGTGCGCCGCCTGAGTGGCAGTCGCTCCTATTGAGGACAGCGGTGTTCGTGGCGAGGCACAGGGATGGTAGACGAGATGATCCGGCAGGGCCGGCTCAGGGGAGGATACGTCTGCGGGATGATCCAGCGGGGCCGGCAGAGCGGAGAGTTCGGGCTCGCCATGACCCGGCGGGGCCAGCGGAGGAGGAGCCGAAGGAGGAGCCGGAGGATCCTAGGGATCCAGATGAGTAGATGATTGTATCTGCCCCCAAATGCTGATGAGCATATGGGGAAGCCTTTTTTGTATGACAGATGTATATTTATTTTTGTATATCGGGTGCTGAGGGCACCTATGACATGTTGACTATTTGGCTTATATATATATGTGGATATATATTTGGATATATTGTCGTGTATGCACGTGGATGCACCTTTGTATTTTGTATATGCCCGTGGAGGCACATGTTATGTACTTGGATGCAGTATGTTGGTTTATTTATGTATGCCCGTGGAGGCAGGTGTTATGCACGTGGATGCATTATTTTGTTATTTGTTTTTATGCCCGTGGAGGCACTGTTATGCACGTGGATGCATTTTGTTTATGGATATGCACGTGGATGCATTTTGTTTATGGATATGACATGATGTGACTGGTGTGCCAGTCGAGGACATTGTTGGCCATATTATCTGCTACACTATTGAGGTGTCTTGGGACATGTGTGAATGAAATGGATTCAAACTGTCTAACCATTTGTTTAGTGCACAGGAATTTTCTGAAAAGACAGGGATCGCGTACCTGGTAATCATTGTTGAGCTAGGAAACTAGGATTTGTGAGTCCAAGAAAACGTTGAGGTGACGGATGCTCATTTGGAGAGCAGCGGCCAGGAGACCGGTCACAGCATCGTATTCAGCTTGATTATTGGTAGCGGCACCTAAACATACTCCGTCAATGTGAATTAACTCATGTGAAGGGGAGTATATTACCCAAGCTGCGGAGGCGAGATTGGGAGACCAACGGCTTGCACCATCAGCGAAACCGACATGGCAGAGTGGAAGAGGCTCCATCTGTGGTCATGCAGAGAAAAACAAATATTTAGGTTTTTTGGATTTTTGTGAACAAAGAAAGTATGCCTATACTAAAATGGACGATGGTGTCCATCAAATTTTCATGGGTAAAATCGTTTAAGGTACAACCCGTTGCGTGGGTTGCGTAGGGGATTGCCTTCTGAATCGGTCAGAATGTATGCCCCCTGCCCGAGGCAGGTGTGTATGATGTAGGGGCCTTGCCACATAGACACGAATTTTCCCTTTCCGGTTTTATCATGAGCTTGATCGTAAGCGAGGACAAGGTCTCCCTCAGAAAAGGTTCTTGGGTGGACGTGTTTGTTGTAACTTAGTTTCGATCGTTGTTTAGGTGCTTCCATGTTTTGAATGGCTGTGCGCCGATCTTCATCGGCCTGCTCTAGGAGTAGTAAACGTTGCTCGATCGGGGAAGTGTCCGGTAGGAGTTCAACGGCGATATGTAAGGTTGGGATCTGGCACTCAATAGGGAGGACGGATTCGACACCGTGAACTAAATGGAAAGGGGTAAAACCGGTGGCGGTTTTGGTTGAGGTGCGGTAGGCCCATAGTGCCGGGAAGAGCATGTGGTGCCAATTGGATTTGTGCTTGTCTACAGTACGTTGGAGAATGGTCTTCAAAATTTTATTGATCGCTTCGACTTAGCCGTTTCCTTGGGGATAGTAAGCGGAAGAGAAATGGTGTTCAAATTTCAACATGGTTTATAATTCCTTCCAGACAGCATCTTCGAAGTGAGAGCCGTGGTCAGAGACTAGTTGCTTTGGCACTCCGAAACGAGCGATAACATGGTTGAAGAAAAACCGTGCTGTGGTGTCGGCTTTGCAATTATAGGTCGGCATGGCTTCTGCCCACTTGGTGAAATAATCTACAGCCACAACGATGTGTTTGTGACCGCCGGCTGACGTGGGGTTGCAGTCGAGGAAGTCGATGGCCCATTTGCAGAATGGTCCAACAGTGATGATTGGATGAAGGGGGGCGGGGAGGGTTCTTGCTTTGGGGGAAAATAGCTGGCAGTTCTGGCAATGCTTGACTGCGGTGATGCAATCAGTAAACAATGATGGCCAAAAATAACCGGCCCGAATGATTTTCTGGGCGGTGGCCATACCGGAGAAATGGCCTCCGCAGGCACCGCTATGACAATCATTGAGGACTTGTTCTGCCTCACTATGGGATAGGCAGCGGCATAAGATTGTATCAACGCCGAGTCGGTAAAGTACATCCCCTAACAAAAGGTATCGGGGGGCGTGGTGTCGTATGCGACGGCGTCCATCACGATCGATGTGTGGTCGAAATTTTTGCGTACGAAGGTAAGTCAAAATGTCTCCGTACCAAGGGTCGTCGGACGAAATGATGAAGATCTGCTAGTCAATCAGGTCCGTTTGGATAACGGGTGATGTTGAAGAGGATGGGAGGTCGGTGATGAGGTGAGCAAGCGCGAGGGCTTTGGTGCTTTTGGGAGTTCTGAAAGTGAGGTCATATTCCTGGAGGATAATGACCCATTTAGCGACACGACCTTGTAGGAGTCGCCGGGTTAGGAGATAGACCATAGGGTTGGAGTCGGCCACGACCGTGGTATGACTGAGTAGGATGTAGTGTCGCAATTTTTGTACGGAAAAGACTACAGCTAGGGCTAATCTTTCCTCGTATGGGTAACGCAGAGGCGGGCCAGACAAGGTCTGGCTGACGTAATAAATCACATGCTCTTGGTGGGAGGCATCTTCTTGGACCAAAAATCCTGACACAGCATATTCAGATGCCGAGACATAAAGGGTGAAGTCTTGAGAGAAATTTGGTGGGGATATCAAGGGGGCTTGTGTGAGAGCTTTCTTGAGGGCTTCGAATGCCGTGTCTGCTTGCTCATCCCAAACAAAGGGTATGTGGGTACGAAGTAAGCGTAAGAAACCGTGAACTTTGGTTGCATAATCAGGAACGAAGCGCCTAAGGAAATTGGACCGCCCCTGTAGACTTTGGAGCTGCCGAAGCGTGCGAGGAGGCGGAAGTTCTAAGATGGCTTTGACTTTCAGGGGATCGACAGTGATTCCGTTTTGGGAAACAATGAAACCCAACAAGTGGCCTGCCGGGACACAAAAGACACACTTGTGTGGGTTCAAGCGGATTTTATATTTGCGACAACGCAGGAAAACTTGCCGGAGGTCATTAAGGTGGTCTTATCGTTTTCGGGAACGAGCTGTGAGGTCGTCAAGATAGACTCGCAGGATATGGACCAAGTCGTGAAAGCAATAGGTCATGGCTCGCTGGAAAGTGGCACCAGCATTTTTAAGGCCAAATGGCATGACGCGATAGGCAAAGGTGCCCCATGGGGTGGTGAAGGCAGTCTTGTACTGATCCTCCTTGCGGATGTGAATCTGGTTATATCCGGAAAACCCGTCCATGAAGGATAGGACTTCATTGTCCGCACACTCATCAATGAGTTGGTCAATGAATGGCGTGGGGAAATTGTCTTTTGGACAAGCGTGGTTTAAATCACGGAAGTCAGTGCATACTCTAAGGGAGCCTTGCTTTTTGTTGACGGGAACGGGGTTCGACACCCAGGTGGTGTACGGAATAGGATAAATGAATCCTGCTTTGCGAAGTTTCTCAACCTCGGCTTTAACGGCGGGGAGTTTGGAAGGATGAATGGGTCGCTGTTTCTGGCGAACAGGGGGTACCTCAGGCCATGTATCAATGTGGTGTTCGATGATGGCGGGGTCGAGACCAGGCATCTCGGTATAGGACCAGGCAAAGACATCACGGAACTCTTGAAAGAGATTTTTGTACGCCTGAGTCTCTGTTTGAGTGCAAGATGCGCCCAGCGAGATGAGCTCAGGTTTCCCTGGTGTTGTAGAAATGTCTATCTGTATAGTGGGGGAAATGTTTGACATGTTCCCTTCTTCAAAGGCATCCGGTGCTGGGATGGGGTCCTTTAACCAATCGACCTTAGTGGGTATGAAATATTTCGATTCGACCGATAGCTGGTTAGATGCGGTGGATGTAGATGCTTCCGGGAGGAAGTACGAGCGATGATGCATATCATCCCAAGGATAGTCGGGTGCAGTGAGTGTCTCCAAAATTTTCTCATCAGTATTGAAGTAGTCAGACCATAAATCAAGGGGTTCTGGTTTGAAAGTTGTTGAAATCATATATATTGTATTGACTTCTTCCGACGAGGATGAGGGCTGGGGGTAGATCTCCTCGATTCGGGTAGGAGATATCTCCAAATCGACATTGTTTAACTCGTATAATGCTGCTCTATAGTCAGGGAGATCGGGACAATGGTGAGAGTAGTGGCCGTAAACACTGCATATGGCACAAGGATGGTTGGTGCGCAGTGATTTGTCGCGAGGTTGAGGTGGTGGTTCAAGTCTAACGATTGGGATACCGGCGTCATCGTCCAACATATTCATATGCTCTTGGAGTGCTGGTAACTGTGGGCATTGATGAGTTGGATGGCCTATCTCATCGCACAACGAGCATTTAGGGGGAGCTCGAAACACCGGTGGGGGTTTAACTGCCTTAGGAGGTGGTATAGCAGTGTATGGTTGCGGACCTCTGCCCCCAGTGGGCTTGATAGGAGGGGGAGGATTTGTTGACGACGAAGGGATATTGAGGCTAGGAGGAGGTTTCGTTGACGACGAAGGGATTGCGACACCAGGAGGAGGTTGATTTGTGGTAACAATAGGTTGTACCGGTTGGAGGATGACGTTTGGTGTCGGCGGTCGAACGGGAGGCGAAATATACCACACGGGTAATCCCAATGTTAACCCGGGTAGACTAAGGGTAGCCATAACCGGGGCGCTTACTACACCCGAAGGAGGAAATAGAAAGGGGATGGTGTGGATGGGTGTAACACCGATGTGACTGGGGATCAACGGTGGTTGACTACCTGGTGTTTGTGTATTCTGTGAAAGAGTACAAAGGTTTGCGACGTGGGTCTCCGGTGACGGTGGTGGAATGGCCTGGAATGTAGAGGTCATTGGTGTATCTGAGTAAAGTCCGGGTCCCAAAGAAGAGACAAAGGAGGTAGTTGCACTAGAAGTTGGTTGTTCAATCATGGGAAGAACATTTTCGGGTGCTGCGGGGGCATTGGGATCATAGTATGTGAGTTGGTCGATTTTGACCACGTGTCCCTCGTGGGGGAACATCATGGTGCGAAAAACGGATGAGGCCACCGCTTTCATGGCGTACATGTAACTGCGGCCAAGTAAAAGGTTATAATCGAGCTGGGCATTAATGACCTCTATGTCAATGAGCACAGTTTTCCCACCTAATTGGACGGGGACCTTGGGTAGTAAACCTTGAGGTTGAGCTGACCGGCCGTCGTAGGCCCGCAATGCAGTGGTGGATTGCTGGAGAGTAGGGGATCCCAACTTCTGCCAAACAAATGTGGACATGACGCATGTGGAGGCACCCTCGTCGATGATACATCGATGGATGACGAGATTCCGAATAGAAACAAAAACTTGGACTGCTATGGTGGAAGGCAGACGTGGTTCAGACTGGTCTAAATCAAAGGTCATCAATTTCGAATCATTTGGGTCAATCGCCCCAATGGCGGAAAGTAAAGTCTTGCGCTGTGTATGACAGTTTTTCAAGACTTCTAACGCAGACATGGCTGCGGGAGATTGAGCTAGGTCATCTACGATGTTGTAATTTGACGCAGCCCGTGCATTGGGGTTGTTGTTGATACGGCGGAGTGGGAAACGAGGTGCTTTAGATGCGCCATCAAGTGGAAGAGGTGGTATTCGTAACGACTGATCGGTGGGATGAGCGTTAGTATCCTTATCGGTGGGAGGGGCGTCAGAGGTAGGGCCATACTGGTTCCGACGGGTTTGGATATTGACGTCGGCAGTGGACATCATCAATAAGTGGTGAGTGCCTGAATCAAACATGGGTTGATCAGGAGCGGCGTAAGTGATTTGTTGTGGTTGTACGTTGCCCTGTGGGGGGGCTAACGGCTGAGTGTTCACCACTCCTTGTGTTGGAAAAGGGTTTTGTAGCACCAAAGGTTGTTGTTGAGGTGGTGGAGGGTTGGGTGGCGGCTGAGGAGCCGCCTGCCCTTGACGATGGGCGTCATCTGTCCATAGTTGTCGAGCTCGCTCCAGATGTGGGCAAGCGTGGGTATAGTGGCCATAGACACCGCAAATAGAACAAGGATGGTTTGTTCGTAAATTAGCATTTTTGGCTTGCTTAGGTGGCCGATCAGGAATCTGATGAACAGGCGCCGCGTTATTGTTTTGCGGAGGATGGGTAGGTTGTGGAGCTTGGTTATGGTTTTGGTTGTTTCCACGGTTACGCCCTCTTCCGCGGTTTGGTTTCCCACCCTGGTTGCGTTGGTTATTTTGGTATTGGGGCTGATGTTGTTGTGCGTACACATGCCCTTGAGCATTGGGGGGATTCTGGGGAGCCGCAGGTGCGGGAGCAGGTTGCGGTGGGTAGTATGCAGGTGGAGCTGGAGGTGGTCCAGCTGCCTGTTGGGGTTGTTGGTACCCCTGAGCTGTTGGAGGTGCGAGATTAGCTGGTGCAGCTGGTTGTGGGTAATGCATCTGCTGTTGTGGGAACTGCATGGGGGTATGTGTGGTAGGTTGAGTATAGTATGTAGGAGGTACATATGCTGATGGCGCTTGCCCATAGCAATGTTGTGGACAAGAGGGTCCATGAATGTGATGGGTCTAGTTTGTTGGAGCATAAGAAGTTGTGGCTCCGGAACTGGATGTAGCCCTGGAGAGGTCTGGGGCGGGCATGGTGCTCACCGTGCTGAAAGGTTTAGGTTGCGGGGTGATTTGGCCAATGATGCCATCAGCAGCATGTGATGCCCCCGATGCGTCACCACGTGAAGAGTCACCTCGTGGGGCGTCAGGTATGATTGTGTATAGATAACCCGACTGGGTGTAAATGAGATCAAACTGTTGGGCTTTGAGGATGGCCTCTTCTTCAGACTGGGGTCTTTCAGATGCCACATCCTTCGCAATAAGAGGGAGGAGGGATTTTAGAAACCAATCTAAAAAGATACGGTCGTCTAACTTAATTTTGCAGAGGCTTCGGCGTCGATGCCACTCATGAATGTGGTCAGTGATATGGGTGGTCGTGGTTTGTCTGCAAGACAGTAGGATCTCGACTCCCGCATCATAGCGGACAGGTAACTGGAAGAACTGCAGGAAGGTCGAGGCAAGGGAGGTAAAGGTGGCATGCGTCCCATGAGGCTGCTCGATATACCACTTAGCTGCAGAGCCAGTGAAGGTGCGCTGTAAAAGTCAGAGGCGGATTGAGTCGTCCACTATGGAGTTGGAGGAACACCATAAATGGAAGGACATGATATGGTTCTGGGGGTCTTCACCTGCCTTGCCCTCAAATTTAGGGATGTCAGAGGGGAGTTTGGTGGGCATGTGAGGCCACACAGGATCGTGTCTGATGGGGTCATTTGTGAGCCTAGCTAAATCTGGCAGGTTCAGACTCGCCATGTATGGTAAGCTAGCAGATGTGGTGACTGGAACTGGGACATGCCTAGTCATTGTGGTATGATGTAGGGGTCCAGTTGCGCCTAAAGGTATGGAGGGTATGGGTTACACTTGGGTTAGGAATAACAGTGGGGATTCCTGGGATAGGGTTTGTGGAAACCAGAGGGGGTGTGACCCCTATGTTGGGTATACCCATAACAGGTGGTGGCCCTATGTTGGGCATTCCTAAATGTGGAGTATTACCCATGTTGGGCATACCCAGGGGGGTGGTTGTCGCCATGGATGGCAGCGCCGCAGAAGGGTCTGTGGATGTCTCACCTATGGTGCTGGTAAACAGTGGATCAAATGGTGTTCCAGCCATAATGGTGGTTGGTGGTAACTCTGTGAGGTTTTCGGATTCTACCTCCAAATCAAATGTGAAGTGAGGTGTGTCAGAATCGGATGACTGTCTAGATGATTGACGATGTGTCGAATCAAGGGATAAGGCTCTGCGTCCGTGACGTGGAGAGCCAAGTGGACTAAACTCTGGGAGTTCGCCCTATAGACGACGAGAGCGTCTAAAATTCTCAATGGTGAGAATTAAGTGGTTGTGTAAAAAATTTGTTTAAGTATCAGGTGGTGATATATATATAAAAGACTCAAAACCCTAATGCAACCAAGGGTGCAAGAAGGGGAGTGAAAAAAGAAGGCTCTCAGGCCACAAAAAATCAACCTCAAAAAAGGCACTTATTCTGGCAGCTGTGCTACAATAAGTGGAGGAATGCAACAAATGGTCAGAGTACCAACATGCAAACGGCTTCTAGAAAAAATAGGTGTAACTAGACCAATAGGTGGGTTGAAGCATGCAAACACCTAACTAAAAGTATTGTGACTCAAACAAACGATATCCTCTGCAAGGTGATGAAATCCAAGTCAGACGATATGAATGTTGAGACAACGGCTAGGTATCCCCCTACCGGGAGGGACACCGGGTAATCAATCCTAAAGAAAGGCTACTAGGATACTCCGTTCATGACACGTCGAGAAAAGGTAAATCTGCCGTTTGGTCCTTTGATCACAATATCCCAATACAGGGATATCCCGAGAACTGCGAATGGTATCCCTTCGGTTACTGAATGGATTTCGGTATTCCACTCAGGCTTCCGGAACCATCCTCGCGACTTCAACCCTCCTAGGGGAGAGGCCTTCCCACAAACCGGTTGTGACCGCGCCAAAAAGTACTAAGAGATTTTAGCTCCCTAATTGGACAACTTCTATGTCTCAGATGTAATAACTGAGGGGTGTTATTGGAACACCTATCCCCCCAATACTACCTAGCTACAAACGTTCTTTTAGTGTTCCCCAAGTGGGGTTAAAAGTGTGTTGAAATTAGGGTACGTTTTAAGGCTTAGTTCAATTAAGTGATCGAGTGAGTGCACGTGAGGTATTGTAAACTGAACTTTTGAAAAAGGTAAATGCTTTATAGGAAATTTTCACAAAACAAAGGAGCTTTCGAAAATAAAAAAGCAAATATTTATGACTTTTTCAAATAAATTAAATGCTTTTGCAAATATCAACTCAAAAAACAATGGATCCTTTGAATTATGAAATCAAATAATAAACTTCTTTTAAAGAAATAAATGGATTTCTTCTTTCAAGTAAATTGCTAAGGGCAAGATTTTAAAGAAGTAAACAAGAAAATTTTAATCTAGATAAAAATGCAAACTAAGTCTTTCTTTCACTTTTTTGAAATTTTTTAAAAAGATTTCTAGATATGCATTTTAAATAGTAAATTTTTTTTTCAAGGCTGTAAAATATGCAGAATTTAATACTGTAAAAAATGTGCTTTGTGGGCAGGAAGTACAGTAAAAATTAATTTTTAAAATCGGAATGGCCGAATGAAAAAATCAGCAGCGCGGCTTTTGACAGAAAAGCCGCGATGGACCGCGCGGGTTTCGGTCACGCAGTCGCGATGGACCGCGCGGGTTTCGGTCACGCAGTCGCGATGGACCGCGCGGAAAATGTCCGCGAAGCCGCGGTGTGCAGCGCGCAAATAGGCCGCGAAGTCGTGGTGGCCCGCGCGGAAAAGGGCCGCGCAGTCGCGATGTGCAGCGCGGTAAATGACCGCGATGCCGCGATGTGCAGCGCGGAAACCGGCAGAAAAGCCGCGGTGAACCGCGCGGAAAAAAGGCCGAAAGCCGCGATGGACCGCGTGACTGTCAAGCTAAAAGCCGCGAGGCGAAAGCCGTGCACGGAAGCCGAAAAACGAACCCAAAAATTGTGAATTCCGGGCTGTTAATGGCAATAGATGTGGCCAAAACTTAGAGCAGCAATGGATCTGCTGTCTAAGATGGCAGATCTATGGATCTAAAGGTTAAAAACTAATAAAAAACTAAGATTAAAAGCAAAACTAGAGATCTATTGTTCAAAACCCAGTGGAGTCGCCAAAAACTGTTGGCCCGGTTTTGCAACCAGGCTTAGTGCTATGGGCACCTGCTAACTAGTAGCGGCAGTTTCAATAGAAATAAATAACAATCTAATCTAAACTAAACTAATCATGGATCTTATGCAAGAATCTAAGCAAATAATGTAAACATTTTAAAAAACAAGAACAAGAAAATATTTAAAGAATGAAATTGTATTGAAAAATGGGGGGCAAGCAAGTGCTTGCGATAATACCTTCAATGGTGAAGGTTGATGTTGAGCAACTCCCAAGATGAGTAGCTCCAAGCTCCAAGAGGTCTCCTTCTCCAAGGTTGCTTCAATGGCTAAAATGCTCAAGGGAGATTTCAGCAGCATAAGGATGAGATAATGGATGGATCTGAAATGAGGAGCCCCTACCACCTTTTTATAGGTTTTGGTGGTGGGGAATACCATTTGTGGTTTTGTGGAAACCAAATGGTATTGACCAACATGGTTTAGGTACTTTTCCCTCCTTTTTCCTTTTTTGAATAAAAATAATATTTTAATTCCCTTTTTAATATTTTTGGGAATTTGGACCCTTTTTTAGGGTTTTTTATGCTTTTCAGGAAAAATAATCTTTTTTTTAATGGAAAAAGGGGTGTACTAAGGTCTTTTGGTGACCTTTTGTTGGTTTCAGAGGCTCAGATGGTGGAAAAGTGGACAAATGGGTCATGTGAATAAGGGAATGAGCTAGTGAGCACTTTTTAGGTGTTAACACCACCTTCCTCTAACAAGGCACCATTTCACTTGGATTGCCTTCCTTGATAAATTCAACACCAAACCCCACAACAACTACTATTCCATTCAAAGAACTCAATCCCTATCAAACAAATTGGTCCATTTAAGGATGGCACTTGCAAATACAACCCTTTGAGATACAACAATCATAGAGGCCCTAGAAAAATATTTGTCTTTGACCTCATCGATGTTGGTGTAGAAGAGGTTCATGTCTTTACCTTTAATGATTTAGCATACCCTTTGTATGGCCAAATTTAGCTTTGCCAAGTGTACAAAGTCTTGAACAACACAATCAAAGTAGCCAACTCAGCTTACAACCACTAAACAACCATCTTGAGATTCTTTTGGCTTCCTCATCCATAATCCAACCATGCTTGGAGGATCTCCCCTTGATCCATTTGCATTGCTTTCACATTACGACTCTCAGTGACATCAAATCTACAACCCTCAATTCCATGATTGACTTGATTGGAATGGCCATTTTCACTTCCTTTGCATCGACTATATGTAAAATATATGGCTCTAAAACTATCAGGAACTGTTAGGTTCCGATACATGCCAAGGTACAACATTGATGCCACGCTATGGGGAGATCATTGTCAATTGGAGGGTAGTCAACTCAATGCTCTACACTCTTTGGACACTCATTCAGTCCTCATAATCAAAGGTGTCCATCTTACTAAGTTCAACGAGAGCATCATTGGAAATATCTCCAACAACAAATTTTCTTATAAACCCAGATATTGAACAAACCCATAAGCTCCAAGCATGGTTTCATGACAAGGGATTCCATGTGTTGTCACCACCATTTAGCAAAAAATACACTTCTTCTTCCAATCGGACCCACAAAAAAAAAAATGATCTCTAAGCTGCATATCATGCAAACCTCCAAGAAAGCAGATTGAATTTCACTCTATTCTACTATAACAAATATTAATATGTAATACTTCTACTTCCTTTCATTCCCTCTATTTTTTGATGTCATATAATGTATGCAAAAAATTGTTCACAAAGCTAACAACATGTGGCATAGCAGTAAATACAATGGTGACTTCCCATAGTATAGTGACTATAGATACATACTTAATCTTGAGTTGCAAGATCACACCAACCAACTAAATAGCTTGACAAATTTTAATGATGTTGCAAATCAACTCATAAGGATCACAGTTAAAGACTTGTGCCTACTTTCCATCGAGTTAGAAAGCATTAAAGAAATCGCTCAAAAGGTGACATCTTTCCAATTCCTCTTCACCTTCTTAGTCAAGACAAATACATTTAATGTTGTTGAAGGACTGAAGACGATCCTCATGAACTCTAAATAAGTTCCATATGCTTCATCATCCATTATATTCCTTGATGAAATCCAAAAAATTGTCTTGACGAAGAAACTAGTTTCACGCATGCTATGAAAACCGCTCTTCTAGGTAGCCTTCCTACCAACATAACTAGACTTCTCGACAACTTTTGGGTCTTTGGTGATGACTCCTATATGCATTCTATCATCACAAGCTACATCCAAATTTCCCACCTAATGGATTTCTACACCTTATGATCACCTTTCTTCCATTTGTTGGCATAGATGTCTTATTCTTTGTGCATTCTTGTTTTGTTATTCACTTATACTTCTCTAAGCACATACATAGATTCTTTCACATGTATACATTTCTTCTTATTTCAATTGTTACTCAAATTAGCTCATGTTAAATATTTTTACTATGCATAAACTCTTAACTGTTATGTATGATCCTTCTCTTTCTTTAGAATTTATAACATGTCCCCCTCACATAAATGACATCTCCAATCTCACAACAACCTTGCAGTTTCCATGTAGTTATGCCATCTGGTAGTGGTAATGATTGAGTAAATGCAAGGGGAAGGCTTGTATACATGAGGAAAAAGTACCATATCAACACACAAAGGAATCTTATTTATAGATCCCATCATAAATCCCTCAGTGGTCAACTTAGCTCCAACATGTTCCACCTTCCATTACATCCCCCTCTCCAATTACCTGCCTAGACAACTTGGATATGCACTCACCACACCACCTTGTTCCAACTTCCCTTCCCCTAAATGATGCACACTGCTATTTTTCTACAAGGTTGGACCACCTTTGACCCATGCAAGTAATCATATCTAGGCATGAAAACAAAGTTCTTGCATGGTAGCAAGGCATGCTCTCGTTTCACTTTAGAGAGATTCTCCTTGTCAAACAACATGGACCACGATAGACAACCATCTATCCCTACAATACTAACTTGAGTTGAAGAAATACTCATTTTTCAGTGTCAACTCAATCCTCCAAGTCACCCATGCACATGGTGGTGAATACAAATATTGCACATTCTTTACATCCTCCTACCTCCTTTTAGACTTGGACATCCTTGCTGTTCAAAAATGCAACTCTACACACAAGCCTTATGAATTATTTGCTAGTTGAGAGCACATTCTAGTTGCGTTGGAGTTCAAAATGGTTAATGATCTGTATTTCAAGGATGTACATCTTAGTCCAACTGCATTCTCTACTATGCCTCTTCAATCAATGATTGTCTTCCCCAGCGTGTCAAAACCCTATTACATTACTGCAAAAATAATTTTTAATGATTGATGATGAATATAATTGTTTCCCCCCTCCACCAAACTTGCAAACCTCCTCTTTCATAATGACACTCCCAAATTCTTGGATAGAGGTTGAACAAATAAGGCACTATGTGCATGCTATAGATAGAAAGGCCATAAATTCTATTGACTAGCCCCTTATTGTCCTCCCACCTGTCAACAAGTCCAACATAGAGGGCTTAGTCTCTATGGCCTTCCCAAGCTTGTTCCCCATAAGGGTTTCCATGCTAAAGCAACCGTGCATTTAAGAAGTTAGAATGCAAGACTATGCTTTACACCTAGTGTGGTACAATGACAACATGTTCAACCAACATCCTTGTTTCTGGTACTATTTGTACAACCTCATGATGCACCACCACAGATAGGCCACCAATAGTGTATTTGTCAAAAGAAGCATTAAGAACACCTTGCCAGCAACAGTCTTGACCCTCCTCCGACAAATACAACACTTGTTTGATGCTTAAATCATTGAGAAATTCATGTGATTTGGATCTACTCTCTATGGTACACACTCATACTAGAACAAAAGCATAGGTGATCTCATTGATATGATCAACCGGATAGGTAGGAAACCTTTTTTTAACCCTTAGCAACAATTGACACCAAATGGCCTAATTTTCACATGGCCATGCCTGGTCAATCTCCACCCACTTCAATTAGGCAACACCATTCGAGAACTCAAAACATTATAACCAATCCACATCTTGCATCTCAGTACATGCATCACATATTCAAAATATTCCTTGAAGAACTCCTTCAAAAAGGGCTCCATATTAAATACTATGGTGTAGGTCTAAACTAACCATGTTTGTTGCTCTTAGTTTTATATTAATGAATTCCACTCTTTCTCATACTATGCTACTCCTTTTCTTACAGGTATGAATGGAAACACAAAGGGTTTGCACATATACATGGTTTCCTATGGTTGGAAAAAGCACATGACATGGATACACTAGACTGGGGGAGTTTGAAAAATGTTGATGCTATCAGATCTTACTTTGGAAAATGTGTTACATCTTGGAATCCATGAGACATCCACCTACTCATCCATGCATTCCACCAATTGTCTCTGAATGATCTGCATGCCCTCGAAATAATGTCCATACTTGCATTTGATTGCTTGGAAGACTACATAGTATTTGTTAATTACATTTAATGGCACACAAAAATGAAATGAGTCTTCCAACCTCTACGTAAAGGGTTAAAAACAATACATCTTCTATATCCAACGACATAAATGATAAAAAAACATACAAACTTGCTAGAAATGATGAAAGCTTAAACATCCACAACTATGTGACATGCTTTCAATTTGGAGAGCTAATGTTGACTACCAACCCATTCACTTTTGACATGTTGTCCTTAAATACATTTCAAAGTATGTAATGAAAGTAGAGACAAAATTTGAAAGCTACCATGATATGTTGACACGAATCATGCATGCTACTTCTTTAGAAGAAGCTATCTCGTTTCCCATTAGTAAACTCCTAACATAAATAATTATTGAGAAGGACATCAATGCATGAGAATCATACCATATGTTGTAGAAACTTCCCCTTACACTTTGTAGTTGATCCTTTGTTTCATTGAATTCCGACTGAAGGAGAAAAGTCGCTTTTTCTTATGGAGTGGATGGCCCATATACATTGGTTATGTAGAAGTCTTTATTTGACCTGATCATCCTTACTTTGGCCGTGAGTGACCGAGTAGTAGAGAGAAAAGGATCAACGATAACAGAGGCTGGGTTCCAAAGGATGGCCAGGCCTCCTACAGTACCACACGCATCAATGCTGGTATGATTGCTTTGCCTCTAGCAAGATGAGAGTATGGATTCCGCTTCCTTCCCAACACACTTTGTTTCTTGGAGAAATAAAATGTCTGGCTTATATGTTATGATTTGGTTCCGTAGGAGCCTTTGTTTGCGCCTATTGTTCAGTCCTCTAATGTTCCTGGAGATAACCTTAACCATTAAGAATGGTTGGGGAGAGGTTGATAATTGTCCGTTATCAAATTGGTTTGTCTGAACTTTACCATGTAGCTACCAACTTCTTGAATGAGCTGCTGCATCAGCTTTCTGTCTGGTTTCTTTTTTTCCTTCATGCTTTTTCGATTGTTTTTGGATGGATCTCTAAATATGCCTAGGGGTTTAGTAGATCTGATGGCTGCACCAACAGATGAGTTCACGAAAACTTTATGAACCTTTCTAAGTTGATCAATAGTTATGGAATAAAGATCCTTTTTCCTGAAGGCTTGCTCAAGATTGTCTAAATCAACACCCTCAAAATCAATCTCTTCAATTTCCATGACAGTATCTCCTTGTGTGGTATGGGGGTCATTTGGAGAACTAGGAGGGCTAGGAAGACATGTCTCCATTTTTTTACCTTTGTCCTTGCTTGGATATTCAGAAGGAAGATTGGTTGTATTGAGATCTTCCTGAGTCTCCATGGTTTGATATCCCAGGTCATCCTGATGTGAAAGAGTTTCAAAGGAATTACTGGTAGATGGTGGAGTATGCTCAAGGATAGGTTGTTTTTGAGGATTCCTACCTTTTAGAATGTGGATCTAAGTGACACCTTAAGCATGATTATCCAGGTGGTTAGGGGGATATGGTATGGAATTGGCATTCAATGAACAATTATGAAAAATATGACCATGAACATGGCATTTTCTGCAGGGAAAGGGGATGTGTTCATAGTCAACGCTTTGCTCCCATTCTTCATCTTGATAATCTAAGCAAATAGATCTAGGGAGAGGGAGGGCTATGTTCATATAGATGCATATGCACGAAAATGAGGTGTATCGCTTTCTCTTGGCGGCCTCCGTGATTTTGATAAAGCGCCCTAGGGTAGTGCCTATGTCTTCTACGATCTCCTCTAGCCAAAATTCATGCAGGAGCGAGTAGAGTCTAATCCAGATCGAGGCATGGGAGAAATATTATGTGTCTGGATTGAAATTTTCGACCCATTCTTTCAAGAATAACCCAGCCGAATTTAAAAAATAAGGTGCATTCTCAAAAACCCTATTTTTGTCCTCAAGATTATGAAAGATATGAGTGAAAAATCCCTTCGAGCCAATCTGTAGCTCAAAGTGGCCTTTCAGTTTCCACCAATGTTGGATCCATTTAACAAGATCTTTCTCAATAAGCCTTAGTCCTAAGAACTTGTCGACCAGGGCATGATCTTTTAAGTATTGTGTATTAGGCCCAACCCTGGTCGATTGAATGACATACTTAGGTTTAGTCATTGTTTGAGCTATACATTTCCCTGGTGTCCAGGCCAAAGCCGCCTTTGGATGGGAGGAGCTTGGGGTAGGATCCTACGGTTGAAAGGCTTCTTGAAATTTTTGTTGATCTCAAGCAGTTGAGAGTATTTTTGCAGCGGCTTCAAAAGAGGGTCTGGAGAAATTCTCGCACCCTCCCATGGATTCATGGATTGTGTCACGGAATGAGGGGGTTGTGCCCCCTTAGATGGGTAGCCATTGGTATGGCCAATCCTCTTCCAAAATGGAGGAACCTTCAAAGATAAGCTAGGAGAAGCATCCTGAAACGAGAACCCTAGCACTAGTGGAATTGCAAAGCCATTGAAAGCTCCCAATGTCATTTGGATTTAAAAATGACTTATTGTTTACATACAATATGATTAAATTGATAAAATTCGCCATAAACTTACCGGTTTTAATGGTACATTATATGTTTTTTAATTGAATATTTTCCTGCCCCCACGACGAGGGCCATCAAGAAACTGCCATGCAAAGGAGTGATGTGTCGACGCATTAACACTAAGGCTTACTAGGGGGTAGGTGGCCACTCCCATCAACCCATTAATCAAAGCCCAAGTCATGGTATGATTTCTCCTTTATGCATCTGGTACTTCACTTGCTTAGAATACTAGGTTAGAGTACAAAATTCTGAGCTCTTCATAATGAACACCTTCATGGACTCTTGTTCCAACTCAAGTCATGATGGAGTGGAGGATTTTGATATGGGAAGGTTTCCAAGGAAGCAGAACCATAGGCGACTTCTTCCTCGCCGATCCCTGAACCGGTGGTATCTTCGTGTCCTCGCACATGCCATCTCGTCTATTGAATGTATCCTTCTCTTTCTCTTCGGAAACAAGCCTCCCTCGACCAAGCCTAGATCTTACACTGATATAACGACGGTGAGGACCAAGGTTACTGATCGTAAGACCGCGAGCAACCCAAGGCGCACCCATATGTTGCAGGATCTTCGGGATATGGAAATGGCAAAATGTTTCTTTGAAATTAGAGTGAGTTGACAAGCTAGGGAACGTGATGAGTGCATGGAAGTGAGATGTAGAAGCAAGAGACCAAGGTTCGAGTATCAAAAACTTGTCGAGGATTTTGGTGACCTAGTGGATGACTCTGGATCCTTCAGAACTAGGGAAACCTACCACACCATAACCTTGCAATTATTCTGGACTATGAAAACCCTATTCTACATGGCTTTTGATGAATGCATGGAGGGTGATATGAGAAGAGAGAGTCACATCCCTATGGTGGAATCTCGGCTCACAAGTCTGAATGAGGGTATGTGGCATTTGGATCATAACCAAGTCACGACCGATGAGAACGTCAACAATAGGCTAGATGCACTGGCCAATGATTTCAAGGGAAAGGGCTTCAGTCCGACCAAACCTCTTTTCCTTGTTGCAAAGCAAATGATGCTCAAGGGCGGTCGGGGTGTCGCTCCATGCGCGGTCAAATGGGAAACCCCAGGTTCTAGTGACTCTGTTGTCATTATATCTGATGATGAATCAAATTAGATGGGTCTTTGTTCTTTTTTTTCAAGCTCCGTTAGACTGTCTGCAATAGTATGTTTAATAGACTTTCAACACATTTTGGTTTTAGTTTTGTTGGTCATAACCCTCGTCCTGAGGGGAACACTGTGACAGTTAGAACTTTAGACTGTTATACTTAGTTTAGATTGCCATGCTTCTAAGCAACCTTCAATTTTGGGACACTTGTTCTTTTATGGACACGTGGACACACCAAGCAATACGTTGTTTTGCTATTGCCATGTACAATTTCTCTACATAGTGTAATATAAAATCAAATTTTACAACAACAAAAAATGAATGTTCGCCTGCGTATCTATATGTATGATTTTTCCGATCCAAATAATCATTTAGAATACTATAAATATGTATAATATTTGAATCCTTAAAAAATATGTTGTCTTGAACTACAATGACACAACATGACACTAAATTATTATTTGTTAAATTGAATGACATCAACAATTTTTTTGTATTTCAACTCCATGCCACTGGTAGCTATTTACATTTGATAGTAAAATGTCTTCTAGCTTTTCACAAAATGGCTTTTAGCTCTCTACTTTTTTGTCTACTTAAGCTTAAAAGCACAGGGAGATTACAGTTGTGCGACTCTTGTTCTTAGTAGTAATCCCCTATCCTTGGAGAGAGTCATCGATATTACCATCAATTAATTGTTTATATGCTAACTTTATTATTGTTTTTCGATGTTGGTGTCGTGTGGGGACTTCATGAATACGAACCTTTGCAGGCACAAATTATGTCATTCACTCTCATCAATGGGATATGCTAGTGATATCCCCTCCCATGTGCAATGGAAGTCACCTTCTTAATCCATTAGCCTTCTTGATAATTGATTGACCATGTCCATTAGCCTTCTTGATAATTGATTGACCCTGTTTAGGAAAGTATGTTTCATCACTTGTCATCTTCCTCATTTATATCATTGTGTCTCCTTGCTTTTTATTACTTTTTTTGTGTTGGACATTTAGCTCTATTTTAGTTCATATTTTCTTTGATAATTTTGGGTGTTTAATGGTTTTCATTTTGTATACTTCGCTTATGATTTTGTAGTCACTATGGTTGATGTTGCGATAGGGTATATTTGTAGGGTTGTTGCTTAGTGTTTAGGATGAGTGCCACCATGTAAAGAGTCTAAGTTCAAAACTCAATGTGTGTAGAGCTATTGTGTTTGTGAGGGAAATTGTTTGACCTCAGGGAGTTGATTACACTCGACCCTTATCAAAGGGACTTTACACATGTATATCAAACCAAATTGGTTTAAGTGGATGTTAATAAAATACTTTATCCTTTTTATGAAATTATAGTTATTAGCCAATTGATGAAAATGAAGAATTGCAAATTGTTTGAATATGTTAAGGTTCCTAAGTTGATAGTGTTTATTAGTTACCATTTGGTTGAGATTTTGAAAATGAGATAGTCAACCTTTATCCTAGCTCAATAGAGACCTACCCCATTAAGAATTTGTATTCAATGATCTTGAAGATAATCCTTATCTTTGAAGGGTCAAATTATATTTTTCTACACTACTACTATACAACATTGCACATGTGGTTTAGAGAATTAACATTTCACTATCCCACATTGCTCTAAGTGAACATCGTGCTTGTTTGCTTCAATGATCTCTTTTTCTCCTACCCACAATGTTGTAATTTTAGATCGACATGATACATAGATTTACATTCAAATAATTTGTCCTAGATCTAAAACAAAAACATTAAAACACAAATTAAAGCTTAAGATCTACATAAACACAAGTGTTGAATGGAAAACTCAAAAGTGCAAACAATTCACATGAAAAGATGAAAGAAGGACTGATGGGTTTATACTGGTGTCATCCCTGAAAAGAGGGAAAGTGCCTAGGGGTGTTTGTGCAAGGTTTTCCTTGGAAAAATCAGACAACCCCAGACATTCCCTGAGGAAAATTTCATTTGGAACTAAAAGGATGTATTCTACCCTCTCAATATATTCAAAGACCATCTAAAAATCAATACATGCTTGAAAATTTAAGAGCTCTAAAAGTAGAGATCCAAGATGATGGCTGTCATCCTCTTTGGAAGGCCATTGACCATTTCATATATAAGGGGTTGGATGGGGGGCAAGAAGAGTTATCTGTATAGCCACCACCTTGCAAGGAGGTGTTGAGGTAGGGTGAGTTTTTGTTTTTATGCAAGCATGTCATTGGATGTACCTACCACCAAGAATTTGTTTATGAGAGCCTTAAAGCACTTTTTGACCGATTATTTTGATTATTCATACAAACTATTTGGATATGCATTGTTGATATTATTGTTGTATCAAAATCAATTTGAGCTCAATTAGGTTAACAAACATAAATTTTGGATTTAGATTGGTATTAGGGTATGTACATATCTCACAAACAAAAAGGTGTCATACACTAATTGGTGTTTGACTTGACCATGACCTTAAAAAGTAGATTATTATTATTATTTTTATTAGGTAATGTACTTGGAGTAAAAAAAACTAAAATTCCAAGGAACATATAAGGGCTAACTAAAACGCCCCGACTTGCCGGAATCCGACAAAAGAATTATTGCTGAAATTGCAATTTGGGCGATCTGGGTTGTTTTAAAATCGGGCATTTAGTGTAGGATGGACAAACACAATTGCTGAAATTGCAAAATTACAGAAATAACAATTTGCAGGAACAATTTTGACCAATTTTTTAACAAAAATTGAACACCGCATAGCAGTCCATCACTTGAAACTAAAATTCCGTTGCCGGGACTTGAACCCGGGTCTCTCGGGTGAGAGCCGAGTATCCTAACCAACTAGACTACAACGGACCTGATGCCCTTTGTTGGAAATATTATGACTAATCACTCAAAACAATCTCTCCATTATAATTGTTACGGGCGGCCCAGCGCAGCGCTGGCGCTTTTGTTTATGTAGACTATGACTCTGCATCTGGCGCTTGAGTAGACTATGAATCTGCAACTGTGAGCCGTGACACAACAACTATGGAAGTTATTTATTTGACGACACAACACAGGTGGAGCTGATGGATGGATGCTGTGCCTCTCTGCAACATATATGGACACAACAAACAAACCCTAACCCTAACCAGAGTTCTGTCTTATTTATTCCATCCTATTCCGCTCCTCGCTCTGTCACTATAAACCCTAAACCACCCACAAGCCAAAGCTGAGCCGAAAATTTATGACTTTGCGAGAGCAAAAACGCACCGAGTAACGGCCCACAAGCCAAAGCTTAGCGGGAAATTTATGACTTTGCAGAGCAGAGACGCATAGAGTGAACCTTTATCTCTGGGGTCTAACCGTTTGCCAATATCTCATTGGAGTTTTGAGTTTTGAATCAAGGAAAGAATGCAAAGCTTATTGCCCCTTGACTGTAATTGTTTGATTGTTATGTCATGTGGAGACATAGAGCTACAGGCTTGCTAATTTGGCTGTCCATACAACTGCTATATTTTTCACTTAGTTAATGTTGGCAACGTTCTACAGTTGTTAGTTTTCCTTTCAGTTCTGATGAAGTTTTGTTTTGTTCATTACTCTGTTTCAGGTGGTGCCTATGGATATGACAAATTGTTCAGCTAGGGCTTTGACACCAATACTCTATGACTCTCAGCACCTGCATTTCTTGCATTTCTCAGCAACAATTTCATCTGCGGAGCTTGCTATGAAATCTGGTGCAGCCACAATCTACAATGGTGCCTTCTTGACTCTATTGTTGTCCCCACTACCAACTTCTACCCGCCCAACAATGTGCTTCCCATTGGGAATGGTGGATGGTGCAATCCTCCCCTGCAGCACTATGATCTCTCACAGCCCGTTTCACAGAACATTGCCAAGTACAAGGCGAGCATTATCCCTGGTCAAATTTAATCCACATAGTTAATTTTAGTGATTTCAATATTTTTTTTCCAAAAAATATTGTCAATTTCTATTTTTTCTTTTGAAATTGATTCGCCAAAATTTCATTAAAAAACATTTTTTAACTCTACAAATCACCAAATTATTCACTATACAAAATCATTAGAAATTTCAATCCTTTTACAAAAATATCACTACAAATGTTTTTACACTTTTAAAAAATAATAGACTTGGAGATTGGATAGTAAAAAGACTTTTGTTTCCAAGTGATGTTCATGTAACTTTGTTGTAGATGGTAAAAGCCTTTTGTTTCCAAGTCATGTATCATGTTCATTTAACTTGTTTCCTTTTCAATAACTCTTAAGGATTTATTAATATAAAAAATTAAATTAAATTTTATGATAACAATTACTATAAAAATATCTAATTTAGATTTAGATTTCTAGTGATACAAAATAAATTAAACTTAATTGTGAGATTTACTCATTAAAAAATATATTTGATTTTAACTTCAAAGTGCTTATATACTTCATGTTCTCAAAATGTAGTTTATAAATTTTTATTATATTGATCATCTATAACACCTTATTTGTAACATGTGGCTTTTTAACACTTTGAAAATGAAACATGGTAATTAAATTTTATGTTGTAATATCTCATGAAATGGGGATCCTAGTTCAATTAATGGCAAGACTCGATATAAAAATATCAAAATTAACAAAGTAATACATCTTTTCTGTTGATAGCAAATATCTTGAACTTTAGTGTTGATTGTTTTTTTTTTAACAGGAACGGTTTAGAGTCATTGTATTAAAATAAAAAGGATTACAGAGGTGGAGATAGACTGCTCTCTGATAGAGCTGATGTGAATACTGTCAAGCTTCTCTTTTACAAAAATGGAGCTATTTCTACAGAAACCTATTCTATGGAGGCTATAACTCCTTACAAATTGACCTAATAAGAGTAATACAAAGAAGAACATACTGTAAATTCAAAATTAAGAGTCTGGAACTATGTAGATGAGGCAAAACTAGTAACATAGATAGTTTATGCCATATAGGTTGAACTGGAAGCAAAAGGAGATATGCCCATTTAACTATATAGGATGGACAGTTAAACAAAAAAACCAGAGTTCTGAAGGTCTTCAGCGGCGTCCATGGTGCTGGCCAGGAAGTCCCGGAACACTTCAGTGGAATGCTCATGCTGTTTGCCATAGTCCGATTTGGCGTTGTCCTGCATAGAGGGGAGGCAATGGCTGATATCTTCACGCAGCTTGTCTATTTTCCCTTCAACATCAATGATATTCGTGTTGTTGTCATCAGTCTTGGAGTCTAAATTCAAAATACTGACCACTACATAATCCAGAGTTTCTGAGATTGAGACAATCCTTCCATTCATTAAGGTGTTCCCATTTTTGACCTCAGTGATAGTGGAAGAAAGCAAGGTGTAAATCCTTCCAATGGACTGCTTCAACTCTGCATTCTCACCTTTGATTCGACAAAGTTGCTCCTCTGTATCAACCATCTCAATGTCTTCAACTGCTGCAAGATTGAGAGTGTGGGAAAGAAGGGCTTTCCTTGAGAAGTCCAGGGCGAGAGAGGAGGTGTTCAAAGAAGCTGTAGGAACCGAAGTCGAGAAAGGCAACATAGTGTGGCAGAGTAGGCAATTCGCCAGGGGGAGACTAGTGTCGAAAGGAGCACCCACAGAGGATGCAGGATGAGATGCAGAGGGGGAGTCGCCCATTACACAGAGGAGATAGTGCCATAAACGCAGAGGGAAGGTGGAGTTCGATCTTGTGCAGATGAAGTGGCTTGGACAATACGAAAGGGGGGAGGATTTGTAGTGCATGCCAGCCCATGAAGGACAGGGAAAGACCCTAGGCACATTGAATTCGAAGTCAGGGTAGGTGTAAGGTGGCAAGGATGGTGCGCCACGTGAAGGCCATAAGTTAATGCGCAAGAGGGGAGTAGTTGAGGCATGATGCATGGAGAAGGGTGGCGGATTGGAGGGAGAAAGGATTAGGGAATCCAACATTGTTCCAAATATTTATTATTAAGGGCGATGTAACCAAAAGCAATTTGTGCCCCTTTGTTTTCCATGATGTCTGCTTCTTGATTGTTTGCTCAAGGGATATGGAAGAGCTTGATGACCGTGAACTCAGGTAGGATCCTTTTGAGGATATGATGATGCTTAGAGATAGGTTGATTGAAACTTAGAGTGAGTTGCTGGCCTCCCTGATTATGAGAAGGGAGTCTCCAAAAATGATAAGTTCTTTCAGTCCTAAGTTGGAGGCTATTTCCAAACCTTTGAGAAGAGCTAGCCATTCCGCGCTATTGTTAGTGGCTTTCCTTAGTCCCCAAGTGAACTCTACCTGTCTATTTCCACCAGGGTCAAAGATGACCCCTCCCGCACCTACCAACCCAGGGTTACCTTTAGAGGCACCATCAAAGAACAAAGAGTGACAACCAAGCTTCTTCCACCAACTGTTGAAGTCATCCAGATTCTTCTGAATTTACCATCCCAAGGATTTAGCTTTGATTTTTGGAAGAATTCCTGATAGAGATGAGGAGTGAGAAATGAAGTCCGAGGACCGGTTTTTTTCTTCACTAGTGAGAGGTTCCGAGTGGAGATGACTTAGACCTTTTGTGAGAATGGTTTCAATCTAGAGGGCTTTTGCTGAGGAGGCGATTTTGGCAGGGGAGAGCATGGTATCCTCAAAAATACCTTTGTTTCTATTGGTCCAGATCTTCCAGCAAATGTACTTAGGAAGGGAAATCCGGATTTTTTTGAAGTTTGGCTTTTGATGAAAGGAGCCATGATAGTAATCCTTCTAGCAGGTGAAAAGATATCTCCAATTTGTGGGAAGAATGAAGTTCATGTGGAGCTCACTAAGGGTGCAACGCCAGACCTCCTGAGTAAAGGAGCAATCTAGGAAGAGATGTTCTATGTTTTCTTCAGAGACTTTGTAGAGTGTGCATCTGGAGGGGCCATAAATGCCACATTTTTTTAGGTTTTCAGCAATCATAATTTTATGATGATCAAGGAGCCAGCAAAAGGAGTTGACTTTTGGCATGTCGTTTTCCCCCCAAATATTTGTCCACATTGTTTCTTTTTTGTTGGTATCAGTGATGCTCCGATATCCTGCTTTGACAGAGTAATAGCCTTGTTTTCCCCATACCCGAAAATCTGAAAGATTGAGGTGAATCGGGGTTGAGCCATGAAGAAGAGACTGAAAAGCCATAAGATCAGAAAGGAGATGATCGGGGACTGCAAGATCTTTCCAGCCAACCCATCTTCCATTGGGATGCCAGGAAGAGATGTCATGAAGAGTATGGATATTGTGTTGTTCCATCCAGTGCTTAATATTTGTTAGGCTTTCGAAGTGAGTGGCGGGGGAAGAATCCCCAAGGTTGTCAGTCCAGATCTTGATTTTATTTCCATTTCCTGGCGACCACTGAAGATTGTCTTTGATGACATATGCGGATTTATTGCATAGGTTCCAAATTGGAGAACAATTTTCCACCAATGGATGGTTTTCAATGTAGCGTTTTCTGGTTCCTTGCATGTATTTTTTCCTGAGAATCTCCTTCCACTAGGCGTTTTCCCCAGTTATGGTTCTCCAGATGATTTTGGCACCCAGGGCGAGGTTCATCTTACCAATATCTCGGATCCCAACTCCCCCACAACACTTTGGATTGCAGACAGTGTCCCAGTTGATTAAGTGAAATTTTTTAGTGCCACTATTTTTGCCACCTTGCCAAAGAAAGATTCTGAGTTCCTTGGTGATTTTGAGGAGAACATATTTAGGGGCTAAAGAGATAGAGCAGGAGAAAATAGGGAAGGCTGCAAGAATGGAGTTTATAAGGACTATTTTTCCTGCGAGATTTAGCCATCTAGCTCCCCAAGATTGATTTTTTTTTAAAATTTGTATCAACCCCTGCCAATCGAAGACTTTTTTATTCCCCTGATGAATGGAGATGCCAAGATAGTTGAAAGAAATCCAATTTAACTTCCCTTTGTATCCAAGAGTTCTGGAAATTCTTGCCATTGTTCTTTCCGTGCAGTTCTAGCCATATATTTTGGATTTTAAGTTGTTGGTTTTCCCATCAGATGCCAGGAGAAAAGTGGAGAGGACTTCTTTAAATCTATTGGCAATAATGGTGGATGCTCCCCCAAGGAGAATGGTATCGTCTGTGAACTGGGCATGATTTGCTGCTTTGACTCCTCTAGCAATTTTTAAACCTTTGAGTTGCCCATTGCTTTGTAAGGCTTGTAACTTCTTGCTCAGTGATTTTGCAACAATGAGGTAAAGAAAGGGGGAAAGTGGGCATCCTTACCAAAGTCTTCTGGAAGCTTGGAAGAAACCAGCAGGTCTTCCATTGACGAGAGGTGAGATACAAGGGCTACTAATACAGGCTTTGATCCACTTAATAAATCTTGGGGAGAAACCAAGTCTTTGCATGATCTCAAAAATAAAAAAATGATTTACTCTATCAAAAGCATTTGCCATGTCTAATTTGATTGCCATACCTTGCTGATTTCTCTCAATGCTGGAGTGTATGGACTCCTGAACTATGATGATGTTGTCCATGATTTTCCTTCCCGTAATGAATCCTCCTTGCATGTCAGAGATGATATGTGCCATGGTCTTCTTCATTCTTGTTGCTATGATTTTGGTGAGGATCTTATAAGAAGTATTGCAAAGAGAGATGGGCCGAAATCTGTCAATTGAATGAGAGTTTCTATCTTTGGGGATCAAAGTTAAGAAGGTGGAGTTGGTGGCTCCCCCAATTTTCTCTTTTTTCCTTGTCCAGATGAGCATCTTTCTAAGATCATCTTTAATGATTTCCCAGGTAGCTCTGTAGAAGTTTATCGTGAAACCATCTTGCCCCGGGGCTTTATCAGTTTTTAGGGACCAAATTGCTTCGATGATTTCTTGCTCAGTGATAGGTTTGTCCATTTCATTATTTTCTAAATCCGTGATGGAAGACTAAATACCTGAAAGAAGATCTGCTTGGCTAATTGGATAAGTATCCCCGCTATTTGAGTAAAGCTGTAGAAAATGTTGGAAGGCAAAAATTTTAATTTCACCCTGATCAATGATTTTTTTTATTGTTACTGTCTTTGAGTTCCTTGATGAAGTTGTGGCTCTGCCTGGATTTTGTTTGCTTATGGAAGTAATTGGTATTTCTATCACCACCTTTGAGCTAGAGTTGCCGGGATTTTAACCTCCAAGTCTCTTCTTCAAGTCTGGTGGCTTTCAAAATCTCAAGATTAAGGGTTTTTTCATGGAAAAGAGAGGTGCTGGTAATTTCCGAAATTTCCATCGTGGATTGGAGTGAAGCTAGGTTGGCTTGAAGGTTCAACTTTTGAGTAGCAGGTTCCAAAAAGGAAGAGGCAGCCCATCGTTTTAGGGCAGAACGAGTGGCCCTAAGTTTTGATTCCCAAATATAGCTGGGAGATCCAAAGAAAGGGGAACTCCAAGCTAAGTGGATGAGCTCCAAGGCTTTTGCATGGTTGAGCCAAAGGGGATTAAACCTGAAGGGCATGGGATCGAGGTTGTAAGGGGGGTTGATGGAAAGAGATATGGGTTTATGATCTGAAGTAGTTGAGGGAATCATAGAAGAAAGTAAAAGGATATTTTTTTGAAGGAAAATAGAGCTTACCAGGAAGCGATCAAGTCTTGCGGCAATGTGACCCGATCCAGCTTTTTTATTGCTCCAAGTGTAGGTTCCATTTTTCGGAGGAGGGTCGAGCAAGTCCATATGCACCATAATGTCTTCAAGTTTTTCCCCAAAGGGGTCTCTGACTACAGATCCTCCTCTTTTTTCCCTTATTGAAATTGTAGTGTTGAAATCCCCTGCTATGATTACATCCTTCTTGTGGAGGGAATCCTTTAAAGATAATAGAGAGTCCCAAAAGGAGACTTTATCTCTGTAATGTGTCGGTCCATAAACATTGCAGATGAAAAGGTGATCTTGATCGCTGTTATTTTGATGTTCAAGTAGCATCCAATAGTTGTTTTCAATGACTGAGGTGATTTTGAAGTTTTCCATTTTGCAAAAGAGAGCCAAGCCTCCATAGGCCCCTCTAGAACTAATGGCTTTGCCAATGCTATTTTTCCAAAAGAGACGTGAGAGACATAGAACCTCTTATGAGGCCATTTTGGTCTCTTGGAGTAGAAGAAAATCTGGTTTCTCGGATATTATGATATTTTTTAGGGATTCTACCTTGATTGAGCCCCCCAGACCTCTACAATTCCAAGAGACGAGTTTCATTATTTTTTTGATGGAATAGATCCTGCTCGAGATCTGGTATCTTTTTTCCCTCCAATATTCTTATTATTTTGTAGTAGTTTGGTGTCTCCGATGCTCAATTGCCTTCCTAGGTCCATTTCTCTTTCTGTCTCCTGTTCTCTGTGTTGTCTATTGGATTTTCTGCCACGGGTGGACATTGATGGCCCTAACTCAGAGAATTCCTGTGTTCCTTGTGAGGATGTATTGCCCGGAGAAGAGAAAGCAGGATTGATTCTGGTTTGCTTGACCATTTCTGCCCATGTTCCTTATGTGATTGTTGCTTCTTCGTTAACCTGTTCTGCTATGAGTTTATTACCAGTATCTGTAAGGGGGGGGGGTTAGAATTTCTCTGTTCTTCTGAGTCATTGTTTAGATCTGGGGTTTCAAGGATGGGGATTTCTCCTTCTTTTGGAGTTAGAGATTCGAATTGATTGCTCGTAGAAGGGCCATTATTTTCTCTGCTTTTCTCCTTATATTTTCATGTTTGTGCTCCATTGTTGCTGTTGATAGGGTTGGGGATCCCCCCCCCCTTTTTTTCCTGTTGCCATGTCTCATCTTGGTTTTTTTCATTGGCTTCTTGTACTGCTTTTGGGCATTTTTTAAGGAAGTGCCCATATTCATGGCATTTCTTACATTTAAAGGGGAGCTGCTCATAGTCCACTTTTTGGTAAAATTCCCATCCATCCATAACCAAATTTATTCCTTTTGGTAGCCCTTTTTCTAGATCTACTTCAACACAAATCCCAGCACAGGAGAAGAGGGGACCTTTAGGTTCAGCTTTATCTATGAATTTACCAAGAGAGTTTCCAATTACCTATAGGGTTTCGTCATTCCAACAGTGAAGAGGTAGATGTGGGAGACGGACTCAGACTGGAACAACAAAAGGAACATCTTTCTCCGGATTGAAGGAGAGACTCCAGCGATTGAGGTAAAGCCCTCGAGGTCCCAGGAAATAAGGGCCGCTATGAAAAATAAGATCTCAGTCTTCTTTGAATTCGAAAAGGAAAGTGAAGAACCCTTTTCCACAGAAACAATGCTAAAGCCCTCCCGAGATGAGGGGCATCCAATTCTTAGAGATCCATGTTTCCATGGTTTTTGGCGAGGGCCAAAGGCTAGTGAACTATCCAATGAGGCCCCGTTCGCTAAGGGAAAGGGCCTTCATTCTTGAAACTGCGGACGTGATCTGAATTCTTGGAGCGTCGACGCGTTTAATGAAGGAGGAGCTAGAGAAGTCCGAGGCAGGAGGAGGGGGGGAGGCGGCGACCAGGGCCTGGAATGCAAGATCCAAACAGAGGCGGATCTCCTCCGGGGAAGGATCAGAAGGAATCACGGCCATGAGGGCCCAGAGGTCAGCAGGTGAGCCCTAGGGAAGCTCGGCTCGGGCCAGGCTCAACGCAACAGGCATCGATTCCAGGGAGGTCCCCTTAGTGTTGATTGTTAGTGTACTAGGTTGCTAACAAATATCTTTGAACCTTAATGCTAATTGTTTGTGTATGGGTTGTTAACAAATATCTTAAACCTAGTTTTTTTTATTTCTTTTTCACTAACTTACTGGAAGAACAGGAACTAATAGATGTGGCTCCGACTACTCTTGCTCCCACTTGGACAAATGGCAGAGGGGGAAATGCTGGCATCTATAAACATTTGGATAAGTTTATGATCAATTCCTCATTGCTTCAATCTTTGGAAAGACACAAAACTTGGATAGGGGATTGCAAATTTTCTGACCACTGGTCGGTCTTCTTTCAGATTGATATTGATCACTGCCAGGCAAAATTTCCTTTTAAATTAAATTCCTCTTGGCTCAAAAATGAATATTTTTGCAAGCATATCAAAGATTATTGGACTGAACACACCTTTGAAGAAGAGTTAAATCCACTGGATGCTTTTGTTGTCAAGTTACGTTCTATGAAGGATATGGTCACAAAGTGGACAAAGAATAAGCAGAAAGATGAGTTGCAAGGCATAAAAGACTTAGAAAAACAAATCCAGATTCTGCATCTCAAGAATTGGAACAATGATGTGGATGCTGAAATTTTCAAAAAAAGTCAAACTTCTAGAACAAAAGAAAGAAGAGATATTAGCACAAGAGGAAAGAGACTGGAGACTTAAAAGCCGCGCCACCTGGATTCAACTGGGTGATAAAAATACTAATTTTTTTCACTACTTTGCCTCACATTGTAAAAATTCCAAAGCCATTTGGGACCTTCCAGATACTGATGGCAATACGATTTCTGGTTTAGAGAATCTTCAAACAAATGCAAGATTTTTTTTGGCAATCTATATGCAGACCCTGGACATACTGATATTTTATCTCAAATCAATGTGGCTAGACAGTATCCAGTATTTTTTGATGAGCATTCAACAACAGATTTAGCAAAAGAAGTTACATTGGCAGAAATAGAAGAAACTCTCAAAGGTTTTGCTAAAGAGAAAAGTCCTGGGCCGGATGGCTGGACTATAGAACTCTTTCTTCAATTCTTTGAGGTTATGGATGAAGACATTTTAAAAATGGTGGAGTTGTCAAGAACAAAGGGCTACATATCCGGGGCTCTCATTTCAACATTTCTTACATTCCGAAACAAAGCAAACTTAATCTTTTGTTGAGTTTAGACCAATTGCGTTGTGCAATTTGGCCTACAAACTGATTTCAAAAATCATCTCTGTCAAGTTAAAAACTACTTTGTCCAATTTCATCACTGGTGAACAATTTGTCTTTCTCAAGCATAGGCAAATATTAGATGCTATTGGAATATCGCAGGAGCTGATACACTCAATTAAAAAAAGGTAACATGAAAGCTTTTCTGCTTAAAATGGATCTTGAACGGGCATTTGACAGAGTAAATTGGGTTTTCCTGCGCTTGGTTCTAATCCAGATTGGCATTCCCCCGCTGGTCCTTAGATGGATAATGGCCTGCGTTACAACTGCAAATATCTCGGTTCTGGTCAATGTAGCACCTTCTGAATTTTTTAAAATGACAAGGGGAATCAGGCAGGGCTGCCCATTATCACCCCTCCTATTCTTATTGACCATACAAGGCCTGAGTAGATTGATCGGCTATGCCAAAGGTCAAGGATCTATCAAAGGCATAAAACTTGCTCCCGAACTTGTATCTTTCACACCTCCTATTCATAGATGATGTATTAATTGCAAGTTCTGATCCTATTGAAGAATGGAAAAACTATAAGACTATCATTAATAGCTTCTGCGGTGCCTTGGGTATGCTAGTAAGCACTAGAAAATCTAGCTTCTTTTATCACAATACAGAGAATGCAGAACTTGCTACCATCACATCTCTGCTACCTAATAATTGTTATAAGATGGAGGACGGCTTCAATTACCTTGGATATTTCTTAAATCCAAATGGACATTTGATAAAGGATTGGATGTGGATTGTGAGGAGAGTTGAACAAAAAATTAGTCTATGGACTTTCAGATTACTTTCAATTGGAAGCCGACTCACCCTTTTGAAGTCAGTTCTTACTGGCATTGCGGTTTACTGGTTGTCACTTCACCAAATTCCTAGTTTTATCATCAACTCCTTAAGGAGACTTTTTTTCAATTTCTTGTGGACAGTAGGAACAAATAATTCTAATTTAGTGATGACTAGCTGGGACGGACTGGCTCTTCCAGAAGTGTGTGGTAGATGGGGGATCAAAAACTTGTTTTTCTTCAGTTGTGCCTTGCGTCTTAAAAGCTTCCAAAGAAGCCTCTTTGGCTCTACTCTCTAGTCCAAGATTATTGTGAGTAAGTATATCAATGGAAATGTTTTAAATTGGATAAGAAACCCAACTAAGACAATTAGAGGTGTTTCTAATATTTGGTCGGGCTTCATAAAAGTCTACAATCTATTAGCAAAAGACTTGAAATGGAAAGTGGGAAATGGGAAAGACATTCTTGTTGGAATAGATCCCATCTTAGGCATAGAAGAAGATTTCTCCCTCTCCAATGACATTCTCAACATCCTTCATTGGTTTGACCGTGCCACTCTTAGCAAAATCAAAAGGAAGAAAATTGATCCGAGTCAAACTTATTGGTTAAATGCTATGGACCTAGGTCTCACTGACAGCACTGCAAACGAATGGGAAAATTTCATAAGGAAGTTGAATGCTTTGAGCTGTAGACTATCAAATGATAAAGATCAATTGGTTTGGAGAAGCAATAAAACAACTGGTATGGTGACTGCAAAACTTGCCTATAAGGCAATCATCAACATTGTGTGTATATATCCCCAAAATTGGTGGTACATGATTCTGTGGAAATGGGAATTCCATTGAAAATCAAGTGTTTCATGTGGCAAACCCTTCAAGGTTGTTTGAAAACCTGGGACAACTTGGTTAGAAAAGGTTGGATAGGTCCGGGAATGTGTTTCCTCTGCATAAACAACGTTGAATCTGTCCAACATCTACTTGTGGACTGCCAATTCACTAAAAGTTTGTGGAACTCTGTCATAAACTATTTCAATCTTGATTTGAACTGGGGAACTGAAAATTTTGATATTTGCGCTCTCAATTGGCAAAGGAATTGCAGAGTTTCTCATTTTCTTCCAACAATTGTCTCCTGCGCTATTTGGTTTACAAGAAATGCAGCAATTTTTGAAAATCTTTCTCCAAATCTATCCAGCACTCTCAACAAAATTCTGTTGGTTTCTAATGAACATTCCCGATCTGTGTCCGGAAACACTTCAAAAATTATTCATCATAATTTTCACAGAGCTATTGCTTTCTTCGATGGAGATGCCACTGATGGCTTATGTGCCGCGGGAGGAGTAATTTACCTCAACAAAGATCATCACTTCAATCTCAGAATGAATTGTGGCAAGGGCACAAATATGAAATCTGAATTTTTAGCCCTCTGGTGCGTCTTAAAAGTTGCAAATTCTTTTGGCATCAGGGAGTTAGACATCTTTGGGGACTTTCGAGTCACCATAAAATGGGCACAAGGGGAGTATGATCTGAATGTTATTCTACTTCAACAATGGTGTAGCAGAATTTGGGAGGAAATCCAACTCTTTAATGTCATATCTTTTGAACACATTTACCGACAAAACAACACTTTGGCTGACTCTCTCTCCAAATCAGCGTATGAAGGTGAAGAAGGAGTCATTCTCTGGGAAGACATCTATGATTTGCAGATCCTGGAAGAGGGTCATGTTAGATTTTTTGAATGTTAAGCATGCTCTTATGTTTTTATTTTCAGCTAGAATGCTGCCTCTTTTTGGCACCTGATGACTGGTAGATAGTCTTAAGATCATCAATTTTGTATTGTAAAAGAAGAAGAATGAGGTTTTTTTCTGCATACTTGAGACTGTATTAGGTACAGACTCAACTTTTTGTACTATTTGATTCAGCTACCATTGAATATCAATAGTATGATTTTTTATGCTAGAAAAAAAGGTTTTTCCACTTGTGGTCAATGCTTTTGGATAATAATTTTCTATAATTTGTACATTACAAAATGGTTTTAAGAAATTAGAAGGCACTCAATAAATACTTGTCACATATACATTCTTGATCTTGAACAAGAGTATTTTTTAAGGGAAATCTTTCATCAATTGGCTATTTTTTGGCCATTTAAAAAAATCATTAATTGGCTTAAAAAATCACCTATTTTACATTAGATATGATTAAATTCATAAAATTCACCAAAACTTACAAGTTTTAATAATGTATTATATGTTTTTTTTTTTAAATTTAATAATCGTCTATGTATCTATATGTATGAATTTTCCAATCTAGATAACCATTTACAATACTATACACAGGTATAGTGTTTGAATCCTTAAAAATACCATGGATTGAACTACAATGACATAATATGACACTAAATTATTATTTGTTAAGTTCAATGCCATCGACATTTTTTTGCATTTCAACTCCATGCCATTGGTAGCTATTTACATTTGACAACAAAATGACTTCTAGCTTTTCACAAAATGGCTTTTAGCTCTTTGCTTTTTTTGTCCACTTAAGCTTAAAAGCATAGGGACATTGTAGCTATGGGACTCTTGTTCTTTCTAGTAATCCTTTGTCCTTGGAGAGAGTTGTTGATATTACCATTAATTAATTGTTTATATGCTGACTTTGTTATTGTTTTTTGATGTTGGTGTCATGTGGGGACTACATGAATGCAAACCTTTGCTGCCACAAATTATGACCGTTCACTCTCATCAATGGATATGCCAAGAGACCTCTCTTCCAAGTGTCATGGAGGTTGGTTTCCTATCTTCAAATGAAAGATGTTAGAGAGATCCATTTCTATGTGCAATGGAAGTCACATTGTTAAGTCGTTATCCTTCTTGGTAATTGATTGACCTTGTTCAGGGAAGTACGTTCATCACTTGTCATCTTCCCCATTTATATCATTGTGTCTCCTGTGGGACATTTAGCTCTAATTAGTTCCTATTTTGTTTGATCATTTTGGGTGTTTAATGGTTCAAAAATTTCATTTTTGTGATTTGTATTCTTGGCTTATGATTTTGTAGTATCTGTGGTTAATGTTGCAATAAGGTTTGTTTCCAGGGCTGTCACTTAGTGGTTGTGATGGGGTTCCACCATGTAAAGAGTCCAGGTTCAAACCTCAACATGTGTAGAGATACTGTGTGCGAGAGGGAAATTGTTTGACCTCATAGAGTTGGTTACCCTCCCTTGTCAAAGAGACTTAACACATGCCTACCAAACCAAATTGGTGTAAGTGGATGTTAATAGAATACTTTATCCTTTTTATAAAATCATTATTATTAGCCAATTTATGAAAATGATGAGTTGCAAATTGTTTAATATCTTAAGGTTCCTAAATGAATAGTGTTTATTAGTTACCATTTGGTTGAGATTTTGAAAATGAGATAGCCAATCTTCATCCTAGCTCAATAGAGACCTATCCCATTAAGGATTCGTATTGCATGAGATTGAAGACAAATCTTTATCTTTAAAGGGTGAACTTATAGTTTTCTACATTACTATTGTACAACATTGCACATATGGTTTAGAGAATTAATATTTCACTATCCCACATTGCTCTAAGTGAACATCATGCTTCTTTGTTTCATTGTTTCTTTTTCTCCTACCCACACTATTGTAATTTTACATCCACATGATGCATAGATTTGCACTCAAAGAATATCCTAGATCTAAAACAAAAACATTGAAGTGCCAATCAAAGCTTAAGATTCACATAAACAAAAGTGTTAAATGGGAAACTCATAATTGTAAACACCACATATGAATATTTGGGATAAGGACTAATGGGTTTATACTAGGTGCCATCCGCAAATTGCAAGAAAGTGACTAGGGTGTCTATGCAAGGTTTTCCTTAGAAAAATCAAACAAACTCTATACATTCCTCAAGGAAAATTTGATTGGGAACTAGCAAGGATGTGTTCTATCCCCTCCTCAATATCTTCAAGATCATCTAAAAATCATTACAAGTTTGAAATTTTAGGAACTCTAAACAATGAAAACTAGAGATCCAAGATGATGGTTGTCATCCAAGGCTATCGACCATTTCATATATGGGGGGGTTGAATAGGGGGTAAATAATTATCCTTATAGCCACCACCTTGTGAGGAGGTGTTACGGTAGGGTAAATTATTGTTTTTTAATCAAGTGTCCTTGGAGCCACCTATCACCAAGAATTTGTTTACACTTGGATGTCTATTGTACATCTATTGTTAGTGTTAATGTTGTATGAGAATCAACTTTAGCTTAATTGGCTTAAGAAACAAAAGTTGAACAAAGTTTATACTAGACCATCAATAAGTAAACACAATTTTTTTATTTAGATTTTGGTAATGAAAATTATATTTGTCGAGTTGATATAGTTAACAAGTCATTTTGAAATCTTTTCCCAAACCCTAATGTAAGTAAATTTAAGTTGCTTCAAAATCTTTTCCCAAACCCTAATGTAAACAAATTTAAGTTGCTTTGAAATATTTTCCTAAACCCTAATGTAAACAAATTTCCTTCGAACCTTTACATAAATTAACAAAGAGGCATGCCCTCTTATGGAGCCTAGGTTTGGAATGTTATGAATTCTCACCATCGATAATGAACATGCTTATAGTTAATTTTTCTCTTCCATTTCCACCAGTATTTTACATTGGGAGATATTTTCTCTTTTATGTGATTTATCCATATACAATTATAAGCATTTTTTTGGATAATTAACAGTAAAGCAAAGTGTTGTCAACCCCAGGGAAGGCACCACTCCACAGTCCAACGATAAAATTATGAATATTTTTGGAATTGTACTAAATAAAAAACATATGAAGAATTTTGGAATTGAATAAAAAACATATGAAGATTTTTCGAACTGTACTGAACCAAAAATATATGAATATTTTTGGAACTATACTGAACGTTAAAATTATGAAGATTTTTGGAACTGTACTGAATAAAAAACATATGAAGAATTTTGGAACTGTACTGAATAAAAAACATATGCATATTTTTGGAACTGTCCTGAATAAAAAAACATATGAATATTTTTGGAACCATCCTGAATAAAAAATATAGACTTTCGTTTTCGGGGACTTGAACGTGGGTCTCTTGGGTGAGAGCTGAGTATCCTAACCAACTAGACTACAACGGAGCGAATAAACATAATAAATTTTGTAACTCATACTATAAATCAATGAAATGAAAAAGTATTCCTAATACAAGTGTTAAAAGTGACCTAGCATAGTGTTGGTGCTTGTGTTTATATTCATAATGAGTAAACTATGGATCTGCGCAGTAACACAACGATGGAGGAAGATGGCTGGATTTTTGTTATTTTTTTATGACACAACATAGGTGGAGCTAATGGATGGATGATGTGCCTCTCTCCAACATATATAGACACATACTCACACAACAAACAAAACCTAAAAAGCGTTTTATCTTTGTTGGGATTACCTAGGCTAGAGCTAGATTCAAATGCAATTCGTGTCACTATAAACCCTATACTAGTGCCAACAAACCACAAGCTAGTTCCCAGTGGGAAACTTATGACTTAGAAAGGGTCAAAACATCCCCGAGACACACTCGAGTGGACCTTTATTCCTAAGGGTGTCTACCCTTTTAGCTTTATCAAAATGGGCCAATGTCTCATTGGGGATTTGAATCAAGGCGGGGAGAGTGCGAAACTTACTTCCTCAGCATTTGAGTTATTGCCCCTTGACTATAAATGTTTGCTTATTATGTCTCATGGGACATATAGCGATGGGATTGATGATTTGGCTGTCCATACAACACCTATACTTATCACTTAGTTAGCGTTGGCAATGTTTTTCCTTTCAGTGTACTTTTGAAGAAATCCAACGATTTTGGTCATCTTAAAATGGGGCAAAATCCCTAGGGGCAAAATTCCCAACAATTGAGTGGAACTTTTACTTATGATCCTACCAGATTGGGAGCATTTTTTTCCAAATAAAGGAGACATGCATATGAGTGCTCCTTATCCTTATGATATGCTATTAATGTTTGGCCTAAGTTTTCAATGTACGTTTTAAGAAATCCAATGATTATGGTCATCTTGAAATGGGTCAAAATTCCCAACAATGAAGTGGAACTCTTACTTCCGATCCCTGCCAGATTTGGGGGAATTTTTTTCCAAATAAAGGAGACCGTATGAATGCCCCTTATCCTTATCCTATGTAACTAATGGTTGGCCTAAGTTTTTTAATAGATTCATACAACCCTTACAGTTTTCAATTAGTTAATGCTGGCAACGATCCATCCTTTCAATGTACTTTTTAAGAAATCCAAGGATCTTGGTTAAAATAAAGAAAAATTCCCAACAATAAAGTGGAACTATTAATTCCGATCCCTGCCAGATTTGGAGGCAATTTTTTGCCAAATAACGGAGACCATATGAGTGATCCTTATCCTTGTGTTATACTACTAATGTTTGGCCTAAGTTTTTTTACTATTAAACTGCATTTTGTCTAATATTCTTTATGCATGGTTTTATTGGATCATTGCTAATGTTTTCGAGGGTATAAATTTGTTACCAAAACCCAAAACCCAAAACATGGATGTTTGCAACTTTTTTAAGTTTGCGTTTATGCAACTTATCATATTACTCAATACATTTACAATTTGCATTGATGGTAGCTTGTGCGAATTAGAATTGTGTTTAAGCTTAGTTGCCTAGGTAGTGAATTTACGAACAATTTGCAGTAAGGGTTTAGACTAAGAACAAGTGTAAATGTCCTTTTGGAGATTGGTTTATGTTGTGTTATTTCAAAGATTCGGTCATATTGAGAGTTTGGGTACGGAAATTTACCTGGAGTTAGAAATTCAGAGAATATTGAATATAGTATGAATACGGTAAAGTTGACTAAATACTTCAATATATTTACAATTTTTAACTTTTTTAAAGATTCAGTCAAAATTATTATTAAAATTTATTGTTAAGATAAAATTTGAATTTCAACTAAAATAATTAATGTTCACATGTACTTTAACTTTTAACAATTCAATTATTCATTGATAATAATTATAAGAGTGGAACTACAATAGTAGCGTATCCAATTATAACTCAAATCATATACTATTTGTAACTTCACCATCACAAGACAAATATTTTTTTCTTCATATAAATAAATATAAACTCAAATCACATAAGAAAAAATCAATTTAAAAAATATAAAATCTGGACACATAAATTCTCAAGGATCATTTCAAGCAAATTTGTGACTATTGTTCTTTCCATGTAATATTTTAAATGGACATTGCAGTCACACAATGTACTTATTTATTAAACTATGTTTTCATGTTGTTATATCATATGTTATGTTTCAAATTTGAGATATGTTTCAAGTTGTTTATATTAAAGAATGAATGTCACTTTAAAATTTTGAATGGACGCATATATTTTTAAATTTTCTAAAATTTTAAGAATGTATGTCTTTGTATTGATGAGATATCTACTTACATATTTTAATCGTACTGGAATTATTCTTTACGTATTTTTTCTGTACCAACCATATTCATACTCGAATATTGCTACTATGCTTCAGATATGGATTTGAATGGGGGTGTTTTGTCTTTCACTTTCACTTTCACTTTGCTTACTCAATTTCTTCTCAAGTTGTGCTGCGAAGATATTGATCCTTTTTTCCTTGTTGCAATTTTGTTTTTTTGTTTGTTTCTCTCCACCCTTTAATTATTGTTATAATTTTGTAACACAACAACTATTTATTCATAGATTATCTAATATAAAAACTCAGATGTGGATGCGGATCTTGCTTCGGGGTTAGCATCTCATTATAAAAAGATAAGTACCATGGAATGCCTTGCAGAGGAGGGGAATGAAATTTACTTTTTGGGGCCACTCATGGGAGTTGTAGATAGGGGTTACCTGCAAGTTGTGTAGTGGTTTGTTGAGAGAAGTTGTAGGGACATGGAAGTTTGTCTTTCCCTCACAATAGATACATCAAGTAGCAAAGTTCAATAACCTATTAGATATTGCCTCATGTACCTCAACATGTTTTCTCAACTTTGAGTGTTGAGATTATTAAAGCTATTGGGGAACATAGTGGTGATTCATTGAAGGGTGTAGCTTTCCTCTTGCAGTCATATTTCCTAACTAATCTTGAATATTAGATGAAAAACACTATTGAAATATTAGATGATGAAACAATAATATTTGAGTTATGTACCTTCTTACACGAGCATTGGTAAGAGGAAACATTCTTTAGGGTTCACCAATTTGAACAAAATCAATACTTAAATGTAATGCAAGTGATCATGCTAGGTGCATCCCCTCTTTATTATTAGATTCTCCCTAATCAATTGCAAGTAGCTATAGCAAACTTACCTTTGTACAAAGAATGCATTGATGCAACTGGGGCACTCCTATCTCAATGATTCAACATGATTGCTGCTCCATGCATACAATATACGTGATATTCCAATTGTTATTTATTTTAAGTATAATATTGAACCATATACTATACTCGAGTGGTGAGAAACAAGGTTTTGGAAGATACAATGTTTATGGACTATGTGTAATTTTGCGTGGACATAGGGCATGGATGCATTATTTTTTACAAACATGATTCATGGATGCATTATTTTTCACGAACATGATTCATGGATGCATTATTTTTCACGAACATGATTCATGGATGCATTAGAAATTGTGGATTCCCCCCCTTAATAATTAAGGCATGGCATAAAGAACTTTAACAATGTGAAAAGTGCTTGCTATTATAATGCAAATACATAAATATGGATTTGATACATTTAACATGGTGATTGGTGATTTTGGACCTTTGCCTAGCAAAAATTGTGACATGAACTCTTCTTATAAATGGATATGCTAGGGGGACCCACTCCCAAGTGCAATGGAGGTCACTTTCCTATGTTCAAATGAGATATGATAGGGTGATTCCCTCCCAAGTGCAATGTAGGTCACCTTCCTAATCCATTGTCCTTCTTGATCATCGATTGACCTCACTCGTAGACTCATGTTTCATCGCTTGCCTTCACCATTTATATCCTTATGTCTCCTTACTTTTTATCTCTCCTTTTGCATGGGATCTTTATATCTATAGTATTTCATAGTTTCTTTGTTCATTCACATGTTTAATGGTTCAAAACTTTCATTTTTATGATTTTGTGTAATTGGGTAAGGATTTTGTAGTACGTATGGTCAATGTTGCAGTAGTTTCTATCTATAGGGTTGTTGCTTAGTGGTTGGGATGGGGTTCCACCATGCAAAAATGTCTAAGTTCAAACCTTGAAGGGTGTAGATATCTTGTGTGTGTGCGCGGGAAAGTGTTTGACCCCCAAGAGTTGGTTTCCCTCCCCCAATGAAGGGACTTAACACATGTCCAACAAACCAAATTGGTTTTAGTGGATGCTAATATTATAATTTATCAATTTATACAATTATTGTTATTAGCCAATTGACAAAAATGAAGAGTTTCAAATTACAAAGTGATTATCCCTTATTGTTTGACTATGTTAAGGTACTAATAATGTTTATCAATTACCATTTAGTTGGTATTTTGAGAATGAGATGGTCAATATGTATCCTATCTCAAAGGATACTTACTCCATTAAGGATTTGTATTGCATGAGTTCAAAGCTAAATATTTATCCTTAAAGGGCCAAATTAGATTTTTATACATTACTACAATACACCATTGCACATGTGGTTTAGAGAATTAATACCTCACTATCCCACATTGATATTACTGAGCATCATGATTCTTTGCTTTAGTGATCTTATTTCTCCTACCCGTGCTGCCATAATTTTACATCCACGCAATACATAGGATTGTGCTCAAAGAATTTTTCCTACAACAAAAAACAAAAAACATTCAAAACACCAATGAAAACTTTAGATTCGCATAAAACATAATGTTGAATGGAAAACTCATAAGTACAAACACTCTATATGAGGTGATGAGATCAACACTGCAAAAGATGAAACCCGATCTACACAAATAGTGGCATGAATATAGAGGAAAACAAGTTCAAATTTTGTAACAACAATCACTTTCTTCTCATCAGCCCATTAGAAAAATACAATTTCATCCTAAAGGGATTGCAATGGTTTCTTTCTAACCTTCACACTCTCACTATATGTTCATAAATATCACATGTATGAATATATAACCTTAACTAACATGTCCTCACTCATCTAGTCAAACTTGATAAAATTGTAACACAATTTCAAATCTTAATTGCAAAGCACTCTTACACATTCTTCCATGAACAAGGATTGTCATAACTTTGTAAGGAATCCTTCATAATATTATCATGACTATGTAAGAATATTTTATCATAGAATCTATGATAACCTTACACTGACTAAAAGATATCAAGGATCATCAATGTAAGGAATCTATCATATGGGTGTGAGGAATCTCTCCCATGTGGCACACCTATCCTACAAGGAAACTCCTCCAACACACATGCACCCTCTTACTAGGAGAACACCTAAAAGCAACCAAAAAATAACATTCCCTATTTGCGAGGAAGGTTCTCTCCACTAAGCCGATCTTTTCTAGATTATAATCTCGAACCTCCCCTTTTCAAGGGGTTGCTTTAGAATTTCAACAACCTACAAATCAATGGAAACATAGTTGAAAACAATATTTCCCTTTTGTACTCTACCCGATGTATTTTTTCTTTGACTGATCATGAAAGATTGGATTTTCATAGATGTAAATGTAACTTTGATTGTCATAGTACATAATTGTGGCATGCGATATCTGGTTGGTCATCTCTACAATTAACTTGCTAAGTCAAGTGGCCTCATGACATGTCGATGATGCTACTATATACTTTACTTCACCTCAATTGAGTGCGATTGTCACATGCTTCCCATTAAACCAATAAATCATACATGATCCAAGTTGAAATGATAACAATAGGTACTCTTGTATTTTCATATCCCACCCATTCCAAATATGAAAATCCACTTAACAACTCTCTATCTCCCACACACCATATGCCATAATTCCATGTGTTCTTCATATCACTGAGCACATGTTTGGTAGTTTTCCAATGACTCTGCCTAATCTCAACCATGAATTCACTAATTCACTAATTTTATTCATTGAAAAACAAATTTTAGGCATAATATTCACGAGATACATAAGGGAACCATTACTCATTTGCTTATAAAAGGATGGATCTACCAAATTGGAATCTAAATCAACATATTACTTCATATTTGACACCGTGGGGAATGGCTGAGGGTTTGCAATGTAATATATGTAATATCTTTAAAATCTCTACTTTGTACTTCCTTTGCCCAAGGAAGGCTTCATTTGCACCCTACGAAACCTCTAGATCAAAAAAGTAATGTATAAGGTCGATGTACTTCATGTAATATTCACTTGCTTACTTCTTCTTGCTCCATGCAATGAGCTTCTCATAACTATCTATAAGAATAAGATCATTTACATACAATACCAAAGCAAGAAAATCAGATGTATCATATAAATTATAAATATTAGGATTTGTTACAGTGTGGTGAAGCCCATCTTCAATGGGTACTCATAAATCACTGAGTACCATGCACATGGTGCCTGCTTCATTCCATAAAGGGCCTTCTTCAACCTGCACACATTGGTATCTTTCCCATGCACCTTAAAACCTCTTAGTTGATTAATGGAGACCTCAACTTCAATTAGGCCATTCAGAAAAGTAGTGTTTTGCATCCATCTTATAGAAATACCCACCCAAAAATGATTCAATAGACATGATTACTCTGATATAAGTATAGCTTGCAACTACATCAAAAGTATCCTCATAGTCACTCCCTCTTTCTAAGAGAATCCTCTAGCTATGATTCCAACTTTGTATTTCTCTATGCTCTCATCTATTGCTTGCTTACTCTTGTACAATCATTTGGAATCTATCACATATTTATCCATTGGTATTGACACAATATCCCATACAAGATTGTAGTAATGCTCCTCAACCAAGGCATCATGCCAAACTAACATGACATTAGCCTCCTCAAATATAGAAACCTATGCATCAATTATATAATACCAATGCATCACAAGAAGGATATATTCTAGGTGGATGGATCACTTGAAAAATAGGCTTCGGTGCTCCCACTTGCTTTGCTTCCTTTAATGTCTAGGTAAAGACATATTGGATTCTTGGTTGAAATTGAGGGTAATACACCATCTCCATTTGAAATAGGATCTTGTTGGTTTGAATCTGATTCTGATTTATCCTCTCAATCAAACTTTGAATTAGCCACCTTTGAACTTCCACAATCTTTGTGAGAGGTTCCTAGGGACTCGAATACCACCCATCCTCACCAAACTTTACATCCCCATTTACCATTGTATTCCACTATGCTATAATGTAGATCCAATAACCCTCCAATGTTTTGTTGTACCCCCAAAAAATATCCTTAATACTCAAGGGTTCAAACTTAGTTTCTTACTAGGCACAAGAATATAAACATGACAACCAAGTACATAAAAGTGAGATACATGTGGTTTCTCACCAATAAAGGTTTCCCTTGGTGTCTTGTCCTTTAACGCCCTATGAGGACATTGATTTAGAATGTGCACACTGATATTGTAGGAATCTACCCAAAGACACATGGTAACATCCAAGTCATGGATCATACCCTTAGTTATCTCAATGATGGACCAATTCTTCCTCTCTACAACACCATTAAGTTGTGGGTTGTAAGGCAGTGTTAGCTCCCTCTTAATTCCTCTATCCCTGTAAAATGCATCAAACTCCTTCGAAGTGCAATCTTCTCCATTATCATACCTCAACAAATTTTGATCTTTTTACTTATTTGATTTTCTTCAAGATCTTTAAGCTATTGAAAATTTTCGAAGACTTCATCCTTGGTCTTTATAAAGTAAATATAGGTATTTCTTGAAGAATCATCAATACATGAAATGTAATAAATGTTACCTATTAGATAAGTCAATGACATGGATCCATATGTATCTAAATTAATCATATCAAGAATCTCTTTAATATATGCTCACTAATTGAAAAAGCAGTGTTTGTACACTAGTCTGGTGCACGACCCTTACACATTCCTATATTTTGGATGTTGAAGTTCGACAATGCCTACACTATGTGCTTCAAGAGTGGTAGTGTTCCATAGTATAGGGGACCAAATATCTTGTGTCGAAGCTCTCCCAACTTGGTCACATTCATGTAGTAAAGCACCATGTTACATTGGATCTACAAGCAACATATACAAGTCATTTTCTCGCACATCTTTGGCCAAGCCTCCACCATCCTTTTGGATATTATGATGGTAGCTTCCTTATCATCAAACTCAACCACATACTTATTATTTGCCATGGTTGAAACTGATAGAACATTCCTATTTAATCCAAGATTAAGATACAAAACACCATTCAATTCAAGAACATCATTTGTTGATGTCATGGATAAATAAACATATGCCCTTCAAGTAACTAGATATGTAACATCATCACCCAACTCCACTTGTATGTCATCCTCTTGCTTTTAAAGTTTACTTAAATCCTTATTGTTGGATGTCATGTGAATGTATGCTCCACAATAGACATACCACCCTACACTAGAGATGGTGTTAATGGAAAGGCACAATGCTATGGATAATACAATACCAAGCTTGGATGCTAACGCATGCACTCCAAAAGCTATTTCACTCTCAACATGCTACTTTTGTTGCTTGTCCTTTGTCTTTTTCTTCTTATGGCATTAAGATGCATAATGGCCCATATTGTGGCACTTGAAACATTTCACATGACTCGAGTCTTTCTCCCCATGCTTTGATGAACATTAATGTTTCTTGTTGCCACATACCTAGTGACCTCATGGTGCCTTTGGGGCTGTGTGATACTCATACTACTGACTTAAATTCCCTCTGATACTCAACTTTTTTTTCTATTGGTTTAATTAAGATTTACAGTGGAATTATATATGTAAATGAACACCCATAATTTATATAAACATATATGAGGACATTACATGCATATTCTACATGAATGCAATCACTCAATGCCACTAATTATGTGCATTTAAATCATTGGACAAAAAATATTAAATACAACTCATAAGATAGATAAATACCAAACATTCTATACACAAATATAAACTTAGTTTAAAATATAACCCAACTGACTACAAACCAAGGATGTTACTTCCATTCGTAGGAACTCTGTTATACCAGTTATCTCTTTAACAATGGTCACCACCGAGATGAGGCTATTAATCCACAACAAGGTACCGAGTTTTACCGTTATATCTATCCCAATCCACTAGCACTCCTCCCCCAACAGCCTGCACAACCCAAGGAGTGGGGATCCCTTCTCTAAGTTAACAGTCACTCGAGTTTCCATCTCTAAGTTAACAGTCCCTTGGGATTTTTACTCCAATTCCCTTCCAGGGCTCTAGCACTGGCTTGACGGGGACTCTCCGTGCTGGGACTCTAAGGAAGTCTATCATTCTCATGTATGGGTCCAAGATATAGCATGGGTGATGGATCTAGGTTATGGTACCGATGATGGTAGTTCAGGGTTGACAACTACTAATGGCTTAATGATAGCAGAATTTTATCAATGAACTAGATTCTCATTAATTATATGCATGTTGAGAACTAACCAAGTGGCATGCATGGGTGATGAGAGATGGAGACATGGCACTCATTGGAAGCTATCCTTTCCCCCCACTAATCTCCAAGTTTAAGATAATTAACCTAGGTTAAGGCCAATGCACTTTATTTAAAGAGGATTTTATAAAATATAGGATAAAAATGTATAATAAGGTTAGTAACTTAAATTATAAGTCACTATGGTCATTGTTAAAAAAATAGGATCGTAGAACAATAACATAAAATAAGATGCGTAAATAAAATACATAAACACAATACAAGAGAGACACCAATATATGTGGTTCACCCAATCTGGGCTACGTACACAGAGAAATTTCCAGTCCTTTTATTATACCGTCCAACAAAATGAAGGGATACAACCCGCAGCACATCTACTGCAATTTCCTCTTGAGTCTCTCACAGTCTCTCTTACACAATCATAGAGATCTTTACAATACTAAAATACACAACCGTATTACAATTCCTTCCTTTTAAAGAGGGATTACTATGGGAAAATACCACGGGACACCCAATACCATGGGCCCGTAAATCACGCATTATTCACCAAGTCATGACTATGAAATTACAATATTTTACGAGGCATTTTTTTTCGAAATTTTTGCTACAGGGGCACTACCCCCAAACCCCGGCTAGGGGGAGCTACCAAATTGTATTTGTATCACCCTCTGGACCCTCCATGGTGACTATAGTGGGTGGGGAATCCCCCCCCACACCCCCATCATGGGATGGGATCCAAACACAACTGAAACACAACCTCTAAATCAGGAAGATCGGGCTCCACAACCAACAATCTCCCACTTGGAGATTGATCACAACAACTCCACCGCTACTGCATCTGCTGGACTATGCTCCAACCTTGGAACTAACAAATTTGTCATATTCACCTTCATGCTTGGAGGCCAACTGAAACCGAGCAGGAACTCAATTTTTCTTTGGTTACCACCTTTGTCAACATGTATGCATGATTTTGGCAAGTATGTATCTTTTGCAACTTCAACATCTCATCTTCAAGAACATATCATATAAATGGTACTTGATATGTATATGTTTAGTCTTAGAATGGAAGGTTAAGTTCTTTGCAATATGAATGGAACTTTGGTTGTCACTATACAATCTGTTATTCTCCTACTTCTTACCCAATTCCTCCATGAACCTTTGTAGCCAAATCATCTCTTTACTAGCCTCTGTAGCAACAACATACTCTGCTTCCATTGTTGAAAGTGCAACACCCTTTTGCAGTTTCAAAATCCAACTTAGTGTTGTTCCACCTACAGTAAAAGGCATACTCTATGGTGCTCCTCTTGCTATCTTTACCACCCACCACATATGCATCAACATGTCCCTATAGAACAATGTCTGAACCTCCAAAACATAATGCATGAGTAGCAGTACCTCTCAAATACGTGAGAATCCACTTTACTTCCTTCCAATGTTCTTTACTCCCATTGCATGTGCAATATTTGGTCTTATGCACACCACGACATACATCAAGTTGCCAACTACCGATGAATAGGGAACCTTGGACATGTATTATATTTCCTCCCGTGTCTTGGGACACATCTCCTTACTTAGTTTGAAGTGGCTAGACAAAGGTGTACTAACTGGTTTTGCATCGTGCATTCTAAACCTCTCCAACACCTTTTCTATGCACTCACCCTGAGACAATGTCAATTTGCGATTTTTCCCGTCTCTTTTTATTCTCATACCAAGGATTTTCTTTGCAACACCCAAATCCTTTATTGCAAATGTATTAGATAATTTTCTTTTGAGCAAATTTACATCCTACATGTTAGACCCCGCAACAAGTATGTCATCCACATACAATAACAAGATAATATATCTTCCATTATCTAGCTTCTTGAAATAAACAAAGTGGTCAGAATGACATCTATTATAACCTTGTTCTTTCTTAAACCTGTCAAATTTTAAATACCACTGCCTTAGAGCTTACTTCAGGCCATACAAGCTCTTCTTCAACCTACATACTCAATTCTCCTTCCCTTTGACCTCATACCCCTGTGGTTACTGCATATAAATATCTTCCTCCAAATCCCCATGGAGAAAGGCTATTTTTACAATTGTTCAAGATGAAAATATTCTACCACCACTAGACTTAAAATAGTCCTAATTGAAGTCCTTTTACCAACAGGAGAAAATATTACATCAAAATCTATACCTTTCTTTTGTGCAAACCCATTTACAACAAGTTTAGCCTTGTATCGCTTCTTGCCTCCATATTCTTCTTTCAACCTGTAAACCCATTTATTCTGTAATGCTCTTTTACCTGCAGGAAACTAAACCAAATCCCAATTCTGGTTTCTTACCAATGAGTCTGTCTCCTCATTCATGCCTTGCTCCCACTTATTTCTAGTTTCCACCTACATTGCTTCTTCATAACATTTTGGTTCACCAGAATCGTTCATCAATAAATAGTACAACGAAGGAGAGTATCATTCAGGGGGTGTACTTAATTTGTTATATCTTCTAACACTTGCGGTAGTTTCAGGTACTTGTTGTTGTTCTTGATTTTCCGGCACCTTTGGAACTTTATTTTCTTTGATTCCATAAAGCATTATGTACTCTATGTTTTCATTTCCCGTTTCTTTCCCTGCAACTGATATTTATACATGAGCTTTTTATTTAATACTACATCTCCACTCCTAATGATTTTGTTATTTTCATAATTTCATAAGTGATAACCAAAATCATCAACCCCGTATCCAATAAAGGTACATTTCTTGGATTTAGCCTCAAGATTTGTTCTATTTTCTTTATCAATATGGACAAATGCTTCACAACCAAAAGTTTTCAAAATTGAGTAGTTTACCTTTTTACCTGTCCATGCCTCCTCTGGAATCCCACCATCCAAAGCGCTTGAAGGCCCTATGTTTATTAAGTAAACAAAAATATATACATCTTCCCAAAACTGTAAGGGAAATATTGCATGCAATCTCATACACCTTGCATGCTCCATGATTGTTCTGTTCATCCTTTCTAACACACCATTTTCTTGTGGTGTTACTGGAACAATCCTCTCTCTATGAATCCCATGTTATGAATAGTAACTATCAAACTCCTTGCCGCGGTATTCACCTCCATTATCAGATCTTATACACTTTAACTATTTTCCTGTCTCATTCTCAACCAAAGCTTTCCATTTCTTAAAAGTAGAAAAAACATTAGATTTCTGTCTAATGCAATTTTTTTAGTTGCATCATCAATCAAAGTAACATAATAACGAGAGCCACCAAGAGATTGCACCTGAATTGGTACCCATACATCTGTATGCACAAGATCTAACTTCTCACTCTTCTTTTGCTTCTCAACTCTACGAAATGTGACTCTCTTCTATTTTCCATAAACATAGTTTTCATAGAATTCCAAACGTACCTACTTAAGATCTGGCAGCAACTTCCTTGAGTTGAGAATCTGCATCCCCTTCTCACTCATGTGGCTAAGCCTATAATGCCACAATGTCATATATGTTCCTGTGGAAGCTAAAGTGATATAACAGTAAATATTATGAGGACATAAATACAATGTACCTACCCTGTCTCCTTTTTCTATCACCATCGATCCTTTAGTGATCTTCCACCACGTTTCTCCAAATTTAGATAAACAACCACCATCTCCCAACTGCCCTGTTGAGATCAAATTTATTTTCATAGCAGGAATATGCCTTACATCTTTCAGCAGCCATTCACCTCCATTCTTTAACTTTATCCGTACCTTACCCATTCCAACAATTTTGCATGGTTCATCATCACCCAATAAAACATGTCCAAAATCACCTTGAACATTTAATCATAAAGAGATTTCTTATGGGGTGTAGCATGACATGAAGCCCTTGAATCTACTACCCAATAATCACTAGTATTATCTAGTGCAAGAATCAAAGCATCTTGTAACACATCACCTACTACATTTGATTCCTGAGTAGTCTCAAGTTATCCATCTCCTTTCTTCTTTAGATATCCGCAATCTTTCTCCAAATGTCCTTTCTTTCCACAGTTCCAACACTCTATATTTCCCAGTTTGGAATTGGATCTATCCTTCCTAGACTTCCCATGATTACTTGGGCTCTTTTCTCTCTCCCTTTGTCTTCCCCCGCTCTCCATGGTAAACGTATTATCTGATGTCTCGCCTATGCTTTTCCTTCGCATTTCCTCGCTAAGAATAACACCAAAAGCATCATCAAATTTTAAAGTGCTTAAACCAAAGATAGAGTTACTTACAGCCATGACCAGTCTGTTCCATCTTTCTGGAAATGAGCACAAGATTAGAATATCCCTAACCTCATCTTCAAATTTCACTTTTACAGAACTTAGTTGATTAGTAATCATATTAAATTGATTTAAATGGTCAACGACAAACCCACCTTCTAACATCTTCATATTAAATAAACGCTTCATTAGAAATACCTTGTTGGAGGTCGAGGGTTTTGCATATAGTTTAGCCAATGCACTCATCATACCCTTCGTTGTATTTTCTTTTAAAATATTGAAAGCCACCGACGAAGCTAGGCACAGCTGTACTGTTCTTGGTGCCTTTCTGTCAAGAACCTCCCATTCTTCATCCTTCATAGTCGTCGATTGTTTTGATTTTCCTTCTAATACAGATAATCGTCCATTTGCATCTTCCATAACTGGTAATTTGGGCCATTAAATGTTTCGACCATAAAATTTCCTTCTTCCTCCATTGTTCCCACTCGAACCAAGAACCCTTCTTTTCTGCGAGTTTATGTGCCAAATAGGCCTTTGGCTTTGATACCAATTGCTAGAAAAATAGTATCACAGAAAAATAACATAAAATAAGATGCAGAAATAAAACACATAAACGCAATACAAGAGAGACACCAATATATGTGGTTCACCCAATATGGGCTACATCCACGGAGAAATTTCTAGTCCCTTTATTATACTGTCCAACAAAATGAAGGGATACAACCACAACACATACGTTGCAATTTCATCTTCACTCTCTCAGAGTCTCTCTTACACAATCATAAAGATTTTTACAATACAAAGTCGTATTACAATGCCTTCCTTTTAAATAGGGATTACTATGGGAAAATACCACGGGACACCCAATACCATGGACCTGTAAATCACCCATTATTGACCAAGTCATGACTATGAAATTACAACATTTTACAAGGGATTTTTACAAATTTTCGCTACTGGGGCGCTGCCCCCGAACCCCCACCGAGGGGGCTCCCAAAATGTAGTTGTCTCTCCCCCTATTCCCCCCGTGGTGACTATAGTAGGGGGGGGAATCCCCCCACACCCCCTGTCATGGGATGGGATCCATACACGACTAAAAAATGACCTCTGAATCAATAAGATTAGGATCCACAACCAACAATCATCTCCCGCTTAAACCCCCTTCTCACCTTACCTCTTATGGAATTATAGATCCCCATATATTCTTTGTCCTTACTAGTCTACAATAGTCATGTTTTTTTATATTAACTGTAAAATGTACATATTTACATCATGTTGGTCACAGCATACCATTCATGTCTGGATTCTAGCCATTTCATCCATATTTACGTAATTACATTACGGGGTAAAAAAATTGGTGTTGCAATCCCTTCCCCTTTAATTTATGCACCATCCTCGATGCATCATCATTACTATATATACAATGACAGAATTTAACATGTCTTTATACATATACAATATGCTGCTACATGATGTCCTTCAGTTCCCAAGTTGCTTCATTAGCCCCATTTTCCACGACATTCTTGGTTCTTGCAATCTGGAATAGTTGTAGGCCATCTCGTCCACAATGTACCAACATTGATTTCCCACTGCCCTACTAGCCTTTCCGAGCTTGGCACATCCACATGTACCTATATCAATCATTAAGAAAAAGTATGCATGATATAATCATTCTTATGAAATATTCATAATATCCATAGTAATTTTCTAATACCAGAAGGTAAGAACATATATTCATTTCATCAAATAAGTATGAAATATCTATCCAATACTTATCTACATGCATATTTATTTTCTTTCACAAGGTTTCCATGGGAAAGAATACAACTCATTGCTCCTCTTGACACACCCTCTATAGTTGTCCCAATCCATAGCACCCCTCCCCCATTATCATGCACAACACAAGGAATGGGATCCCTTCTCTACATGTAATCCCTCGGGTTGTCCCAATTCCTTTCCATTGCTCCAGTACAGACTGACCAAGGAATATCCATGCTAGGACTCTAAGGATATCATGAATCACTCATAGAAAATTCATTAAATTGATCTCTTCCTTGCAGTCACTCACCCTCTAGACATCCCCTTATATGACTTAACAGTCCCTTGGGTGATCCATCATTCTCCAAGGATTTCTTGCACATGAAGAGTATATATTTAGGGTTCTCATGTCCTTGCAATGGCATTCTTCATGGGCTCTCCAACTTACAGTTTCCATCATGGGTTCATAGTAGGTAGATTCACCATCCACCTATGTCATATACAAAAGCATACATGTATTAGGAATCATACTCTTATCTATCAATCAATATTGGAAATCATTACTACAACAACTAAATTCCTAATAATAATGTGAGTTCCACACATAATACTTAGCTTTCAGTGGCATGAGTAATAGTTCTTGTCTTCATTATGGATCACTTTCACTACCATATCCAGGACATCTCTTTATTTTATACAACTCTATTCTCCCGACAGAGGACTCATGTAGTCCATCCAATATGACTACTTTTTCATGCATTTCATTCATTGCATTAATCACAACTCGTGAAATGATCTTAGAATTATGCATTACCAATAAGTCCACCATTTCAACTATTAACATATTATGCAATAAAATATGGCATAACTTGCATTCACATAATTCATTCAAGATATATGCCCACATACGTGTATGTGTAACCACAAGATTTACATAATCTACTAATGCATACACATTCAATGCATCCTTGCATTGATTCATGAACATCATATCAAATTCACAAAGTCTGGTTTGCCTTGGTTATTTACTCATAACCACACACACATGGAATGTTATTTAATTTCACATTAATGCATTCTAAATTCCAAATAGGCATATAGGTAGAAGGATTCCTGCCTCTAGCAGACCATTTCCAGTGGAATAATATTAAATCAAATGCATTCAAACACCATATGCATACCAATTCGTGATACTGAAATACAGCTGAAGGGATTCTTACCCAGTCCCCCCCTTTTTAACACTTGTGCAACTGGCATAAATAAATTCATTACCTACATGGCTTCCCTCAACACCTTTGTTGTTACTTGATCAGTTGTTCTCTTGCAAGAAATTGAACAATCCTTTCACCAACCTCTTGATCGTAGATTTATTATACTAGTCTTTTCTCAGAAGGTTACATGTCATATCCAACCACGTCATCAACATCTTCAACCACATTTCAATTATTTCTAGACATACAACCATCATCAACTACATTAATTATCATTAGTGGCTGACTGCATATATATAAAAGCATACTAATTTTACCAATATGCAATATCACATGTATGCACATGTATATTCACATGCACCATGCACCATATATTAGTATTCCTACTAATGCATATGCATTTGAGAGATCCGAACTCTTTCATTTCTTGTTGTCCATCTTCATCATTTGCTACTACAACAACATTTGTATCCTTATTGCGCCGAGAGGCGCTCTATAGCCCAGTATGAGGGAGATCTTGTAACGTGTGTGGAGTAACGTTACATCTAATAAAAAGTAGAAAAAATAATATGAGGGAGATCTTGTAACGTTTGTGGAGTAAAGTTACATCTAATAAAATGTAAAAAGTAATAATATGAGGGAGATCTAGTAAAAAGTAATAACATTTGTTCCTAACATGTCGGCCATAAATTTATGATGGATATGTTATTCCTATTACATGTATCCATCTCCTTGCCATTCTCCAGCTCCAACCTAGATCCAAATCACTGCTGCGCTTCCCTCCTGCGCCTACCCTCCACTCTCCCACAGCTCCTCGCCCCCGCACTCTTCCGCAGCTCCACGCGACTTGTACAGCCTCCCCTCCTCCGCAACCTGTGCCTACCCTCCGCTCTCCCGCGACCTCCAGCTGCGCCTTCTCTCCACTCTCCTGCGCAACCCTCCGGATCCGATCCACCTGCGCAAGCCTCCCCTCCTCCGTGGCCTCCCCTTCTCCCCTCCCTCCACAACCCTGCAACTCCCCATCTCCCTCCTCCTGACCTCCCTCCTCCGCGTCCTCCTCTCCTCCCTGACCTCATCTCCCCGCTTGCGCAGCCTCCTCCGCGACCTCCCCTTCTCCCTTCCCTCCGCAGCCCTGCAGCTCCCTGTCTCCCTCTTTCGCGACCTCATCTCTCTGCCTGCGCAGCCTCCTCCGCAACCTCCCCTTCTCCCCTCCCTCTGCAACCCTCCTCCTCCCTAGCTCCCTCCTCCGCTGCCCCCTCCTCACTTCCATTGTCACCTGCACCATTGCCCTCGCCCTGCACATGTTTAAATTTAAATTTGAAATTAAAATATAATTTATATTTAAAATTAAATATAAATTTATATTTATATTAAATTTAAATTAAATTAAACTATATTTAAATTTGTTTGTTATTTATATGCCATAGATTATATAAATTCATATTTAATTATACTGCACTGTGTGTAGGATTCGCCCAATCTTAAGGATTTTACTTGGGCATCTCTATTGTACAGGCTTATTATTAATTTTGTATTTGTTCAGATTAAATTTAGTTTTCTTAGAAAGAATAGGGCTAAGCTCTAAGGTTTGATACCAAAATTGCATTAGTTTTATAAGTGATAATATGTGTATATCGTTGTAATGTTGAACGTAACCCAGTGACTGGATCTTTTGCCTATGTAAAATTTATACACTATTTTATTTTATTTAGAATATGTGGGCAATCCGTGAGGCTTGACCCGTGATTAAACTTTAGTATTCATTGAATTGATATTTTAATTTTTTAATTTTAAATTTAAAAACTATATGTTTAAATTTAAATTTAAAAACTATATATTTAAATTTAAATTTAAAAACTATATGTTTAATTTTAAAATATTAATTTTTTTTAATATTAAATTAAAATAGTAATGTTATAATTTTAATAAAAAATTTGAAAAAATGACAATAGCCCCAATTTGGAATCTAAATTATGTTTAAATTTAAATTTAAAAACTATATATTTAAATTTAAATTTAAAAGCTATATATTTAATTTTAAATTTAAAAACTATCTGTTTAAACAATGTTTAAATATTTAAACTAGGAATCAAATCTCCCGAGGTGCAAACCTCGACTCAGGTATTGCACTCAAGGAGCTTTTCGAAGAGAGGTTTGCACCTCGGGAGATTTGATCCCTCTCGATGCTTGATAGAGCCTAGGATTTGGATCTAGGCTGGTGTAGATTCCTAACATGATAGGGGTTTCTTTTGTTCTCTTGTGATGTCTTCATCAGTGTTCAGCCCCTTTGAATATGCAACTACCTTTTCTTCAATTTTTATTTTCCTATGCACTTTGCTTTCATTTCCTTGATGCTCCACTTATCCTGAGCCATTATAACCAAGCCCATCTTGTCCATTCCCACTTTCCAATCCATAAAAACATTACCAGATCCTTTTAATACTTCGTTCCCTAGCCAATCTTGCCCCTACATTTGCTTTATCTGCTCTTTGTAAAAGTTCATAATGTTGTAAAAAGTTTCATTCCATCTCTATTTGGAATCCTTTAATATTCCACCCTTTGTTTCAAGCCATGCCAAGTTCAATTTCACTTTTTCACTTGTATGACTAGTTTACAACTCTACTTTGGAAGTCACTATATTAGCTTATGTAGTAAGTCTTTGGGTTCCATTCAATTATGGAGTTTTCCTTCACCTTTCCATCAAAATCCTCACCATAATTATCATCCACATGACAGAACGATCCACCAGAATGTCTTATTCCATCATTTAGCAACTTCCATTTGATTGGAGGTTTAACACATCTTCTAATCCTTTATACATAAGTTGTTGGCCCATAAGATGAAACTCTTCCATTCATGCTTACACATTATCCACATAAATAATTCAAGCATATCCTATATGAGATGCATTTCCCTTCGCCCAATGATATGTTCTTTGCTCCTTAGTTAATGATCTATTAAATGGTGTCATTAGCTTCCATGGCTACTTGAGTGTACAAACAAGCTTCTATAAGTGTCATGAATCCCCACTTATATTCTCTACATGCAAGAAACTTCAATACCTTGTCTATGTCTTGCATCATGGCATACCATATTTATTCTAGTCAATACAGGCTCCATTCAATCTGCCTTGGAGTTCAAATTGTACATACTAATCCCAACCAGTACCTGTAATGCTTTATTATTCAAGAGACAAACAACCTTTATTGACATTTTTTTTAAAAATAATAATACATTATTGTCACTGCTCATCACACAATACTCCATAGACCAAGCACTCAACTCTACTTGGTTTAATCTTGCACCCTTTCTAGTGAGACAATAAACTACTCTGCTTTCTTTCTTAACTATGCATCTTCTTGATTGCGAAAGCACTATAAAAGTGTTCATTCCCCTTATACCTAGCCACCTTCACCTTTGATACACTCCTATAACACATACTACTTCCAAAATTTAGGCTACTTTGGAAATTACTCTAAATGACCATTGTCTTGTCAAATTAAGCCCAAAGGATTTGTTTCACTTGCCTTTTAAAACAATGAGAAACATATTCCAAAAATAGGATCTATTTGTTATATTCTCCTTTATATTATCTATTTGATATATTCTCCTTTATATTACCTTTCCAACGACTATAGATAGTATTGGTTCTAAGTTAAGCTAAAATTGGCAATTTCCCTAAGTTAACACTTTTGCCCAATACCGTTATGTTCTTGTAGCTGATTTTTATCTCAAAATACTCACTCCTAAGACCTGTATCTGATATCTACCATCTGTTCATGCATCAAATATGTTAGATAAACCCTTTTTCAAAATCTCACAAAAACTATCATGCATACATAAAAATTATGGAAAATGTCCATTTGATCATTTTTGTCAAATTAAGCTACATGCCCCTTTTTTTGTTAGATTTCTAGAAAAATAGAAAGTACTAATTCTATCAAGTTCATTTTTCTTAATATCCTATTGAGACTCTTTCCAATGGATATACCCCTGTTCAATTCCAATTCCACAACTAAAAGTTACATCTCTAAAAAATCATAGTTTTTACCCAATTTTATCTTGTTCTTGTAACTACACTTATTATGAAGGACCAACTTCTAAGGCCTATAGAAGAAATTATGCAAGTAAATAGAATTTTTTATATATTGAGCACTAGTATCCCATATTATTGTGAGTACACAAACATTTACACTATTAAAATTTGATGTTGCCATCAAATTTTATAAAATTCTGGAATCACCAACTTTCAATTTATGCAATTCTAGACTTGGAAGTTTTACTAAAAACTAATATCTCTCAAACTAATCATTTATAGAAAATGTATCTCTAAGAAACATTATTTAGCTCAATGTGTAGAAAAAATGTCAAAATCATAAAATTTTCTAATTATGAGTTCTTGGGCCACTTTTTCCTACTTCAAGTTTTCAAAATTGACCTTTTCGCACGCCCAAATAGTGGATTTCAGCCTTCTTTTGCATCTTGGCTCCCCATCTTTATGAATTTGGCCTCAAGGATCCAGAGTTGTTTGTGTGACTGTATCACAATTGCACCATAACAATTTGGGCCTCAACCGACCCCCTTCCATCCTCGGGCTACGCACCTTCAAAACCCATTAAACCGAAATTTCTACAAAATTGAAGCAGAATGGATCCATGCCCCTCACTAGAAATTTTATACCCTATGTAAGTGGTGTTGGAACGACGGAAGTCTCATCGATTTTTGAGTTAATCTACTCTTGTTATGGACAAAACAATTTTTTGGCTCTAGAATTTTTTTAAACCTTTCTAATTTTATGTTGAAGTGGCATGAAGTTGAAGTGGGGTGATGTTGACGTGGCATGATGTTGACATGGCATGAGACATGTCTTCCAAGGTGTCAGATAGGTCATATGAGTCATCCCACTATGCATCCAAGTCACCTTTCATGTCTACTAGGTCCATATACCACCTACAATTGGGCAGAAATGCGCTAGCAGTATTCCATTGCTGGAAGTGGCAATGACTCGTTGAGAAGCATTTTTTAAAAAGTTGTTGTCGGATCCATTTCCATTTAAAATTGAATGTGTGGATAGGTGGTATCCTCCCAATGGTTCTCCCACCTGCTATTAACCATCATGCAAGTAGTGGAGGCATTATGAATCATAACTGTCGATCACAGGCACCTCTGACTAATCTTGACCGTCGACGATGATTAGCCCCTTTCTTCCCAACCCTTGGTTCTCAGCCTCTGATCGCATGGTATGTCAGATCTAGCACTAGGGTGCTAAGCACTTATAAGCCCCCAGATTGTATTCTAGCACTTGGGCGCTAATGTTTTTTTTAACGCCTAGCTTCTAATCTAGCACCCCCCTGATGTGGTTGGTCCACGTTACACTCTTCATCCAAGTGGCAGTTCCACCTCTTCCTAAATCCATGTGGAATATCCAAATCAAACTGTCCACGTGGCATTTGGGGGGCCAATATAAGAATTTTCAAAAAAAATCAAAATTCAAAATTTTGACAAATGGCTCTAGGAAATTTATGCTTAGCAATTTCTTCATAAATAGGTTCTAATGTCCCTAGTTTTGATCCTTGACTTGAACTTTGTAAATGATGTAATATCGTTGATTATTTGCAATGAACATGGTGAGGAGCTTAAGGCCAAGGCCCTACCATAGGCATCCTGAATACATACATACATACATACATATATATGTGTGTGTGTACACATATATATATGTATGTATGCGCCCACAGGGGTGTAACTTGACTGGAAAATGGAGTTAAATAATGGTCATGGTGTATATAGAGGTTATGAGTTCAAATCACCCCAACTTACATGTGCTTGCGGGATGCGTGGATGCACCTAGGGGTATAGTGGTAGCGGATGGGAATCAGACCCGTGTAACGTAAGTACGTGCACTGCCCTATTATTCGATTCCCCTAGTACAATACACACACACACACACACACACACACACATGTATATAGGAAAGTAAGTATGGTTAGTGAACCATGCATTGGTCAAGTGCAATAGAATTGTAATTTTATGTACATGTGCATGATAATAATAAAGAAACACACAGCTAACTGTGCGAGGCAACAAGAGGATGGAAGCATGATTTTCCTAAGGTTAGGAAGGGACGTGATCAACATATTAATCAATGAAGCCAATAAGTGGGAGCCAAGTTTCCAAGAGAGGACTGATGAGCCATCAATTGTCAAGTTGACTCATGCACCCAAATCATTTAATGCTTCCAAGAGGGAGGTAGTTGAGACATTTATTATCTTGGGGAAAGGAAGGCATGGGTCTAAGTTTCTTGTGTCATTCGCCCTGCAGAATTGGGAATGGGGATTTCTTATTGGGTAAGAAATCAATCGAATTAAAGTCATCCTTAAATAACTTGTCAGTTATGGGTTGGTGTAGTTAGCCAGACAGTGAGTCTGAAAACCAATCTACTAGTCGGTCAGACATTTTTCTTGGTCAAGTAACTCAACCTCTCATGTCTAGGAGTGCATCACGTAGTTGAAAATTATAACCCTGGTAGAAGAGTCGAACCTATTGGGGGGGAGATTGGACCCTTGCTTGAGAGGAATTCTATCGTGTTAATGGTGGAGGAGAGAGTGGTTTCGAGCCCTATTTCGTGGTCATGAATTGAAGTTGAAGAGAAATCCTATGAGCAAATTTGTTGTGCATTTCCCTTACCATTATAAGCACATAATGGTATCAAATTTTCCTAGTTGTTAACTTGTGTCTATGTGTTGTGATTTTTTGTTGTATGTTGTGATTGCAAGATTGTTTCTAAGAGGGTCTGAGTATGTCTAACAAAGTGGTAAGTTGACCTTTGACTCCTTTGTAGCATTCCCATTTGTCATAAGTGCACCCTGAATTGTTGAATCCTTCATAGTATCAGTCACACACATGAAAGTCTTGGTCCCTTGTTGTTGTCATAAGAGTATGGTTTCCATTAGTCATGTTATAAGCAGAGTGGTTAATTAGACAATGATTGGAGTGAACCCATGAAAGTTAGCTAGTTGTATGCAACCAAGATTTGTAAGCCTTGGAAGATAGAAGCTTTTGGAAAGTGATCCAAGGTTTGGGTGTTATTTCTACGCACACATTGAATAGCATTTGGAGGAAGGTGACATCTGAGGTACTGTTGAGCAGTGAAGGGGTACCTTCTTGGTGTTGCGTGGGGTGTGTGTTGTGGACACCAAACTGGTTGAGTCTGATAGAGGTGAGTTTACTAGTTAGCATTCCCCTCCACTTCCTTGGTAGCCTATGAATCCAGTTGTGTGATGGGTTGGCTTGAAATTGAGTATGTATGATTGTGAATAGCATGTTAACCCAACTGTGCACTAGCTTGGCTGTTGGCATGTGCCTATTTAACTCTTAGTGAGATCTGAATAGTTCCCCTTTCCTCAAGGAAATCATGCTTAGTGTGTGGGTGGTCTCTTACCAGAAATAGTATATGTTAGACAGAGTGCCTATGGTTGGGTGGAACATTGCTCTTGCGCAGTCAATTGCTTGGAGAAGCTACATTCAAGATAAGAGTTACTTGATGTCTCATGTGTGTTATTTCATTTCCATTTTATGAACGTTGATTTGAAATGATGAAGATGCATGCAATATCAGTAGTTGTGATATGAATTGTCTTGGTAATAATAATCATGATTCTTGATATCTAAGTGTTGGGTATATGATATGGCGCTTCATGGAATACTTGCATATAGATGTATGTCTTGTATATGAAGTCCCATTACGCATATAGCGCTAACTCTACAGGAATTCAATGGTCAAACAATAGCAGTTAAATTCACCAGGTGGTGGATGACACGTAGTGGTTAAAGGTCGTTCACGGTGGTTTGCACGGCGATAAGAGTTGACACACGTAGTTTACTGCACGATAGAAATTGGCAAGCGTAGAGTATTTGTAACGTACCCAACAACCTCAATCAACCATGGAGACCACGGGGTACTCAAATTCTATATATGAATTTATCATTCGTATCCAAATTCGTTCAATTAAACATCGGAAATAAATATACATGGTGACCCAAATAATCTTATGCAACCATTAAATATTACATGTAATTGAGAATGAACAAACACACCATTCCATGAAATACCATATGTTTAGACATTCATAAAACAATAAATAATAATATACAAACACATAATTATCCATGGCATTCATAACAATTAGACACTTATCTTTTAATCAATTATTCTCCAATCGGCTGTAGGTGAAGGATGTTCCTCCCATCCATAAGCACTGTCAAGCCAAATCTTACTTTGACAGGACACCCCTGAGCTAGGTCTATCATCCAAAAGGGAAAATATCTTCCACAACCCCACTCTATACAATTGAATCTCCCATGCAACCCACGGGTTCCTAAACCCCCTCCACAACTGTCCCAATCCTCAATTCTACTTCCCCATCAACCTGCACAACGCCAGAAACAATCCCCCCTCTATGAGTTAATAGTCCCTCGGGGAGCCTCCAATTCCCTTCTAGTGCTCTAGCACAGGCTAGAAAGGAAGCCTCTGAATTGGGACTCCGGGGCACAAGCTGTAGGCTAGGTTTTTCTCACACGCTAGTCTACCCGAGTTAATGGCATGCATAATTCATGTTCAGTAATGGCATATTTGTTCTTTGCTTGTGTACCAACCTATGACACTTGATGGGGAAGGAAAGGGACTGGAATGAAATTCTAATGGTGGAAGAATGCATGAGGAATGAACCCATCCCAAGCTTAATTTCTCATAGTTAAGGTTGTCATGTGGCCACTCTACATGGCCCACTTTTCCCCTCTTAATCCCATCTTAGGATAATTAAATAAGGCTTAATCAAAGAATTGTTCTTAATCATGGTTTAATAACTTGGTTTAAATGGCCAGGGCAAAGGATATCAACAGAATCTCGCTATCACTCTCGACATGTGGATTCACAGCCCCCCATATCTTCTTCGTCCTTCTTCCTTTGCATCCATTTGGAGATTTTATATTAATATAAAAAATGTAAATATTTACATAGTCTTGGTCATCCCAACCATTTGTTTTTGGATTCTTATCCATTTACATCAATATTTACAAATTTACATTATGGGGTCAAACTCGGTATTACAGTATTGCACAAAGTTTAAAGCTAGTATGTGTAGTATGGCGCATAGACCCAAGTATGATGTGTGCAATGAACTGCTTAGTGAAGTAAAAATTCTCTGGCATAGATTGTTCCACAGTATATAAATTTAGTAAAGAGACATAGGCATGTCTTGGTATCTGAAAGGAAAGAAAAACATCCCCCATGGTCGCAATAGGCCATTGAGGTCGTTGGGGACTTGACAGAGTGGTATAAGGGAAGTGGTTTCAACACTAGTCCTTTGAGTGTAGAAAGGGCCCAACATGGTAATGTAAAAGTAATTATTAGGATTTATTAATATGTTGTCTAATATAACTTTAACTTTTGCATAGCATTAACAATAGTAGTAAGACCACTATAACAAAGGAAAGAAGGAAGCAAGTATAAGAATTGGCAAATTAGTTAGTGGAATCATCATCATGGTAGATGCACAAGATCCCTATGAGCATGAAGAATATGTTATGGGTGAATATGTGCGAGGTGGTTATAAAGAAAAAATTAAATATAATGGAAGGAGGGCGCAAATCACACCGCCGAATATGTTGAAACTATGAGGAGTTTCAATGAAAGAATGAAAAAGGTGCAGGAAGAGAAGCATTAGATCAACACTGTCATACTATAGAGCCTAACAAACCTCCAATAGAAAGCTAATATAGGATCAAAACATAACAATGGCAGTAAGGATGGAAATAGTGCAAGCAATTACTCTAGAGTAAGACCTTGATGCCAAGAAAGTGGGTCGCACATGAGGAGAGTAAGCATGTCTCCATTAGACACCTTAGACAATAGATTGAGCAAATTAAGAAACTTGTTCGATATATTAGAGCACTCAGCTTGAAGAGCGGAGAGAAGGAAGCCTCATAAAGAGAGTTCCTATGGGGAATTCAAGAAAGTAAGGCTGCTTACATTCGACGTAGAAAGTAAGACCAAAAAGGAGGCTGAAGCATGGCTTCTTGGTATGAAGAAGTACTTCAAGATCCATGAATACTCCAAAAATGAGAAAGCTGGGATTTCCATTTTTAACCTGAATGGAAGAGATTCAATTTGGTGGGAGCAACTCCAACAAGTGAATTTCCTCAAAGAAAGGAAAATTGATTGGAAGAAGTTTGAAATGTATTTCAAACAGAAATATCTCAAGGTACTACAATAATAAGAGTAGGGAGTTTCATGAGCTAAATATAGGACAAATGACAATGGAGGAACATGTGAAAAAGTTCCTAGAAGTACTCCAATATGTGAACTATCTCCAAAATGAGAAGGTAAATATTCAAAGATTCTTAAGTGGTTTTCCCCAGGATTACATAGACAGAATTGAATTAGTGGAGCCCAAGACCTTGGATGATGCTATCCATAAGGATATGCATTTCTATGAGTAGAACAAGGGCATATTTGAGGAACATCAAGCAGGGAGAGGAAATCCCAAGGGAAGGTTTGATCCAAGGAAGAAAGAATTCAAACATGTACCATACAAAAATCAGCCAAGAAATGTTCGATGGGAGTAGCCAATGCAAGGTAGGTTCAAGCACGTTATTCTAGCAGAAGGAAGGCCCAAGGAACCAATGCAATGTTGGGGATGTGGATAGAATCATAAGTTGTTTGATTTCCCCCACATTAAGGAATAACCTTGAAGGACACGTAACATTAGAGGAGTTGTTACTATTGAGTAAATGGCCAAATCAACTCCTAGAATCTCTCTACCTTTGGATGATCATCAGGAAGACCACTAAGCAATAGTGGTTGAAGTTGGAGGTAAGATTGTTGCATAGTTTTTTTCTATTTGAATATACCTAGGGTCCAATCATAGTTATATTCATCCTAAGATTGTTGAAGATTGCGTGCTTAAGAAAAGTAAACATGGAAAATCATGGCTAGTTCAATTAGACATAAGGACAAAGAGGAAAGTAAGTGAAGTGGTAGAAAGATGTTTGTTAATGTTGGATGGTCTATCCAACACAAAAGACCTGATATCCTACCACTAGGATCATACTATGTCCTCATTGGCATGGATTGGATGGAAGAGCATCGTGCTAAGCTTGAATGCTATAATAAGTTTCTAGAATGCCTTGATGATGAGGGAAATCCTTAACTAGTAAAAGGTCTGTTGAAGAAGGTTTCGAAGGTATGTTACAATGCTCCAATTGCGAAGGTATCTCAAGAAGAAATGCCAAATGTATGTAATTCATGTATTAGATTTTGCAAAAGGTAGAGGTCTATCATTAGAAGAGTAACCAATGATACAAGAATATAAGGATGTATTTCTGGAAGAGGTGTTGGGACTGCCGCCTAAAAGAGATATAGATTTTACAGTTAATCTAGTGCCAGGTGCAGCCCCAATGTATAAATCCCCTTACAAAATCTAATATAGAGTTGGTAGAGTTGAAAATGCAACTTTAGGAACTAATGAATAAGAGCTACATTATACCAAGCGTGTCCCTGTGGGGTTCGCCAGTGCTATTCGTTAAGAAGAAAGATGTAACATTGAGACTGCATATTGACTATAGGAAGCTCAATAAGGTCACATTCAAGAACATGTATCCATTTCCCATGATAGATGATCTCTTTGATCAGTTAAAGGGATCCAAAACATTTTCCAAGATTGACTTAAGGTTAGGATACCATCAAGTCAAAATAATGGAGGAAGATATCCATAATACAACTTTCAGAACTTGATATGGCCACTTGAGTTCATAGTTGAGCCATTCAGCCTCAACATTGCACCAGCTACTTTCACGTTCCTCATGAACATTGTATTCAACCAGTATTTCGATAATTTTGTGTTGATATTCCTAGATAACATCCTAGTCTATTCCAAGAATGAGGAAGAGCATGCAAAGCATCTAAGAATGGTACTGCAGGTGCTTAAGGCACATAAGTTTTATGCTAAGCTAAGTAAATGTGAGTTCTATTAGAAGAAGATTCATTATTAAGGACATGTCATTTCAACATATGGAATTTCAGTAGATCTCGAGAAGATTGAGGCTATAGTAAATTGGCCTACGCCCAAGAATGTGACATATGTTCAATCTTTCATGGGTTTAGTAGGGTATTAAAGGAGATTCATTAAAGGTTTCTCCAAGGTAGTGCATCCCATCACATCTCTACAAAGAAAGAATGTAAAGTTCACATGGTCTAAAAATATGCGAGAAAATTTTTAAGTGCCTAAAGGACTTACTCACCAGTGCTCCTATTTCGAAGATCACATATCCAGATAAGGATTTTGTGGTATGTATGGATGCTTGTATTGAAGGACTAGGAGGAGTGCTTATTTAGGAAGGACATGTGATATGTTATGAGTTTGAAAAGTTAAAGGATCATGAAAAGAATTATGCAACACATGATTTGGAGCTAGCAGGAATTGTACATGACTTGAAAATGTGGAGACACTACATGCTTGGATGAAAATTTGAGTTGTGGACTGATCACATGAGTTTGAAGTATCTGTTTGATCAACAGAAACTGAAGGCCTGGAAATCCAGCTGGTTAGAATTTTTGAGTGAATTCGACCTTGAAATCAAGCATGTCAAGGGTAATGAAAACAAAGTTGTTGACGCGCTCAGCAACAAGTTTCATATCGCAGCCATGAGCTTAGGCAAGGATGACCTCAAAGAACGAGTCGAAAAAGTCTTAGTTGAATATGAGAAGTACGCATGAGTGAGAGCAGGAATCATGCAAGCAAAACTAGATGAGAACTGTGAGGGATATCAATTGGAAGAATATGGAATTATTTTGTTCCAAGGATAGTTGTACATTCCAAACAGTGCATAATTAAAGAAGCTAGTAATGGATGAGATGCATCAATCGCCTTACTTAGGTCACCTAGGATATCAAAAGACTATCATAGAAGCCATAAAATAGTATTTTTAGCCCCTAATGAAGTAGGACGTCGCACAATACATAGCTTGGTGTCAACAAGTGAAAGTTGAGAACTAACACCCAACAAGATTACTACATCCAATGCCCATTCTTGAGTGGAAGTGGGAAGAAATATCTATGGATTTTATCATAGGGATGCCAATGACAGCGGAGTAGCGTGACTCAATTGTGGTGGTGGTGGACAAGCTAACCAAGGCAGTGCATTTCATTCCAGTCAAGTCAAAGCATAAGATTGTTGACATTAAATAGATTTCCATGAAGGAATTTTTCAAGTTGCATGGATTGGCTAAGGCAATAATCTCCGATAGGGATACGAAGATTGAATTTCTGGAAATTACTATTCAAGGAGTTGGGAAATCAACTCAATTTTTGCACAACAAGCCATCCTCAAACATATGGTCAGACAAAAAGGGTAAATCAAGTGTTGTAAGATATGTTAAGGGTGTATGTGGTGGACAAGCCATTCAAATGGGAAGATTACTTACATCTAGTCGAATTTGCTTACAACAACGATCACCAGGCATAATTGGGAATGAGTCCATTTGAATCCATGTATGGAAACAAATGCAAGACTCTAGTAAGTTGGGAAAACCCGATATATAGAGTGGTACTTGGAATAGAAATGTTCAAGGAAATGGAGTAGGAAATAGTTAAAATCAAGCAAAAATTAAAAGCGGTGTAGGACAGGTAGAAGAGCTATGCAAATCCAAAAGGAGTGCATAGAGAATTTACGGTTGTAGACCATGTTTATTTGAGATTTAAGCCGAAGAAGAGCTCTCTAAATATTGGAAGTTGTGCCAAGTTGGCACCAAGAAATTATGGACCCTTTGAAGTCCTTGAAAGATTAGGACTAGTTGCATATAGGATTGCATTTCTTGCGCATATGAAAGATCATAATGTTTTCCATGTCTTGTTGCTTAAAAGGTATATACATGATCCTAATCACATTATTGATTGGAATGTGATTCAGGTCTAACCTAATGCAGAGTTATAAGGGGAGCCTATGCACATCATAGGCAGGAAGGAGATTGTGTTCCAGAGACTATGTTCCGAAACCAATCCATCTACCATGTAAAAGGTGCAATAGAGGCACTTTTTTCGAGATGAGGCTACTTGGGAGCTGGAATATGCCATGAGACATGCATACTCATTTTTGTTTAGTTTTGAAGAGCATCGAGGACATTAATGTTTCAAGGGGGAGGGTACTGTAATGTCCCTAGTTTTGATCCTTGACATGAACTATGTAAATGATGTAATATCCTTGATTATTGTAAGGAACATGGTGAGGAGCTCAAGACCAAGGCCCTACCATGGACATCCTGAACACACACACACACACATATCAACAAGTAAATATGGTTAGCGAACCATGCATTGGTTAAGCACAATAGAAATGTAATGTGATGTACATGTGCATGATAATAATAAATAAACCCACAACTAACTATGCAAGGAAACAACAACATGGGAGCATGATTTTTCTAAGGTTAGGAAGGGACATGATCAACACATTAATCCATGAAGCCAACAAATGGGATCCAAGTTTCCAAGAGAGGACTGATGAGCCATCTATTTTCAAGTTGAATCATGTGCCCCAATTATTTAATGCTTCCAAGAGGGAGGTAGTTGTGACAATTATTATCTTGGGGAAACAAAGGTGTGGGTCTGATTTTATTGTTGCATTTTCCTTGCAGAACTAGGAATGTGGATTGATTATTGGGTAATAAATCAATCAAATTGAAGTCATCCTTAAATAACCTGTTAGTTATGGGTTGGCATATTCAGTCAGATAGTCAGTTTGATAATCAATATGCTAGTTAGTCATATAGTTTTATTGGTCAAGTAACCCGACCTTTCATGTCTAGGACTGCATTATGTGGCTGAAAAGTATAACCTTGTTGGAAGAGTCAAACCTATTGGGGGGAAGAGTGGACCCTTGCTTGAGATTAAGTCTATCTCTAATGGAAGAGGAGAGAGTGGTTCCGAGCCCTGGTTTGTGGTCATCATTGGAAGCTGAAGAGGAAGCTTGTGATCACAATTGTTGTGTATTTCCCTTACCATTCTAAGCACATAATGTTATTGAAGTTTCCGAGTTGTTAACTTGTGCATATGCGCCCTGAATTTGTGTTGTATGTCGTGATTGCAAGACTATTTCTAAGATGGTATGAGTATGTTTAACATAGTGGTAAGTTAACCCGTGAATCCTCTTTAGTGCACCCAATTATCATAAGTGCACCCTAAATTGTTGAATCCTTCCCTAATATCAATCGAACTCCTGATAGTTATGGTCCCTTGTCGTTGTTTTCATGGGAGTATGGTTTCCTGTTAGTCCTATTATAACCCAAATGGTTAATTGGACAATGATTGGAGTGAACCCTTGAACGTTGGTTGGTTGTGTGCAACCAAGATTTGTAAGCCTTGGAAGATATAACCTTTTGGCATATGATCTGGAGTTTGGGTGGTCTTTCTACACACACACACACTGAATAACACCTAAATGAAGGTGATGCCCGAGGGAATTTTGAGCAGTTAAGGGGTACCTTCTTGATGTTGTGTGGGACGGGTAATGTGGACTCCAAGCTAGCGGAATCTGTGCAAGGTGTCTACAGTTCTGGAGGTAAACCATATCTGATTGTTTGTCCCTTACTTGTTTTGTCTATAACCATGAGAAGTTGAAAAAATGGTATTGAGTACTAGAGTGCGATGGAATCCCAGAGTGGTACGGAATGTAGAATTTTCTAATGCGACTGGTGAAGGCCAAGACCTCTTGGCATAAAATCGGGTTTGGGTTGTCTTTCTACGCACACATTAAATAACACCTAGAGGAAGGTGATGCATGAGGGATCGTTGAGCAGTGAAAGGGTACCTTCTTGGTGTTGTGTGGGGAGGGTGGGTATTGTGAACCCCAAACTGGATAAGTCTGATAGAGGTGGATGTATCTTAGAGGTGAGTTTACTAGTTAGAATTCCCCTCCACTACTTTGGTATCCTGTGAACCAAGATGTGTGTTGGCTTGACTTGAAATTGAGTTTGTAAGACTGTGAACAACCTATTACCCAACTATGTGTTGGATTGGATGTGGCCATGTTCCTATTTGACTATGAGTGAGATATGGATAGTTCCCCTTTCCTTAAGGAAATCATGCCCAACATGAGGATGGCCTTTTAGCAAAAATTATATATGCTAGACAGAGTGCCTATAGTTGGGTGGAACGTTTCTCTTGCACAATCCGTTGTTTGGAGAAGCTACATTCAAGATAAGTGTTACTTGATGTCTCATTTGTGTTATTTCATTTCCATTGTATGAATATTGATTTGAAATGATGAAGATGCATGTTGTATTATTCGTTGTGATATGAATTGTATTGGTAATAATAATCACGATTTTTGATATCTAAGTGTTGGATATATGATATGGCGCTTCATGAAATGCTTTCATATAGATGTATGTCTTGTATATGAAGTCATGTTATGCATATAGCACTAACTCTATAGGAATTCAATGCCTAGGCAGTAGCAGTTAAAGTTCCCATGTTGTGGTTATCCGGCGTGGTGGATGACTCGCAGTGGTTAAAGGTTGTCGTGTGGTGATTCACACGATGATCGGAGTTGACATGCGAATATTACTCTTGCGTTATAAATTGGAAAGCGTAGCATATTGTGCAAGGCTTAAAGCTAGTATTGGTAGTATGGTGCATAGACACAAGTATGATGCACGCAATGCACCACTTAATGAAGTAAAAATTATATGGCGTAGACTGTTGCATAGTATATAAATTTAGTAAAGAGACATAGGCATGTATTTGTATCAAAGAGGGAACAACAGCATCTCCCATGGTCGTGATAGGCCACTAAGGCCACTTGGGACGTGACATAGATGTCCAACCAGAATTTACAGTTGGCATGCCAATATTGGAAATCATTCTATCAACCAACAGAACTAGGGATTCCTGGCTTTTTCCTCTTGGTGGTAAATTTCCATCAGTTGACAAAACTGATTTTTTACACTAATGCCAAATGTTGCCCAAAATTTTAAGACTGAAGTCTTCCATTCATGTTTTTACTTAGTACTAACTTCCATGCTAATTCTGAAAACCAAATCTAAGCACTTCAAACCAAAAATTTATACAAGGAATTAGTTAAATAGTTTTCCTGTAAACTTTAACTTCGCCCAAAATTTGATCAAACTCACAAAATTTTCCACAATAACTCTCTAAATTTATCCCAACCATTCAAACATCCATTCAATGATTTAATTCCATCTTTGAATTGAACAATGGATGAATTTAAAACAGTTTTCCCCAAATTCTTTCCTTAATATATTTTATCAAACACTTCTTATGCAACCTGTAATTTTTCTTGTAGAATTCAAATACATCTCATGCAGTCCTAGTGCTGCAACCTTGGGATCTGATACCAATCTGTCACGTACCTAACGACCTCACGGTGCCTTTGGGGCCATGGGATACTCATACTATTGACTTAAATCCCCGATGATACTCAATTTCATTTTTCTATTGGTTTAATTAAGATTTACAACATAATTATATATGTAAATGAACACTCAGGATTAATATAAACCTATATGAGGATATTATAGGCATATTCTACATGAATTACTCAATTCCATTAATTATGTGCATTTAAATCATCAAATAACAATAATTAAATAAAACACATAATAGATACCAAACATTTCATACACAAATGGAAACTTATTTGAAAATATAACCCAACTGACTACCAACCAAGGATGTTCCTCCTAGCCGTAGGCACTCTATTATACCAATTATCTCTATAAAAAATGCCACTCCCAAGATGAGGTTATTAATCCAAAAGAAGTTACCTATTTTTCCCACTATAACTATCCTAATCTACTAGCACTCCTCCCCCATCAACCTGCACAACCCAAGGAATGGGGCTCCCTCCTCTGAGTTAACAATCCCTCAGGTTCCCTTCTATGAGTTAACGGTCCCTTGGTATTTTTACCCCAATTCCCTTCCAGGGCTCCAACACAGGTCATCCATGGACTCTCCGTGTCAGGACTCCAGTGAACTCTGTCATTCTCGGGTACGGGTCCAGGCTATAGCATGGGTGATGGATCTAGGATATGGTATCGATTATGGTAGTTCAGAGCTGACAACTACGGATGGCTAAAAGATAGTAGAATGATAAATGAACTAGACTCTCATTAATTATATCCATGTTGAGAACTAGCCAAGTGGTATGCATGGGTGATGAGAACTAGACGCATGGCACTCTTGGGAATTTCACCTTTTTCCTCACTAATCTCCAAGTTTAGGATAATTAACCCAGGTTAAGGCCAATGCACTTTAATTAAAGGATCTTTTATAAAACTTAGGATAAAAATGTGTAATAAAGATAGTAACTTAAATTATATGTCACTGGGGTCATCTCCCCCTTAAACCCCCTTCTCACTTTCCCTCTTGTGGAATTATATCCCCCCATCTCCTCTTTGTCCTTCTTAGTTTGTAGTAGTCATGGGTTTTTATATTAAATGTAAAATGTACATATTTACATCATCTTGGTCACAATGGGCCATTCATGTCTAAATTCTATCCATTTTATGCATATTTACGTAATTACATTTTGGGTTGAAATGGGGTGTTACACTCGTGACCTTTCTTGGGTCCTCTCTACTTTCCTCCTTTCCTCACCTTACTGAGTTGGGATTGGTTTGGGTTCTCGTTATTTTTTGTTTTCATTGTTTTTGTCACTATCTTCTATTAGATGAAATAATCCTAGAGTTGCTCAAAGTCACTATCTTCTATTAGATGAAATAATCCTAGAGTTGCTCAAAGGTAACTCTAAATGATCTTTGTATTCAACTTCATGAATTTTGCTTCTATGTAACTTGAAATGATCTTTGCATTCAACTTCATGAATTTTGCTTCTAAGATCCAAGTAGTCACTTCATCTAGTATATGACACTTCATTAAATATATCTTATATGTTGTATGTCTAGTTTGGAATATCTTCTCCTCCAGTACCTTTTATATCTCTCGATCTTCTTCTTTGTCATTTGTTTTTTCTTGTCAAATTTTATGCTTTTTTCTTCTTCTATAATGTTATCATCTTCCTAGTATAGATGAAACAAAAAATTGACCATTATACTTCATATGCAATGTCTCCAAATTTCTTTTGAATCTTATTTGCTCCTATCTTCTCGAAAATCAATTTGTTGTATGTGCCTTTGGGGTAGTGCTCTATGCAAATGAATAATCACTTGGTCTCTAGCTTTAAATGGCTTGAATTTGTGGTGTGTATAAGTGAATTTTTTGCACTTAATGCTATTTAAAAAATAAAATTGAACTTCTACATCATTGCATTTATTTTTCAAAGGCCTTCATATCTCCTCCCAATGTCAATTATAAATTTGATTGAATTTGTTACACCTTTTGAACTTCTACCATACAATATCTTGGATAGAGTGAACTCTAATTGTATGTTTACTAAATTGTTTTAGAAAAACTCCACTTAAGTTAATTCTTGATCCCTTTTTGTTGGTTTATTCAAGCAACTAAACATCTTAGTAGTTTTCCTAAACTTTGGTTCACAACCAACTGAGTATGTTCATCTTTTTTAGAATGGCGAGTTGAGACCAATTGTAATTTCATTTTTATTTTTACAATGTTATTATAAAAAATGGCTCAAAAATGTGTCGATTTTGTATCTAGTGATCAATTTTAGTTGTTGATGAGTCCATGCAATTACATTGTAAAACATATTTGCATATTGTATCATTGGTTTTCTTGCCACGCAAAACATGTGCTATTGTTAAAATGAGTCCATCATAACTAGAATTACATCAAATCTACACTATGTTCTTGATAATCAAGGAACAAAATCTATAAAGATATCTTACAAAAGAACATTTAACACTCAATGATGTATACAATTACCCTATCTATATGATTTTTTTACTCATTTTTATAAAAAATCATAATTATGAGATTGCATTTTGACAATTTTATCTAACACTAAATGGAGTTGACAAAGAAATAAACAAATTTGTTTTTAGATTATCATCACGAACCTCATCAAAGAATTAAACTAAGTGTCAATCCATTTATACTTGGATTTCAAAAGAAAACATAAGTACAAAAATATTCATAGGAAATGACTAAGTCACCTTTCCATTTATAATACAACTATTTTTTATGCGGGCTGAGATGGCCTCTTTTTCATTTACTCCTACATTTGTAGGCATTATGGATCATTTTTTAGAGATAAAGTTCCTATATATATAGGAATCCTTATTTCTTACAACTTTATTTTATGCGGGTTGAGATGGCCTCTTTTTCCTTTACTCCTACATTTTAGGCATTATGGATCATTTTTTAGAGATAAAGTTCATATATATATATAAATCCTTATTTCTTAATCTTTAATAGGATGACTCTGTATGTAGAATCAATATACAGTGACTTTTTTTAATCCAAACAATATAAAATCTTTATATTTTGAAGGTAGACACACATGTTTATGTAAAATGTGATTGCATTATAATACAATTGCGCATTTTTTTTTCCGAAAAAAAGAAAAATGCAACTTTATTTTAAAAGGATTAAAATGGATTCATTAGAGAGATAAAGAAATCTTCCATCAAAAGAGAGTAGAATTTATTAAGTGTGACTTTGTTTAACAAAGACTTCTTTAAATAAGCAAAGCGATTTGCATACAAATCACAAGTTTAAGAATCATAGGAACCAATAAAGTATTGAATTTAACCTAAAAGTACAAGAAAAATTTAGGATGATGAGTTTGTCTAGAATATACTCTCATTCTACATGGCGTCATGGCATTATCAAATCTTAATGATGAATTTAATACTTCTAGCATTTTAGAATAGTAAATCATATTAAAATGTGCCATGTATTTAATAGGACTATTAGGCAAGGGATTCAACAACCAAATTAGAGTTACAAAAAACTTTAGTAAACATAGGATACATCAAATGGTAATGGAAATAGCAAGATAAATTATGAATAATTTAAGAATTAAGTAGATAATTGAGTTCAATAAAAAATCTAGATCAATGAATTATATGACTACATTCTTTATTTATAAAAAAATGTTGTCAAAATGTCTTTGACGACATGGAAAACTCTTGTTGTCTATTAAAGCGATGTTAAAATTTACATCAATTATAGAATAATTTACATCAAGAAGAAATATAAATTGGTCAAACCTTACCATTTCAACCATCATCAAAAAGATAATTCACAAAGTGTATTTGCATCAATGATCTCGAGACCATTGTTAAAATAATATACAAATATAAAAAAATAATTGTAATTTATATTTACCTCATGCAAAATAAATGACTACAATTAAAACTAGAGTTAAATAAAATCTATCTTAACTCTATGGTGGGATATCTAGGAATACATGTCAAACAATATCATCCAAAACATGGAAAGAAGATCCCACACACGTGCGCACGCGCACACACACGCACACACACACACACACACACACACACACACACACACACACACACGTTTGTTGGGCTATGGTCTCGTGACAAAATGGAGCAGTTGTTGTGACGATGGCCCAAGTTCATTCTAGCAAGGTTGCTTCCACCTTGCATGGTATTTTGCAAGTGTGGAACCCATGTGGTTTGTGGCTCTCCTTATTAAAAGGGTGCATATGTTGGCCATAATTCTCATATGTATTTGTGTGAGTAGTTTTAATTGTAATTAATGTACGAGTTTCTCAACTTTTATAATGGTATGCTCTTCTCACATTATCTACTTGAGTTGAAATCAACTTTTATAATGGTATGCTCTTCTCACATTATCTACTTGAGTTGAAATTGACTTTATACTTGGGGTTTTCAACCCTTTGTGCAATGGGCCTTGGTCTGACAATGACTTGGATTGATTGTTGTGAACATGATTTAGCTTCAAATCCTAGAAGGCATGATCCTCCCCTATGTGGGATTTGTTGGGTGTGGGTATTGTGGTCTAGTTGCCTTTCTTGGGCCTTGTGCCTACTAGAATGCCTTGTTGGGACTTGTGCAAATTATTGTTGTAGAATTCATGCAATGATCCCAAAGTGCAGTTTTTCTTGGTATAATTTGATCCTCCCTAATTAAAAAGGGTCGTTGTGTTATTTTGCATACTAATCTATAACCTTGTGAGCGGAATTGGCCAAAATTAATATGCCATTTTTGTGATAGATTAGAGTGAATTACATGGTAGAAGATAAGATAAGATGTCAAGGAGGAAAATAATTTTAGAAATACATAACAGTTGATAAAGTAACAAATAGAGAAAAAAAAGTTACATGCAGAGGTGTTTTGAGGAAGTAACATTTTCCATTTTCCTTTTTGGCATATCAATCAACAATTTGACAATTAGAAACATGAAATACATGTCTTAGAATAGTAATATATATGATGTGATTATACATATATCTTTGAAAATATGGGTTTCTTGTAGCTTTTTTTCCTAGATAACATATCCCAAGCACTTCCCCGCATTCTAAGGATGGTACCCAAGGTAAACCTTAGAGTCTTTAGGGCATAAGAAGTTATTACAGCAATATACTCATCAAGAGATCTACATATTACTTGTGGGAACAAAACCTAGGTGGGAGGATAACACTGCTCCTCTCAACCACTTGGGCTAGACCTAGTTGACAAATATGGATTTCTTGTAGCTATCGTTTGGATTTGTACATAATTTATTGAAAATACGAAATACTTATAATTATTTGATTTGGTTTAGTGGCATTTCTCTATGAAGGGTTGGTTTATTTGAATCATAACTAACTAATTGTAAATTGCCTTCATTGTGAAATAAGGGATTCATGATAGAGTTGGTTCTTTGCTTGCTCTCTAAACATTTCCCATAATAGATTGCATTGTTTTATGCGACATTTAATTTTGTGCCAAAAGTAATTCATAACATTTTTGCACTATCTAATGTGCAATCTATGAAATTTCTAAATTTTATTTTCTAGTTTGTTTATTAGTCTTCTAGTCCTTTGTCACATGTCTTCAACATCAATATGGATAGCAAATAATAGACACTAATCATTTTTCAAATAAATATTGGTGCATTCTGAATGTTCTAGCTTCTTACTGTGAGTCATAAACTGCTCAAATAATATGTAGATGATATATTAGTAATCTATTAGTCTCAATATAGATAAAACAATAAAATAGTATGTATCATATTAGACATTTATGCCAAGATATTTTTGTTGTTTTAAATGTGGTTTTCACTATTTCTATTATCCAGTCTTAGGAAATAACCATTTTTTAAACTTCACATTCATAAATTTGTATAAATGTAAATTTGACACTATAAATATGTATAAATGCACATTCAAGGACAATAAAAATATATGATCATTATAAATTTGTGTTTGACTAGCAAGTATGAACACCATATTCCAATATTGCTCTAGATTGAGATCATGCCTCATTCAAAGGGTCATGTGAGATATCTCTATGGAATGTGGTCATAAGGCACAATATGATACATGTAAACTTTCTAAATCAAGAAAAATACTATATGCAGTGGTTTTTACAATTTTTTAGTCTCACATGTAGTATTGAGAACTAAATAATCAGGTGTCTATGTTTCTAAGTTATCATACAAATGGTTGATGTTGCAATAGGGGTTAATAAGTGAAAGTACGTCTAGTTAATGAATACCATGAGCAGCTAACAAGGCGACATTTATTCTAGGGGTGATATACCAGAGGTAGTATCTAAATGCATTTGAACAAGATGATTAATAAACATTGTTAGTAATAATACATCAACATTTTGAACTAGAGATATGGTTATGGAGGAATCAATCCAAGTAGTTGTGTGGCTATGATTTCAACCCTAGCCACTGCCTACATTGTGAAGCTACCATCACTACTACAGTTGAACTCTTTCCTATGAGGAGTTTCAGAGGGGGAAGCTGTCGATGCCCATGGGTAGAGCAATGCAGTTGCATGTAGCTATTGTCGGTACTAATTAGAGCTCATTTCTTGGCAGTTGAAGGCTGGGTCACATGAGGATGTGTGAAATGGATGAGCTCCAATCCTTCAAGGCACTCGTCTATTCCTCAAAGCCTCAACCAAAATCCTTTCCCCCAATTTTTTTTTTAAAAAGCTGGACAAAATACCTTCAGTGGATCTCTCTCCCTCAGATTCATGTAAGAAAGCACTTTCCCTCTCTAAAAGAGTACTCATTGGAAAGTTCGGTGCACTATGGAATAGACCAAAAGTGTGGAACTCTAGATTACAAAGAAATGGACCCCTTTGTTGCAGGGCTAGGTAACTCGTTTTGTTGTTGGTAGGGGATACTCTTTTTTTTTTTTTTTTGCATAAAGAAGATAGAGATATGGTTTTTCGATCTGGACCCTCTTTCATGGGATCGAGAGGAATGTTCCTTTCTCCTTGGTCTCTATAATTTAATCGAGAAGAAGAGATAACAATTGCACCAGTCTAGGTAAGGATGCCTCATCTCCCCCTTCACATTTGGGGGAAAAAATCACTCATGGACTTCGGAAACAAGTTGGGTTGTTTTTTTGGACAGTTTGAATCTGAAAGGGGGGGAATTCTCTAAAGGCCTTAAAACTTAATGTCGAGGGATAGATTCACATTCAAGAACTGGACTAAGACCATATTTTGTTTAAATGTAGTGCTTTCTATATATATGGGCACTTTGCTAAAAGCTATCCAAAGCTAAAAGAAGAACAAAAAACTTTAAAAGGTCCAAAAAAAGAGAGGCAGATCAAGACCGTTTCTAATCGATGCTGAAACCATTTATGCAAAGAGCCCCTACCTAGAATTCCCATTCGTACAAGCTCAACTCCTGTAGGAATCCCCCTGGAAAGCAACAATAAAGAACCCATAGAGATATAGAAGAATCAAATCCATAAATAGAAGGGGAAAAGAGTTTGATAAAACCCCCTCTTACAGACCCAAAAGAGGTGGAAATGGAGGATTCTGATCCAATCCTATCAGTTTGTAGGAAAGAAGCATGTCTTGCACAAGGTGCTCCAGCCCCTGAAGGGTTGCCTGAAATAGTCTCCAACTTCATAGTCTCTATGGATAAGGAAAACCAAGAATTACCCCCTCTCAAAAGGATTCACTCTCTAGAAAGTTCAGATAGCTCTCGTCTCTCTCCTCCTCTCACAAAAGGAATAAATACAAACAAACAAAGGCATGAAAAGGAAATAGAATCAAATATCACGTTGGGATACCAAAGTCGACTAAACCCCCTATTTAAGGGGATTTCAACATCTCAACCAAGTTAAATTCAATGTATTGTTTCTAGATTTTGTTTTGTTCCCAATTTGTGAGGATATACACTTGCAAAATAGATTGGAATATCAAAAGAAATTGTACTTAATTGGAACAATTGGGATTTGTCTCCTAGGATTACCAACAAGAAAGTTGACAACACTGTTGCAGTTCATCAACTTCCCTTCTCTTGTATTTCTTTCTCTTGGCCCATCCAAAGCTTATTTTAATACAAATCCCCTTAGTCATTCTTGTTAAAAAAATAAACATTGTTAGTAGTGAATTGCTTCATTAAAGTATATTGATACATAAAGGTTATTCTTTAAATAAACTATCATCGCTTCTAATTATTAGTCTTGAATTATCGATTTGCACTTAGAAAAGTGAGTTTCTCTTACATCGTAGGATGGGATAGGTCTATATGTCACATTCATTCAAGTGTGGGTAATAATGCTAATAAAATAAAATTAACAAAAGTTGGATTCCTAAGTCTACTCTTTTATTTTTTGGTAGATGCCTCTAGTCAATGATGAAAGAAACACCATCCCCAATGAGGATATATTTCCTTTGGTTTTGAAATCATTCTTTAATGTTAATATTTGGAGGGAATCCTAAGAAGGGACTCCTTACTAGAGAAATCTTAGGTTTAAGGATCTTGATCTTGAGTCTCAAGTGATATGCCCCATGTCATCTCCTTTCATTCTAACTTAGTATAACACATTTCCAATATTGGAGTGTTTAAAGAGGCATATCTCTCTTAATATAATCCATGGACTTATGCTTGTGCTTAAGAGAAGCCTTATAAATATGAAAATTTGGTCATTTCTATAAAATCCAAATCTTATACCATCCCAAGAATGATGGACCATGTTTCCTTTATCATTGGAATACTATTTACCATAGGGATTAAAAAGGTTATTAATGTTCGAGAATCAGAGTATTAGGAAAGTAAGAGAGCTAGTATTCCAAGTTAGAGGTGGTATCTAGAGGCACTGTTACAACACTTCAACGCAACCAAGAATAGATTAGCATACAAAGAAGTGTAAGAAACCAAATTATTTCCATATAGAACACATGATTCATTACAGACTTAGATTGACCCATAAGGCGATATTGTATAGCACCAAGATGTAACCAACTCCCTTGAAATGAGGATGTTGAGATCTACATAGATTGGTTAAAGCACATAGTGACCTCAATTTATAAACAATTGTGTGGTGTAGTTGAATGTTATATTCTAAATTCCCGACGAATTGAATGCTTAGTTGATCTCCCAAATGAATCCTTAGTCAAACTCCTAGTTGACCTTCCATTCCACTCTTATATTGACTGAATATCTCCATAACATGCAATGGTGTGATAAACTAGCAATGCTTGTTGTTCCAACACCCCCCTCATCAACACAACACCTTGAAGATTTGCGAAGTGAAATTACTTCTACAACCCCCCCCCATAATTGCAGCTACCTAAAGCACAAGCATAGCATGAAGTTTAACAAACTTAGATTCTGATATATGGTTCATAAAGATATCAACAACCTAATTATCCATCCTATAGTAAACAAAATTCACAGCATGTTATTGTACTAATTGACTCAAATAATGAGCATGAATCTCCACATTCTTCATTTTACTATGTGCAACAAGATTTTATAAAACCTCTATTGCACTTTGATTATCACAATACACCATAGGAATGGTCTCAATTGTAAATCCAAGTTCACCCATAAGATGTCGAATCCACATTGCGTATATGCCAACATGTACTACATTATGGTATTATGCTTCTATAGTCAATAAAGACGCACCTTATGCTTTTTACAAGTCCATAAAATGGGTTTGGAGCTAATTCAAAACACATAACCAGATGTTGAATTCCTATCATCTCCATCTCTAACCCAATTTGAATCATTATAACCTGCTAACTAGTTCTATTTGTCACTGCAATACTTTATACCAACCTGATAAATTCTCATGATATAACAAACAATTCACTTTGTAGTTTTAAGGTTACTTTCTAGTGGATACTACATAATTAAGAAATCACATTGAAAACAAAGGAAATATTAGGTCAACTGTGAGTCAAATAAATAAGGATACCAACAAGTTATCGACAGAGTGCATCATTGACTTTTATAGAAGCACAATCCTTGGTTAGCTTCACTCCCTACTAATACAACCTAGCACATGGTTTACAGTATTCCATTCTAAACTTATGTAAAAGGGTCAACAAATATTTAGGTTGATAAATAAATATGTTGGCATCCATGTGTAGGACTTGGAAGCCCCCAAAAATGCAGCATACCAAGATCAATCAATTTAAAAGTATTTGTTAATTGTTTCTTCAAACCCATAATTAAGTTTGCATTGCTCTAGTAATGACTAGGTCATGCACATAAAATGTAGTAATCAATTGTTCATCTTTTACATGCAATAGATAGATGATGTGATAAGATTCATAGCATCTGAAACCAAAATTAAGGAAAAAATGGTCAATCTTCTTAGACCATGACCTAGGGGCTTGTTTCAAACTAGAGAAGGATTTCTTCAGTTGGCACACAATATATCCATCCTTCTCAAACCCGAGGTTGTTCTAGATAAATTTCTTCTGTGAGATCACCATGAAGAAAATCACTTTTGACATCCATTTGATGTACCTTCCATCCATACTAAGCAGTAAGTGAAAGAAATAGACGAATAGATTTCATTTTTGTAATCGATGCAAAGGTTTTAGTGTGGTTGATGCCTTCTTTATGAAAAATCCCTTAGCCAATAGACACACCTTATGTCTTTCAATATCACCTTTGGATGTGAATTTGATCTAGTATACCCATTGACATTTCACGACATTCTTTCCATGATATTGAGGAACTAAATCCCACATGTTGTTCTTCATGAAGGAATGATACTTATCATCCATAACGTTACTTCATTTAGAATTACCAGGTCCATCTACATATGTATCTGGATCACATGCGTCTATCACACATGACATTAGAGAAACACTATCACATTATTTTTGGCTTCTGATTTTTCTTAATTCATTGATGTTTCCTCCATTAGTTCCTAGTAGATTCAATAGTCTTGGAAACCCATCTCATAAGACAAACTCCAACTGTTGAACGAGTTCATGTACCAATATCATTTGTAGGAATCCCAAAATATATGGTCAATTCTGTTGTGGAAGTGTGAGTTAGACAACGATGTCAATTATCCAGTTAATGATCGAACAAGGTAATTAGTCAATCCATAATTCCCAAAAAATTCCAACGTATCACAATTAAATAATCTAGAAGAAGAGTTCAATAGAGTAACACATAAGGTCTTCTCATCAAAGACATAATCTCTTCTACATATAATCTCCTATTTGACAGGGTTAGATAGTTTATGGGTCTTCGACTCTTCGGAATAACCCATCACGTTAGAAGCATAACCCTTTGCATCCAGTTTCTTCCTTTTGGCATATGAAATGTGAGCCCTTGTAATGAATCCAAAGGTTTTGAGTTGTTTGACTAGCAGTTTCCTTTTGCTCCACCTTTTGACTAGAGGTATGTCCCATACAACTTTATTCAAAATCATATTTAACAGATAGTTTGAGCAATAAAAAACTTCTACCAAAAAATGATTCAGTTTATCTTTGGCCTGAAGTAAGCAATGTGCCATTTAAACCAAAGTTTGGTTATTTTGTTCAATAAAACCATTCTATTGGGTGCGTAAGATACACATCTATGCTAGGATATACCATTATGTGACAATTAAATTTCAAATTCCTTGCTCACACAATCTCCTCCATTGTCAGATCTCAAGTATTTCACAGGTTTACCACAAATTCACAAAGATATGATTCTTATTATTTAATAAATATATCCAAGTATAATTGGAAAATCCATCACTGAATTTTAATAAATACCTTTCACTACCTAGTCATGGTCTATTCATGGAACATAGGGAATTATGCACATGTTCCAACTGATACTTTACCCTCCAAGCTTTCCCTATCTCAAAGGTTCTTGATTATCCTTGTGAAGCATACATCCTCCATATACTCCATTAGGGGGGACAATTTCAAGTAAACTAGAAACCATGTTGCACCTTACCATTAGGTTCAAGCTTTAGAAATTCATGTGTTCAATTCATTCATGCCACAATCTACTTTAATTGTCAACGTGGGCTATGAGTTTAGTCTCTTCAGGTTATTTCTCGAGAATTTCACAAACTTATACAATTAATACTTGGGATACCAACAAAAAATTTGCACTTGAGAATAGGTACATGCTACACATCATTGATCACACCATTCAAACATTCCATAACCAATGAGAATAAGTGCATAATTAGCAACTACAAAGATTTCTTTTTTTGTAACTTCCTTTAAGGAAGAAAAGAGAGAAGCATCCTTATCGATGAGATGGGTGCACCCAGAGTCAACTATCTATTCACTCTAAGATGTATGAGAATGCAAGGTCTGAGAAGCGCTAACCTAAAAATATAGTTATCTATATTACCTTCTGAATTTTTGTTCCACGGGTCAATTGATCTTCGAATTGACATGTTTGCTTCAAGTTTATTCATTTTCTCCTCTAGGTCATTGGTGTTCTACCAATAATCCTTCTCCATGTGTCCCCATTTCCTACAATAGCAGTAGGTCTTCTTCTTTCTCCCTTTATTAGTCACAGTCTTATCACCATGCTACTTTTTTTCAATCTGGTTGACATGGTCATGCTCCTCCCATCGACCTCTTTCTCTATAATTATGTCAAACTTTTCAATTTAACAAATGGATGTTACTTTACTTGAAGTTTCCCTCCATCGAGCAATTTCTCTCGTGCCTTAATATGTAAACCACAAAGGAAATTAAGGTATAATCATTTCTATCATATTTTTAGTTGACCCAACTGGACCAAAACATCAAACAAAACACATCATATGACATCTTAAAATTCATAAGGATAAGTTAGATGAGTTGACCATATTTCTTGGGAAAATATTTTCCACATGTAGCCAAATTTGAGTTGAAGTTCCTTTACATGGGCAATATATTGTTCAATTCTTTCAAAAGAGAGAGGATCTAGAGAGATCTATTCTTTCTCAACCTGCATAACATAAATTTCATATGTAATACCAAACATCATATTCAACTTCTTTCATGAAACATTTAGGTTGTCAATGCCACTTATATGAAATATAATCTCCGATGTAGGTCCTTATGACTCCTACAATATCATCATTTTTCTCTTTGATGACAAAGTTTTACTAGTCATGCTTCAGTTCCTGGAACCACAATCTTGGTAAATTTCCATAGTACTTTACTCTTCAACAAATTTTCCATATATTGTGCCCAAATTCCATAATTGTGTCCATTCATAACCATAGGCTTTGGCTTGGAAACCATAACATTGATCTACCGATCTATTTCCATATTAAGATTGCAATTCAAAAGCCTAAGTCGTTCCACTAGACAAATCGAACTCATTAGGACTCCTGAAAACCTCAATACTACTTGTAGACAATAGGATGGATCTAAAATCACCAGCTCTAATACCATTTTGGAGAACTAGAGGATTAGGCATATTAGAGAGCTAGTATTCAAAGATAGACCTAGTTCCTGGAAGCATCATTACAACACTTAAGCACAATCGGGCATAACTCAACATACGAATAATTGTAGAAAACCAAAATATTTCCGTACACAACTCATGATTCAGTAGGAGACTTGTAAGAAATATTTTGGTACAGAACTCAACATACGAAGAATTGTAAGTTGAATTGAACTTTTATTGTCATGTCTTATTTCAGTAGGAGACTTCCGAACCAGTCCAAGATTTGTAAGAACATGTCGGATCCATGTTGATTCTTTAGCTACTTCCTTGTCTTCAGTGTATTATGTTTCACAAGAAGAAAAAGAAAGAGTTCTCAACTTATTACTGGACCATGAAGTCGTACCCAAACCAATTTTAAATATGTACCCTATAGTAGACCTTCTATCTAAATAATCCCCTACCCAATCAGAATCTGTATAACCAAGAAGTGAAACTGTAGCCCTGCTTGAATAGAAAACACCATAACGCAATGTCCCCTATAAATGTATGAGAATTATCTTTGCTGCTTTCTAATGAATTTCATGATGCTTTTCATAAAACTCAAAACCATGTTGACTACAAAAGAGAGATCATGCATGCTATGTGTCAAATACACCAAAATCCCCATATCATGACAATACAAAGTGGCATCAACCAGAGGAGTATAACAATCAATAGTTAACTTTACACCATATTGAAATGGAGTAGGTGAAGGCTTACAATCATCATATGAAACCAAGCAAGTCAATTTGTAGCATACTTAGGTTGAGAAAGGAATAGACCATCATCCATATGCCAAATATATAGACCCAAAAAATAATGTAATAGACCTAAATTGTTTCTTTTCAAATTCATGCTTAAGATTATTCTACACTTCCTATATAAATGCAAGCTGACTACTAGTAAGGATAAAATCATCCACATAAAGTACCACAACGAGGACATAATCATTAAAGTGCTTAACATACATAATTGGATCATATATACACCACTTAAAACCATTCTTCAAGAAATAAGTATCAGTTTTATCATGCCAAGTTCTAGGTGCATGTTTAAGACCATATAAAGACTTGTTTAATTTGCATACCAAACTTGAAGTTTCAGTAGTGATAAAAACGGGTTATTGTTGCATATAAATGTCTTCACGAAGATCACCATTCAAAAAAGAACTCTTGACATCCATTTGTTGTATTTCTCATTGATAAGATGCAACAAGAGAAAGTATGGTTCTTATTGTTTTCATTTTAGTAATTGGAACAAAAGTTTCAGTATAGTCTATACCTTCTTCTTAAGAAAATCCTTTTGCTACTAACTGGCCTTTATGTTTTTCAATATACCCTTATGCCGTAAATTTTTTTTATATATCCACTCACATCTAACTAAATTATTCCTACGAGGAAGAGGCACAAAAGTCCATGTCTTGTTTTTAATTAGAGAGTTATACTCAATAGTTATGGATTTCTCCCATTCAGGTTTATCTTTGGCTTGAGCATATGTAGAGGGATCATTTGCAGCCAATACTTTAGTCATAAGAGAAAATGTAGATCTATTTATACGAGTATCGGAAGGAATACCAATCCCAGAACCTGCATATTCAATATTTTTTCGGGCCCAAACAGGAATAGGAGTAGTGGTGGGAACCACTCTAGTACCTTCAAAACATTCAGGTGGAGAACTTGAAGAAGAAGTGAACTAGGATCAAGATTAGGAACAAAAGGAGAGGAAGGGATAACATAAATAGGAGCAACATAAGATGAAAGAAAGTTCAAGGTGACATGAGGTTCGATAGACTCTGGAGGAGGAGACACTTCATTGAATTGAACATCTCATCATATGATAACAAATTGGGTAGACGAATCAAACAACTTGTATGTTATGGAATCATTACAATAACTAATGAAAATGCATTTGTGAGACTTGGTCTCTAACTTTTTCCGTTTTTCATCCCGTGTATGTGCCCAACATTCACTGCCAAATGCTTAAAGTTACTAATATTGGGTTTCATTCCATTCCATTTTTCTTCGAGAGTAACCTACAAAACTACTTTTGTAGGGAATTTATTCAAAATATAGTTAGCACAATAAATAGATTGAACTCAAAAATGTTTATGTAATCCTTTGGAATAAGGCATGCATCTAGCCATTTCAACCAAAGTCTTATTCTTCCTTTCAACTACCCCGTTTTGTTGAGTTGTATAAGGAACAATCTTTTGGTGTTGAATTCCATGCTTAGATAAATATGTATTAAATTCATTTTCAATGAATTCTCCCTCATTATCATTTCTCAAAGTCTTCATACTTTTATCGGATTCATTTTCAACCATGGATTTAAAATATTGAAATATACCAAAGGTTTCACTTTTATGTTTTAATTAATAAACCCAATATTTTCTACTATAATCATCGATAAAAGTAAGAAAATAGACTGCATTAGATAAATAAGTTTCAAGAGGACCACAAATATCATTATGAATTAGTTCCAATGGTTCTTTAACATGCCAAACTTTACCTTTATCAAACAATATCCTTATTATGTTTACCAAGAACACAACCTTCACAAACACCTTTAGTGGAGGAAACAGAAGGTAAGCCAAGTACCATTTTAGACATCATTTGCATTTGACCATAATTCAAGTGACCTAATATTTTATGCCATAATTTACTTTGTTCATCAGCATGAGCAACATAGAAATAAAAGGTTGATTTTTACATGAATGAAAACAAGTAAACTTATATAAACCAACATCATGATCAAGAGGACCTGAAGAAACAATTTTCAAGTTATGTTTGATATATTTTAAAACATATTTATCTAGCCAATCTTCAAACTTATAACCCTTTTGACATGTATGATATATACAAAGTTAATTGATGGGCATGCCTTGAACATGAAAAACATCTTCCAATGTACCATTAAGAACTTTAACATTACCATATCCTGCTACAGAAAGATATTAACCATCACTAATTGAAACGTTTTGTGATGTATTCCTATTAGTGTCATAATATGTAAATAAATAACTTGCACTAGTCATGTGATTAGAAGCACCGGAATCCATTATACATTCCATATAAGAAGAAGATTTACTAGGCTGAACAGAATAGGAACACAAGGTTACTGACTATTCATCGGAGGATTTCTTCTTGGCTTTAGCAAGTTCACATCTCTATTTAAAGAAAATGTTTTCAAGGTGGTTGGTTTTTCCATGATACTTACAAGGATTATACACTTTCCTTTTATTAGATACCATGTTAGAAGCATCATCATCATTATAAGAGTGAGGGGTTGATCCTATAAACTATCCAAAACTGTTTGTCCAATGAGTTATCTTGCTTGATCACATTACTCTTCCCATATAAATAGGTCTTTAGCATTGATAGGTTTCGATTGTTCACCTTTAGCTTTTGATTGTTCACATTTAACTAAGCGTTGTAGATTCTTACTCCTGAGAATGTCAATCATCTTTCTCGTCCAAGAGAGATAGTTAGTACCAACTAATTCAAGAACAAAAGCTACTTAGGAACTCATAATGGTGAAACAAGAAACTAAACCCTAATGCAACAAGACAAAAAGCTAAGATCTAGAAAAAAAAGTGAATATAGCCAGAAATTTCTCACCAATGATGAAACCCAACAATAACTTACTGGTGGATATGCAAACCTACAACAAAAACAACGAACATGATTAGGTTTGGGTGAATTTTTTGCCGAAAAATAGGGACCATGCACTTTCTCTATGGCAAAGGTGCATGTGTACGCACTTTCTTTGTGGTAAAGGTGCATGTGTATGCACTTCTTATGACCAAAAGGTGTGGGGGGGGCCTAAAATGCCTAGAACTGCCTGAAACAAAAAGTGTCAAAAGTAGTTATCATCCTATATGGAAAACTGTGACAAAACACAACCATAGATGAACAAACAACTAGATTTGGTGCAAGAAATATAGATCATTGATATCAAGTTAGTTTACAATGGATTTAACCTCAGATCTATAGGAAAAATCAAGAAAAAACTAGAAAAAAATTATGAAAATTAATGATCATGAAGGTTAGGGTTGGAGAAAAAAATCTCAAACATGTATAAAATTCCTAGATCTAAAGAAAAACCACAAGGGTTAGATAGATCTAATGGAAAATCTACTAAATATGGAGGGCCCCAAAAAATTTGAAGAACACGGTGCTTGTAAAAAAGATCAAAAAATCATTGAAGAATGTAGAGCATAGTAACCAACTTTGATACCATGTTAGAATATTGAGAAATATGCAATAAACATACAACAATACATTTACTAACAAGTAAATCAATAGTAGGAATCTATTATTCTGGCCTTCTATCCATACAAGCTCCATATAATCAAAGTAGTAAGCAAGAGACGAGATAAAAGAATGATACACAAGATATACGTGGTAAAATCCCAAATGGGGAAACATCCACATGAAGGTATTGTATTCTTATTATTTAGAAATATCCAATCCTACACTTGAGCTCCACTCCACATATGCTTATCACGGCTTTACAATAACGTTCAATAGAATAACTTTCAACATACCCAACATGGTATCCTTCACCTCTATTATATAACTAGAGGTATGGAAGAATTACATCCCATAATACATGCAGGATAAATGATTTTCCACCTCCTTATATAATGAATGGTAATAGGAGAATATTTCTCCATGATGCATGTGGGATAACTCCTCTTACATAAGATAGATACAATTATGCATTTTTTTGCTCGATAATGGATCATGATATCTTACGACATCACACTAGACATCATTACACATGTAATATTAATATTACACATTCCAACAATAATGTTCTTCCAATCTAGTGATGTTTCAATTTTTGTAGATCATTTGAATTCAAATACAATGGTGTACTACAAGTTGAAACCTTGGGAGCCCGCCACTATCAATTTGCTTTCATAGGTTCTTGAATTTTAGTGCTTTTGTGCCCCTTGATTACTAGTTATATTAGTTTAGTATAGTTAGTATTATTCCATTAGATTCAATTATCTATTATATATATATATTATTCTTATATATTAGTATAGTATAGTATTATATTAGTATTAGTTATTAAATATGTAATAAGGAGTTATAAGTGTTTCTTTTATTTCTAGTATGTATAGTTAGTATTTTATTAAAGTATAGATTGTATAGTATAGTATTATATTAGTATAGATTGCTAAGTAATGCTATGCCTTTTTCTTAGGTCTTGTTGAGGGTTTAGATGAACCCACCATTGTTGTAGCTCCCATGGATGTATTTTATTTGTTCAATGTTCTCACCCAACTTACAACCTTATTGAACAATAACTTTTCTTTATTTGAATAGTTTTTTCAACAACCTACAATGTCATTCTATAAAGATTCCTTGAATGATGCTTTCATTAAACTCCACAATTATGCCCGTCATTCCATGCCCTTATCATCGTTTAGATGATACTTTTTAGTATTAAGATACCTTTTTTCTTGAATTACGAGGGATTTCTTTCTCATGTCAGTATTTATTGGTCTTATTCTTCTTTTAAATTTCGGTCTGTTTCATTTCCTCCTTCAACGACATAATCTATTAGTTCCACGGGCTCCTAATTTTATCTACTAATGGATATTAGCCGCCTAAACTTTGTTGATTATTTTCTTCAATTTTTCTCACTATCTCTGTATTACTTTTTTTAACTCTTCCTAACCACAAAGAAACTCTAAGAGCTTTTGGGGGAAATATCTAAGTTTTATTGAAATACAAATGTGTTTGTACAACTCCTGAAAATTTCTATCTATACATTGTATACCTTCCTCTATGTTACTTCATAGGGTATGATAAATGGTACAATTTTAGTCTAATACCACTATCCAACCCCTTCATCAATTTCCCATCCAATTAAGCTAGTTTCACTACACCTCCTTCCATAATATATATCATTAGAAAGGGCCCTAGCGGTCAAACCTTCAATGTTCTAGGGTTTTTAGATACCTATTATTGCACATCAAAACTAAATGCATGGCTTCAAGTGTTTTTATTGCAAATATTCTTATCATGCCATGTCTTCTATATGTGTTTTTCTATTTTCTAGTAAAATCAACAATAAAGACATATTCTTTAAGTTTAACCATCTTATTTAATAAAAAAATTTAAAGCCAAGTCATCTATATATTTATTGATGTTATGATATTTAAACTCAATACCACATAATACCAAGGGCTTCACAACTTATTTTTTGAGTACCAATTGTAAGGGTGTATGCTTATTCAACCTTTTACATGTTCTTATATAAGCCCACAAGATTGTGAGGATCCATACACCAAATCATCTCTCCCCACATTAAATATATTTGTTATTTCATCTTCCAATTGACATGTTTGCTTCAAGTTTATACTTTTCCTTTTATCCTTAATCTATTCCCATCATAACAAATATTAACTTTGTTGTTTTGGTTGTGGTTGTACCTTTGGGATTGTTGGAGTATTCTCAGGTAAAATTAGCCTTTCATGGGTTATTTTGACCATTGTGCATGATTTCTTAATCCTTTGGGAGTAGTAATAAGGTTTGACTATGGTTTGGTTATTTTTCCATCATTGGTTAGTTCATGTTGCTTATTCTTTTATTTATTCTTATACTCATGTTGTCTTAGTGATTTCCTTATATTATGTACAACTCTTCGTAATTGTGGGTCATAAAGATCCAAATTCCCAACATAAACTTTATGAGATCCTAATTCTATTCAATGTTGTTCTTTACTATGATGTCCTCAAATTTGTATTGTTCTTTAGATTGCTCCATTTAATTTCAAGTCTTACTAATTACTGGGACTTACTCTTTCTAATCAATATGACTTTCTTATGCAATTGTTCCTCTTTTATGTGCTTGTTGTCTTCTTCCAACGTATCCCTTTTCTTATTTAGCTTGTTTTCTAAACATCAAGGAAACTCTTGCCTCAATATAGGGACTTCATTTTATCCTATATTCATTTTATTTTTTTCTCAAGAGTTTCTAGCTTAAACTTGGTCTATGCCTCTTTCTTTATTAGAATATGCCTCTAGGTCTTGCCTGAGTTGGTTATTGAGCTCCCGTTTGTCAAATGTATGTTTGTAACTCTTCTCTAGTGATTTGAAATGATATAGTGTCTAGTGGAGTGGTGGGATATGTTCTAGGACATATGAAAATATTATGCACACATATGTTAAAAATTGCAAGATTATCATACTTACCTACTAATTTTTTAGGGTTTTGAAATTGTTTCAGTCTCTTAGATCATACTTGTATAGCACTTATGAGAGGCTTGGTTAGTCACCTATCGATATTATCTATTGTTTGATTATTCGTATATATTATAGAAAGGGGTAGTGAAATTTTATGTTGCCTATTCTCCAACACCTTTACGCATGTTTGAGTAAATCATGTCTAGTAGCAACGTGACCCAGCTATAATAGAATTTGTTACTTAAGTGTTGAACCTTTGGGTAATTTTGAATAAATTTGTTTTACAAAAATATCACCCATTTCATTTTCATCCCCTAGGTGCATCAGGCTTAGTTTCCCTCTCTTTTCCCACAAGACATTCCTGTTTTAGACCCTTGCAAACTATTTTGCAGAACAACGATGAGCCAATAATATGATATATGCACCATTAATCAATATAATCACAAAACCATGTGTGCATATGTGAATTGACTCGTGCCTAGTGTAATTTTTTTCTAGGGTTAAAATCCTTTCAACAATGGCATTAATCCCACCTTCATCCTTTTTCAATAATACATAAACTATGTGCATTGAGGTTCTATGTACAAGGCATCCCTAATACAACCAAATGTATCATCTGTGTATTTTACTTACAAGGAAACACACACTTTTTTCAATAATTGGTATCCTTTAAAAGTGAGGTACATCAATGAATGTGAGAATTATAAACTAACAGATGTTCAAAAACTCTTGCCTAGCCTTATACTTGTTAGAATATTAAGAAATATGCAATAAACATGTAACAATACATTTACTATCAAGTGAATCAATAGCAAGAATCTACTAGTCTATCCTTCTATCCATACAAGCACCATATAGTCAAAGTGGTACGCAAGAGACAAGAGAAAACAACGATGCACTAGATATACATTGTAAAACCCCAACTGGGGAAACATCCGCGGGAAGGTATTGTCTTCTTATTCTTTAGAAATATCCAATTTTACACTTGAGATCCGCTACACATATGCTTATCACAACTTACAATAGCATTCAATAGAATGACTTTCAACATTGCCAAAAGGGTCTCCTTCACCTCTATTATATAGCTAGAGGTATGGAAGAAAATTGCATCCCATTATACATGTGGGATAAATGATTTTCCACGACTTTCCACCTCCTTATATAATGAATGGTAATAGGAGAATATTTCTCCATGATGCATGTGGGATAACTCATTTTACATAAGATAGAGACACTTATGCCTTCCTTTTCTAGATAAGACATCATAATATATTACAACATCACACTAGACACCATTATACATGTAATATTAATATTACACATTCCAACACTTTAATGATAAGTAGGGGGAAGAACACATATATGGAGGAAGATGACATTACATTAGAATTACCCCTTCGTAACAACTTCCAACACTCCCAACAAACTTTGAAGATACACAACCTTCACTTATATCATGTATTTGGTGAAGATATCGGTTGCTTGTTGTTCCATGGGACAATACTTCAAACAAATAACACCTCCCACAACAAGATCTCAAATGTAGTGAGTAACAAGTTCAATGTGGTTAGTCTTGAAGTGATACATTGAATTGTACTCAAGATGAATTGCACTCTGATAGTCACATCTTAATTTGGTAAGAGGATTTTGAACCAATCCAAGCTCTGTAAGAACATGTTGGATCCAGACTGCTTCTTTAGTTGTTGCCTTAGCTCCCATGTACTTTGCTTCGCAAGAAGAAAGAGAAAGAGTTTGCAACTTCTTACTGGACCATGAAGTCGAACATGAACCAAGTTGAAAGATGTACCATGCAATAGACCTTCTATATAAATCAGTCCCTACCTAATTAGAATCTGTATAATCAAGAAGTGAAATTGTATCCCTACTAGAATAGAAAACACCATAATGTAATGTCCCTTGTAATATATAAGAATTCTCTTGCTTTCCAATGAATTTCATGAGGCTTTTTCATAAAACTCGAAACCATGTTGCCTACAAAATAGTGATCAAGCATGCTATGTGTCAAATATATCAAACTCCCCAAAGGATGATGATACAAAGTGACATCAACAAGATGGGTATCACAATCAACAATTAATTTTACACCAGACTAGAATGGTGTAGGTGAAGGCTTAGAATCACTCATATGAAACCGAGCAAGTAAATCTATAATATACTTAGGCTAAGAAAGGAATAAACCATCAACCATATTCCAAATATGTAGACCCAAAAAATAATGTAATAGGCCTAAATTGGTCATTTCAAATTCATGCTTAAGAATATTCGCCATTTCCTATAAAAATGCAAGTTGGCTACCAGTAAGGATAATAACATCCAAATAAAGTACCACAACGAGGAAATCATCATCAAAGTGATTAACATACATTTTTGGATCATATACACACTGCTTAAATCCATTCTTCAAGAAATAAATATCAGTTTTCTCATACCAAGTTCTAGGTGTTTGTTTAAGACCATATAAAGACATGTTTAATTTGCATACCAAAATTGAAGTTTCAACAATGACAAAACTAGGTGGCTGTAATGTCCCTTGTTTGGAATTTTATTAAAATGGCAATTTTCCACTTTTTTTCCCTTGTTCGACCTTTGACTAGTTTTGATCTCTAGGTCCCAAATTTGCCCCAAATGATCCCAAATCTTCTGAGAAGGTGTATGAATGATATTAGAACATAAATATGTGTTTCAGGGATGCCTTTGGACCTTTAAAATACTTCTGCAAATCCTCTTTCAATTCTGATCAATGTAGGTAACTTTACTAGTGATTTTCCTTTGACTAGTATTGGTCTCTAGGTCTCAAATTGACTCCAAATGCCTTCAAATCTTCAAGGAAGGTGTATGAATGATATTAGAACTTGAATATGATGTTTATGGATGACATATGGCCACCAAAATACCTCTGCAAACTCTCTTAATATTCTGGACCAATTATGCAATTTTACTAGTAATTTGGGGTTCAAATCCCCCTGGGGTAAACAATGAAAATGGCTTCCCAAATGCCTCCAAACCCACTCAAATTTATGAACAGAGGTATGTAATGTGTTAAGTATGTTATTAAAGTCTCATATGCACCATTAATGGATTATTACAACTGTTCTCACCCTCTCCCATTCAACTGCAAAAATCCCCAATTCGACCCTTGGGGAAATGGCACTATTTCACCTCCCAATGCAACTAAATTGAGTAAAAATGCTTCAAATGCTCAAGTACAGTACATGAAACTTGTAGAAGACATCCATGGCAGTATATTGATCACAAATATATCAGAGAATCATCCATTCATTCGAAATCATCATCAACACATTGGCTCACAACAAGGTAGTGGGGAAATGGCATTGTTCTTCCATTAAAAATGAGATTTATACATTTCTACTTGGAATTTCGACCTGAAACTTTTTGGAGATGAAGAACAGAGTATTTAATTCATATTACAAAAGAAATGGGGCATTAAAAGCTTCCCCAAAGAGTACAATAGCTCACCAAAAACGCCCTCCCTCAAGGATCAAGAATATGCCATCAAAAATGGAAATGGTTGAAGGAGTGAGCTGCAATAGAAGAAACCATGAGCTGCCCTGTAGCTTACACCTGCAAATAAAGACTCCATTAAAGCTCCAAATGAAAGGTCTGAATGGCCTTTCCAATTACCAACTTGGATGGGAATCTTTCACCCTCGAAATTGGCTAAGGCACGAAACTAGTCATCCACTAGCTCTCCCTCTTCACAAATGCAATTGCAAATTCTACAAATGATCAAAAGCTGGTTTCATTCTTTGTTATTGACATTTATAAAGTTCTAATGTCCTCCATGGGTCGAATTCCTTCCAAGAGACTCATGCCAACTCAAGTTGGGAAGAGATTCCAAAGAACGCCACTTGTACAACAATTCCTAGTCTCCCACTTCCACCAAATCACATGTGGAAGCATTTTAGCTGCCCTAACACCCTTGAGCGCCCTCTTAGAGTCTATTTTTAGCCCTGACATGTCATATATGTCATATGTCAGCCTTCAGGTCTGATTTGTGTCATAGGTGTCATAGCATCTTCATCATTGTTGTCATAGAGCTAGGGAATCTAGCCCAAGTGTCTCACTAGCTCCAAATTGCCTCTTCCTCTTCCATGGGAGTTACTCTTCCTCTATATTTCGACCTTGGATGATTCATGCCATTAATAATACCTTTTGGACTCCCCCAAGTATGTTACCATTCACCTTGAATTCGAATTGGTGAGAGAATGATGCCAAATGTAGTGGGGAAATCTAGCCATATGTGGGTCCCACTTCCTCCATGTGTCTTCATGATCAAATGCCACTTTGATTTTCCTTGTATATATTTATTTAGATCCTTTATTAAATATTTATGCCACTCTAATGTTCAAACATCATTTATTATCCCCATTATTCCAAATCCCAAAGCTTCCACCCCAAACCTAGGAAACTAGTAATTTTCCTCCTTGGCAATTATTTGACCTTTAACATCAATTTTACAAACTCTAATGAATATGGCCAATGTGATTAGGCCATTGTGACCCAATTCCAAATTTGGGACATGACAAATCCTCCCTTCCCAATATTGCTTGTCCTCAAGCAATTTCAAACATGGGTGTTGAAGAACCTGCTTCCTGTATAATTCTTTGAAGTTGCCATTGAATTGCCCAACCTTGAGTCTTTGAGTTTCCTTGAAGATTTTAGAGAGGAACCACCATGCTTGCTGCTGCACTACTCTTATTAAAATCACTTTATTAAGTGGGGAATCCATCTCCCATGCTGCTTGCTTCCCCAAAAAAAATGAAACCAATGAGACAAAAATTATTCCAGGGTCCCATTGCTTGTATTGCACCCCAACAATTAAGAGTGCTCTCCAACCTACACCATTAGATAAGAGGATTCCTGGATCCCATTTTCTTGTATGCATTCTTCCAAACATCATGAGTACCAAATATATATCATCAAAGTACATAACAACATAATGAAAATGTACATCAAGGATATGCTTCATCAAAGAGTCACGAAAGTGCTTATACCTCCAAGCAAGTAGACCACCATTTTCCAAGTGCATACAAGCTTCAAGTGACCAATCAAATCTGCTCCAATGACATAGGTGAGGATCCCATGCCCTATAATGCTGCTCCAAAAGGATGTGATATCCATCAAAATATTCAGCCATGTATTCTTTCATCCAAGAAGTGAATGAAGAATCTCCACTAGAATCTGAACCAAATAATGAGCAGAAAAAACAAGGAGACTTCAAATGACTCAAAGAAGTCTTACCCATACATCCCTGAATGTGATCATCATAAAGATATAACAAAGTATGTGGCTTCCAACAAAAATGTTCCCCAATCATAAATCTATTCACCCAAGTGTTGGATGAAGTTCCTCCAACATCAAATGAATCAAGTGTTGAGCAAGAAAAACCATGAGTCTTCAAGTGACTCAAATGCATATCATAGGTGCATCCATGTAGATGTGCATCATCATAAAGTAATAAAGTATGCTGCTGCAAATGTGAATAAGAATGTGCTCCAACCATGTCATCATAAAAGTTAAATCTAGGAGTTCCATACTCCTCATGTGGCACCATCAAAAAGAACCCTTTCACCCATACTTCATTGAGACTAATGCTGCAAAACATGGAATTGTAGGATGTAGGAGAATGTACTAACTCACCCAAATGATCAAAAAGTTCAGGAGTTTCATCATGGGAAGGATCCATGTGGGTAGTATTATGCAGCTCCTTCAAAAGTGTGAAATATTTGTCATCGTTTGGTTCCAATGTAGAGGAATCATGCTCTTCTTTAAAAATTGCATAACCTTCATCAAGAGGCAATTCAAATTCCTCTTCCACCACCTCAAGTGTTTGGATCTCTTCAAGTTCATCTCCAAACACATCAAGAACATTCAAATTTTCACATTTCTCATGATCCGCCATGTCATGAGAATCCTCCAAACAATCTACCATTTGACAATCTGAAACATAGGAGGAAAAACAAGTATCTTGCAACTTTTCAAGAAGTTGTTCATTTTGAATTGTGAGCTTATGAATATCCTCATTATTCTTCAAGTATTCATCATGTAACAATTCATTAAGCTCAAACAAATGGTTTCTATCAAAAAGCAAAGACATGAAATTACCTTTGATGTGGCACATTGCTCTTTGAATCTTCTCCATATCTTCAAGGAAGGATGTTTCCTCCAATGAAGTAGCTCTCCAACAAGAATTTGACACCAATGCTTGAGTCTCATGGAGAATGCTGAGGGACTCTTGGATCTTCTTTTCATTCATCTTTAAGGACCCTTCAAGAAAATGAGGCTCTTGCAAATGAACCTCCTCATCTTCTTTATTTTTGCTTGGACCAACTTCATGAAGCTCAAGTGGTGATGGGGAAGTTGATCTTGGTTCTTCTTCAACTGCTACAAGGTCTTCATTATCATGCTTAATGGAACTTGGGCTTGCAGCAACACTTTCAAAAGTGATCTCTATGTCACCAACATAGAGGTGTGAGCACCCATCAGTAGGTACTCCTTCATAGTTTAAGCATCCATCAGTAGATGCTCTTTGGTTCATGTATAAGCTAGAAGGTGTCTCGAAATGATCTTCCATATTTTCAATAGAATATTCTTCACTATCTTGTGATGTCTCTTCCTTTTGCTCCTTCAAGCAAGCTGTTGCATTTTGCCCCTTGGTTTCCTTAAAATCAATAATTTTTTCCACAAGTTCGATAGAAAACAATTCGAATCATTCCTTAATTTGCTTGGTCATATCTTCAAATATTGTTTTCATAATTTTTATATGCTCCTCACCATCATATGAGGCTCCCTTTTCATCCCTAGTCATAGTTCCCTCAAAAAATTTGCTCTTCTTCTCCTACTTTTTTTTTTCCTCTTCAACAAAAGCACTTTTGGTTTCAATATATAATGGTGGTACCTAAATTCTTTTCCTCATAGATATTATACCACATCAGGTGCCAAGATCATGCTCTGATACCACTGTAATGTCCCTTGTTTGGAATTTTATTAAAATGGCAATTTTCCACTTTTTTTCCCTTGTTCGACCTTTGACTAGTTTTGATCTCTAGGTCCCAAATTTGCCCCAAATGATCCCAAATCTTCTGAGAATGTGTATGAATGATATTAGAACATAAATATGTGTTTCAGGGATGCCTTTGGACCTTTAAAATACTTCTGCAAATCCTCTTTCAATTCTGATCAATGTAGGTAACTTTACTAGTGATTTTCCTTTGACTAGTATTGGTCTCTAGGTCTCAAATTGACTCCAAATGCCTTCAAATCTTCAAGGAAGGTGTATGAATGATATTAGAACTTGAATATGATGTTTATGGATGACATATGGCCACCAAAATACCTCTGCAAACTCTCTTAATATTCTGGACCAATTATGCAATTTTACTAGTAATTTGGGGTTCAAATCCCCCTGGGGTAAACAATGAAAATGGCTTCCCAAATGCCTCCAAACCCACTCAAATTTATGAACAGAGGTATGTAATGTGTTAAGTATGTTATTAAAGTCTCATATGCACCATTAATGGATTATTACAACTGTTCTCACCCTCTCCCATTCAACTGCAAAAATCCCCAATTCGACCCTTGGGGAAATGGCACTATTTCACCTCCCAATGCAACTAAATTGAGTAAAAATGCTTCAAATGCTCAAGTACAGTACATGAAACTTGTAGAAGACATCCATGGCAGTATATTGATCACAAATATATCAGAGAATCATCCATTCATTCGAAATCATCATCAACACATTGGCTCACAACAAGGTAGTGGGGAAATGGCATTGTTCTTCCATTAAAAATGAGATTTATACATTTCTACTTGGAATTTCGACCTGAAACTTTTTGGAGATAAAGAACAGAGTATTTAATTCATATTACAAAAGAAATGGGGCATTAAAAGCTTCCCCAAAGAGTACAATAGCTCACCAAAAACGCCCTCCCTCAAGGATCAAGAATATGCCATCAAAAATGGAAATGGTTGAAGGAGTGAGCTGCAATAGAAGAAACCATGAGCTGCCCTGTAGCTTACACCTGCAAATAAAGACTCCATTAAAGCTCCAAATGAAAGTTCTGAATGGCCTTTCCAATTACCAACTTGGATGGGAATCTTTCACCCTCGAAATTGGCTAAGGCACGAAACTAGTCATCCACTAGCTCTCCCTCTTCACAAATGCAATTGCAAATTCTACAAATGATCAAAAGCTGGTTTCATTCTTTGTTATTGACATTTATAAAGTTCTAATGTCCTCCATGGGTCGAATTCCTTCCAAGAGACTCATGCCAACTCAAGTTGGGAAGAGATTCCAAAGAACGCCACTTGTACAACAATTCCTAGTCTCCCACTTCCACCAAATCACATGTGGAAGCATTTTAGCTGCCCTAACACCCTTGAGCGCCCTCTTAGAGTCTATTTTTAGCCCTGACATGTCATATATGTCATATGTCAGCCTTCAGGTCTGATTTGTGTCATAGGTGTCATAGCATCTTCATCATTGTTGTCATAGAGCTAGGGAATCTAGCCCAAGTGTCTCACTAGCTCCAAATTGCCTCTTCCTCTTCCATGGGAGTTACTCTTCCTCTATATTTCGACCTTGGATGATTCATGCCATTAATAATACCTTTTGGACTCCCCCAAGTATGTTACCATTCACCTTGAATTCGAATTGGTGAGAGAATGATGCCAAATGTAGTGGGGAAATCTAGCCATATGTGGGTCCCACTTCCTCCATGTGTCTTCATGATCAAATGCCACTTTGATTTTCCTTGTATATATTTATTTAGATCCTTTATTAAATATTTATGCCACTCTAATGTTCAAACATCATTTATTATCCCCATTATTCCAAATCCCAAAGCTTCCACCCCAAACCTAGGAAACTAGTAATTTTCCTCCTTGGCAATTATTTGACCTTTAACATCAATTTTACAAACTCTAATGAATATGGCCAATGTGATTAGGCCATTGTGACCCAATTCCAAATTTGGGACATGACAGTGGCCATTGCATATAAATGTCTTCACAAATATCACCATTCAAAAAATCATTCTTGACATCCATTTGGTGTATTTCCCATTGAGAAGAAGCAACAAGTGAAAGTATGGTTCTCATTGTGTTCATTTTAGCAATTGGAACAAAAGTTTCAGTGTAGTCTATACCTTCTTGTTGAGAAAAACCTTTTGCTACTAACCGAGATTTATGTTTTTCAATTTATCCTTCTGCAATAAACTTTGTTTTATATATCCACTTACATCCAACTAAATTCTTTCCGGGAGGAAGAGGCACAAAATTCCAAGTCTTGTTTTTCATTAAAAATTTATACTCAATAGTCATGGTTTTCTCCCATTCAAGTTTATCTTTGGATTGAGCATATGTAAGGGATAATTTGTGGTCAATAATTTAGTAATAAGAGAAAATTCAGATATAGTTCAACAAGTATCAAAAGGAATACCAATTTCAAAACCTACAGATTCAAGAGTTTTCCAGGCCCAAACAGGAAGATGAGTAGTGGTGGGAACCACTCTAGTATGTTTAGAACATTAACGTGGAGTGCTTGAAGAAGAAGGTGAACTAGGATCAAGATTAGGCACATAAGAAGAGGAAGGGGTAACAAATATAGGAGGAATGAAAGATCAAGGAAAATTCAAGGTGCCATGAGATTCGAAAAACTCTCGAGGAGGAGAGAATTCATTGAATTGAACATATCCCCATATGATAACACATTGGGTAGATGTATCAAACAACCTGTCCTGACAATAACCAATGAAAATACATTTGTGAGACTTGGGCTCTAACTTTTCCCATTTTTCATCCAATATATGTTCCCAACATTCACTTCCAAAGATCTTAAAGTTACTAATATCGGGTTTCCTTCCATTTCATTTTTCTTCGGGAGTAACCTGCAAAATCACTTTGGTAGGGACTTTATTCAAAATATGGTTAGCACAACAAATAGCTTCAGCCCGAAAATATTTATGTAATCCTTTGGAATAAAGCATACATCTAGCCATTTCAACCAAAGTCCTATTCTTCCATTTCAATTAGCATGTTTTGTTGAGGTGTATAAGGAACAATCTTTTAATGTTGAATTCCATGCAAAGTGGTATGTGAAGACCTTGAATTAGTTAGTGTTGGAAACCTAATCTGTTAGGGTTATGGTAAATAGTATTTATTATTCATCATTTTCATTAATGAATATGAAATGTCATCTTCGATTCCAAGAAAGAACTTGAAAGATGAAATCAAGTGTCATATTTGATGTATTAATATTTTATCATCTTAATGGAAAAAGTGGGTATTCACACTTATCCTTATTTTGAGCATTCCAACAATGGTATGATTCCTACGACCCATATTTTTTTTTACACAAACGGATAAGATTGTATATATATTAAAAGAGGCTGAAGCAGAGATACATAGTGTAAAACCAAGCCAACTTTCAAAAACTGTAGCTACTAGGATTTTACCATCACCTTTGACTGACATAGCAAAAAACTGCTAACTTAAACCCAAGAAGGATGCAGAAGTGCCATCCCTAAGACTTACAAATAGTGTTTTAGTATGACTACTATAATTTGGGAGAACTGATAGATAGACAGACCATTACATATAGCATAGACCATTACAGACTACTTCCTATGTACCTAGAGGGAATACAGTTTCTACAAAAAGACATAAGGGCCGAACTTGAACTTGAACCATTCTTCCAGCATCAATGCTTAGCTACCTTGCCTCCATTATTACCACCAAAATTCAGAATTTCCTATCTCAGCTCCATGATCTCCAAGTGCATACAGTCAATTTTTCCCTCGATACTCTTAGCAATGCCATGGATGGAACTAATTTGTTCGTCCAGGTTGCATGGATACCCATTGTCCAAGTCTGCAGCTCAATTGTCCACTTTTTCTCCCAATTTTCTGAAGCTTTCACCCACCTACCGACTAGCCGATTGCTACGATGCATAGAGGTGCTGCAGAGTCCTTTTGGTCTCTAAATTCTCGTTTCTCAACAAACGAACCTGTGCATCAAGGATCGCCAGATGGTTGTAGACCACGCTAAGAGAGGCAGAAATGCCATGAAATTATTCCCTACTGACGGAGTCCTGGACCGGTTCGCTTGGCTGCTGAAGGAACTAAAATTCCCACTAATATAATAGTAAATACAAGTAACGTAGAAATGCCATGTAAGGCAAGTAATGTAAAGTAGAATGTAGAAATAGATGTAAGATGTAAGATGTTTTACAAGAATTAATGTCGGGTATTTTATACCCTAAGTGGGAAGGGAGGTGACTTTTCAAGTCACTTCTTGAGTAATTAATTAATTACCCTAAGTAACCTACTTAGTATTAAACGTTAATATTTATAACATTTATATTTGTTACATTGCCTTCCCCTTAAGGGAAGCTTTGTCCTCAAAGTTGTATTGACAACAATGTCTGAATTCCCTTGAATTGTCGTCTCGGGATCCTCTCCTTTTTGTATTTGCGACACTTGATGAAATGAGACGATATGAGTTACGGATTCCCAAGGAGAATTGTCGCATCGTATATGTTGTGGTCCATCCCAGATCTATTTTTATTGGAGCTCTGAGATCATTTTGTGGGACAGGTTGTTTCAATTGTTGCTTAGTATGTCGATATTTTTGCTTGTCAACATAATTCTTCTGTGAATGCTCATTTTGACCCTATCGTTGGTCAAAATGAGGATTATAATTAGGATGTTTGTAAGGCATATGTGTTGTTTGTTTTTCTTTCTTTTGAACTGCGGCGAGGACTGCCTTCACTTCCCCGATTTGATTTTTGGATGCATCTTCTTGGATTTGCGCTTCTTGGTTCTCCAGTAGATTGTTATGATTCTGAATCTTTTTTATTCTTTCATCTTGCGAATTTTTGTCGATTTCTAACTTCTTGATTTGATTCTCTAGTTCCTGATTACGATTCTTTAGACACTAGTTTTCTTCTTGCTTTTCTAGTGTTCTTCCTTCGAGGTCTTCACCAGCGTGTTCCCTCTTGCTATTGTTTTTCAATTTTTTAATCTTTGTAATCAATATTTTGTTATGA